>OZ005648.1:173297416-173944916 GCA_963930645.1 Salticus scenicus
CAGCGTATCCGTCCTTTACATTTCTAAAGACTTTTTAATTTAACGTATGTTCGTTCAACAGATAGTTTTTTGCTCATATCCGATAAAGGCAAGAAAAGTAACACAACTTAAAAATGCAGCATTTGAGAAAAATTAACTTAAAAATAACTTTACTATAAAACAACTGGCACAACTGTCTCTCGAGTGGATAACTTTCTAGATGGAGATGTAACTTTTTTGTTCACATTGGGTGCATTTCATGTATTTTTCAGTGACATAAACCATTTTTTGAGTAATGTCACTTTTCTTGAAACTTGTGATTTGTGAAACTTCCGTCGAACGTCTTCTGATGCTGTGCTATATAAATAAGTTTTCACTGAAAAGAGTAAAATAAAATCTTTTTGTAAAAAAATAGAACCGACTCCAAAAAGGAACTACTATTCAAACAACTAAAAATGAAAGAAAATTGGTAGAAAATATAACTGTAAATTGCGCCTAAAAGTATAAAATAATTTCCTTCGCCAAACAACCTATAACACTACAATTAATCATAACTTTTGAAGTCGGCGCAAAATTAAATAAAAATTTATACCTTTATTCAATACAAAAATGAAATCCTATTCAAAATATACATCTCACATTGTTACCTGCAAAATGCAACCGAGAACTAATTTGATTCAAGAAAACAAATAAGATTTCGTAAGTTGGCGAAGATGCTGGTATCTGACGTCCTTGGTGAAAGAAAAATCGCAAAATTATCTGGCAAACATATTTAATTTCTTTGGGATATCATGATTATTTTGATAAGGTATATCAAGAGAGAAATCTAGAATATGAAACAACACATCGTACAATATATATTATGAAAATATACATCTCTTGCGTGTATATTTTTGCCTTACGTTTTGATCACCAAATCCAAAAGCCGTCAAGGATGATAGTTATCAAAGTTATACCAAATTTGCAAAGGAAACTCTAACTTCGTAGAAACATAAATACCGCATTGTGAAGAATGTTCACTGTTCTATGTAGATGCTACTAATGGACCAATTGTATACAGTGATAAAAAAATAAAGGAAACATGAAAATGGATCATTCGAAACAACAGCATTTGTTGCTACCGATCTAAAGACAAACCTTTAAAAACTAATTAAATTTTATTTAATTTTGCGCCGACTTCAAAAGTTATGATTAATTGTAGTGTTATAGGTTGTTTGGCGAAGGAAATTATTTTATACTTTTAGGCGCAATTTACAGTTATATTTTCTACCAATTTTCTTTCATTTTTAGTTGTTTGAATAGTAGTTCCTTTTTGGAGTCGGTTCTATTTTTTTACAAAAAGATTTTATTTTAAAGTTATTGAACGCTTTTAGATTTGCAATTTAAAGAATTCTAAATATTTTTCTGCTTGTTTGTTGCCAGTATCAATCTGTCATACTTTTGTTTTCCTTTTTGCCATAAAACTGCTTTTACATGCATAATATTTATAGTTTTTTTTTTTTTTTTTTTTTAGAAGGAAAGTTCTTTTTAAGAAATCCTTACTTTTTCCTACACAGCTGTATTGAAAAAATAGAACTGATTTATTTATTTCGTATAGAATAACTTTTTTTAAAGCCTAAAATAATGGTCATCACTGAATGAAATTTATGCTAAAGCATACTATACTTTTTTTTTGGTGTGTGTGAAGGAGAGGGGAATCTAACAGAGAAATACTATTTAAAGGAAGTACAAAAGATTATCTTCTTTCATAAAGTAACTAAATAAAAAATTAGAAATTAGGTGTAATTTAATATATATACAGGATATCTCATCAAAATCACTCAAAGTCTGCACAGCCAAATTTCTCCCTTGAAATATATAAAAAATACTCAAAGATAATCTCAATACATAAAAGATACTTTATGACCCACACTGTAAACAATTTCTGTAAATTTACTGAAATGTTTATCAAGATTCTGTAAATTTACAATAACTCTTAGTTAAATATAAATAATCGTGATTCTCAATCTTTATTCTGTATTTTTATTTATTTTTATTATTTAATTTCTCAATAAAAATTAAAAATGGATGTTTCTACTTTAGAAAAAGCATTCTAAGTCACAAATATATTCCCGGCAATAACTAATTAAATTAATATTAGTCATTCAAATGCATATATAAAATAGATTTTTTTAACATCTCCGTTTATTTTTCTCTGTAATTTTACATAAGACTTAAGACAAATGATTACCAGACATAAGACAAATGAAAATTTTTAACAGCATTGCACAGTTTTCGGGGAAAAGGGGTGAATATTGAATATTCATGCCGATATATTGGACATGGGTGCCAGTTTTATAGACGCCACGATCACCAGATCTGACACCTTTGGATATTTTCTTATGGGAGCATCTGAACAGGGGACAGTCCCCGCTCATCGCTCTTGGAGCGATGTTGAGCGCTTCAGTGTCTCGGGTAACAAGTGTCCGAGACAGAGGGAACTGCTCCGAACGTTTATTGAGAATTCAACAAGCGTTTACAAAATTCGCCAGGCATTGAGCCTCAACCGACAGAGGGCGATAATTTATTTATAGCAGGTGTGCCGGGATTAAACCCCATGCGACAGAGGGCACAAGGAGGAAAAAATAGCTTTGTTAAGACTTTGCAATGAGAATTTTAGCTTGGAATGAGAAGCTTGGAGGTTAATCTGTTAAATTAGTAATATCTTCTAAAAGAGCGTAGATTTTATTTAGTTTTTGGATTAGGGTGGATCTGGTGATGATATTATCTAACCATCTTACTGGTCTTGGGGATGGGTTTCGTGGGTGAAAACTGGAGGTAGAGGACAATTGAAGTAGTAATGGGATGCAGTGCCTTCCTCACCACAAGGGCACAGGGGTGAGCGTCGTGGGTGGAACCTATAAAGGTATGCTTGAAATGGACCATGACCCGTGAGAAAGGCCGTGATAGGGGGAGTAAGGTTCCAAGTGTTTGAAGTGGGATTTGGGATCAGGTTATAAGTATATAGAAATTGTCCACCAAGAACTAGTAACTACAGAAAAGGACTTAGTTGCTCGTCTTCATGCAGCTACTACCTTGTACAGAAAGGCATACTTGCCAACCACCTCAAAATAAAATGATGTAAAAAAGGAATGTTTTTTCAAGGGGTGTTAACAATTGTACAGTTATTAATGCGATGATTGGCAAGTATGGAAAGGCGTTAAAAAAATAACGTTAACAAGGTTTTCAAGACTTTACGTAAATCAAATATAATAGTGATGAACGTATTATAAAACTGGAAAATTTGGCAGCTTATGTTATGTCTTATTCACCTTGTATACGATCTTAAACTTACAAAACAAGCGCAATATATAAAATTTAAATAATGAATAATTGTTTTTGCAGATAGGTTTCACACTTTATAGAAACTATTTTATTAGTTGAGTTTTATGTATAAATACGTATTTTTTGCGTCGATTTGCTTCTATCGGATGACAATATCTCTAGCTCGAATTTTAACTGAAAATAAACTTTTTTCTTAGTACTGCCATGTCAATTTTATCTTTTTTTTTTTTTTTTTTTTTTTTTTTTTTTTGTACCGTTTTTCAAAGTTCGTTCAGTGTTCTTGAATGCCCTTTATCTAAGGCTCGTTTTAATAAACCAAAGGTCCATTAGAGAAGCGTCTGGTGATTTTACTGGTATTTCATTAAACGGGATACATTTCATTCCTGTTTCTGATTCTTTCTTTGTTAAATATGCGACAGTTGATTTAGACGTGTGACTAGAGACTTTATTCATATGAAGCATATCTTTATCAATGTCCTGTCCATATAAGGCTGGAATTTATTTTTCAAAAATTTATTTTAAAATATTCTGCTGATAGTGTAGAGTGAATTCATTTTGGCTTTTCTTGAGACATTTCTTATTTTTAATTTCCCGTTATAACAAAATCCTCCAACTGTTATGAATCTCTTTGGGAGTTTTTCTGTACATTAACGAAGCCGTTTTTTACGGTTATTCCCGTCAGCTGAGCAATAGAAAATATATCTTTTTTATTACAGTCACTTAAATATGCCCATGCCTTATCGAGCGTTGCAACAAATTTTCATTTTTCAGCAGACAAGGGATTTTCATTTAATTTTCTACAATTTGTTTTCCTTTCAGCAATATGCTTTGGCAAAAGCAAATGAACTTTAAGTTTAAATATCTCTTTAACTTCAAATCTTTATGGAGGATTTTACTTACGGTGCAAGAAGACATTCCAGTGTCGACGTAATGGGTCTTTGAGTCGGCGGATTTTCTTTTAGGATCAGAGACTTTTCATGATATTTACCTGTATTTGAAAAGTTTTAGGAGGAAGTCTTGCGGTCATGTTTTCATTTTTATTTTGAATTAGATACTTTTATCCTTTCAAATTTAATGTATTATAAATACTTTTTTTCAGAAATGCAATAACCTCGATTTTTACGACGATTTATAGTTTGATGATACGAATATTTCCCCTGGGAAAATGCAGTTACGTAACCTTCAAGCCATCTATCAATCTTAGGATGAATTTTCAAAATAAATATTTTATTTTTACATTCCAATCAAAAGATAAAATTAGCTGACGACTTTTATAAAGTTTACAGAATTTTATCTCAAACTGCAAAAGAGGAAAAATAAATTATAGATTCGTTTCCATAAAGTGTCAACAACCTTCTGTATATCTGCATGCAAAAACGCCTATGTTCTATTCTGGTTAATATCTATGTAAAACTTTCAACAGCATTTGTTGAGTTATTTTCGTTCATTCAAAACTAAGTTTAAATAGATTTTTTTATATTAAATTGCAAAAGATATTAAATTAAGTTGCAAAAAATATATAGAAAGAAACTGGATTACCTGATTGTTGTGTCGTTTAAATTAGACGCATTAACTTTTCATAAGTTTTATATCCAATTAAGTGTTCTCTATTATTAAATTATGTTTCCCACAAAAAACCAAAGAAAATAAGTTGATAAGTCATGAATAAAAATATTATAGCATTTAGGACCTTTGTTTATAAAAGATTTCATATAAGATAAAAGTACTACTATCTGGCTATAACCTTTGTATTTATTATGTTTTATTCGTAGAAATATTTTCATACTGAACTAGCATTTGTGCAGATTATACACATATCTTAAATTCAGACATTTTGAAAGACTGCTTAAATTTAAGTTTTTTATTTATTTATTTAAATTTAGTGGTATTACTATTTATTTTTAATTATAAATACCATAATTTCAGTAAATATTATGCTTTATATATTTTAGGCATTCTATCACATAAACAAAAGGTTTTGAATATACTTACAACAAATACTTTTAAAATATTTTGTTATTAGTAAATATTTTTTTTTCAGTACATTTAAAGTTTCCTTTTCACATTAATTACTTAGCTTATGTTTTCATTTCAATCAATAAATTCTAGAACTAGATTACTTTCCATTATAAAAGAATATAGAATATTTATAAAGACTAACGTATACTTTTCATCGGTATGTATCGTTAAATTTAACACAAATAAATTTTCAAGTAAGTATAACAAAGTTTAAAACAATGTATATTAAATGCGTTTTAAAGTAAAAATAAAGGAGTAGCATGAATATATTCTCCGCCAACATATGAAGACTTAAAGTATCTTTAAATCAATATATCTTTATTCTCACTTAAAATATTCTAATTTCAAAAAGGAGAATAATAAAAATGGCCTTTAATGTTCCTTTAGAAATAATTTACCAAATAAAAGAATTTTCGCAAATGAGTTTCGTCAGTCTTTTTCGATTTTCTTTTGATGCTGGAAATCTAAACAATATTCTCCTTCTCATTTTAACAAAAGAAAAAAAATCTGACAAAAGTCTGTCTAAAATAAAAGGCGATTCGCTTAAATTTTATCGGCTATTTGTTTCCAAGCTTTTCTTGCAAATAGCTAAAGAGTCATATATAACATTATCTCAAAGCTTGAATTCTTTGGTGCAGCTTTGTAACACGTTCTTTCATTTTGGATTAGATTTAGAGAATAAAATGGGAGTAAAGTTTTATTGCCCTTTACATTTCAGCATTTTCGCGGGAAAATTTATGTAAAGAGGACTAGAGATAGTTGTACATTGACCAAGCAAATCGTAAATGATATTATTTTAGTCAATCTGTTTAGACAATAATTTATTATATCAATAAAATTAAAGTTTATTATTATCTTTAAGCATATTGAATGTTTTTTTTTTTTTTTTTTTTTTTTTTTTATAAAGGTTTATTATCGTTCGATTTTCCCCATTTTCTTTTCAAAATTTAAGTAAATTAGAGTTAGTTTTACATTAATTAATGTCTACTGAAGTTATATTTTTCTAATCAATCTACTCAGTCTAATATTTTAATATACAAATGAAAATGTAAATAAATTAGAGAGACCGTAAAGTAATGTCGATCTTGCTCGTGTCACTAATTGTTTATCATTTATCCGCTAATCGGTTACTTCAAACTCGTGTCAGACATTTGTAGGTTAAAGTGACGTTTTTGCTTATAAGTAATTGATTACTTTTTTTTTCCTTTTAATTTTGGTGAAATGGCCAACTAAATACCAGAAGAAGTGCATATTCCGCATTGCATACTTTTTAAATATCACATGTGCAGTAATGCAACAATTGCTAATATAAACATTTACGATATTTATTCAAGTGCATTACACAATAGTAAATTTCTATAAGTTCTGATCAGGTAATTTTGATCTTTCTGACTCGTATAAATCAGGTAATCGAACAATTTTAAAGACAGTGGATTGTAAAGGCAAAAGTAGAAGAATATCCGTGTCAAACAATCGAGGAATCTTCAAACATTCTTTGCCAACCTAGGTCGACCAACCAAGAACATTTGAAGCAGATTGCTAAATTAAGACGTTTAGTTACGGAATAATCTGTCCGGGGGAAAAAAAATGCTAATCGATCTACACCATACAATTATTGTTTTAATGGCCCAATATAGAAACTTTTTTTTTTCCCTTGATAACTGAAAATGAAAAGTACGTCCTTTGTGATAATCCAAAAATCAAAACGCAGCGGCTCTCCTTGGAAGATCACTACGAAGTATTGCTAAAGCAAGTTTACATTCCAAAGGCGCTTTTACGTATTTGGGGATATATCCGCGGAATCGTCCATTTTAAAATTCTCAAACCAGGACAAACTGTGAATGTTGTTCTTTACTGTAATTAATTGGATCGATTAAATCAACTTTTAATTGAAAATTGTTCGGTGATCGCCAACAGAAAATACGTTCTTCTGCAATACTATAATGCGAGATCGTACCTCGCAAGGCGAACTCTTGAGAAAAGATGAATTAGGGTTAGAGATATCACCTCACTCATCATACTCGTCAGAACAATGAATCATTGGATTCCCATTTATTACGACCGCTACATCGCTTTCTATGCAACAAAAAGTTTAAAAGTTTGGATGACATCTAAAATGCCCTCTCCAGATATTTCACTAATAAACCAATTGATTTTTATTGATCAGGAAAGGAAAATTTGCTCGCTATATGGCAAAAGGTTATTGATAACGAAGATGGTTACATCATTTATTAAAAATAAATACTTGTTAAAAATTTAATATAATAAAACGACATTAATTTCCAGTCCCCTTAATGTTTACTATAAACATACCAGATGCCTCTTCTGTGTAAGATGGTTTTGAAAAGTTTATTATAAGAATAAATAATTATTATAAAAAGTACATATAAATATTTTTTTAATATCCATATTAAAAGATTAATATGGTTTTATATACATATACACAAAGTGTAAAAAATGTGTTGAAATGTCATGAATCGCTCGAATCGTCTCGATGACAAAGCAGTTTTGTTGAAGACATTCCTATAGAAACTTTTATAATTTCATAAGATGCATCAGAAAATATGTTATAGTTTGAGTTTCAGAAAGAATTCCACAAAGTTAGGTAGGATAGTAATTCATCGCGATAAGATGTTATCATCCGGCATAGGAAAATCTGACGAACCAACGAATCAATGGACTGAATCCAATATAAGTTCACATTTGATTGGACATTGGCTTAAGTTGTTGCTGATTAGCTTTTGTCATTATCGCCCAACAGGCGGTGTTGCCATCCCGTTTTTTCATACTTTTTAATATGACAGTATATTGCAAAATTTCGTATAGATAAGTACAATGAGAATTATATTCAACGAATCATTGTGAATTTTAAAAAGAGCTATTTATAGCAGTAGTAGTCATCTAGAAAAAAAAATGTAGGAGCATCGCCCCCCCCCCCTCCCCTCATAAGTGCTCACAACTCTAATTTTCAATAAACTTATTTATTTATTTGCATTTTTTCGAAAGAACTTGTCAGTTCCTTCAAACAAAATAATAATAATAATAATAATAATATTAATAGCATTTCCTTAGGTATCGTCTGTTGGAAATAAAATTGACTTTCTTTTGACATTTAGTGTAATATTTATCTGAGATGAAAATCATATGCCTTTATCATGAAAAACAAATTTGATAATGTAATTAAATAATAATTAAATAATAATTTTAATAAATATACTCTAAATTTATATTGTTGTTTTCTTATAACAAAAAATTAATTAATTAATTAATTAATTAAACTTTTAACACATCCAAATTTTTCTTCTTTTTTTTTTCAGTTTTTATTATTTCTTTAAACTGATACATCTAAAAGAGATATTTCCACCGCAGACATTATCGATCTTGCTGAAATGCAAAAGTATTTCACAATTTAAACATCGGAAAAAATACACGGTATGAATAATATAAAAAATCTATACAATAATATTCGAAATTGTCAATACCTTTCTTTCTTATTAGGTATTCAGAATGTTTAGTAATATTATATACATTAACAAGAATACATCTTAAGCAATAATTTCAATTTTTTTCTAGGAAAAATGTTGAGGAATAAATTCAAATATACACAATGTATTTCTAATGATATTGGGTTTATGCTAGACTTGACAATTAATTTAGAATTCTCTGATTTGAAACAAAATGCATTTTCACAAACATTCAATATGCATAAATTGAATTTTGTTGGATCGGCTTTGAAATTTTCAAAAAATAGATTTGTATATTATGAACAGGATGCTTTTCATAAAATATACTAATATATATAATGCCAATATTTGATTCTAGTATAATCTCTCAAAATTGATTAATATAATGATACTATTTTTGGTTAAAAAGTTAAATTTTATTACATAGAATTGTAAATGTTTAAAAGTATATTTGCAGATCATTATTAAGAAGTGTTTCATAAAATATATTAATATATACTTGGTATTAATATGGTATTGGTTATCACAATGTAGATTAATATGGTAAAATTCTATTTTCAAACTTTTCTTAAACTAAAAATAAAAGATTATTCAATGTAGATCTCGCATTACGTAAAGATCACTATATAAAATTTTCAACCAGAATTCTCATGCTTTTCGCCATTGTTTTCATTTATATTCTTTTTTTTTTTTTTTTTTTTTTTTTTTTGGGGGGGGGGCGATATTTGTAAACAAATTAGGTATTATATTTTTTAAACATAGAGCACTTGAAGTTAAGTTAAAACAAGAATGAAAATTACGGTTAAGTATGAGTTATAAAATACCTTTCAACACTAAATAAAATCTAAAAAGCAACTTTTCCAATGTCTTAAATTATTTATCAATGTACTAGACTTATGTATGTTCAATGCAATGTATTTTTTCTTTATAAGACACTGGCAGGCTTTGCCCGCTTCGCTGAGGGGGAGGCTCGAATTTGCTCCATCGTAACGCCCCCATCCCCTTGAAAAAATTACAAAAAAACGAAAATGTACTTTTAGAAATATCCTGGAGAACACACATGGCTGGTTTCAATACATTTGTACCATTTATAGCAGAGCTCTACTCAAGAATCCGGAATTTCTGAAATTTTCCCCAAAAAAAAGATTTTTCCTCTATCTCCTGTAAGAATCAATAATTCCAAAATCGTACATAACGTTTTATTTATACTCAAGTCTAGTCTCCTCGTGTGCAATTTCTTTACCGTGAAGTAATTTGGGGCCGAGTTATGCTTACAAAATTTGTTTTGCTTCCTGCCCCCAAGGGAAAAAGGGGGGGAAATTCGATATATCTCGTTTTTTTATTTAGGGTTTGGATACATATAAACAATCCTTGCACCAAGCTTTGGGACTGCAGCTCTCATAAGTTTCCCAGGACAAATTTAGCGCTAAAAGGGATGTTTCGAATTTTCCCTTCGTAACATATAACTCCTCTCTCCCCTCCCCCCCCCCCAAAAAAAAAAAAAAAAAAGACTGATCACAAAAAATCAAAAACGTGTTTTGGTAATTTCCTATAGTTCTACTCAAAAATTCGTAATTCGCAAAATTTCTCGCCAAAAATCAATTTTCCTCCTCCCTCCCCTTAAAAATCGAAGATTCTTAAATTACAGATATTTTTTTTTGTTTGTTTGTTTATACTCATGTCTGGTCTTCCCATGTGCAATTTCTGTTCTGTGAAGTAATTTGGACCCGTGTTCGCATAGCTTTTTTTCAACATCTTTGTTCCATTTTTGGTAGAGTTCTACTCAAAAATTCGTAATTCGTGAAATTTCCCGCCAAAAATCTATTTCCCCCCTCCCTCTTCTTAAAAATCGAAGATTCTTAAATGACAGATATTGTTTTATTTATACTTATGTCTCATGTCTCATGTCTAGTCTCCTCATGTGCAATTTCTGTTCTATGAAGTAATTTGGAGCCGTGTTATGCTTACAAACGTGTTTTTGGCTTTGAATGGAGGTGAGTTTCGAAAAGGTTGATAGATATAATTTTAAGTTGGATAAAGAACTAAATTCTTGCCAAACATTGTTGAATTCCGTCCAGCTGTTCTCACGTGATACCCGGACAAATATAGCGTTACAGACATACAAACACCATGGAACACACACAGAGGCAAATTTTCTGAAGTCATTTTCGGCTTTCATGGTGTGTGAAACGTACAGATATCGCAAAATGTTTTAATTCTGACACATTTAGAAACTAAAGTCTGACTTTATTAATATAGATAGAAAATGAAGAATCAATGAGAATTTCAATAGTCAGCAAGAAAAATGCACCATAACTATACTTGACATTGCGTATTTAATAATAATTTGATACACAGCTGTCTAATGCACCTTATAAAAAAATGTCAGTTGAATATCATGAAAATTCCTAGAGATATCCGTAATTAAATGAGCTGTTTTTCAGTTGTTTTCTAAAACGATCATTATGCTAATTAAGTATTAAACTACGTCAAAGTTTTTTTGCTACAGTCCGCGCATGCGCATTAATAAATTTTTACTACAACTAACCATATATCTATTAATATTAATTATATTTCTCTTAAACTACAGTATAAGGATTTAAGCATAAGTTGTCATGTTTTCGGAAAGTTTCATGAAATCTGGACAAAAACCTTTGGTATAATTACAAGATAAAAAGAACTTTTTATATACCATGTTTTTAAATTTTCTGCTGAATCATATAAACGTTACCGAAGGCAGCGGAAACCCGGAACAATTGGCTAAAAGTATAAAAAATATTCATTGTTATCGTGTTTTGAGCTATTATAAAAGTTTCAAATGGCTAACTAGCTAGCCGGGAAGATAGTTAAAAATCGATTGCAAGCTTTGTAATGGTAACGCTGTCGTAGGCAGCATGGACCCGAAATAGTTCGTTAAAAATATTTTTAAAATGTATTTTCACCGTATTCTGAACTATTCTGAAAGTTTCAAATGTCTAGTTAGTCGGGAAGTTAGTTAAATAAATTTTCTGTTGAATCATATAAACGCTGCCGAAGGCAGTAGGGACCTGAAACAATTGATTAAAAGTATTAAAAAAATGTATTTTCACCGTGTTCTGAGCTATCCTGAAAGTTTCAAATGTCCAGCTAGTCGGGAATTTAGTTAAAAATCGATTTCAAGATTTGTACTGGACAAACAAACAAACAAACAAGAATCGAAGTTAATAAAAACGTGGTGAAAAGCTTGCAAAAAATATTTGCATTTTTAAATAAAATATTAATATCTCTTTAAATATTCGAGCTATCTTCACAAAACTCTACACACGTATAAAATGCTACATTTATAACCATATCTAAAATTTGCAGGTGAATCGACGCTTTTCCATATACAGAGTAATCACAAATACTTTTTATTTTATTGGATTTGTTATTCGTCCCCTAAGGGCCTTCCTGACAAAATCTTCGTTGAAAGCTATGAGGAAAGACATGTTTTCTTTATCTCCCAAAATTCAAGAACAACACGTTAAGTATTTTTCAAAATATTCGACAAAACGTAAAAAAGCGCAAGTGTTTCTATTATTTTGTCCAACACCTGTAGATTAAAGATTACAACCAATAGACCTATATGTATCCGAATTTTTTTTATATTTCCTTGCAAATTTTGAAAGACTTTGATTTAAATATGAGTTTTAGTATTTGAAAGTAAAATGAAAATTATACAACTATAAAGCTTGTCCATTACAGACATGAAGTTAAGTATTATGGGCATGAAAATTATAAAAACTCAACAGAAAATGTCTTTAGAAAATGACCTGTATGCAAATTTGAAAATGTAATATTTTTATGAACAAACGCAAAAATACTGTTTAAAGTAGAAGAGAAAATTGTAATATATTCCAGAAAGCTACGAAAATTACATTTTCAAAAATATTAAGGATCACGTTCCTGTAAAATAACGCATAACCAGAGAAAGTGATTTGACATCCAGTAAATACTACGAGCACTAAATATTCATTCTCAAATAATTTTTCACGCCTGAAACATCTATAGTGCAAGAGAATATAATTATGAATTAGTGACTAAAAATTTACTTAGAATAAAATATTTTATTACGTATTATCTAATAAGGAGAAAAAATTATGCGTTTAAAATTTTAATAACATACCGATAAATAATGACGAAAATTAGAAACTGTACAGGGCATTTTTTTTAAAGCTTTCAATAATTTAGATTCATAATTATTTAATATACTAAATGAGCAAAACTTTCTAACATTTATTCATTAATAGCATTAAGTGTTACAAATAATACATTTATAAATAATTAACAAGTCTGTCTCATCCAAAAGAGTAACTGTTGAATATAGTATATTTTATTTGTATATAAAATAACATAGAGTTATAATTACATTAATAACAGTAATATCATTTGTAAAACCTGAAAAAAGTACTATTAAAAAAATAAAATGTTTATAATTTTAGAATTAACTATTCATGTTTTTCGTGTAATTATTGAATTTTTCAAAAGTCATATTTATTATTTTAACAAGCAAAAATCGTGAATATGTGCATTGTACTTATCGATATGAGTATATCCTAGTATGTACTATGGTAATTTATTATAGCACTTGTAAAAGTTTCTTTCTTTCACTTTTTTTCTTTTTCTTACTCAGGTATGAGAGATAAAATATTATTTTATCATAAAAATTTTAAATTAAGTTTTTGTTATTATTATATGTTTTGAGGCTCCCTGAATCACTAGTTTGAACGCACTTATGACTTTTTGTTTACGTAATTAAAAAATAGATATATTAGCAAGAAATCCGAATTTAATATTCTAAATTTGTATCCCATCATGATTAAGACTCTGTCTGAGATTGGATGAAAGATATCTGAACAGTGCCATACGAATAAATTTTAATGCATTATATATATGCAGAATTTTTCATTAGTACCTATAAACATCGTTGTATTACACAAAATAAAATGAAATTAACATATACATACATATATATATATATATATATATATATATATATATTATGTACAAAAACACGTTTCCTATAGAACCTTCCTATAGGAAAGCCATTCATTATGCATTTACAGGACCCCAGAAAGAATTTTAATACATTATAGGCTATGATTGGATATTAAATCAAGTTGTGTTATACACATTTTTTACTGTGTTAAAGTTTTATACACTATGTGGTGCAGTTTCAGAACAATGTATTTAGCACTTACAGAAAATATGTATGCCTCAAATAAGTAGGCAATGAAAGATTAGACAAGTGATGTATTCGTCGTTCATTGAACAAGTGAATTATCTCGTTGGAAATTGATTTTGAAATAACGAGCTTTTTTTTCAGATTTATGAGTAGGAAAAAAAAGTCAAGATTCAGTAAGTGTTATCGATTTTTGTGTTTCCTACAAATCATATTTATAAGAGTTTATAAATTATATTAAAAATAATTTGAAGTAACTTAGAAACTTCATTTTTATAATGAATATTTAGAAATTTTAATTTTCTGATAAAAACATGTAATGCCATTTACGGGATTTTATTGCAATTATTGGAGTTTTTTCTTTTTTATAAT
The DNA here is from genome assembly GCA_963930645.1 of Salticus scenicus. Classification (NCBI taxonomy): domain Eukaryota; kingdom Metazoa; phylum Arthropoda; class Arachnida; order Araneae; family Salticidae; genus Salticus; species Salticus scenicus. The sequence goes on from OZ005648.1 coordinate 173,311,775, forward strand.
GAAAGATGTGACAAAATGTGATACAATTAAGCAAAATAATATATATTTAAAAAGTATGGAGTTACTTAACTTTTACAATGAGCCGTCTATATAGTTCTACAGAAAATCCGCCGAATATATTATTTTTTCTAATATATAAAACTAATGAAGGCGCTTTACTAAATTACTTCATGTCCAGAAAATCTTACAATAAGGTAAATTTTCCTTGCACAACAGTTTTATATGAATATGGGACTGTTTTAAACAATTTCATCTATTAAAATGCAGAGTAAGAGAAAATAATGTGAGTGCCCCACCATTATCATTCTAGTTCTTCATGAAAACAATGTCTGGTGATATAAGAAATTCGTTTTCATTTTTCTATAGCAATATATTAACCTGAAGCAGCAAAAACTTTTAGTATGCTTGTCGTTCTGCACTCGCCTATCGCTCAATATCTGCACATGTATTTCAAAATTTATTTCTCCTTGACAGTTTAAAATAAAAAACATTGGTTTACATGGTATTTAAAGAAAATAACTTTGTCTTTTACATCATGATATTTATATGTTTTGTATTCAAAACGTCTCCAAGAAATTAAAAATAACATCGTTATCTAATCCTTTGATTTAAACTTTATAACCACGTGTCTATTTTGTAAAACATGGATAAAAATTTATTTTCTTTATCTCAATACATTTTGCGATTGTGATGTAACTTTTTCCACTAAATTATCCTATTTCATTATTTTATTTAGTTAGAATGTCCGCGTAGAAACTATGGATAAAAATTTATTTTCTTTATTACTATATTTTATTCTAACTCTGACACCACTTTCAGCGTTAGTTACAGGAAACTTGGGCTTTTAATAAAAAGAATTTATTTATTTATTTAAATTATATATTAAATATAAATAAATATAAATAAATTTTGTTTTGTTTTGACTGAAAACACAATTTTAAGAAACTTATTTATTGTTTCACTAATAAATATTCCATTTTAATCCTTTACTTACCACCATATATAATAAACACAAAAAACTAGTTTCAAATATTTTTTTTAGTTACTTCTGAGGAATTTTTAATGTCATAAGTAATAAAAATTATGCATATCACATCAATACAGTAAATAATTAGGATTTAAAGAAGTGGTACTTTAAAGTACTGTTAAATACATAGAGGTCAAATAAAGATTAAGACTTTAAAAAATAATCTGTGTGTCACTCGTACGACTTTCTCTTACCCTGAAATTTAATACTATAAATACAGATTGGAGAGTAAGAGGTAAGATAACGAGTACTGTCATGTAAACTTGTGTTAAAACAATTCACATTAGGCTTCGGAACAGCTTTATTTAACAAATAACTGTATGTGGGCCGCCCCCTTATCCCACTGTTTTATTAATATACCTACATTTATGAAAAAAAATTCAAACCTATCATTAAATTGAAATTCTGAATATTTTTAAATAGTTCATTTAAAATTATTCAGACAACTTTCACATGCAACATTCCTTGAAACTTATCAATCTTGATGAAGTCTTTTATTAATTTCAAAATACAACATTTAGATCGCCTGATTTTTTTTTTCAATTTACTCTAAAAGACACAGACTAAGATCAAACATTAAAAACTTGATTTCAGCTTTCTTGGCCATAGTAAATATTATAGTAAAGCACTGCCACTAACATTAAAAAAGAATGTTATGGCTTAAATATTGTAGCCCTGTATATCTTCTGAAGTTTATTTGCACACCACATGGTGCAAATAAATATAATTCTATATTAATAACACACGGCACAACCTGAAATACACTTTCATCAATTTTCAAGTATTATCGCACTATATAAACTAGTTATTTTGTGAAGCCCTGTAAAAGAATAGTGAATGATTTCCATATCATATTCTACATGAAACATGTTTTTACGCATATAAAAAATATATATTCTTTTCATTCGGTTTAGTGCAGTCTACAGATATTTAATTTCTACTCAACCAAATACACTATTTCCCCCATACTTACTCTATTTCTCCCATAGACGTAAATTATTTGAATTTTCTTGGGTGTCCCTGTACACGAACAATTTGCTTGATCTCAACGAAAAGTTTAGTATAGCATCCCTATATGATATGCATTTAGAATACCAAATTCGTACTTTCTGCTGTTATTTCTGTACTGATAAGTATAAAGGATTTAAGTCCATATTCTTAATTTTTCAGGAGACGAAAAGTAAAGTTAAACTAACTAAAAACTAATCAGCAGAATCGATTAGGAAAAAGTGTTTATGTTGGTTTATACTCTTTATACCATTCAGTGATTGTCAGCCTTCATTTAATATAGGGAAAAAATTGAATTAAATATTTTATACCAAAGATTAATGCTAAATTTCTGACTTCAATCTTTTTTTACCAATGGATTTTCTCAAAGACTAAATGACATGGATTTAAATCCTTTATACCAATCGATAGAGAATTTTTTTCTGGGTCTGACTATGTATTTAACACAAAATCGACATTTTTGGACTTGAATCCTTTATACTTATCAGTACAGATTTGTTCTAAGGATATGCTGATAGTATACACGCAGACAGACACAACGAGGCACACACAGACAGACACACATATCAACCGCTAAAAACATGATTTTTGGATTCAAGAAACCTCAAAACGTGTAAATATAATAAAAACTCAATTTTGAGAATTTGACCCCGAAACAATACTTTCTTTACCTAAGGGTAAGAGAAAGTAAAAATGTGAAGAATTTATATTTTATCATTTTTATATTTTTGTAAGACAGGTGGTATATTCTAGAGGTAATATACAGAGTGTCTTAGATCTCTTTATAAAAAATTAAACGTTGATAGAACACATGTAAAGAAACAAGTTTGTCATACAAAGCATGGTCAGAACGCAGGTAGTGAACCGCTAGATGGCGCTTCAGATGTACTGCAATGCTGACTGCGTCAAAAGTACCAAATGAACCCCAGTTTGCATTTTGTCAACTAGAATAAACAGTTAAAAGCTGTTGCCACAATTACATAATAATATTTTGCAACGAAACTTTTTTGCCGAAATTCTATCAACTAGAATAAACTTTTCAAAAGCTGTTGCCACAAGTACATAAAAACCATTTGCAACAAAATTATTTGTAAACAAAATAATCGTTTGCAAACAAATTATTTATTTTCGATAAATTAACAGCAGACTAATCGTGCGAATTGAAGTTCATTTGCTAGTTTTGATGCAATAATAATTGTATTCAATCTGAAACGCAATCTTGTGGTTTACAATGTGCGTTACGAGCATGCTTTGCATCGCAAACATTGCTCTTTTGGACGTGTTCTATTACTCCTTAAATTTTTTAGCAAGAGTTCTGAAACACCCTGTATAAATTACATCCAAAACATACGAAGACCATGAAAAATGACAATGAAAATCAACAACAGCATGCTGGGAAATACTTTCTTGAACAAAAACATTTTCACATAACGTCTAGTGCCATAGAATGAAATTAAAACGAAACACGTATGTTCGATCCTTATAAGTACTTTTGATATTCCTTAAATAAATTCGATTTTATACGCATTTCAATCTAATGCTACTTTAAATTAAGGTCGGTAGATGAATTATTAAAATCTCGCTTTTTTTTTCAATGTAATTTCAATCTATATCTGCATATAATAAATGCATAATTGAGTTACTCATATTACAATTTATTACTTACTTCTATATTCAATAGAAAAAGTATTGATTTCATAAAAAATTTTTACTTCCGGTTTTCGATAAATTGACATGTTTTTAGAGAGGTCTAGAACACAATTTGACCAAGTGTCGGTCTGTCTGTGTGTGTGTGTGAAAAAATTTTGTTGCACCTGTATCTCATGAACTACTGCACAGAATTTCATATAAATTTATATGCAGTGTCATCATGACATAAATGTCAGCCTGTCAGCTTTTGGTAAAAATTACCTAAAAGGTGTTGCCATGGCGTTTTTTTATTATTATTATTATTATTATTATTATTATTATTTTTACTATGGCAATACAGAACAAAATTTCATATAAATATGCCCAATCAGAATTATTTTGAATGAACTATTGCGAAATTAAAAAGAATTATTTATAATAAATAATAGTCAACAAGGAAAATGTTTTGTATATGTAGGAGCTGCCCTTCTCTCGGAAATTAGTTAAAATTAGCTCGGAGAAGTTAAATTTTTAATATGGGTATCTTTCAAAAAAACCCGTCAATGCATTTAAAATATATAGTTGAATCATAAATTTGTGGCGATTTAAAACAAAGTTTTCGATTGCTTACAATTTTGACAAACATAAAAATGAAAAAAATAAATAAATGAATAAAACATTTTCTAAGACATCGTGTGTAGAGCCTAGAGTTAATTCTCTTTGGAGGTTTGGGACTTCTGTGGGACAAAAATCCTCCGCTTTCATCATGGAAAATAATTTTGAAAAATAATAATTTTAATAAGTTATTTGTATTGCGTGAATTTCTGTAGGCTTGGACAAAAATAGGACAAAGATTTGTAACGGTTACAACATACAAGTTAAAAAGAGGATACAATGATAGAAGACTCTTTTACGTCAGCTTGTTTAAAAGTCAACTGCTGGAAGCTTACTAATGATCCGGGAAATTAATTAGAATTCACATGTCAGTAATGAAATGGAAATCTGTTACATGATGGAAACTTTTTTCTTCAGAACACTGATTGAACAGTCATTTCCCTCTCATGCGAGCTTTCTTTCATTTTTTGTAATTTTATGGATAAACGACTGACATTTACAATAAAAAATTTTTGTCGTTGAAAAAATTGTTGATGTAACTTTAAGCATAGAGATTTTCCTTACTTGAAATATATTTTAGTATTCGAAACGAATAATTAATTCTGATTCTAATGATTCAGTTTTTGTTGTATTATTTTTAAGTGTTTTTGAATAAAGACAGATTATTTTTTAATACAGGTATAACAGTAATAGTTTTAATTGCTAACAGTTATTAATAAACTATTAATTAAAACTGTGTTTTAGTTAATTATCTTTATTAATAATTATATTAGTTATACTTGCTTGGTTTTCTAAAGTTAAATCTAAATTTGTTTCTATTAATACATTTTCAATGATTAATATGTCTAGACATTGACAGACAGACTGAATGAAGAGGGTCATTGAAATTAATGTCTATAATTCTAAGATCATTTGTTTAAATAAGATCAGTTATCTAGTTATTGCTTGCAGTGAATTGTAGAATTATTTTTGCCAAAGATTATACTTGGTATATTGCATCATATTAGATTTAGTTTTTATCTTTCAGTATATTGCATCATGTCAGATTTAGTTTTCCACACTAATCTTTCCATTGACCTATGTTAATCCCCGGCGCATAAAAAAACGAGTTATAAGTTTAAAGGCTTTGTTTGACTGTGACATAATAGCTCATAAATCGATCGGGTGATTTCAATGCAGTTTTCTTTTTTTAAATTAAAATACTGTTTTAATTGGTATGATTCATTGTTATAGATTATAAATATACATTAAAAAAAAAAAAAAAACATGTGTTGTTTGAGTCTTTGTCGATGTAGCTCCTAAATAGACACTCCGATTTTGATGTGGTTCGTTCTGTTTGAAAGCTGATGTACAGTGCGTTCGGAAATGATAGATTCACCTTATAAAGGTGTGAAATCTCTAAAAATAAGAAGCACAATTTCTTAATTTTGTTTTAATGAACTCATATTTACAAAAGGGAAAAAAATGACATAAAACTTTGTCACATTATATGAAATAACTTAAAATTATATAACAAAAACTTAAAATGTACAGAAATCTCCGCTTCCAAAAGGTATGTTCACAGAACTAAAAATGTTATAATAAGGTTTTTTAGTAAGAAATTTTCCCACCTTTATGCAGAATAAGTTTATAAATTCTCTTCGGCATGCTTCTTATAAATTTTCGTCATAGCCTCCTAAACTAGATGCCTGTCGCGTGGCTCGGAAGCTTGGCAACAGTTCAATCGGTAGACAGCGCCACCTGGTATAGATTGCGCGACTTTTTTATTCAACAGCCACCAAAAATTTTTTAAAGTGGGATTTGATATACATAAAAGGCGAATAGAATCAAAGAAACGCCGATTATATATATCATATATCACTTCTTAAAATTATTGGTGACAGTTGAATAAAAAAGTCGCGCAATCTGTACCAGGTGGCTCTGTCTACCGCTTGAACAGTTGCCAAGTTTCCGAGCCACACGACAGGCATCTAGTTTAGGAGGCTATGATTTTCGCGTATACTTTTTGCTTATTTCGGCCCATTTGGACGAAATAACTGTTTTATGTCTATCAGAGAATTATAACTTCTTCCACCTCCTTAACTTTCTTTAGCGAGTTTAACCTCATGCGTTATCCATCGGTTGAGGTCCGGGCTACAAGCAGGCCAGTTGATAACCTGAATACCAATATTAAATAACCGCACAAAAGTAAAATTCTCAACGTGAACGGAAGCATTGTCTTGCTGTAATATAACAAATGGTTCTCCAATATTTTCTGCAATTGCTAGAAAATGTTTGTTACGTACTTCCTGGTATCCTAAAGCATTCAAAAGAGTGCTTATGAATGCTATGTCTGTTTTACCATTTCATCTAAACCCCGCCCACACCATGACAGATCCACCTCCTGCTCGTCTTTCAGAAAATATTTCTTTTTCATTACGTAGGTCATGTGAATAAAATTGGCAGCCGACTGGCCCATCTAAATGGATTTTTTTTTTTTTTATCACTAAATACTGCTCGATGCCATTCATCTTTCCATGCCACAAATTCTTGTGCAAATTTCAAGCGCTTTTCTTTATGTTTAGATGTTAGTTTACGAGCAGATTTTCTTTTAATATACGGGAACTTTCCGTAATTTTTACTGCTCTATGCACTGTAGACTTTGACAACGGAAGGCCCTGTTGTTGGGTTAAAGTAGACATACTCACATTTCCACTTTTCAACTGATTAGAACAATTTCTCTGCATACGTTTTGTCACTTTTGATGGCCGTCCGGTAGACTTCTTCTTTCCATATTCACTTCCTAATCTCCAAAATGAATCCACAACATTGCACGATCTCTTTAGTAGTCTAACAATTTCTCTTCCAGACTTTCCAGAGTGTTTATAGATTGTTCCTGCTCTAATAATGACAGACAACTTTTACGACCCATATCGCTTCTAGCCAGTAACGAACTCTTATAATAATTCCAATTTGAAACAACAACAATTTATAAAGAAGAAACCTTTAAAACGTCATTTAACACGTGACTTACAAAAATTTGCATAATTCCTTTTAAAAATAAAAACAATTTTGAAAATGAACCTATCATTTTGAAAGGGTGTTTTAACTAAAAATCAAGTTAAATATTAATTAAATAATTATTAGTGCTAGAGGCCTATTTCAGTCGGTACAGTTGTCGAATTTTTATACGTCACTCTTAATAGTGCTAAGGGCCTATTTCAGTCGGTTTATTGAATGGGGATTTATTGAATGAAGTCCCCCCAAGGCACAACTTTGACATGAGTCCCCCCCAAGGTACCCCTATTTCAGTCGGTACAGCGTTGTCGAATTTTTATACGTCACTCTTAATAGTGCTAAGGGCCTATTTCAGTCGGTTTATTGAATGAAGTCCCCCCCAAGGCACAACTTTGACATGAGTCCCCCCCAGGCACAACTTTGACATAAGTCCCCCCCAAGGTACCCCTATTTCAGTCGGTACAGCGTTGTCGAATTTTTATACGTCACTCTTAATAGTGCTAAGGGCCTATTTCAGTCGGTTTATTGAATGGGGATTTATTGAATGAAGTCCCCCCCAAGGCACAACTTTGACATGAATCCCCCCCAGGCCCAACTTTGACATGAGTCCCCCCCAAGGTACCCCTATTTCAGTCGGTACAGCGTTGTCGAATTTTTATACGTCACTCTTAATAGTGCTAAGGGCCTATTTCAGTCGGTTTATTGAATGGGGATTTATTGAATGAAGTCCCCCCAAGGCACAACTTTGACATGAGTCCCCCCCCAGGCACAACTTTGACATGAGTCCCCCCCAGGCACAACTTTGACATGAGTCCCCCCCCCAAGGCACAACTTTGACATGAGTCCCCCCCCAGGCCCAACTTTGACATGAGTCCCCCCAAGGCCCAACTTTGACATGAGTCCCCCCCAAGGTACAACTTTGACATGAGTCCCCCCCCAAGGCACACCTCCCCCTCATTGGGAAAAAGAGAAAAAACGTTGTTTTGCGGCTATAAGACAGTTTGGACTTCCAACGTTATTTGTTACAGTATCTGCAGCTGAAACACATTGGTTTGATTTAATGAAAACTTTATCATGGAATTTAAGATCGTCACGAATTAACTAAAGAAGAATTTGTCGATATTAACAAGTTTAGCAGTAGGCCTCTGGCACTAAATTAAAATCTGTCAATGTCAGATTTTCATGTTTTAAATAATGAAACAATGTCGTGTCTGTATAATTTCTTTTTTCTTTTTTGCCTTATTTTCATTTTATTTTGTGCCATGCGTATTACAAATAATATTTTATACGCAGTCTTGTAAAATATACAGATAATATTTATTTTGCTGTTGCTAGACTTAGAAATTACGGGTGAACCCATCATTTTCGGAAGCACTGTAATCTGAATGATTCTCAACTATGTTTGATATTAGTAACTTCAGGCTTTAGAGGTTTTAAACGGTTAATCCCAATACTTTTCTCTATAAATCCATAAATTAAATCTCTAAACATTTATTCTCGTTTTAAACGTTGCCTTATATTTGAAGATGTTAAATAAAATTGCCGTATGTTATATTTTGCGTTAAAGTGATTTTGAACTTTTAATTAAACATTAGAGAATTAGTTTAAAAATAAATTTTCAATTCAAAAATTGACAAAGTGTATGGCGATCAAATTACCAGATAAATAAATTGAATATCCAGATGATAGTTTCAACTGCCACTTTTTCTAAAAGAAAAACACCTTTACATTTCTTCCCCCCCCTCCCCCCATTCTCTCTCTCTCTCTCTCTCTCTCTCTCTCTCTTTTTTTTTTTTTTTTTTTTTCCTTTCGTTATTGGTAAACTCAACCTTATCTTCGGATGTTAATCATTGATATAACGTCATTTAATAATTTGTTGGAAACAATGGCATCTTAATAACAATATTTCCAATTTTGGAGAAAAAATATCCTTGTAATTTGCTTTCAAATTAATAGGAATGTTTAAAAGTGTTTGAAAAATTAAACCCCTGAGTTATAAAGGGAAAATCCAATTATTAAAAAAAAAAGTTGCAACATAGTTTTAGACATGCCAACATCTGGAGCACGGTTAGTGCACCCCCCAAACAAACTTTTTTTTTTCTTTTGTTTTGTTTTCTTTTTTTACACCACTTTATTTGTGATGAAATTTTATCCAATATGTAATTACGATTAACTAAAATGAAAAATACTCTTGAAGAAAAGCTTTAAAAGAAAGGCGGGTACCAACCATAGACCTATTATAAGAGTAGACAGAGCATTCCATTATTAAGGGAATATAAGAAAAGGTGCAAAGATGAAACCACTTTTCTGTTGAAAAAGATTACCTTTTCTGACATTTATCGCGTTATTGGCAATTTTTTATTTTGAATATAAATATATATATACAGTAGAACTTGGATAATTCGAAGTTGAAGGGACCAGAGAAAAATTCTAAATATCCAAAAATTCGAATTACGTATACTATTCTGTCAAAAAGAACTAAATAAAAAAAAAATAAAACTACGATCAAAGATTTAACAAATAAACTTTACATTTAAGAATACTACTACATACAACCTCCCCCCCCCCACCCCCATTAAATCAATATTTTTTACGAGCTTAATTATTCAACACTTTTTTAAAAAAAATAGTCAGATATTTTTGATTGTTTCTTTAAGTCATAGCATATGACTTCAACCTATCAATTAATACAAAAATAGAATCTTCTACATTAGACATGACTTTCAATTAAAAAAAAAAAAAAAAAAAAAAAACCTCGAAGTTCATGTATAGGGATCATATTTTCTGATTCACTAGGTAGGAAATACCCTTGTATTTCCTTATCCTTCTTTTGAAAGACTGTTAAAAAAAATAATGCACTTTTGTTGAGAAAAATATCGGTAACAAATTTTCTGTAATATTTTAAAGGTAATCGTATGAAAAATTCGAATTATCCAAAATAGAATTCGAATTATCCATGATTTTTTAACATTATTTTAATACAAAATTCAAGGGACCAAATAAAAAAATTCGAAAAATCCAGAATTAACAGAAATATACCAGAAATAACATAAGATAATATAATATAGTTAAACTAATTCAATTTAGAGAAATAAGTATAGCAATTATAAGCATTTTAAAAAAATAATTACTCAAAAAGAACGAAATAATAAAATATTAAAAAGAATCTTACCTGTGAAATAAAATCCTTATTTTACATAACTTCTAGGGTTTTCAAAGTACACCTACTATTTCTTGCTATAAAATTCTTTTTAAATTCAAAACAATCTAACTTTTAAAGTGAAATAAAAATTTAAAAAAGAACTTTCAAAGAAAAAGGAAAAATATCGTCTGCTTAATAAAAAGCAGAGTTTAGAGCATGGCGAGTAAATTTCAATATTGGCCAGTTTGGCTTCCTGTAGATCAACATTCACATGACCTTTTTATGAGTTAGTATCTTTGCCACTAAAAAAGGTTGTCATTGTCCCGTCTACTCTTATAATAGGTCTATGGTACCAACAATGCTCCCAGAATCAATTAAAATGTTGTTAGCATGTCAGTATTTTAACAAAAGCATCTATGGTGTTCAGAAATTTTGCTGTAACAGCACAGGTAAATGAAATGAGGTTTATTCAATTTGTATCATGACTATACACTAACAGATGTATTTTATTTCACCATTCTAAATAAATAATTGGAATACTACTAAAACTGAAATATTTCTAAATCATAAAACATTTTCTCTTTCGAATCAAGAAATTTTCAACAGGGATTAGGAAAGACTGAGAAATTCCCTATAATACTAAACTAGACCTTTTGGATTTGCAACAAGAATACGAAGCTTGTCTTCCGTGTTAATTTATTTTGAAAGGAAAATAGTTCTTACAAAGGCAAAAGGCGAATGACAGTGCGCTTCAGTCATAATTTTATCGGTTATTTGTTCAAGACTATTCATGCAAAAATATTCACGCTGAATAGTTTTAATCTGATTAATTTAACTTCTATTCAGGAGGACGGAGTTTCATTGCTCTGATCTTCTTTCAAACGGATTAGTTCCAGAGCGCACAAGGAGAACAGGGACTTTACAGTTTACTGCTTTTGAACAAACTTATTGCCTTTCAGGATACTTATTAAAGCTATCTTTTGTTAAAATTACATTGATTAAACTCTATAATTGTTTTCGAGCATTATTTCAGCATAATCACCGTATAAAACAATTTATGAAAGAATATAAAAGTGTATTTTATCAAGGCATATAATTAAAAAAGTAATTATCAATAACACTTTGTTTTTATTCTTTTATTTTTTTATTTTTTAATAACAAAACAAAAATTATTTTAAAGGTTTTTTTTTTTTTAATTAAAATACTTTCGTAATTAAAATTTTGTCATGAATATATCTTTCATCAAAACTAAGAGGATATATATATATACTAGCAGACCCGGCCACGCGTTGCTGTGACTAAGTTATACGTTGAATTATACGGCTGTAAACTATTTAGTACAGTCAAATTATTATTTACGAACAAAGACGAAAACGTTGTAGCCGATGTAAAAACCCACAGGGTTGAGATTTGAAACTTAGGTCAAAATTTTGAAGCGATTGATAAAAATTTTCGTAGTGTTGATATTAAGCACAAATTAATTTTATTGTAGGGTCCTATAAATTTTAATGGAGAAGTGATATATATTATTTCTAATGCTACTTTGGATAAAATTGCTAAAATGACTAATATATAAATTAAATTCTATTAAAATTCTATTAAAATAAAAGTATAAAAGAAACAGACGATTTTAAAATCAATTTTTATGGAGGAGTGAAATATAATATATGCTATAATGGATAATTTTACTATAAAATGACCTCATCATTTTAAATATTTTAAAGAGGGCAACAGCTGTAGTTGTAAAAAGGAAAACAATAAGGCTAAACCAGAAAAATAAGTAAATTTGATAAATATTTTAAAACTTTAAAATTGGAAATCTTATGAAATATTGGACATTTAAAGTAAATACATGTATCATTTTAAATAGAAAAAGATTTTGGAAAAGTTTAGTGTATTTTAACGAAGTGATGAGAAGGTTTTAATAGTAAATTCAAGTTAATAAAGATGGGAAACATTGAGGATTAAGATAAGAATAATTATAAGATTAAAAAAAAAAAAAAAAAAACTTTTTATATACTATGCTTTTAAATTTTAATATACTAATAATATACTAATTAAAAGGAAAATGATAAATATTCTATCATAGTTTGAAGTCAAATTTGTTTTCAAATGTCTAAATAAAATATCTGATGTAAGATACTAATATTTTGCAGCGGAATAGATTTCATTTCTGTCATCCTTGGCGAAAAAAAAAAAGAATATCGCCAAATTATCTGGCGAAAATATTTAATTCCTTTCAAACATCATGGTTATTTTAACAACTTATATAAAAAGAGTAATGAATAATATGAAACAATATTTCGTACAATATTACATGTCATAGATCGTCACGTACAATGAATAATGCATATTACATTTCGTACAATGCATACATCTGGCATGTATATTTTCGTGTTACGCTTTTGATAGCCAAATAATAATAATAATAATAAAAAATGCCAAGGGCGACAGAGTTTTGAAATTTAAAATTAAAATTTTGTCAATTTGACAGCAAAATAATTCAATCTAACACCCGCAATAACTAATACATATCTATACCCAAATATAAGGATTAAAATCGGGAAATAAATTTCCTCGATTTTTAATAATTTCTTACAAAAAATCCAGTGGGCAATCAACATAGGAAATCATTTTCTTGGCTGCACAGACGGTCAGTGAGTCACACTTCGCTTGCGTATAGAACTCATAGATATAGTATAGCATATATAGAATAGAGTGATCATTGGGGAGAAAAAAGTTATTCCTTTTCATTTGGGAAAAGACGACGTTTTTACCAAAATATGGCCGTCTTTCCCCGAGTGAATACACACGGGAATACATACTAATATTTTAGCAAATAAAATTTATGAATAATTTATTTGCTAAAGGGGAATGGAAGACTCCATATACAGTTTCAAATTCATATTTCTTTCTTTCTTTTCTTTTTTTTTTTTTTTTTTTTTTTCAATACCACTTAATGGCTGTTTCCAAAGCTTTTATTTATTTTATTTTTTCGGCATCAAAAATCGTTGTACGATAACATGGGGATGAGAGATCTATATATATTACTATATCTATGATAGAACTACATTAGCACTTTATCAATGTGTATAAAATCTTTAAATTTATTATGACGTCAATTTTCGTGAGATGCATAATTTAACTTTTTATATTTTTTTAACGTTCACGTTTGATTAAATGTATTTATTTTTATGTCGAAAGAAAATGAACTCGTAATTTTTTTTTTTTTTTTTTTTTTTTTTTTTTTTTTTGGCAACAATTAAATTAATGGAACTCACAGATATTTTGGAGCAACTTTAATAAAGGTCTATAATTAACAAATAATTGCAATAAAACAATATTGTGACAATAAATTGAGATAAAAACTATCGTATCTCTCAAGTTGGACCAAACTGCACACAGTGTGCAAAATTTCATTAAAATCGGTTCCTTAGTTTAGGAGTTTACCCCGGACAAACATCGTGACGCGTAATTTATATATATATACAGATATATATATATATATATATATAATACCAAATACGTAAAATTTTCTATTCGGTAAAGAACACAAAATTTGATTTTTTTTTCTTTTCTTTTCGCATCTAATAAAATAACATCTAAATGCATATTAGTAACAATTCTATTTGAAAATTTTAAATACAAACCAGACTGCGATACTTTGAAGCTTGGAAGCACCTGTGGACAGTGACACGCATCTTCCTTTGCATAATACCATGAAGAAATAACGGTGTGAGGAAATCAGGAATTGAATTGTCTGCCAGAAAGGAAATAACAAAAGCAACGACAATACAAAAAGAAAATGGAAAATAATAAGATAATAAAAATTTTTGAGCTCATAAGAAAAGAAAACACGTTTTACTAAGAATGTATACAAACCAGAAAGTCTTAATATAAGTAAATAATTCTTTATTTCTGTAAACGTGATGGTGTAAAATTATATTGTTGAAAATTAATGTAAAGGAAAAAAAATAATTCTGACTTAAATGATTCTATAATTGCCCGAAAAACAAAAGGAAACTATTTAAGAGCATAACATTCGCGTATTATATTAAAAATAAATAAATAAATAAAAAATAAAATAAAAAGTTTAAACTGTAACAAGTTATTCACTGTCAAAAAGATTTTATCGTTAGAATTTTAGTAAAGAATTTTTTGTGTATAAATAATAATAATAATAATAATAATGTGGAAAAATTTTTATGTTCATTTTTAAGGCTATTAAACCTGCAATGATGGAAAAAATGCCCCTAATTTTATGTTAAATGTTAAAGAATTAAATACTAACTAAAAAAGTATACAGTTTTTGTCATTTTGCTTTTTTTTTTTTTTTTTTTTTTACGTTTTGAATAAGAAAATAAAGTTTGTTTGCTTTTGCCTCTGCATATTTTTAACCGTTTTTTTTTTTTTTTTTCCTACCTACCTCTTTCTTTCATATGATTAAAATAAGTATACAGAATTCATTTATTGTTCTTTTTTTTGTATTAATATAGAGTATTATTAGTGGTGCCTACTACTGGTACCAAAAAATATCATCATGACCAGCAGTGGACAGCCCGGTCTATTATTGGCTCATTTCAAAGCGACATCCAGTAGTCAACTCATGTCTTTAGTCTACCAAATTTAGAATTAAAATGAGCGATTTTAAACGTCCCACAAAAGCAGTTGAAGCACGGTCGCCATTGCACATTAAAGCACAACGCCATTGAGCAATTGGCGACGGTCTGCGACTCACTCCAGGGTGGTCACAATTTTTATACTCTGCTGAGAGAGAATGGCTCCTACGCTTCTTCGATATTTAGAATGCGGAAAAGAATGAGAATTCACTTGAATCATCAGATAATTCCGAGAAATCATAAAGTTTTTTTTTTCTGGGTTCCATAATGAATTAATTGGTTGAGTTCGGTTCCTGTTAAAATATTGACAATAAAACAGCATTAACTCTGGTCAGAATTTAAAAGGTTACGCCTCTCTTGACTGTTGGTACGATATGTCACCGTTACGTTAAAAATGTCACAATATATCACCGGGCAGCCTTTAAAGAGGACTCCCATATTGTCTCAAGTGGCCCACTACGTACCATTAGCGCTTCGTGAAACCCACTTAACCTCAACTTCTCTAAATTGCTGAGACTGGAAGAAATTATGGGCACTCTAAAATATTTCCACTCTTAGATTCTGTTATTGCGAACTCTTAACAATTTTGAATAATAAATGTGAGAATACTTTTAAATTGCTATAGCAAATTGAGGAATACAATTTAAATAAAAATTTTGAAGATACGATATAATAATGCAATGGACGAATCTGCCGCCTGCTTAGTTTATTTATTAAATTATTTATTTTTCCCTTGTGAAAATTTCGCAAAAGTTGTTAATCGTGATTTGTCATTTTGATTATATATATATATATATATATATATATATATATATATATTTATATGTTTACAATAATTGCTTATGTTAAATTTTATTTAAATTAACACAATTATTATTATAGTTATTTTTCTCTAATCTTCTTGAAGTTTTTTAAAGAAATATTAAACAGACTAGAGAATATTTTTCTTGATATATGCAAATTTTAGAAA
Organism: Salticus scenicus; assembly: GCA_963930645.1. Classification (NCBI taxonomy): domain Eukaryota; kingdom Metazoa; phylum Arthropoda; class Arachnida; order Araneae; family Salticidae; genus Salticus; species Salticus scenicus. Next base: position 173,327,782 of record OZ005648.1, read on the forward strand.
CGCATCATTCAGTGATACAAAAAAAAAGTACTTGTAAAGCTCACGGCTATTTTCTAATTTTCATTACTCGTTTGGTGAGTTCTTTTACTTAGATATTCTGTTATACACTAAGTGAGTTTGATGAGGAAAATCTAATTTTTATTTTAAATATTTTTTTTTTTAAGTAAACAAACATAGCTGTTAGTTGAGTGTACTATGTTAAAATCCGGCTCAAAAATATATCCAATTATATAATATACCAATTATATAATATATACATATACTATATATATATGTATATATATATATACTAGCAGGCTTCGCCCGCTTCGCTGAGCACTGTGTTTAAATGAATTACTTATACATGAAATGTGTAAAAATATAATTCTGAAATGAAATAACAATGAATTTGGTGCAGGCCTCAGTAAGGGTCGCGGTTGTCTTCAACAGCGTCTTTCCTGCCCGGAATATTCGATGTTCGAGTCCCCATTGCCTTCGGCAGTGCCTTACCCGGGTTCGTTCCCCGAAGCAGATGAGCCTGAACTGGGAGTCCCCACTGACTTTGCTGCGTTTTCCTCGCTTATACTATTCCGGATACGTTAGTAAAAGAAAATAGTGGCTTATGGAAGACGTTACTATGATAAATAGGCACAGTAAACTTTTGATAAAATCTTAAAGCGATAGGTTCAGTATAATGAAAAGTAGACACGGGGAATAAAATAAACAAAATTCTGGCTTCAAACATGTCATTACTATAATAAAGTGCGAAAAAGAATCGTTTGACAACATTTCAAAGTGATACGGTGAGTACGGTGAAGGATAGAAACAAGTGATATAAGACACAAAATGGCAGCTTGTAAGAATTCGTATTACAAAAAACATTAAGGCTACTAATGTTTTTTTTTTTTTTTTTTTTTTTTTTTTTTTTGCAAGTCAGATCGAAAATTTCAATAGCTTTAAAACTTCTCCGACAGCGTGAACAATTTTGTAAAAAAAATTAACTGTACGTAAATCGATCCAGTAGTTTTTAAGACTTTCTAACATCATTAAAAAATGCTTGACTTCGGTTTGTCTGTCTGTCCGCACTGTAACATACGTAAATATTTTCAGAATATCTTAAACTAATATATTTTAATCAAGTTTACTATGACATGTTCTCCGTTGAAAATAGCATAAATACCGCGACTGATTTGTGTACAGGGATGCCATAAAGAATGTTAATGCATTTCGTTCAACAAGAGGCACTTTTATAAATCACATTTGAATATCTTTGTACTGAGCAGTTCCTAAATAAATAGTTATTTATTTTTTAAATGTACTAAAAATGTATTTTCTATATACAGTTCCCGCTGCTTATTAAAATCACATTCGTTCTCAGCCAAAGGGATTTTATTAAGCGGCTGATTTTTATATCCGGCGGACGTTCCTGCACTTAAAGAAAAGGTATTACATCCCTAAATTTAGAAAGAAACTCCAAAAGATAACGAATAATGGAATTAGTAAACAATATTAATTAATTTTTGATAGATAATTAATTAGTTGTTCCTTCAATATAAGTAAATTAAACTCTTCCCCAGTTCCCATACGCTTTCCTTTGAGGAAAATCATCATTACTTTACCAAAAGTTCATGCGCTGTTATTATAAATCGAAAATCTTTCCGTGTAAGCCTCATGAGTTATAGTAATTTCAAAATAAGAACTAGAAATTGCTTTTTAATAATTAGAAAATAATATATACATATATCATTTCAAATCAAATTTGTAACTTTTTAGTGTGTTTTAAAGGATACTTTCTTTGAAATTGTTACGGAGAAAAGTGATGGGGTGTGTTTAATTTGTAACTGTGCTGCAAGTGTAAAATCTTCAACAATGAGCGATAATGGAGGTTTGATATGCTTTTATTTATTTTTCTATTAAAAAAAAAAAGTAAATAAGAATTTTAGGTCGCATACGTGATATTTTTGGCTACTGAGGAGATATTTCTGAGTTTTTTAACCGGCGTTGCTGATTTTATTAAGCGGCGGCTGAAAGTGGTTCCTATTGATTTGATTCCGGTTCTGACAATTTGATCAAATTAAGTGGCTGATTTTATTAACCAGTGATTTTATTAAGCGGTGGTTACTGTATATAACGATTCAGATATATATAAGGGCTATAGCAGAACATTTTTCAATTGTATTTTCGTTTGTGTTAAAAGTTCCAACATTTTTTAAAGTGATTAATGACTCAATTAGACTATCTGTTTTTATGTCCGTCCGAGCTCTAATTTCCGTTAATATTTATGCTAGAATGCCTAGAAATGAATTTTATATGATACTCTTCAGTTTAAAAATTACTTTTTCATATGCGTTCGGCATTAGAACTTTTTAAACGATATATCAATTAAACTGATTTCCAAACGTAAAGCAACAACAGTGTTTTTTCTCTTCTTCTTCTTTTGTGCATTTCTCGTAAACGAATAAATATATGGACACGAAAATTGAATGATTCATTCAATATCAAATCATTATTTGAATTTTATATTACTTTGATATCGAGAAAAATTCGTAAACATCTATCTTTTCCTCAAAAATACCTTTTTAAAGTAAGGAAATTCTTAAGTGATTTTAGAAAGGATTGAACAATTATATAAGAGCTGATATTAAAAGATTAATATAGATAAGTGAAGACGCACATATTTTTAAAAATTAAATTTATTATATTATATATATTATATATTATTTTTATAATTCTTTTAACTTTATTCCTTCCTCTTTTTGCTTCAGTTACGCAAAGTTACTACAGTTAAGTATTGCATTCGTTCAAATATTTCTTTATCGAGTTTTTTTTATCAACATATTTCAAAATCTACTGAGTGTTTTTTTTTTTTTTTTTTTTTTTTTTTTTCAATTGGTGAGTATGTGCGTTTGTGGGGAGAAGAGAAATTTCTGTCTAACCTATCTAAGAACGTAAAAAGATAGAACGGCAAAACGGCATATTAGCTCCCTTTTAGATGCCCTTTCATATATAATTGTTGGTTGCCAATTACAGATGAGTCTTGGTGAAAATCGGAAGTGAGATCGGTATCTCAAAAATGGCTTTATCAATTTTCTTCGAATTTGTTACATGAACTCCTTTTTAAATGTCCGTTTGCAAGTATTACTTGATTACTATAAATAAATAAATAAATAAATAAATAAATATATGATAGGCGTCTGGATTTAGTAAGTCATTTTAGATCTCAGAAATTTGTGTTAAAAAAAACTTACTCCTTCGATTTTCTTTAAACTCACTACATAAATTATTTTTATGTGTCTCTTTACGGCATATAATTTAGCTTGCTATTGCAAGAAAATTGGTAAGCGTCATGATTAGTTCGGTCAAATTTATGTCTACTGAATATACTATTTCCAAAATGAGTTTATAATATGTGTAGTAGTAGATAATGGAGGACGACTGGTTTTTACGCTACCAATTTTTTTTTCTCATTGTTGTAGGTGACTATTTTTAAAATATACACATAAACACGAAATTTGTATGAGGGTGTTTGCAATGAAATTATTTATTGTCACTTTTATTCGTCTTGCGACGTTTTTTACTTACAAATGCATCAATACATATTTTTCCCCTAAAAATTCCTTATACAAGCCAAAGCAAAATCGATAAAGAAAGAAAAAACAATTCTAATTTGACGTATAAAAGCATGCATAGAATTTTTTAACTATAATTCTTTTTCAGTACCATCATCCATTTATTTTCAAAAATCACTTCTTAAAAATCCTTTTTTGGAAAGGAACTTTTGAGAAAAATTAGAAATAATTAATCACTACTTGCAACCAAAGTATCGACGAAACATTTTCAAGCGGATCGAGATTAGGACTATTTCCATGTCTGGTAAAGACGAAATTCTACTATATCCTTTGTGGGATTTAACTTAAAGTGAAAACAGATATGATAACATACAGAATTATTGGTTCTCGTGGGGAGGGATAGGAAATTTTGACAATTTGAAGTGAATAAATTTATCAGAGACGCCGTATAGTAAGATGCATTATCATCTTGAAATGCTATTTACGGAAATGTCCAAGATACCTCCAAAATAGTCGGTCAGGCACTACTTTTATGAAGATTATGTTTTATTTCGAGTTAATTGATCCCTTGAGAATAAAAATTTGTCCGACTGCTTGAAAAGTTATGAACATCCGTACCATAATGTGCGGAGAATGAGTCACTGTTTTAAAAGTGCGATTTTCATTAAGTCGGTCATATTTTCGTTGTCAGATCTGCTTGTTTTCTTTAGCTCGAAATAAGTTAAACTTTACTCATCAAAGAGAATTAGTTCAGGCCAATAATTAACTAATCATTTTTTTTTTAATTTTTTTTAGTCATCTGAGGTCTTGCTTTCCTAATTCTCTTCACTAAGAATGGAATTTTTTCAAATTTTCTGTCATTTAAACCTACTTTGTTTAAGAGTTGTTGTACTGTAGTTAAAGAAATTATGCTGCTAAACACTTTTTCTGAATCTCTTTTATGTTCTAAATGTAATACAAACCGATTTTATAAGCAATGGCTTTTTAACTTACAGTCATCTCGCTTGGATGAGCAACATGGCCGCCTAAAACCAAATTTCCTGTTTAAACGGCCAAAAAATTGTATAACTTGCTAAAAACCTTTATACCAATATTTCGTTAACATTTAAATATTTTTTCATCTCACGTATTAAAATAATTTTTGATTTTCATTCAAAAGTTAATACTTTTTGTGGCATCGTTAACTGTCTTATTCTTACCATTTTTGAAATAATTTCGAAAATTGCAGTTTTCCTGACAATTGCATTTTGTTTCTAACATTGGACTCAAAGCTAAAGTGTATGTAGAGGACAACATAATAAAATCTGTTCGAAAATTTGCTTTTTAAACGATGAAATTGGCAGTTGTAGAAGGTGAAAAGGAAAATATCCAAGTGCGGATTTTTTTTTTTTTTTTTTTTTTTTTTTTTGTCGCTTAGTGTAGATTTAAACATTTAGTTCATAACATTACAATTAATTAAGTAATTATATTTAATTTAAGATTTCCTAATTGAAATTGTTTATATTTCGTCAGCGTTTAAAGCGCATTTAATAGAGAGAAAATTAGATTTATCATTCTTACCCTAGAGACAGTCAAAAGATATTAGCATATTTATTTGGAATTCGGCCACAAACATTCCATATTGCATACCATCCTCACTTTATCTGCATAATAATGCAATATTCTTTAGCATATATTATGAAGTATCTGTAATAACATAACATTTTAATGAACAATTTTGAATTTGTTCATTAAAATTGTACGAATGTAATTTTAGGTGCCCCCAAATTGTAAATATTATGAAATATAAATATATAACAACAAAATAACTACAAATTCATGGAAGTGATCACTTATTTTTAATCTGGTTCTTTACCCGGTACATTATATATAACATTTAAAAACGTAACTATAATAAAATTATTAAATTATTTTTATAAAATAGATGTTTACAAAAACTACACAGAGTTAATTAAAAGCAATAAAATTATTCATTTCTTTCAATTCTTGATAGAATTGATTCATTTGCATTATTTTCCATAATGGAAAATAAAACTATGTTTCTTGAAGAAAAGAAGCTAACTTAATGTCTATTGAACAGTTCTCATGGATACTTGTAATTTAAGTAAACTATTTTTACAGAAACGTTATAGATAGTTTGAACACTTTCATACAGTGTGCAGCTATAATATCACATTAAAGTTAAAAGGCGTTTGCATATATAACTTAAGATAACTTGCAACCTTGAAAAATCCTGAAAATGTAGCTGGAAAATAGGAACATCATAATTAATGTTATTTAAAGTCTGTGATGCAGCATATAAATAGAAAAGATAAAAAAAGCGGGAAACAAAAATGGAATATAGGCAACGTGGGTAAAATCCATGAATAAAATATATATATATATATATGCTATTCCTGACTTTAAATAATTTGGTTTGGTGCCCCCACTACTTTTTCTTATTCTATATTTTAACAGAGGAAATTTTTGTTAACAGAACTACATTCTCACTTAAACCTTGCAGTGCAGCTGAAAGCTTCTGCATTAGTAATTTGCTGGACATGATATAATTTAGTAAAAAACTTCATTGATTACATCCAATAAAAAGAAACGTAATCAACTAACATTGGGTAAACCTATTATTGTTTATAAATTATATTGGCACCATATAGTGTATTTAAATTAAGCACAGAAAAGATAATGTGCAACACAATTTGAAATGAGCGTTGATCTATTTCCAATCATAGCACCTAATATAACCGATTTTTTTTTTTTTTTTTTTTTTTTTTGTGTGTGTGTGTGTGTGTGTGTAAGGGAGAGAGAGAGAGAGACCGTAAATTTTTGTACCATACTCTATAGAAAAGACGTTTTTGTGTATATAAAAAATATGTGCATTCTAACGATGTTAAAATGCACCAATGATAAATATTTCCTATAAACATAATATATTTGAACTCTTTCGTTTGTTTTTATATATAAATGAATTGGTCTCAGTAAATGATGAATATAATAATAAATCTGAAATAAAATCTCTCAATGACCTATGTTAAGTTTTGCATGAATAGAACAGGCATCATAAAAAGTATGGGTTTTCAAATTTACAGCTCATCCCTATCAATATTTTTTCGAGTTACAGTGATATTTAATTTTTTTAATGCTGTTAGGGGGCCATCGCATGTTGTCCTTTGTATCAGTATAAGTAAATATCTGTTTATTATCTGCCGGAAAACTATTTTAATTTACTTTTATGTTATTCTTATTGTTTTATAAGCAGCATTTCGATGTTTATTATAAAAATTAACTTATTTTTTAAAATTACCACAATGCAGGAGAGAGATTGTGACAGAAAGAAAAGAAAACATCGCTGAAACAATATTTAAAAAATTAATAATAATAGTTTGCATATTCGTGCTTGACTCTATATGTGACGGTGGTATGCATGAACGTCAATGGTATTTTCTACATCGATTGCTGAAGATAAAATTTAAATGATTTAATCGATAATACGTAAAAACATTTTGTTTTATAATCAGAGCTGTCAAGCTAATCTGGAGCATTTTTTAAATCGCCCCTTTTCCATACCACATAATTTTTAGAGTAATTCTCTTCAAATGTATTTACGAGGAATTAAGAAGAAAGATACTCTAAAAAAAGACTCGTGCGGGAAAACACGGGTATGAACAATCCTCCGGATTAGCTTGTCAGCTCTATATAATGTAAAGTTTTAGAAAAAGCTGTAATGGTTTACTTTACATATAAGAACATATCCGATATGGATATGTTGAGTCTTTCTTCTTAAGGGGACGACCCTTAGAACTTTAAAAAACATCGATTTAGTTACAGTCTTTTTTTAAGTAAATCATTGTTAACTAATCTTCATTGGGCATGTCTAATTGTTACCTATAAGCTTATTATGCATTTTGGAATATAATTTAAATTCTGTGGTGAATTATTTAATAATTTATGCGTTAATAATAAATGTGTTTTTTTTCACCTTGCGCGCAGGATATCTCTGAAACTATTTAATATTTTTTCTTGAAATTTTTACTGATTATGTAACATATCAGATCCTTCAAACTGAACCTAAATTTGTTCAAATTTAGGTTAAATGTATATATATATATATATATATATGTATATATATATATATATATATATAAGTTTAAAGATCATTTATTTTTTAATAAAATCTGAAGTATCACCTGTATGGAAAAATAGCGGGGGGGGGGGGGATATACGTATTTTTCCGAACTACCTTGATCTCAGAAATTCGAATATGATGTCAAAAATAGGGATTATCATTGACAAAACTGAAGAAGTTGATGCCAGTTTTAATATGTAGACGACCCACTAAGCAAAATCTAACTATATCGCCATAAACTAGACTTTATTGTTAATCGATTGGCAGCAGCCGCATTTTTATGGGACGATTTGCGACGAAATAAATTGGGAGGTGGCATTTTTTATTTTACTGGCTCTACAACAGCAGTCATGGACTACCGACTTGAATGTGCATATTGAATGCTTCAAGTGCCTAAGGTAAAACATGGTTATTTTGTCCCGTTTCCCAAAATGATTGCGTGGATTTTCATAATTCTTCCAAGGAATTTCTATAGAATGGTAGTATTACAAAATATTTTTTAATTAAACGATTTATCATGAACTACACTGTAAATACAAGTGTCTGAAATTCAGACACAATTGTGTCTAAAATGGGTGTTTAATTTTAAGATGCTAAAAAGTGTCTTAAAAGGCATATCGTTTCACACATGAAGTGTCTGAAATTCCGCCATCTTTGATCCTGTCTACAGTGAATATTTTTCATAAATAAATAAATGAAAAGATGAGTGTTATACTGTTTACCTGTGAAAAAGATTTTGGAATAACCTAGAGCATAAAAAAAAGCTTTAATAATTTTTACAAAAACAATTACCGTTGCCCTCGCCAGGAGTCGAACCAAAAATCAATGAATTCACAGTCGAGCGTCTTCCCAATCACGCCATCGGTATTCACGCTGGACGTTGTTTGTATAAGGAAATATATTTTAGTATCCGTAAAACAAATCGAAGTTTTACATCTTTGCAATAAAATTGTCCATAATAGCTAAAGATTAATACATATTATTATCTTAAAATTCATGTGTAGAGGTTTAGAGTTTTTTTTTTTTTTTTTTTTTTTTTTTTGTAATATGCGTAATAAATATGAAAAAATAGTAGACTATGGATTTTAAACGATTTTTTTAAAAGTGGTATTTGCAAGAAAACAAACTATGTACATGAAACTAAAATAATTGTTCTTTTCTTTTACATTTTGAAGTGTAGGGAACATAAAATAATTAAAATGCGAAAAAAAAAAAAAAAAATCAATTATGCACAAATCGTTTAAGAATGTTTAGTTACGAATTCGCTTCTTAGCTACAAGATACATGCTTCGTTTACCTTAATATATATATATATTTTTTTATTACATGTGAGAACTTTAAATAAAAATTAACTTTGTTTTTTAATTTTTAACCGAATAAGTTTTGCGTCTAAGTATTTTAAATAAGTTAACTACTTATATGATATAAAATATTATCAAATTTATTTGTTAAAAAAATATTAAAGCAGGATATGCATGCAGCTTAAAGTAGATTTCATACGGAAAATTTGTTAAGTTATACAAATGTCTGAATTTCAAAGTGTCTGAATTTTGTAATGTCTGAATTTTTAAGTGCCTAAATTGTAAAATGTCTGAAAATTTATGTGTCTAAAATGCTATATGTCTTAATTTCAGACATATCAATCTTATTCAGACACTTATCTCAGCTCATTTATAAAAAAGACACGTGTCTTAATTTAAGACAGCACATGCGTCTGACATTTTGCATGCGTAAGTGTTTCAGACATTTATGTGTCTGAATTGACATTTCAGACACATTTCTGTCTGAATTTAAGACGCTTCTATTTACAGTGTAGTTTATGTATATTACTTGTGGCAGATGGCTGCACGAAAGATGCACCATTTGCAACAATAAGTGCAAAGATTGTGGAAGACGACAAATTAGGTCAGCAAGCAAGAAATGCTTCAAACTTAAAAGGAAGGAACTGCACTAATTTTAAGTTTAGCGTATTATGTAGTAACTAAATGTTATTTTTTATTATCTAGTCTTTTCTTTTTTCTAATTCTTTAAAAAATAAATAAATAAATAAATAAATATTTTTTTTTATTCCTTTTTTATTATTATTATTTTATTTTATTAGCCACTCCTAGTACAAAAATATTTGCTTACAAAAACCTTACAACAATGTTATTTAAGTGCAATTGTTATTGTTAACAATTTAATTTTAGTTGCAGTAAGCGCAACTCCTACCCTATGAGGTGAGATTGCGCAAAATAACTATTTTGGTTTTATTACAGCTGTTACTTTAAATTATAGCAGAACAACAAAATAGTAAGGGAAAAGCATAGAATACGGATGAATTCAAAATTATTCAGCAATAGTTCAGAAATATATATATATATATATATATTTGGATTTTTTAATTCATTTCATTGAATTGTTCGTGAAATCTCCTTTCTTTACCTCATTATTTATTTTGGAATTTTGTTGTTACAATATGTGCACATTTACAGAACAAACAGGAAATACCTCGTTTTAGAGTTCCAGAAATTTCTAAATGTGCAATTATAAAAAAAACTTAGTTTCGAAAAATTGGCCCAAAACAGTATTTTCTATTACGTATAAAGGGTAAGATAAAGTTTAAAAAAAAAAATTAAGAAAGAAAGAAAGAAGAAGAAGAAGAAGAAAGAAAAAGAAATAGTAAATTGCTGTAAAAATAGACCTTACAGATACATTTTTGAAAATTCATCATTAACATAAATTTAAAAAAAAAAAAATAAAAAAAAAAAATCGGAATATCTTGATCAATAACTGATTGACACTTTAACTTAAAATTAAATTTATCTTCTCTTGGGAACAACCTTTAAAAAAAGTTACGAAATTAGCAGTTTAAATCGAGTTATGCTTTTCTCCGATAAATCGTTAAAAACAAAATAATATACAAAAATAAATTCTCATTTCCAACAAAAATAAAAAGTTTTTATTGAAAGAATTCTCCTTCATACCGCAATATGCAACCAAAAGAATGCCTCTGGCAAAATTTCATTCTTATGAATTAATATAAAGTGTAGCGAAAGTTTATTGATCGTAAAATATATATGAAATAAATTCATTTTCATTTACTAATTCCTAATGGAATTGTGACGCTGTAAAAGAAAATTCTAAATGTGAAAAAAATTAATGAGGTAAAGGTTTATTAGAATGCATAAGGTTTATCTGTTCGAAAAAAGAAATTAATTTCAAAAATCGTATATAATTATGTTGGATAATTACATTTTAATAATTATACATCTTATAAAAAAAATATTGCTAAAATCTCTCTAAATGCATAAATTTTATCAACAATTTCTTTTATTTTTCTTTTTTTTAATCATTTCTATGATTATTATTTTTGAAAAATTAAATTCTTTTGTCTGGATAAAATGCCTTTTGCACTATGTTTCTAAATGATAATGAATGCTTAACTATTTGCTAGTTACATTAGAAATAATTCTTGTATTATATTATTGTTAAAATTATTTCACATGTAGAAATAAATAGAATGTGAGATATAGATATTTATCTTATTTAATGAGCTTATATAGATTAATTTATATGCAAAATAATTATTTACAACAATTGAATTATATTCATCATAACACGACTTCGTGGTTCTTAAACATGATTATTATCTTATATTAACTGAAACTGCCAGCCTTACAGATAAATCAAAACATTCAACGGCCAGAACACCCTCTACCTCCAACTCTCGAACTTCCATTGAGTACTGATAGGAAGCAGGGTACCGATTCCCTATAGCTGTGGAAGAAAATTCCGCGAACATCACAACGGTTTTTGGATGAATGGGCACCTTCTTTTGGCGATAATCGCTTTTGTGGAAGTGGAAACCTGCTTCGGTGGAAGTGAAATGTTGGTTTGGCTGTAGAAAAACCGATTTGGCGAAAGAATTGGTAAACTGGTGAGGATATGATGTTCGGGAACAAAAAGGTTACTAGTCCGGACAGTACTCTAATATGTAGTCAATGTGTAATTCTCCCTCGCGCGCACTTGGTGTTGCCAATTTAGCTAATTTTCTTTGCTTCTGAGTTTAGTTGTCCTTCAGCTGCCTCCGTAGCTGTGTGCGGGAGCCATCTAGTGATTGCCGTGATGTAGGCGTCTGGTGGTACTGACGAATGCCATGGTGGACTCCTATACGACAATGGCGCATCCTGATCTGGAGGGCAGAGCTCCTACAACATACAAACACGCACACATACATAAAAAATGAGTATTTTCTTTTCAAAAGTAAAAAATGAAAAAATAATAATAATAAAATGAAATAGCGATGTAAATGAAAACACGGAGCAAATGATTGTTCGTCGCATCATTTGTGGTCATAAAAATCGAGGTAAATTTCTTGCAATGAATTTCGTCTTAAAGCTGGTGGAAGTTCCGCCTGGAAATATTTTGTCTTGAAATCGTGATAATGGCTCGTATTATAGTTTTGCCTTTATATCCGTCTTAGCTTTTTCTTCTTAACTTGTCTTTAAATTCCATCTTGATTTGTCTTCTGAACTTTATCTTAATGTATGCTTTTTAATTCCACACAACCATCAACATCCTTCTAATTTAATCTTCCACTTAATTAAAATTTTATATCATCTTAATTGGATAATGTAACATCTTGAGTAAAATTTGTTTAATTAGAATATAATTTTTCCGGTTGAATCAAATTATTTCTGGTATAAAAATATTACATCTTCTGAATTGGTTAAAATTTGCTGCTTGATTATATTAAATTTCTTCGTAATGGAAAATTCACTTCTGAATTAATTTAAAAATATATATATTCATGAAAGTAGGTTTTTTATTTAGAATTCAGTTTCTTCATAGTGAAAAAAGCATTTCTGAACCAAAACATTTCGTCATTATAACTGAATAAAATGGACTGCTTATCAGATATTCACATGTAACTGATCATAAAAGAAATTAAATAAATAAAAAATAGTAAATGAAATAAAATTCTTGATGAAATATTATATTTTATACGGCATATATGCTGAATAGCTAGACTTTACTGTTTTTTTATTCAATAGTCACTAATAATTTTGAGAAGTGATATTTGTTATACACAATAGACGATTAATTGTTATTTAAGCGTACAAAAAGAAAGTTATTTTAACTCTCTAGCTTACTAGATATAATCGCGGACGCCAAATAAATTTAAAGCATACTGAAGAAGTTATTTTAAACTTCTAAGCTTTCTAAAAAACTAAATAAATTCTAACAACAAAATCTATTTGCTGCTTTTATTCCATTGAAAATTTTGAATACTCAGAAAAACAAATTAGATGCACGCGCACGAGCATCATCAGAATAATCTTTTCTTTTTTTTTTTTTTTACAATAACAAAAATACATCACGTGAGTTAAAAATATAAAAATGAGAGAATAAAATAATACATGGACAATATCTAACATCCTCCCACCTTTTGATTATATCTTATAATCAAAACTCTTCATTTTGATATCTCTAGAAGATTTCATAAACTTCATAAAATCAGTCTGTCTGGCATTTTAATTAGTCTTCCAGATCTAGTCTTTCTAATTTTTCTGTAGGACTTATCCTCCAAAGGCTTTTCAATTTGTGCTTCCTTCACAGCTGGATTAGGAAACGTATATTCAGCACCGTCACTAGATGATACTTCTAGAGGATAGATTCTTTGTATTGGTCGAAGTATCTCTGAATGAGATGTTTGTAACTTTACGAGGCGCACTTTTCCATCTTTGCCATGAATAAGCTCTATGATGCGTCCTAATGGCCAGTGCATCCTTTTTTTATTGTCCGCTCCCACCAATACAATGTCTCCTACAGAAACTGTCTGTTGGCTTCTTCTCACATTCGGTCGCTGAATAAGTAAACCCAAATACACTGATCTAAATCGATTTCTTAAACTTTTCTGCAATGCTTGTCTGTATTTAAGCCTTCGTTTGAAAGAGTTTCCCTCGACTGCATCAATGTCTGGCACAATATATTCATGAATATCTTTCAAAAACATGGCAGGAGAAATTGGTTTAATAGATTCTTGCTCTGACATGTAAGTCAAAGGTCGAGAATTGATAATGCTTTCGCAATCAGCCAATACAGTAATCATTTCTTCATAATTCAAGCACGCTCGCCCAAGGACTCTTTTTAATAGATCTTTCATCAGTCTGATGAGCCTCTCCCACCATCCGCCCCACCACGCCGCAGTTGGCGGATTGAATTTCCATTCAATTGAATTGGTTGCTCCATCCTTTTGTATATGATTCCAGTTCAGTCGTTTCAAATAGTTGGCTGCACCAACAAAATTAGAGCCATTGTCGCAATATATAATGGAACATCTTCCTCTACGAGATATAAATCTTCTTAAAGCCATCAAAAACACCTCGGTAGATGCTGATGTAACAAGCTCAAAATGTACTGCCCGATAGATAGCACATGTGAACAAGATAACCCAACTCTTTTGATTGTCTTTCAGAAACAAAGGACCAGCCATATCAATACCAATGATCTGAAACACAGCTGCATCTTTTACTCGATTTTCTGGTAGAGAAATAGGCGAAGATTCCACGTTCTTAGAGTTGAATCTTTTACAAGTAGTACATTTAGATAAAACAGATGTCACAGTTCTTCTCCCATTCAAAATCCAATATTTTTCTCTAATCAAATTTAAAAGAATCTGAGGACCTGCGTGACAATTTTTCAGATGAAAATATGAAATTAGTCGTTTAACAACTTCATGATTAGATGGTAGAACGACAGGTGTGAGAAAATCCTTCTTGTCATGTCTATACAAAATTTTAGTTTTCACACGTATTATATCTTCCTCATCTTTGAAAGTCTCAAGAGTTTTCAATTTCTCAAAATCTTTAGAGGAAAAAGCTTCCTTCTGAATCATCCAAGCTATTTTCATTTCTGCTTTGTGAAATTCCTGACTTGTCAATTCTCCTTTCACTTTATCCTTTGGATTACAAGCATTATGTTTAAAACGGAGAATCCATCCCATAAGGCGAACGATTTTCTCATAACATGAAAAATAGTGATAGTACCAAGTATTCTGTGAATTTTCATCTACATTTATCAGTAATTTTGTAGATTTTAACTTTTCTCTTTCAACGTCTTCTTCATTTATATTCTGGCAGATGAAATCCATATGTTTATTATACTCATGTGGATTCTTAAGCCACGATGGACCCTCCCACCATTTGAGAGAGACAAGTTGTTTGGCTTTACAACCTCTAGAGGGTAGATCCGATGGGTTAATTTCACTGGGAATATATTTCCATAAAGAAGGATCAGTCAAACTCCTTATTTCTTGAACTCGGTTCCTGACGAAAACTGACCAGTTCTCTTCTCTGATTATCCATGCAAGAACTGTCGTGGAATCACTCCAAAAATATCTTTCCATATTTTCCCAACTGAATGCATCTGTTACTGATTTCGATAATCTAGCACCAATCAAAGCCGCTAAAAGCTCCATTCGAGGTATAGTTGGGCACTTTAAAGGACTGATGCGGGATTTGGCAGCCAGAAGGAATAATTTCACTTGATCAGCTTTTTCTATTCTCAAAAATACAACAGCAGCATAAGCCTGATTACTAGCATCACAAAATGTATGAAGAGTACATTTTTTTAAATTATCTGGAGTGACTTGAATGTATCGCGGAATCTCAATTTCTTCCAATATATTTAATTCACGAAACCATCCGATAAACTCGTTTTTTAGATTCCCGGTAATTTCTTCATCCCAGGTTAAACCAATTTTCCAGGTTTTCTGTAACATCATCTTGGGGCAAATCATGACTGGTGAAGTAAAACCAATTGGATCAAAAACTTTATGTGCCACTGATAACATAGTACGTTTTGTTATTTTCTCCAGATTTACATCTTTCGTCCAGGATACATTGACCTTTAAAATGCCCGAAAATCTGTTCCAGTGTAATCCAAGTACAACAGCTTCTTTACCGTGTTCAGTGTCCTTTCTCTCTTCTGTATGTTCCCATCCTCTTAGGTCGAATCCGCCTTTAGACATTAGGTTTTTAGAGCAAGTAATAAATCTCTTTAACTCTTCCTCTGTACGGACACTCGTAACAACATTGTCAACATAGAAGCTTCTCAACAATCTTTGCTTAAGTTCTGGGTCGTATTCTTCATCATTTTTAATATGGTATTCTATTACTGAAGCTAGCAAAAAAGGTGAACTCTTGACTCCAAAAACGACTCTAGCATGACGAAATATTCTAAGCTCACTTTGTTCTGGATTGCTCCACCAGAGGAAACGTAAAAAATCCCGATCTTCTTTCCGGATGCTTATTTGCAAAAACGCTTTCTTGATATCAGCTAAGACACCGAATTTATTTTCTCTAAATCGCAAAAGTATGTCAGGAATTAATTCAATGAGATTTGGACCGCAGTGTAGACATTGATTCAAAGATGGATGGTTTTGGATTCTTGCTGATGCGTCAAATACTGGACGAATTGGAGTAGTGCTATTCTCCTTTATAACTGGTCGATGAGGTAAGTAGTGTCCATAAAAGGACCTTTCACATTCAGGGACCTCTTCAATAATTTTGTCGCCAAGCCATCCTAAAAGTACTTCCTCATATTTTTCATAAATATTACTCGCAAGTAGTTTTTGTGTGACATTGGTTAACCTTTTCTTGGCTAAACACAAATTATCAGGTAAAGGTGGTTTATCTTCAGCCCATGGCAAGGATATTTCATAATGACCGTCTTTATTCCGTGTTACTGTATGTAGAAAGTGTTCTTTCACCTGACGATCTATTTCCATCTTAGATAGCTTTTCGATTGGATCACTTATTCCAAGTAAATCTAATCTCCATAAGTCGGAAATTTCTGCTTCTTTTACAAACATGGAAGTAACTGATAACGCTAAATTTTCTTTAGATGAACTTTCTTGAGGAACTTTACCCATTAATGTCCAGCCAAAAAGTGTTTCCATTGCAACTAGCCCAGAAGACAACACTTCTCTTCGACCTGTCAATAGTTTACCGATTATATCCAATCAGTACTTGAATAGATTCATCTGCATCGCCAACATCTGTCAAAACAATGTCTTTTTCGGCCAATTCTTTCAGCCAAGAACCTTTTCCCACAGGTTTAACATTTTCACATATAATATTTTGATCCAAAACTTCAAAATTGCATCTGAATTTCCCTGTCAAATCTCTTAATCTTATTTTATAAAAGCTATGTTCATATTCTTTGGTTGAGACTCCGCCAAAAAGTGAATGTACAACCTTTTCTTTTTTAATGGCTGCATATTTCATTTCTTCTGCTAATTTCTTCAAAATATACGATCTTTGTGAACCAGTATCTAAAATTAGACGAATATCCTTTTCTTTATTATCAGAGACGACTTTTGCTTTGAGAGTTTGAAGAAATACCCTTGGATTTTTATTGAAATTTGCCATATTTACTTCACTTTCATTTGACTTTTCTTTCTCTTCTCTTTCATTTGTTTTGCCTTTATCAAGACTTTGGCACATCACGGTGGAATGTTTTCTATCACAGATAAAACACTTCAGGACAGCTTTACACTGTTTGGTAGTGTGACCTGACCCCAAACAGAGGAAACAGCACTTCTTATCCTTTAGAACATTCTGTTTCTCATTAAAACTCATTTTTCGTGCCGTAAAACAGTCTGAACTCATATGCTTTCCATCACAAAACACACAATTTTTCTTTAGATCCTGTTTAAAAGAAGTCGTTAATAAAGTAGAGGCAGTGGGTATAGGCTTAACAACATCAGTATAAGTCCTTCTTTTTCTATAATTTCGGTCATCATTTTTCCTTGCCAGACCAAAACCGGCGACCGCCAAATTTATTCTTTCATCTCCTTCAACTTCACATTTGAGAAATTGCATCAAATTGTCCAACCGTTCTTTCGCATCAGAACTAGTAGAAACAATGTTACTTCTATTCCAAGCTTTCAAAAATTCAGCTGGAAAACAGGATTCTGCCATAGGATATAATATAGAAGCGCATTTATCAGTAGTGACACCCAACGTTTCAAGAGCCCTTAAATATGATTCAAGTTTATCGTACAATGAAGTAAAAGAAAATTTTTCTCTTGTATGAGCAACTATAATTAATTTTAATAATTCTCTAACGTACACTTCAACTAGAAGATCATCTCTTCTATAACGAGCTTTTAGACTCTCTATAACTTTGGCATAGTTGGCGCCAGTTGGCGGAAAACTGTCTACAACTTCTCGTGCTCTGGAACCAGCGACCGTTGCTTGAATGAGGTACTGGAATTTGTTTTCTGGAGGAATATCGTTATCTTTATCTATCTGCTCAAACTGACTCCAGAATGGTAGCCATTCTTTTAAATCCCCATCAAATTGTCGGAATTGTAACTTGGGTAAGGAAATTTTTCTTCTAGATGAATTATTTTCACTAACAGTTAAAATTGACTCCCCCTGAATGCGTGCCTGGGACTGCATTCTAGCCAATTCCAACTGTTGGTCTAATTCCATCTTCTTTATCTCTAATTCTTGATTAAGCTTTTCTAATTGAATTTTTCCTTCTTGTTCAAGTTTAAGTCTTTGTTGTTCAAGCTTAAGTTTCTCCTCTTGTTCAAATTTAAATTTTTGTTGCTGTAGATCTTTTTCTTGCTCTAGTTTCAATTTTTCTCTTTCTTGCCTCTCACCAACAGCCGTTGATAAAATTTCTTGCACAAAAGTGGGATCATTTTTATATTCGTTGCTATTCAAGATAATTTCCTTTAAAGTAGCAATAGTACATTCAGGAGGAATTATTTCGCCAAGCTCTTCCGCTACAAACTTCAGATCGGCTTTTCTAAAACCTTTAATTACTTGAAACATATTGTTTTACTTCGTCCTGTCGCGTAGACGTCACAAAATGTTATTTAAGAGTACAAAAAGAAAGTTATTTTAACTCTCTAGCTTACTAGATATAATCGCGGACGCCAAATAAATTTAAAGCATACAGAAGAAGTTATTTTAAACTTCTAAGCTATCTAAAAAACTAAATAAATTCTAACAACAAAATCTATTTGCTGCTTTTATTCCATTGAAAAATTTGAATACTCAGAAAAAACAAATTAGATGCACGCGCACGAGCATCATCAGAATAATCTTTTCTTTTTTTTTTTTACAATAACAAAAATACATCACGTGAGTTAAAAATATAAAAATGAGAGAATAAAATAATACATGGACAATATCTAACATTAATCGTTTATTATGTGTATCAAATATCACTTCTCAAAATTGTTGGTGATTGTTGAATAAACTTGTTGGCATAGGTGGACTCTGCTCAGTTCCCCATCATATGTATGTTCCCATAAATTTCTTGTACAGGACTTATTATATTCATGGTAAGAGAAATGAATTTGACCAAACGCTTGACACAGTGACAAAACGAAATCCTCGCCTAATAGGCTACTTACCATTCAGTTCGATACCTTATTCTAATCTATTAATTTATTTTATTGGGATCAATTTCGTAGTTTATTTTCATGCTACTATTTCCAATGCAACTTTCCTAAAAATGCGTACTTTAATGAAATATCTCCCCATTTTGCTATGTTGATAAAATCTTAAATTTCGAATAACTTACGAAATTTTCCTATTAGAATATTTGTAGTCAATCATGTTCATACAAGTATCATAAATGCTATTTTGAAATTGTCTGATATATTTATGATCCTTTAAATGGACGTTTATGCTCGATTTTGCCTTATTCTGTTGTTTAAGTGAATCGTAAATTCCAAATAACTTACGAATTTTTTAAATTGGAAAAATCATACTCTATGGTATTCATGTCAGTATCCTAAATAATATTTTGAAAGTGGTTTGACATCTTTACGAGGAAAATATCCCTCACGATTGACGTTTATGTGAAATTTTGCTCTATTCTGCCATGTTAAGAAATTCGTAAATTTCCAATAACTTACGAAATTTTTATATTGGAAAATTCATAGTCATTAATACTCATGCCAGTGTCCTAAATAATATTTCAAAAGTAGTCTGACATCTTTACGATGAAAATATCTCTCAAAATTAACGTTTATGTGAAATTTTGCCCTATACTGCCATGTTAAGAAATTCGTAAATATCCAATAACTTGCGAAATTTTCAAAGTAGCATGTTTATAATTACTTATGTTCATTCCGGCATCAAAACTGATATTTTAAAACTTGTTTGACATTTTTACAGTAAAAAGTTTCCATTTAATGCACGTTTAAGTGAATTTCTGTCCTATTCTCCCATGTTAAGAAAATCGTAAATTTCGAATAACTGCTGAAGTTTTTAAAATCGAATGTTGCAAATGAATAGGGTTCTTGCCAGTGTCGAAAGTAATATTTTAAATCTGATGTGATCTCTCTACGACAATTTGTTCTTGAGATATCGTGTACACAGACTAACAAACTAACGGACTAACAGACTAACAGACTAACAGACTAACAGACACCCTACAGACAGACACCATAAAAATTTTGTCATTTTCGGATTCCTCACACCTGAAAACGTGTAAAAAAGTCAAAAAACCGAGGTCGAAAATTTTCACGATTACCTAAGTTCCCCATACCTATAGTATGATGGGGAACTAAAAAATCGCAAAGTCTGGGTCTGGCAACACTGCATATATAATGAGAACAAAAGAAAAAGAATTATATTCATAAGCACTTCGCCAAGTTTATACAGAAAAAATAAGAACTTTACTAACAACAGTTTGTCCTCCTGGTATTGTATAGATTTCTTTTGGATTGTGATCTCAATGTCCCGTTAATTTTACAAAAATAATTTAATTTGTACAATAGACATTTGAATGTTACTTAGGAACAATAAGAAAGATAACTGTAAAACTCTTCCGGTAGATTTTTGACTTTCTGTTACAGATGATACAAATGGTAACATGTGACAGCCCCCTAACACCAGCAAGAAATGAAATATCACAACTCAAAAATTTATAATGGAAATGAGTTGTAAATTTAACACATTCGCTGCTACTGACGCTCTGGCGCGTCAGCATGTTGCTACCTCGTATGCTTGCGCCGCTCTGGGACGACGATCGAATATGATAAGTTATATGCGTTATTTTTAGAATGGCTCTGGAGGTTGAACGAAGAAGTTTCTGAGGAATGTTAGTGAAGCATTATTTTTATATTTTATGTGCTTGGTTTTTAAATTTTATGTTTAAATTTATTTATATCCGTTTTTAAAAATGGCGGGCATTACAAGTATTGCTGGACCTTCACAGCCTAATAAAAGGAAAGTAAATAAAAAATTGACTGAAGCCGAAATATTAGAATTACTAGAAAAGAGTGATATTTCTCATTATGACAGAACAAGCGACGAAGATTACGGTTGGGATTCTATAAGCGAATCGGAAGGACAGAGTGATGTTGCGGTGGACACCGTAGAAATGTCGGATTCTGACACAGAAGACGAAACTCAAAATTTGGCAATCGGAAAGAACAGTCTTCTTGACTGGAAAAAGGATTCAAGTTGTATGATAAGTCATACATTTACAAAAACTGATTCCTTGCTAATACAACCAACGGAAAGTACTCCTGTCGGATATTTTCGCCTTTTCCTAACCGAAGGATTTCTTTAAAAAATAGTCGAAGAAACAAATCATTACGCATTGGCAATACAACGCAGCAATAAATCGAAAGAAAAGTTATGAATAACTTCTTGGAAAAATTTTAAAGTGGATGAATGTTTAGTTTTTCTGGGAGAATCCTTGCAAATGGGGAACGTAAAAAAAAATAGACTTCAGGGTTATTGGAAGAAGGACCCCTTATTCCATAATGCAGGCATTGCAAATAGCATTAGCTGAAATCGTTTTTTATTAATTTTACGCACATTGCATTTTGCAAAAAATAGTGCACCTGGAGAACCTCAACCTACGGACAGGTTATACAAAATACCCTGTAATTGATTTTTTTAACGAAAGAATGGGCGAGATATATTATCCTAATAGAGAACTTTCATTGGATGAATCTATGGTCCTGTTGCGAGGTAGATTTTTGTTTCGCCAATACATAAAGAATAAAAGACATAAGTACGGTATAAAACTGTATACTTTGAGTTACATCAAGGGGAATAGTGCACAAAATTGCCGTTTATTCTGGTTTATTAGACGACTATGGAGGACAAAACCATACACAAAAAATTGTTTTGCGTTTACTGAATGAAAAATTAAATGTCGGCCACCCTGTTTTCATGGACAATTATTATAATAGCTTTGACTTGGCCAAGTTACTGTTAGATAAAAAGACACACTGCACAGGTACCTTGGAAGCCACTCGCAAAAACACTCCAAAAGATGTTCAAACTACTAAATTGCGAAAAGGTGATACCATTGAAAAGTATTGCCAGGGAGTAGTGATCGGAAATTGGAAAGATAAACGTGAAGTGTATTACATTTCTACGTAGTACAAAAATGAAATGGTTGAGATTTTAAATAAAAGAAATGAAATAAAGCAGAAGCCTTTGCCAATCATCAATTATAATACGTTTATGTGTGGTGTAGATAGGAAAGATCAAATGCTGTTGTATTATCTCTCGGAGAGAAAAACACTACACTGGTATAAAAATTTGTTCTTTCATATTATTGAAGTAATTTTTACAAATTCACATGCTCTTTATAATAAATATTCTGGAAGTAAAATATCACTTTACGACTACCGATTGAGTGATATAAAATCACTTTTGCCATCAACAGACGAACAAAAGCCGACTCCAAAGAATCTAAAACATACTATGAGAAAAGAGAACTTGTACCTGGCAAATACAAAATACAAAGAAAAGGGTGTAAATCTTGTTCCTCTCAAGGCAAACGTACGTACACCACATTTGAGTGCCCAGACTGTCCAGAAAAACCAGGATATTGCTTGAACTGCTGTGAAATATATCATAAGTGATAATATATTGATGCAGTACTGTTCAACACAAATGACAATTTGTTTGTATTCTTTTTATTATTTTCTGCTATGTTGATTATGTAATATATAATATTTGTTACCTTTTAAAATGTTCAGAGTTGAGCATTCGACCGGCAGGTATATGAGTATTTTTTATAATTTTTATTTTGCTGCAACATTTTGAAATAGTAGAAATAATTCAACAATGCGAATAGCTGTATTTTGTTCTAGTTATTTGAAAATAATTTTTGACATTTTCTTCATAAATTTGACATCTTTTTATCTGATTTTAGTTTTTATTTCTTTTTAACTGTGACTTTATGCAATGTGTAAATAATTTCGCAGAAAAATGATGAGACGCGTTAGAGCGTCGGAATTTTTTTTTTTTTTTTTACGCTAAACAGGAAAATAAAATGTTTTCCGTTTTTCTGGTTTTACTTATGAAATATAAGGAATGTTTTTAATCATTAAAATACTATTTTGTAATTCGGCTTTTGAGGATAGATATACACTGATGGAAAAAAAATCCCAACACCAAGAAAAAATTATTGTACAGTAATGAAATTTCAGCAATACGTTTGTCTAGGTAACATATTTAATTGATTAAAGTTTCAAGATCACAGGTAGAGCCATTGGCGAGAAGAGCCATTTCAAATGTGAAATGTTGGTACATTAGTAACCGGTGTAACCGCCAGAATTTTGAATGCAAACATGCAAACGTGCATGCATTGTGTCGTACAGGTGTCGGATATCAGTTTGTGGGATGGAGCTCCATGCGTGTTGCACTTGGGCGGTCAATGCAGGGACGGTTAATGCTGGTTGTGGATGACGCTGGAGTTGTCGTCCAATGATGTCCCATACGTGCTCGATTGGAGAAAGATCTGGTGATCTAGCAGGCCAAGGCAACATATCGACACTCTGTAGAGCATGTTGGGTTACAACAGCGGTATGAAGGCGAGCGTTATCCTGTTGGGAAACACCCCCTTGAATGCTGTTCATGAATGGCAGCACAACAGGTTGTATCACTAGACTGACGTACAAATTTGCAGTCAGGGTGCGTGGGATAACCACGAGAGTGCTCTTGCTGTCATACGAAATTGCTCCCCAAACCATAACTCCAGGAGTAGGCCCTGTGTGTCTAGGCCGCAGACAGGTCGCTAGCAGTCGTTTACCTGGCCTCCTTCTAACCAACACACGGCTATCACTGCGACCAAGGAAGAACCGGCTTTCATCAGAAAACACAGCAGATCTCCACTCCGTCCTCCAATGAGCTCTAGCTTGACACCACTCACGTCGCAAACGGCAGTGGTTTGGAGTCAGTGGAATGCACGCTACAGGGCGTCTGGCTCGGAGCTGTCCTTGAAGTAACCGATTTGTAACAGTTCGTTGTGTCACTGTGGTGCCAACTGCAGCTCGAATTTCAGCTGCAAACGCAGTACGATTAGCCACAGCCATACGCCGAACACGGCGGTCTTCCCTCTCAGGAGTGCCACGTGGCCGCCCGGAACCCGGTCTTCTTGAGGCAGTACCTTCCCTTGACCACTGCTGCCAACACTCATGCACAGTGGATACATTCCTGCCAAGTCTTTCTGCAATATCGCGGAAAGAAAACCCACCTTCTCGTAGCCCTACTACACGACCTCGTTCAAACTCAGTGAGCTGTTGATAATGGCTTCTTCGTCTTCTTAGAGGCATCCTTGACTAACATTAACCCACTACGTCAAATCTCAACTGTAAATAACGATCACGAACCTTACAGCGCTTATTTAAAGCAAACGTCATTTGCATGTTTATGCGCGTAGCTCGAAATTTGAATCGACGTCATCTTTCAGATGTATAAACACGCCTACCAAATTTCGTTTATCTAGCACAGCTCCTTCCTGGTGTTGGGATTTTTTTTCCATCAGTGTATCAATTTTAGTGGCAGCGAACGTGTTAAAAAGCCTTGTTTTTAATGATGCTTATTCCGTTCGTGCAAAAAATAATATAGATCATAATTCAGTTTTTTAATAAGAATTTATTAATAATTTTCAAAATCAAAAACTTGTTTTAATAAAAAAAAATATATGCATAGAATATATTTGGGTCATTACATTCAAACGGATGGATTAAAAAAAGATATTTGGATTTAATTAAATTTTAGAAACCTATGAATTAAACCTATGAAAACCCTATTTGTAACCCTATTTGGAAACCTATGAAATCTCTCATATTCACTTAACATTAGAATCCTCAGATTTTTAACCATTTATAATCACCCTGATATCTATACAGGATGTCCCATAAATCTGTAGGCATTTTAAAAATTCATAACTATTGAATGAATTGATAGAATTGGACGCGGTTTGCGAAAAAGCAATTATAGTACAGAGGTTTTTTTTCTTTTTCTTTGGGGGGGGGGGCTGGTAAAGAAACAAATATAGTTGAGATATATATTGACTATAACTAGACAAATAGTTAAATTTTTTGCACGGATGTGAATGAAAAATATACAAATGAAAGTCTTATAAATTGCACAATTTTGCGATTAGAACAGTTTATTTCTTGTTTTGCCCCCCACTTGTGAATACATGAAGTTTTAATTGCGATGCTGATTTGGGGAATAAAGCGTTATTGTTGAAGATGTTTTCCCTCAAGTAAGAACCGCCGACTGAAACTGAAGTTAGCCGTGTTATAACTCATTTACAAACTGTAATTTGTGGTGACGACGGACACATAGAATAGGATTTATATGGCCTGTAAACATTTGCATGCGAATAAGTACAGTTTATCATGAAAATGTGTGATCTGGTCACGCACAGCGCTCTCTGTCGACAAATAGATTAATTATTATATTTTGTTAACCAAAAAAAAAAAAAAAACCCTCTTTCACGAGAAGGATTTTTTCGCAAACCGCATTCAATTCTATCAGTTCATTCAATAGTTCAATAGTTATGAATTTTTAAAATGTCTACAGACTGATGGGACACGTATGTACATTTATATATATATTATTATCATTTTCGGCGATGATATGATCCAAATAACTCAAAAATTATCAAAAATCGGTGCTGCTACTGGCAAAAATGGAGTTAGTACAAGTTTTAATTTGCAGACGACCCCTAAGTAAAATCTAATTATGCCAATAAAAACTACACATTATTACTAATCGATTGGTACCAACCGCATGTTTATACGATTATTTGAGGCGAAATTAGTGAGGGGAGACGTTTTTTAAGTTTCATTTTTATTTATTTTTCTATTTTACGAGTACTTATTAATTTTTTTTATTTTCTTATTTTTCTTATTTTTGTTTATTTATTTTATTTTATTTTTTGCTGACTACATATCAAATATTTAGACGACGTATTAGGCTACTGGAAATTAATCTAAGTCATTGCTTTCTATTTGATGCAATATATAGAAATGTTTTTTAAATTATATTATACGTAACACTATAGAAGTTCACCTTTAGGTCATGCTGTCTTAAGCACACACAGTTTTCTTTTTTCTTCTATTTATTCCTAGAAAGTAATCGAGATTTACCTATTTTACTATTTTTTTTCATAACTAACAGGGTACATCAAGTAATTTTATATTACACCAACAGAGATTTTCATCAGTTTACTAGTTTCTTAAACATATTTGTTAGATTTTTTTTTCCCTTGGAGAATAGCACTCCTTTACCTATCATAAAAAATTTGATTCATATAAATTACTGTCGATAAAATAAACTTTTTAATCGATGTTGTCTAGATCACTGTAGCTTTATTTGTTGTTTAATTACATTATTATTTTATAATTCATTTACATCACCATAGAATATTCACGTTTTCATAGACGTGTTCAGCACTAGAAACATATTTTTGTCTAATGAAAATTTGTTTCGCAAACCATTAATTATGCTTTGAATATTAATATATAATATTTCGGTTATTATTTTCAACATATAATAAGGAAATTCTTTAAAAATCATCGTTAGTTCATAAATCAATTTCTACCACTATATGAACAGAAAAAAATTATATTTATATCATGACATTTACTATTTACTTATTGCGATTAATATAAAATAAAAGGATTATCTTTTAAAGCGAAAGTAAAAGAAGTAAATATTTATTTTGTAAATATTATATAAACAATAATAATTATGTTTGTGTGTATGAAAAATGTCTTATTGTATCGAAAAAACTCAAAATCTCATTGTTTATTGCAGTTATATGGGAAATTTGCGAACTGTTTTCCCTAGAGAAAATGTATTGTCCTGAGAACAAACAGAAAAGTTACAGGTTTGTTTATTTTTGCTGTTGTTTTTACCTTGGGATCTCATATTTAGTTCCCAAAAGAATTTATTTTTGAAAATCATTCTGCAGAAATGTTGAGAGGAAATTTTTAAAATAACTTTCTTTTTTAGGGCTGGCATCAGTTAAACTGTTAGAACAAAAAGGGCAAAGAGAAAAATATCAAAAAATTTTATTTAACATATGCGACTTGCAACTAATATACTATATGATATTTGATCTTAATATATTTTTTAAACAAAAAATGCTGTTATTCAAATTATATATCACCAATAGATAGGGTAAGTGCACCAGTGATTGACACTTTTAGAGCAATCTCTGATGTTTTTAATGTTCTAGTCATCAGAAAATATTTTTAGAAATCTTAAGTAAGTACATATGGCATGAAAGACATTCAGAACCACATATATGGTAAAATATATACATTTGATAAAAATTATTTTTTTTTATGAATTTTTATTTGACACCCACTCAATGTTCCAATATTTGACACTGCCAGTTTTTCATTTTATCAGTAATTGCCCCCCTATGTTCCAGTGTTTGACATTGCTAGTTATTTATTTTACCAGTTATTAGCACCCTATGTTCCAGTGTTTGGCATAAAATGTTAAAATTCTTATATGTAAAATATATGATTTTATTATTTTTCTTATTTATTAATTATTTCGGGATAGATGTCAATTACTGGAGCATGCCAATCACTGGAGCGCCTACCCTATTAAAATATTTTTTTATGTATAAAAATTTGCGCGTTTCTTTAAATTGCATTGTACAGAAAACGGGTATATGTTCTTTAGTTAAACATACATAATATATAACCTGACTTGACGTTGAACAGAAATATAAATACTTCTACAACTTTGGAAATGGTCAATTTAAAAATATTAAACGCAAACTGTACTTTCAGTAGCGTAAACCGTACTGCCATCACTGCAGAATGACGGGATAGATTATTGCTCTTATATAATGATAGGGAAGCTAATTTTAGAGTCGGAATAGCAGCAGCATTGTTGGGAAAATAACCATACTTTTAACTTTAGTTGAGTTAAAATAATTTGTCGGCCTGAACACTTATATAAACTCGATTTTCAAGAAGCTTTCCATATCTATAAAAATCATAAGATGATCATTATTTGAATATTATATCCACATTTTCTTGATTTTTACATAGCTTTCTACATCCCAAATGCTTATTTGCTAACACCTTCAGTTTCTTAAATTGTTATTGGCTGTTATTCCGACTCTAAAATTCTCTTCCATATATATATATGAGAGCAATAATCCACCTCGTCATTCTGGGCTGATGACGGTACACTTTACGCTACCGAAACTGCATTTTGTTTTTAATATTTTTGCATTGGCATTTTCAGCGTTGTGTAAATATTTATATCTATATAATATGAAATGTTAATACTCATATACAACTGTGTCATGGACAATGCCTTACATCAGTTTATAAAGCCAGCTGTATACATTACTGGCAACCTCAACAATTATTCATGATTAATCGTTTCGTGCAAACTGACATCTGTAAGATAATTCTGTGCAAGAATTTTAGTTGTATAAGTCGCTTGAAAATGAATTTAATTTAAATAATGCAACCTTGAACAAACCGTAGAACCTAAGTAAAATGGTACTAAGTACATAAGGGTTTGTACAAGTAAATATCATCTGTAAATAAGATTCATTGGTGGTAACCAGTGTTGCCAGATCTGGATTTGTTATTTAATAATCACCAATAATTTTGAGATGTGATATTTCATATGCGTAATAGACTATCAATCTTCGAAGTGATTAGGAAAACATTACAATTAAAAATTATTGGTGATTATTGAAGAAAAAATCCGCCAGATCTGGCAACTCTGGTGGTAACATCATTTTCGCCCTGCCTAATGAACTGAAGAAGGTCAACCGGGAATTTCTTGAAAATGTTATTCGAGCACGGCAAAGTCAGTCGTATCCTCGGCGTATTGCATTCAACGAAAATCTTAATAAGGCGATGATGGATGTGTCACATCTTAATTAATGCCAAATTACAGAATTACAGAACTAAAAAACTAAAGAAAAGACTAATTACAGAAGAAAACCACCGCTCATCAATGTCGCATATGAGAAATGGCATTGGAATTTATGCACAGAACAGCGTTGAAACAGCACAATAAATTTTTTACCAGATTTAAAAAAAAAAATGCATTAAAGGATAACATAAGGTTGGGTATCCCAATGTCCTTCCGGTCATGCCCACCAGTGGCCGAGCGGCTCTGTGATCAAAGTTGGTAGACCGGATGTGCCGGGTTCGATCTCAGGTCGCGCTCGTCGCCCTAGCCCTTCGGAATTTTCCGTGGTTTCCTCCGAAACTCACATAAATACGGGCTAGGACACCTTAGAAAAAACCCCATGGAGGGCAATCCGTCTAGGCCTCGGATCCTAGTGCAGTCAGTCGGTCTTAAACTCCACAGCTGAACCCAAACAACCCTTCTGGTCGCAAAAAAAATCCGAATGTTGCAATCGAACTTTTATGGTGCTATAGTTTCTCTCATGATCGTGTACCGCATTTTCCGGCCTATAATCCACAGGTCACATAAATCAGTTTCACACCAGAAAATTTTCTTTACAAACAACACTATATTCGTAAGAGATAGAACAACTTTGTCTGTTAATTAAAATTTCCGGTACAAAATTGATTTAACAGATCTGCAGATTATAGACCGGAAAATGCTGTACTTCTTTTTTAATGAACCCTTTGCCGGGCTTATTTAATTTCACACTTCTGGTTCAAAAAAGCTGAAAATTTTTCAAGCAATGAAGTTCCACGTTTTTTTTTTTTTTTTTTTTTTTTTTAAGATAACGATATTCAGTTTTCACACTGGAATAAACTTCTGATTTAAATACATTCCACACAGCCACTTACATCCACAAGACATCCATAAGTCATCTTAAAAGTTTAAAAAGTATCCATTAAACTTCTATAAACATCCTACCGATATCAATTAACACGACAAATGTTTTCTACATTCATTAGATGTCTGCTGCATATCCAATAAATATCCAAATATCCAGTAATTGGACTTTTTACATCTAATAGATATTGAAAATATCTAAATCTTGTTTTGATCTAACATGTTACATCTATTAGACATCGAAAGAGGCACGTCTAAATTTCGTCTACATTTAAACATCTAATATATATCTATAACTAGTTCAGGATATTCAGGAGTTTTAATGGACATTCTTAAGATATTTTGTACCTTTTATAGATCATTGGATGTAATTTAGATGTCTAATGGATATACATGGATGTGTGGGTTTATATTAACACGTTGCATGTGGGTGTTTAAGCGATTTCAAGTGAAGCTCCGCCCAATTTAAATTACAATAACTTCTGTCACGATATTTAAATTATTACCTGATATTTAATTACCGGAGCAGAACTCATACTAGTATTTGTTTATGAAATTACTGTACCTATAATATCGTTGATTTTGTTTCATTGATAGTGGTATGAATTCTGCGACAGTGTTCCATCCCTAAATCTAAGTTCGGTGACTCATGGTCAGTAATGCCAGATCTGTCGGATTTTTTATTCAATAGTCACCAATAATTTTGAGATGGGATATTTGATATATATAATAGACTATCAATTTTCGAAGAGATTAGGCAAACGTTACAATTAAAAATTATTAGTGACTATTGAATAAAAAATCCACCAGATCTATAAATACTGTCATGGATTCGATTCAACAAAAATTAACTGAAGGAGATGGAATCACAAAAAGTGTGCTTTTAACTACAATAAAAGAAACGTTCACAGGCCAAACGAACGAAACATTCATCGTCTTTGTCCAAAACGTCATCTAAGGACAATCTGCAGACTCAACCAAAGCCAAAGAGAATAAATGAAAAAAGCTCTGGGGTCATTACCTTTTATAATGAAATTTGAAACATTTAAAATATTTTAATATTTGAAATATTTTAATATTTAAAATATTTAAAAATCATTACGTCTCGTAGTTAAACTAAATTTTAATCACATTAAAAACTGAGACAGACAATATACACTAAAAATATACAATTTAAAACATTAAAAACACAAAACATAAATTTAAACGTTTCGAGCCTGAATACAACTTTCTTAATGAAAGTCTATTGTTCTTCTCAGCATTTACATTTGATGCTTCTACTGATGAGGAGCCTGTAAAAGGCTCGAAACTTTTAAATTTATGTTTTGTGTTTTTAATGTTTTAAATTGTATATTTTTAGTATATATTGTCTGTCTCAGTTTTTAATGTGATTAAAATTTAATTTAAAATTTATTTTATATGCAGTACGAAGGGTATTCTCATATCTTATATAAGGTTGCCTCTCTACCATTCGATAAACTAAAAAATGTGTTAAAGTTGCATATAACATTGAAATTAAAGCGTTTATTGTTGGTGACGATTCAGTTGCAAACAAAGAAAAATACACTCGTAGGGCTGTACAAATCTCACAGCTTTTCTGAGAATATCAAGTGGAGTATAGGGCTACCACAGGCGAATCTTTTTTTTTTTTTTTTTTTTTTTTTTTTTTTTTTTTTCGTACCACTGTTTCTAAAAAATAAATAAAATAAAATTTGATATACATTTATACAGGTACTTTTAACCATTCTGGGATGGGACTTTCATTTCGAGTAGAAGGTCAAATCTACAAGTATCTCAAATTCAATGGACATTCCATGCCATCTTGCGCCAAAAATTACAGTTTTTATAACATTCCAGGACATTGGCACAAATTTGTAACGGTCGGGAAAGAACGAGAAAATGTTTTGGCGCGCCAATGGGCCGGCCGGGAAATGAATGTGTTTCTTACTGGCACGTATGCGTAAGGAGGACGCAGGGCCATCAGCGCAAGGAGGTTAAAATATATCGGGTGCATAAAAAATATATATACACGCTTTGAAATGGCATAGAAAATTTATTTTTCGTTCAACAGGGTTAAATGTCTGGAACAAGTAAGGTTATTGTGCAATTTGAGAAATAAGTGGTATTTTCTGGTCAAACCGAATGTTTCAAATTGTGATTAAAGTAAATGTTCAAAATGGTGGTCTTCAGCATCAAGACATTTTTTTAGAACGAGCTGCCACTGATTCCGTACATTGTACCAAAGTGTCCAATGAGATTTCTGCGTATACAGCTTGAATCCCATGAACCGCAGCAACATTCTTAGACTTCCATTACCACTTCCACTTTTTCCACTTTTCGAAGCTCAAACGTACATCCGCCAGGTTAAAGTTACTTCCTTGCCACTACCAGGGATGGAACACGGGCGCAGAATTCATACCACTATCAATGTAAGAAAATTTTCTACCTCTTAAATCAACGATATTATTGGTAGAAATATTTCTTAAACAGATTCTGGTATGAATTCTGCGCCCGTGTTCCATCCCTGCACTACTAAACTGGGTTGAGTAGCTATAGAGAGACGATTTTGCTGCCACTTGTTGAAAATTTATAACAATACTTTCTCCCAGAAATTCAACCTTGTAGAGCGGAAAACAAATTTTCTATGATAGTTTCAAATGTGTATACATTTTTGACGCATCTGGTATATATTAATTTTATTTTGTTTAGTGCAGCCTAAAAAAAAAAATAATAAAATGTACCAACAAGAAATTCCTATCATAGCTATAATAAATCTAAATTCTTTTGAATACCTTTTTTCACAGATCATTCATCTGATCTCAGTAATATCAAATTATATATAAATATCAGTTATAAGTAATATCACCATGTAATACAGATTTAGAACATAGAATTTGGACTTCTTGATAATAATTTTTTCGGTTATATTGATAAAATATACACAAATAGACACAAAGACACAAAGACCAACAGTAAGTTTCAATTTTATCAATCAGAGCACCTCAAAACGTGTAACAGGAAGTTTCAAAACAATAAAAAATTTTATTTAATATGAATATGAATCTGATACTTAACGCTTCTAAACAGATAAAGAAAAGTAACGTGACAATCAACTTATTTACTTTTATATGATCTTATAGTCATGCCAACTGTCAATAAAATTCTTGTTTTTCGTAGTTCTGAAAAAGTTAAATAACTTAGAAGTGGGAATAACATTATCGTCGACATTTCTTGGGAATCGATTTTTTTATATCAACACATTGATAAAATTTACTTCTTGAAGAAAATAAAAGAAAAGCAATTCTCCAAATACAAAATATTCAGTAAGGGAGCAGTTTTCCTTTCAATTTAATTAAAAAAAAGAAAACACTGGACGATTCAGTAAAAAAGAAAAAGAAAATAGCCACGACATGGATTCAATTTTCCGATGAGAAACTGGAATACAAATAAGAAGTTAACAGTCCCACTGAGAACTGTCATTTATTTTTTACTTGAAAAATTCTTGTTCCGTTAAAAATACTCTCATTGATTTTTTTTTTTTTTTTTTTTTTTTTTTAATAAAATAAAATAAAATAAAATAAAGCACGTGACTTAAATTTGCTGATAAAAGTTTAAATCACTGGTAAATATTTACTAGTTGTTACAATTGTTGATAAACTCTCATTGATATCTATAAATTAATAAAAAAAAATCTGGAGTGACTCCACTCGACTTTCCGAACATTGAGTTATTAACAGTTTTGCAGATAAAGTAAAGAAAGAGGAGTTGTTAAACAAACAAAAGAGAGAAAACCATAATAGAGTGTTTGAGTATTTTTGTCCATATATTACACGATGTTTCATTTAACGCTACTGAACTTTGAGCCCATAGATCATAATGATAAAGAATTTTTCGTTGTGTCCCTGTAAAAACCTATAAATGCTAGATTCACCAAAATGCTTATAGTTAGTGCAACAGTGATTGATAATATTCATATAAATTTTCAGCTCAATTGAATATGGCGTTTAGATGCTATCGCACTTTTAAAAATTTGGTCCCATAGGCCATAATGATAAAGATTTTTCTTAGCGCTCCTGTAAAAAACCTGTAAGTGCTGAATTCACCAAAATCTATACAGTTCGTGCAACTGTGACCTATAACATGTGTACAAATTTTTTGCTCAGATTAATAAAGCGTTTAGACGCTATCACACTTTTAAAAATTTGGCCCCATAGGCCATAATGAGAAATAATTTTTCCTAGTGTTCCTGTAAAAAAACTATAAGTGCTAGATTCACCAAAATCTATAGAGTTCGTGCTATAGTGACTTGCAACATGCGTTCCAACTTTCAGCTTATTCGAACAAAGCGTTTAGACGCTAGCGTGTTCACTCACAGACATACACACATACATACACACATATATACATACATACACACATACACACACACATACATATATCATCGCAAAAACAGTGAAAACGGACTCAGGGGACCTCAAAACGTATAGAAACATCAAAATCTCAAATTCGGATTTTTGACATGATTACAATACTTTCCTCACTATTCGGAAAGTAATAACGATATATTAATATTTTATTATATTAAAAACAATATGCATTTCATGAAATGGGTTGGTATACCCCATAAATATCAATATACGTGAAAAACATATATAATTAAATTATCTGGATTATTTTATATTGAATTCGTTAGTTAAATGAAAGAGAGCGTGTCAAAATATGGAGATAACAAGATTTTTCCTATGCAGTAGTTGATAATTATTTTTATAATAATCAATCAAATGACATTTCAGCTAAATTATGTGCACATGCAATTAATTATGAAAAATACAATAGTAGTCTTATTTTCGAGTACATTTGAAATCTTAGCATAATGGCATAGCTGCCAACTTGTATTTTTTTCCCCTTGCTACCGGATTTTTTACTATATTTTTAGCAGTTTTCTCTGATTAAACTTGATGAAATTGTTTACAACGAAATAGTGGTGTCAAAAACCTTACAAGTTGGCACCTGTGTAACAGTCATCTAAGGTATGTGAAATGTGAAAGTATCTGTAAATAGTATTGTGTAAATTTTGATGGAGAAAATAAAATGTTTTAAATATTTTCAAAAGCTGTATAATTTAGCAGCATTATCTTTCTATAAATAAAGTGTTTTCCAAATGTTTAATGTCAATGAAAAAATTTTCTTTCTGTTTTTAAATTTGATTTCTGGTACATTTGATAAAATTATAAATAACTCTAAATATATTTCTGATAATTATATTGAACATGTTCTTAATAAGAATTAATCACCATTTCTCGAAACAACACTTTTTGACGTAGACTAAATTAAAACAAAAAAGAATATTTTCGTGTGGTTTATGCTGCTGTACTATTGCATTGAATAGTTTATGCATTCATTCCATCATAAGATGTTTACTTTGTAATGTTAAAAGGCGTTCAACTCTGATTGGGACAAGTTTCTTTCATTGACTTACACCTTTGTGCTTTTTTAAGGGCCATAAACAGCATTAATTATATAAATAAAATGCTTTGTCTTAATCGAACTTTAATATATTTTGACTCAATATTGACAATTTGCACAGACTTCTTTACTGAATGTCCATCACTAAATTTTATTGTAATGTTTGCCTAATTGTATGTCTGTCTAATCTTCTATCATATCTTTCAATTTTCATTCCTCAAAATAAGTGGTTATTATTAAATAAAAATCTGGAGTGACTCCACTCGATTTTCCGAACATTAAGTAATTAATGGTTATATAAATTAATTAAAGTAAGAGAAGTCATTAAATAAACAAAAGAGAAAATTATAATATGGTATATGAGTATATTTATCCATATAGTATGTTTTTTAAATTAACACTATTGCCATTTTAATAATTTGAACCGATAGATCATAATGATAAAGAAATTTTCATTGTGTCCCTATAAAAATCTATAAATGTTAGACATCTATAAATGTTCATGAGATTAAAATTTGTACAGTTCATGAGATTGTGATCTATATTAATTATATACATTTTCAGTTCAATCCTGTGACGTTTAGACGCTATCGTACTTTAAATAATTGGCGCCCATAAGCTCCCATAATAAATATTTTTTCTTTGTGTCCCTGTAAAAAGACTATAAGTGCTAAATTCTTCAAAATTCATACAGCTCGTGGGGACGTGATCTATAACGTGTATATAAATTTTCCGTTCAATCGGATATAGCGTTTAGACGCTATCGCACTTTTACGAATTTGAGCCCATTGGGCATAATGATAAAGAATTTTTCATTGTGTCTCTGTAAAATATATATATATATATATATGTACATGCTAGATTCACCAAAATCTATATAGTTCGTGCAACAGTGACCTACAATATGTGTATAAATTTTCTACTCAATCGAATAAGACGTTTAGACGCTAACGCCCTTTTAAAAAATTGGGCTCATAGACCATAATAATAAAGAAATTTTCGCTGTGTCCCTGTAAAAAACTTATAAGTGATAGACTCACCGAAATCTATACGGTTCGTGCAACGGTGAACTGTAACATGTACATTAATTTTCAGCTCAATCGGATGAGGCATTTAGACGCTATCATATTTTAAATAATTTGAGCCCATAAGCCCCAATGATAAAGAATTTTAATTTGTGTTCCTTTAAAAAAAATCATAAGCGCTACATACTCCAAAATTCTTATAGTTAATGTGACGGTAATCTATAACACGTATATAATCTTTTAGCTCAACTGATACGGCGTTTAGAGGCTATCGCACTTTAAAGAATTTGAGCCCGTAAGGCATAATGATAGAGAATCTTTTGTTGTGTCCCTGTAAAAGGGCTATACCGGTTAGATTCCCCAAAATTTATGCACTTCGTGCAACAATGACTTTTAGCATGTGTATAAATTTTCATCTCAATTGAACAAGGTGTTTAGACGCTATCGCAGTTTAAAACATTTAGCCCCTTGTAGACCATAATGAAAAAGAATTTTTCTTTGTGTCCCTGTAAAAAAAACTATAAACACTAGAATCACCAAAATTTATACTGTTCGTGTGATAGTGAATCATAATATGTATGCACATTTTCATCTTAGTCAAAAAAGGCATTTAGACGCTATCGTACTTTAAAAAATTTCAGCATATAGGGCATAATGATAAAGAATTTTTCATTGTGCCCCTGTAAATGAACTATCCATGTTAAATTCACTAAAATTTATGTACTTCGTGCAACAATAACCTTTAACATGTGTATAAATTTTGATCTTAATTGAATAAGGTGTTTAGACGCTATCGCAGTTTAAAAAATTTAGGCCCTTGTAGACAATAATGATAAAGAATTTTTCTTTGTGTCCTTGTAAAAAAAAAAAAAAAAAAAAAAAAAAAAAAAAAATTAAACGCTAGATTTACCAAAAATTATACAATTTGTGTGGCGGTGACTCATAAAATATGTGTACATTTTCAGCTTAGTCGAATAAGGCATTTAGACGCTATCGTACTTTACAAAATTTGAGCCAATAGGGCATAATGATGAGGAATATTTGGAGTGTATAAAAGAACTATACGTGTTAAAAGAACTATACGTGTTAGATTCACCAAAATTATTCACTTCGTGTAACAATGACCTTTAGCATGTGTATAAATTTTCATCTCAATTGAATAAGGTGTTTAGACGCTATCGCAGTTTAAAAAATTTAGGCCCTTGTAGACCATAATGAAAAAGAATTTTTCTTTGTGTCCCTGTAACAAAACTATAAACGCTAGATTCACCAAAATTTATACAATTTGTGTGGCGGTGACTCATAACATGTATGTACATTTTCTGCTAAGTCGAATAAGGCATTTAGACGCTATCGTACTTTAAAAAACTTGAGCCCCATAGGGCATAATGACAAAGAATTTTTCGTTGAGTCCCTGTAAAAGAACTATACGTGTTAGATTCACCAAAATTATGCACTTCGTGTAACAATGACCGTTAGCATGTGTATAAATTTTCATGTCAGTTGAATAAGGTGTTTAGACGCTATCGCAGTTTACAAAAATTTAGGCATTTGTAGACATAATGATGAAGAATTTTTTTTTTTTTTTGTATCCCTGTAAGAAAAACTACACTGTCAAAAAAAAGTCCTGTTTCCTGCAGTTTGCTGCCAGAAATTTTCTGTAATTCAGAAAAATACGTTCTATCAACGTAATTTTTCCGTTGATAGAACCTATTTTTCTGATTAACAGAAAGTTTCTGGCAGCAAACATGACTTTTTTTTGACAGTGTATAAACGCTAGATTCACCAAAATTTGTACAATTCGTGTGACGGTGACTCATAACATGCGTGTACATTTTCAGTTGAGTCGAATAAGGCATTTAGATGCTATCGTACTTTAAAGAATTTGAGCCCGTAGACCATAATGATAAAGTATTTTTCTTTGTGTCCCTGTAAAAGTAGGTAGATTCACCAAAATCAATTAGGTTCGTGCTATGGTGACCTGTAACATACGTACCAAATTTCAGCTCATTCGAACAAAGTGTTTAGATGCTATTGTGTTCACTCACATACATACACACACACACACACACACACACACATCATCGTAAAAATAGTAAATATGAAATCATGGGACCTCATAACGTGTAGAAACACCAAAATCTTAAACTCGGATTTTTCGCATGATTACAATACTTTCCTCACTATAGTGTCCAGAAAGGAAAAGGTCCCTACGAGTTGGCAACTCTGTTTTGACTATAATTTTATGAACAATCATAGACCTTTCTTATTTTGGATGCCTTCTATATATATAAATATGGAAACAATAAGTCCATTCAGTTTTCCAAGATTTGGTAAAGAGATATAAACAGCAATGTTCTAGAAATTAAAAACCATGATATGGTAAATGGCATACACTGTAAAAATTTTCTGCGGAAATTTACAGCGGAATGTGCTGATAAAACATATCTTCCAACATTCTAATTAATATTCAGTAGCATTGTTAGTACCCGCCCCTTTTTCCACGCTACTTTATTTTTAGAGTAATTTTCTCCAAACATAATTACGATTAAATAAGAAGAAAAATGCTCTAAAAATTAATTCGTGGAAGAAAAAAAGTAGTTATTAACAATATTACGGAATATTAATTGGAGTGTTTGAAGGTATATAAAAGTAATGTCTACATATTGCGTTGTATTTTTACAGTACATTGTAAAATAAGTTTGCTGTAATTTTTAATCACTCGTGTTATAATTTTTTCAGATTTTTGTAGAAACATTTCCTTGAATAATTACATATGTGTATTAAGTGTTCATTCTATAACAATACATAACCTTCTTTACACATACGAGGACATCAGCAAGCATCCCAGCATTAACTACGATTCAGATTTAAAAAATTCTTTTGTGTACGTTAGCTCCCTGACAACTGGACCAAGGGGATTATAAGGCTCGTGCATCCTTTGGGTTACAGAAACAGATTTGGCCTAGACAGAAGTTTATTGGCTAATAAATGATGTGACACGCAATGATATTAAATTTCAAAGCATTTTGAAAGAATAAATTTTCAATTGCTTTTACAGAAGTAGCTATAAACATTTACAGCAATCAGTATTGCATTTTTGTTAACCAAAATGCTGCATTTTTACAGAATTTTTTACAGTGTAGCACTCATTCTCCACACTCTCAGAAATAATATACTCAATTTTGGCGATTCAGACATCCTTGGGCTTAATTTCGTTGTTTTTGACAACCATTTCGTCAAGCGATCACGTGATTTTTGAGGAAACGTGAAATCTCAAATATTTGACGAAACTAATTACTCACAATATCATGTGCTAGCTTTCATTACCGCCATATTGTTTTTTTTTTTTTTTTTTGTGTGTGTGTGTGTGTTTCTTCGACTTTACTTTACTATGACTTTTATTTTTACGGCCTAGTGGTTCGGTCGGTAGGACGCTGCCTTCTGGATTCCCAGGTCTCGGTTTCGAATCCCGGTGCGGGCATGGATGTTTGTGATTCCCTATGTCTACATAATATTGTGTGCGCTCGTTTCTGTGAATTTCTGTAAAAATATGGATCAATTGAGACATAAGTCATTGTAATTATAGGTCTCAAAGCTGTCAAATGACTTTTATTTGTTTGCTCTGTTTTATTTATATTTTCATTAAATATAATTAAGATTTAATGTCTAAAACAACGAACTTGCAGGTAATTTTATAATTCTATAATTTGTATGTTATTCTGTATCACAAAACTAGGATGAAAAAATGTATCTCTACTTTTGACGAAATTCGTATGTTGAAACAAGTGACGAAAGTAATTTTCTCAATTTGATGAAATATTCGCTCGGAGTATTTCCCTGGAAACGGTTTCGTGAAAATTAAAGAAAATTTCGTGAAATCTGAGTATCCATTTCTGAGATTGCAAAGTATCCTAAAGGAGTTCTTTGAAAATTCGTGAATTAAGGTTTCATTATGTAGTTGTTTGTGATACAGTAAAAGTTTCCTAAATTACGATTATTTAAGGTTGCTTGTAATTTGTTTTTAGCGGATTGTTTTCATTTTCTTCATATCTGGATGTAGTCTTTTCTTGATACAGTAAAGTCTCGTACAACGCGGGAGCAAGTTTGCCCCATGAATATTACAATTTTTTTTTTTTTAACACAACTAATTTTATATTAAAGCAACATCTTTATACATAAACTAGATAATGAATGTTAAAGTACGCCTAGGTAATGTAAAATACGCCTAGGTAATGAATGTTAAAGTTACCAAATTTTAGGTGTGTTCAAAGTAGTCTTCTCCAACACCAATGCACTTCCGTAGGCGAATTTTCCAAAGATTAAATGCCTCTAACCATTCATTGCTTGGAATTGATGAAAAAATGCATATATAGCCTCGGCAATCTCATCTTCAGAATGAAAACGACGCGCAAGTTCTTTTTCAGATTAAAAAATAGCCAAAAGTCACACATAGCTAGATCAGGTGAATAGGGTGGATGTTCCAGCACCTTGATATGTTTTTGTTGAAGAAATTCAACTGTTAATCCTGCTGAATAAGAAGATGCATTATCATGGTGGGCAATGAGTCCTCTAACATTCACTTCTTTAAGAATTTCTGGAAGACGTTTAGTATATCAGTTAGCTGTGACTGTCTTCTGTCCTTCCAGCTTGAGAGATTTGACCAATCCTGTACTTCTAAACAAAACGCCATACATTACCTTCTTCATGGCACGTGGTCTTTTCACCATTGTGGGTTTGGGATCATCTTCAAAGACCCACACTTTGCTTTCTTGGCGTGCTGGAACATCAAAAAATGGTATGCACGTTTCATCACCAGTTATTATTTTAGAAATAATGCAGTGGCCACCAACATTAAGTAATTTAAGGGTTTCTTTGCTGATTCTGACACGGTCTTGTTTTTTATGCTCTGTTAAATCATGGGGAACCCAACGGCAAACTAACTTTTTCATATGCAATACTTCATGAATAATTTTATGCATTGCAGCGGATCCAATGTTAAGTTCCTTCTGTATCATATGGTAGATACAGCGATTGTCGTCGATTAACATTTTCCGAATGGCAGACACATTATCCGGGATTACTACTGACAAGGGCCTTCCTGTGTGTTTTTCATCCTGGAGAGAATGACGACCATTGTGAAAGTCTATAAACCATCTAAATACAGTTGCACGAGATGGACTTTCATTTCCAAAAGCTAATTGTAGGCGTTGAACGCATTCTTCTTGGTTTAATCCCACTTTAAAATCACAGAAAATCATAGCACGATAATGTTCTTGCGTCAACTCCATTTTCTTTTCTGTCTAAAATCTATTCTATGCTAAACTACTTGCAAATGGCCAGTGAAAAATCGTCTGCCAGGCTAAAAATAGTTCATATTTTCAAATCTAATTGATAATTTTTTTCTACCGCTTATCGTCTGCGCGTACCTCAAAAATTTCAGAGTAACACTCGTAATTACTTAATATTTAGTAATTCTTTAAATTTAACTGCATTTTAGCAACGGATATTCTAGGCCAGTATCCGTAGGTGGGAAAAGAAAAAAGCGTTTGCACCACAATATTTTTACAAAGCTTCTTCTTTCTTTTTCTTTCCTAATTGGGGTGAACTTATTTTTTTTTCCTGCAGTAAAAGAATTCAATAATTAAAAATATATAATGCAGAATAAAACAACTCATAGATTTAAAGTAATACATAATTTATCATAATTTATCATACTTTAATACATTTCCTTCAATATTTTCAAAATTTGAAACTTTATCACACTTTATCTTACATCAACAGATATAAATCAAACTCAAATAATAACAAAAACAAAAACAAATAAATAAACAAAATTAAACTTTTATAAAGAGAATCTCACACTGTTAAAAATTTTTAAAAGCATTCCTTTTCACTAACATTTCTAATATTTAATCATATTGTGCAACTGTCAGGTGTAAGAAACCTTTCAGAAATCGAGAAACATCTTTATTTTTCAAGAATACGGAAAACATTTCCAAAGAAAAATAAATGAATGAATAAAAATGTTTTCTTTTGAAATGCATGTCGAAATATAAGTACGCATTTCAGTGTATACTGACAAATTGAATTCAATGGAATCGCCAGAACCTCAGATAAATTTGAAATTCCTTTTTTATGCAGCATTGATATTTTTAAAAACATTCATTTTTATTTATCCAGTAAATATACAACGATTAAGATAAAAGAAAAAGCTTTTTTTTTTTTTTTTTTGATTTTACAATAGCATTAAAATGAATATATATATATATATATATATTTTAACGTATTATTTGTATTTTTTAAATTCTTCAGAAAAATTTATTCACATTGTAAATTTAAACTATTTGCTTAAATTCAATAATACCTTATTCAGATGAAATATTAAAAGAATATCTTTCAGGTACATATGAGAAAGATATGCATTCTAACATTTAAATTACCAATCATTCATCTCAAAAATATCGATAAATTAGCATCAAAATTTGTCGTTCATATTTACCAATATATCGTTTTTAAGAATCCTATATCTGAAAATTTTTGTACAAACGAAATCAATGCTTTTAATTTGAAATCAATTTAAGTTCCTTTTTATCAATTTTTCACAAATAAAGATAAATACAAATATCTGTTTTGAATATCATGTTTTTCATAATGTTTATGCATTGCAAACATACACTTCTGGCCATCCAAAGTGTTATATAATAATAAACACAAAGTTTTATAGTCATATTTACTGCTAAAATTATCACGAGTGAAAGAATTTCGTTGCTTT
The DNA here is from genome assembly GCA_963930645.1 of Salticus scenicus. Lineage (NCBI taxonomy): Eukaryota > Metazoa > Arthropoda > Arachnida > Araneae > Salticidae > Salticus > Salticus scenicus. The sequence goes on from OZ005648.1 coordinate 173,370,798, forward strand.
TTTTTTTTTTTTTTTTTTTTGTCACCAGTAGTTTCCTATAAAAATTTCTAACTTATAATATCACAAAAATTTCTATATAAAAGTACTGGTGGCAGAAAAAGTGGAACTCTTTCCTCCCTGAATTATACAGGGTAAAAAAATGTGAATTATACTCCTTTCAACTTGTGAAACATGCAGCAACCACTAACTCACACAGCCACGTACCACGGCTACAAATAACTAGAGAGTAAATATATTCAGAAAAATAGACATTGGAATTACTTTGATAATGATAATGTACGAAAATCTGTGTTATTGTCACGCACTATCAGCGTTCATCTAATATAACCTCGGTCGAAATATACATTGTATTTTACAGTTAGTCCCAAAAATTTGTAAACTCCAGTAAAATGTATGTTTTGACAAAATTTAAAGGCATACAAATACCAATTAAAAATATATTTATTCAAACCATATGCGACTTACGTTCAAGGATATATTTAGAAAAAAAAACAATTTGTATTTAAATTATGTAATAAAATGAAAATATTAGGTATCCTAAAGACTTAAATACTATATACCATCTTAAGGAAACATGATTAATATAATGCATCGGGTAAGTAATTTTGCGAGTGTTTCCAATTCTTTTTATTGATGTTATTTGTTAATTTATGCTATTTTCTTCTCGATTTTTAGCCTCTCATTTCATATTTTTATTTTACCGTTTGTTTTCTAATTGTTTAATTATTTCTTTTACTCTTTTTACTCTTCCCCCTTTTATTCGTTTTAACTCCGCCTTCTTTAAGTTTCGAGTTGTTTTATTTGTTAATTTATGCTCATTTCTTCTCATTTTTGAGCCTCTCATTTCATATTTTTATTTTATCGATTGTTTTCTAATTAATTATTACCTTTTTGTTTTTAAAACTCTCCTCTTTTTCGTTGAAACTCCGCCTTCTTTAAGTTTTGACTTGTTTATTTGTTAATTTTTGCTAATTTCTTCTCATTTTTGAGCCTCTAATTTCACATTTTTTGTCGAGGGTTTTCTAATTGTTTAGTTACTTTTTTGTATTTTGTATTTACAGTTTTGTATTTTTAAACTCCTCCCCCCCCCCTTTCTTCGTTTAAACTTTGCCTTCTTTAAGTTTTGACTTGTTTTATTTGTTAATTTATGCTAATTTCTTCTCATTTTTGAGACTGACATTTCATATTTTTATTTTATCGATTTTTCCATTTGATTAATTACATTTTTGTATTTTTAACTCCTCCCCCCATTCTTTTTGTTTAAACTCCGCCTTCTTTAAGTTTTGACTCTTGTTTCATATTTATGTTTTAGCATGAGTTCTTCAGAGATTAATCGTTTCAAACATCTTCGTTTGAAACGTTCTCGCTTTCTTAATCATTTAAATTTTCTTCTTAGATGAAGCGTGCTCAGATTATACCTAAGTTTATAGACATTAAGTACAATCTTCCTGCCTCTCTTCGCATTAAAAATGCTTTAAATAGGAGTGAGTTTGCCATATTTAGAGCTATTATTCAGGACATACGACAGTTTCTCTCGTCTATTGAGTCTGAATTATATACTTTACATCTGTCTCTTAGCAATTCTGTTCGTGATTTCTCTTCTTTGGAAAAAAGAAATTTCGCATACGTTGCGTTTCAGTCTTCCAGGCATCAAACTAACTTAAATAAGAAATTTAATTATCTTCTTAAAAGTAATTCCTTTACTTCACCCGTTTCTCCTCTTGCTCAGAATACTGTTGTTAATCTCTCTTCGCACGTTCTGACTAATACTCAACGTGACGTGCTCAGTTTGGGTCTGAATTTTGCGCGTACTTCGAGACCCTCCATGCCGGATTTGATCGCTCCCATTGAAAATTCTTTTAAAAATAGTAAAATTTCTCCAGGCCAGTTAGAATCTCTTCGTTTCATTTTATCTAACATTATTTCCACTAATAATCATCCACAAATTTCTAACCTTACTCCTTCTCAAAAATCCGCCCTCTCTGAATTAAACTCCGCCCCCGATTTAATTGTCACAAGAGCTGGTAAAGGGGGACAAACTGTTCTACTCAACAAATCGGATTACATTTCCCACGTTGAGTCCTTGCTTACTTCAGGTCCCTATTCGAAACTTAAAAAAGATCCTTCTAATGACCATCTTGATCAAGTCAAATACCACGTTAAAAATTCCGTTATCCTTAATGATTATACCAAACGCATGGTAATTCCTTCTGCTGCTAATTGAGCTCGTTTTTATGCACTTCCGAAAGTTCATTAACCCACTCTCTGCTTTCGGCCTATTGTGTCTAATATTGGTACGGCTTCTTATAATCTTGCTCGATTTCTTTCAAACTCTCTTTCTCATCTAACTACTACTAATCTTCACACTGTAAAAAACTCATATGATTTTGTGGACAAACTTAAATGCATCTCTCCGTCTAACTATACTATGATTTCTTTAGATGTCAAATCACTTTTTACAAATGTTCCGGTTCAAGGTGCTCTGGTTTGTTTAGAGAGAAGACTACGTGAATTCCATTATTCTTCTATTGAAATTGAAGAGCTTGTAAATTTAGTTCATTTGTGCATCAGGCAAACTGCCTCCATTTTTAATGGTACTTATTATTCCCAAAATGATGGTATGGCCATGGGTAGTCCTCTCTCTCCTTTACTTTGCGACATTTATATGCACTATTTTGAAGAAAAACTCTTCGGTATACAAATTTCCTCACTGGTTTAGGTATGTAGATGACACTTCGTTCTTGTCTCCCCTGATGTCGATTTGTCCAATTTACTTTCTTTGGTCAATTCGATTGACCCATGCATTCAATTCACTTTTGAGGTTGAACAGAATTGCTCTTTGCCTTTCCTTGACGTTCTTGTGAATAAAGAAAAGGATTGTTTCTCAACTACTGTTTTTAGAAAACCATTCTCAGTCTCTTTGCCGCCGCATGCTCTCTCTAACCACGCCCCTCAACAAAAAATGTCTGCTTTTTACACTTATGTTTATCGTGCCTTACACATTTGTTCTAATCCGTCTAATCTTTCGAAAGAAATTAATTATTTAAAATCTCTTGCTCTCTCCTGTGGCTATAACCCATCTATTATCGATAAAGCTCTATATAAATTTAAGAATCCTAAACGTTCTGCTCCCAAATTAAACGATCACAGTCTCATCCCAGTTGTTTTACCTTTTTATTCTTCACTCTCTTTTAAAATCTCTAAAATTCTTTCACCGTTTGGTTTCAAAGTCATTTACAAACCCGTCAATAAAATTAAATTATCTTCTCTTAAGGATCCCATTCCCACCGAAAACCGTTCTGGAATTTATTTATTCCGTGTTCGTCCTGCAACTTAGGTTATATTGGTCAAACTAGGAGCCGTTTGAAATACAGAATAAATGAGCACCGTCGGAATGTTCGTAATGAAGAGATTACCAAATCTTCTATTGCTTCCCACTGCTGGTCTCAAGGTCATCGTTTTGATTTTTCCAAAACTAACATAATTTCATCTCCTGTCTGTTCCTCCCATTTGGATATTCATGAAGCATTTTACATATTTAAAAATTCGAAAAATCTTGTTAATGATATTTCTTCCACTCCATTCTTCTCTGATGCTTGGAAATTACTCATGTAACTTAGATTTTCGTTTAATTTTGATATCCTTAGATTGTTAAATGGTTAATCTCACTCATTTATTTATTTTCTTGTTTTCTTGTACAATTCTACTCACACCAGTTGTCATGTTTACTTTCTACTTTATAAAGTTTTTCTTTTCACTTTAAACGATTTTGTGCGTTGTCGCTTTGACTGCAGCACTCGTGCTTACCTTTTTCGCCTGATGAAGGGTCGTGTGTTTTTTCGACCCGAAACAATTGTTGCGAGTTTATTGCATTTTATCGTGTTTTTTCAAAGTTTGTGAGTAATATTTTTTACAACGCCAGTTTTGGGGTGCTATTTTATTAAAAATGTTCTTAATAGTTTAAAACCTTCCCATTCTTCAATATGACATCGCATACACGTTTTTCCATCGACATAATTAAGATTTGAAATATCTCTGGCTCCAAGTTGTACCATACACTTTCAATGGAAGCTTTCAAGGCATTCAATGAATAAAATTGCCCTCCATTCTCATAAACCTTCCGAGATATAATACCCCACACATTATCAATTAGATTTAAATTGAGGCCTGTCAAGAAAAGACACATTTTTCGTGCTTAAGTAATTTTTCGTAGCATTGGCGGTAATGAATTGGAGCATTATCCTGCTGATACATCCAATTTCGTCTTTTTACGATTTGTGCAAGTCGCATAAGATGATTTTTTTAATGTTTCTAAGTATTTAAAAAAATTCTTTCGACCATCTAGAAAGGACAATTTCACTCGAACATTGAAACCGAAAACCTCCCACACTATCACAGATACACATATTGCCTACTACAATAACTCCTGGGCTCTTTTCATAAATCATGCCAATAATACGTAATACTAACAGGTCCATCGAGGTTCCATTTTTTTTCCTCATTGTAAAGAATAGATATCCATTTATCACCATATAACATACGGTTACGAACCCATCGTAATCTCTTCCTATTATGAAGCTTTGAGAGCGTTAATATGCGCGCCATTTTTGCATGGATCATATATGTGGTTTCTTTAATTTATGTATTAACATTTTTCTTTGAGCTGTGATGAAATGATATTTTCTGACTTTAAGCCATTCTTTGTATTCACTGCGAATATCCCTCACCCGTGAAGACCACGAGTGACGAATATTCTCAGTTCGTAAGACGCTATATCAGTTATAATCTGGTTAGGGTTTTGACTGATACAGTTACAAGCTAAAACACGCGAACTAATACTCTTACGAGCTAATACACGATAAATCATACTTTTAGAATGATTTAAAAGTTTCGATATTCTCTCAACAGTCTTACCATGCAATTTCAAATTCACAATTTAACGCATTTCTTCATTAGAGGGCTGTAAGCTTTAGACAATTTGAAACTCAGAAGAAACGACCTGTTAACCTTCCTTACAACGCATTTTATTAGGCTCAAAATCGAAGTCATGATTGCTGATACCAAATTTGCATAAAATTGCATTTGTCTATTATAAACTTTTGAGACATGTTATCTCTAATGTATGTTTATTCTAAAATTTAACATATCTATATATTAATAGGCAAGCATAAAATTTGTTGTCCCTTTTTAACATATTAATTATGGGTGTAGAGGGTTGAAAATGGTATCATTCGAAAGGTATGGTTAGCCGGAAGGTGCGAATACAAATATTATTTTCTTACGATGTCAAGAACGTATTTAAAAATACATTTATTTTTTATGCATTTTCCCCCATTTTTCCCTTTTATACACGTATTCCTTCACACACGGAGTAAAAAGACAGGAGAAGAAGGTAACGCTGAAATTTTGTGATGTTGTTTTCTAATGTTTACAGATGGCGCCAGCGTGCAATCCTTCCTTCTCTCCAGCTTCCGCAATGTTATTCAATGGGGAAATGTCTCGTTTTAGTTATTTTTTTAAAAATAATATCAAGCTGAAAAAATTTCGATTGAAAGCAAATTTCATTAAATAGAGTATTCTAACCAACATGTTTTTTTTAAGAGCCATTTTATACTAATTTTACTTTGAAAGAAAGCTTTTAAAAAATGACGATTCTTATGAACCGAAGCTAGCTAAAACAGATAATTGGGAGGAAGGAGAATGGATGAAATTTTGTAAAGAAAAAAAATAAACTTACTTTAGGTGCAGAAAACACGAACTCGGACTTTATTTTTCTCCTAGGGCTTTTTTTTGTTTTTCTTATCACTATCATAGCCTGTTTTACAACTAGGAACGAAACATTTATTTGAAACATCTGAATTATGCAGTTTTAAGAACTTACAAAGAAATTAAATTGCTTAAAATAAAAAATTTTAAATGTACTCCAGCAAAATTCTATTGAAAACAACAGTATATCCGCGCCGAGGTAGGGAGGAATGACAAGTGGCGCCCTCAATATTTACCAAAAATTTAGATCACAGTTTCGTAGCTTTCTCCCATTGGACCTTCAACTCCTATTAATATTACTCCGTGCCTTCACATTAAAAAATACCTAAAAGTAGAAAGTTGTTAAATCTGGCAATTTCATAAAGCTCAAATAAAACCATAGACACAGTAATTTGTATAATGTAGCATCACTATACGCAAGCGAAGTGATGACGTCACTGTCTGTCCATGGAGCCATGTAAAAGATTTTCTATGTTAATTGTCCATTGAGTTTTTTGTAAAAAATTATTAAAAAATAACGGAAATTATCTGCCGATTTTAATTCCGATATTTGGGTATAGTTATATATAAGTTACTGTCTACATGTGTTTGATTGAGTTATTTTTTCTGTAAAATTGATAAAATTTTAATTTAAAATCACAAAACTCCAGAAAAAAAAATGGCAAACTTCCAGTTTCGAATGTAAACATAAACATTTCATTTCAAATGGTGATATTTAAACAATAAATATTGAACTAATATACTAAATAAAAGGAAAATGGATTTGTTACTAACTGCTGCATGTATAAGTAGACGATACGGAAAAAATGCCGATTTCCGTTTTTTGCTGAATTTACATGTTTTGAGCTTTCTTTACGTTTCAATTAACTGAAATTGGCTACTTATTTTTTAAAAAAGTGTCTTTATTGCTAGCTTTTGTGGGTAGAAGAAGCAAGTAGAAGATACATAAAAACTTTTGATTTCCGGTTTTCGATGAATTTACACGTTTTGAGATTTCCTTGCATTTTAATTAAGTGAAATTAGTGAAATTGACTACTTATTCTTATTTTTTAAAAAGTGGATTTATTAGTCTTTCCTCTGCATATATAAGTAGAAAATATAAGATTCAGAAATGTTTTAGATTTTCGGTTTTCGATAAAGTTACATGTTTTGAAATTTCCCGAACTCAATTCGACCATTTTTGAAAAATATTTTTTTTTTTTTTTTTTTTTTTTTTTTTGTTCAAACACTGTACTTTATGAACCAATCGAATTAATTTAACAGAATTTGATACTTGGTTGGACCTTGGTCTGACATGGTACCTATTAGCTTCTGGGCTGTATCACACAACAAGGGGCGTTTTCACGTTGCGATTTTCTCTCATTTCAGGAAAGGCTAACATCTACAGAGAGAAATAGTTATATTAAGTAAAACTCTGCTGATTCAGTTAGAGTGAATATTGGCAAACAATTGCCGCAGCTGTGTTGCAATTGCATTCCGTATAGGACAAGGCAATAACTTTGCTTTGCCTCGCTTTGCAAAAAAAAATGGTCGAGTTTCGACCACTGGGCGATACTAGTTTCATTAAATATACGTGTATTTTGAATTGGGTATTGCTGTTTTCTCATTATAAAAGACATAACATATCTACACAATAAGTTATATTGATATACGCCATTTTCAACAAAAATTTTAGGCAAAATACAAGATTCTGCAAACATTTGGTGTTTTGGTGCTTTGAGAGTTAGACTGATTGACTACACGTGGTTCCTAGACCTGGGGTGGTGTGCCCTCTGTGGGAGTCTTTACAAGGCGTGACAGCCCGAATTTACACGAGTTTCGGAAAAAAACCACGGAAAACTCCGAACAGCTAGGTCAACGAGCACGACGTTCCGTCCCCCAGATTTGAGCGCAGAACTGCTCGGTCACTTTTACAAACTTGTGGTACTGGCTGTATGTATAAGTAGTAGTATAATCATATAGTACAATGTTAGACACCATTTTTTTGTCTAACGAAGTAATTTGCAAGGGTCAATTTTACTTAAAAGAATAATAGATTAAACGAAAATATCGCTAACTCTAGAAAAAATATAAGAATCTCTTTCAAATACAGTGATATTTAATAAAAAATTGTAGAAATAATCATTTGTTCTCCTCATATTTCATTTAGATTTCAGAAAGTTATAAAGGAATGTAAATGATCGCCAAACATATAAATTTTATATAATGTAGTGAAGATGGTACTTTTCAATTGAAACATGTCTTGAATGTTTTTAAGGGAGAAAAAAAACACTCCAGGAACCTTATAAGCAAAAAGGGTTTTGAATAATAAGAAATTAATTCTGCAGTACAATGAATTTATATGTAAGCCATCTTTTTCTTCTATTAGCTGTAATATTGTCGGATTCGAGACTCGTTATTAACTACTACTCGCTTCCTTAAGTTACTGTTCAAAGTATTGTTTGTAGTACCATAAAGAATAATTTTAATCAAAGTTGGAATTTTAAAATACTCTAATTTTAAAAATACCGGTCAGTACGATTTGATATTTCATCAGAACAATCGTGAGGCAATGGAATTCTGAATGGCGAAGGAAAAAAAAGTTGTTGCAAAAGTGTTCTTATAGATAGCGCTGCCAGGGTATTGTCAGTTGAAACCCCTAAATGGATTCATTAAACGCAGGAATGTTGTTAGCAATAGACAGTGTTGTGCAAGTTCACGAAAAAAACGAGCTAGTTCAAACTCAAGTTCATCGTGCAAAAAACGAGTTAGTTCGCGTTCAAACTCATGTCTGAAAAAATGAACGCGCTCAACTCAAGTTCATTTTTAAAAAGGAGCGAAACTCATTAAAAGTTCATTTTTAAGGTTTTTTTTTTTTTTTTTTTTTTTTCTAAATAGATCTCTTTTTTCATAGGTAATTTACATTTTTTTAAATTACCAATTACCACGAATATTATTTTTAATTTAATGCTTAATTAAATTTAGAAATTTATAATTCTTAATTACAACTTATTAATTTAAGTGTATAGTAAAAATTATTCAGCGGGCACTTCTGAATAGTGGACCCACTGTTTTTGCGTGGTTTTTTATTCTCAAATTTCCAATGCGTTTGATTATTCACATGAGAAAACTTATTAATAGGAGACAAATTCCATCATTTGCAGGTTCAGGTTCCGTTGTTTTGAAATATAATACTATTTTAAAAATAGTCTAATGGTTTCATTTAATTAATCTTTGTTTGATTGCGCCACAGTCAATGTCGGCTTTGAGTTCTTGGATAAATCATTAGAAAATTTCTCTTGCTATTTAGCTTACTATAGAGGAATAAGCATGTGTGTCAACTTGTTAGTTTGCGTAAAAATTATCTCAAGAACAAATTATCTCAGAGGTCAATCCAGTTTTTAAAAATATCATTTATGACTTAAAACTTGTAAAGGTAGTGAAATCTTATTTTCGAAAATTCAGCAAATAGCAATACTTTCTTTAGTATATAAGTTTAATGAAATTAAAAATAGAAATCTGAATTTGTATAAATCGTTTTATATATATTATATTTCTGAGTGACGGGATTCCCCCCCCCCCCCAATGCCCCATTCAATTATTTAAATATTCATAAAAAAAAAACTTAAAGTTGTAAGGAAATTTTAAAATAGGCATTTCAAGTTATTTAGAGAACTTGTATCAGTAACTTACTGATCTTAGACAAAAATTTCGAGTAACATTTCCAGATAATCTTTAGCATTCTAAATTTAAATTTCTTCCATTTATTTCTTTTCATTTATTGCGATAATAGAACCATAGAGGATCTGTTAAAAGTTTTATTTCTATATTCAAGGCAACTCAAAATGCGAAATCATCCTATAAAGGCAACGTGAAGTATAGAACTCTAAACAAAGTTTTGTGTAACATAAAAGTAAGCGAAAATAATTATCATTCTCAAGCAATTTCCTTTCACAAGGTAAATTTTGCAAATTTCCACAATTATATCCAATAAATAAATTAATTAATTAATTAATTAAAACCGCGTGATTTAGTCTATCATACCACATTCTAAGTAAGATATGCTTTTTTGCTTATAAGAAATACAGATTTATTTTATTTTGTTTAGTGCAGTCTAAATACATGTTAATCTGTACTTAACTGAAATTTCACCCATAGACGTAATTGATTAATTTTGAATGTCCTTGTGCATACTTCATTTGTCCTACTTCAGTACAAGTTTCCAAATAACATTTGCGTACTAAAAAGAATTAGAATACATAGTTTAAACTTTTTGCTAATATTTGTTCTTGAGTTATACCGATAATAGACAGACACATATACTTTGGAACAAACAGCTAAAAGCCTGTTTGTCAGGTTTAGGGAACCTAAAAACGCGTAAATATATCAAACTCAGTTTAAAAAATTCCACCCCAAACAATACATCCTCTTCCATACATGAGTAAGAGAAAGTAATAAGCATGCCGAATTGAAAATATAATTTAACATAGAGATAAATAAAGCGATGCATAATATGAAAATGGTTACATTTTATTATTTTATAAACAGTTTAATTAAAAACATGATTAAACTAATATTGATTGCATTTTTTGTTATTTAAAAAATACATTTTTCCACAGTCATAATCATATTAAATTTTATATAGAACACAGCCTGCTTCATATCATTTTTTTTTTAATATATATAATTGCGATTCAAACTTAAAAAAAAAAAAAAAACTTCTTGAATAACTACTATTTAGTAATTATTTGTCACAAAATTTCCTTTTGTAATAATAATAATAATAATAATGATTATGATGACGTTTTATTAAAAAGCGTTATTATAATTTTCGTATTTATTTGTTTTCATTAGATAATGAGAAATTTTCAATACGCGAGCAAGTAAAGCTATGTAAGTTTTAATAATTATAGAAATTATGAATTACACTCGTATTTGTTTATTTACTTATTTTACAAAACTCTATTTTAAAAAGACGAAGGCCCACCAGCGGCCGAGCGGTTCTGCGCTCAAAGCTGGTAGATGGGAGGTGCCGGGTTCGATCCCAGGTCGCGCTCATCGACCTAGCCGTTCGGAGTTTTCCGTGGTTTCCTCCGAAACTCGCGTAAATACGGGCTAGGACCCCTTAGAAAGACCCCCACGGAGGGCATTCCCCCTATAGGCCTAGGACACATAAGGAGTCAATCGGCCTTAATCCTCCAACCAACCAACTAAAAAGACGAAATTCTTCTAATCAAACAAATTGCTGAAATAAAAATCAATCAGTCAGTATGGCTTAATACTAAGAATGCACGTCTTTTTAGACATATACAAATGCACACACATACAGTTAAACAATAAAAAGAAAATGCAATTTTCTTAATTAATACCTATCACTGAAATTTGTTTTTCACAATATTAAAATTTATGAATTTTATGTATTTTGGATTTACCTAAACTAAACCTAATCACAATTTAATTTGTATATATTAGTCATATTTCTTGCTCATAATTTGAAACATTCGAAGCGGTAAAAAATTCTGCACTATTTTCTATCCTACACAAAGTAGGTTACTTTAGATATTTCTCTAAATGCGTCTTCACTTTAAGAAAGGAAAACTGCTAAGGCAGATTTTTTTTATTTTTTTTACTTTTATTTATTTAATTATTATTATTATTTTTTTTTTTAACTTCTATGTAGAAAAGTAAAAACAATTTAACACGAATGATAAGTCACATTTTTACATTGCTGCACTGCACTTTCTCAGGCAATAAAAATAACCCCTGTATGTGTTGACTGTTAATATTTTATAGTTTTTACAAATTATCCTATCGTTAGGCTTATGTGTTATGTTAGTGTCATTTCTCTTTTGCGTAAGTACTTTAACATGTTTTTGCTAATCATTGGTACTCAAATAAAATAATTACCGTGATAATTTTCATTCGAAATAAATTTAATTTTAATTTTATGTTAGTATCTTCATCTATCTTTTGTCTGCTGAGTGTTACAATGGTAATAAATTATTCAAATTATATATATATATATATCACTTTATTTCTCTCTCTCTCTCTCTCTCTCTATATATATATATATATATATATATATATATATATATATATTTATTTATTTATTTATTTATTTATTTACTTATTTATTGATATATATGTATATATATATAAATATTTCTATTAAATCATTAAATTAAATACTTTATATTAAAAATATTCATTTAAGCAAAGAAGTAAATTATTTTTATTTCATACAAAAACCTACCTCATTTCAAACGACTTCTGTGTGATATTTATTCCCACGCGATAACGCTCATTTTAACCATTAACTAATCTTCTCATCAATGAAAAAAGGTAAGGGCTTTAGGCAATTGCTTTTGTGTACCAGAATTGCCCACACAAGATGTCTCTCCCTGCGATTTACTTATGCAAACATAAAGGCGTACATAGTCACAGTTCTCAATACACTGGATCCGTTTTGTTTCCAGGAAAACTCTACGATGTTACAAATATCTTGACCAAGAAGAACAAAGATTCGATTCTATTCGATTTTTTTTTTTTTTTTTTTTTTTTTTATAGATTCCTTCAAATTTTAGTTAGGGCATACAAAGCGCAAGAACGGGGGGGAAATGCTGAAAAATACGCATCATAATATTTATATGGTTTCTTATTTATTTATTTGTTTTATTAAATAAATAATTATTACTTATTTCTTTATTTGTCTTAAGAAATAACTATTAAAATGTATGAAAGCAGGAAATTTTTATCACCATTTTCATCTTAGAAAGCTCCTAAAACTAAAATTAGAATTTTACAAAAATGATGATTATTCCACTAAAAGCTGCCTTAAATATTTTAAAATTTATTTATATTATATGGTTATCGTTTCTCGTAACTAAAAATTTACTGAATCTATATAAAATATTTTTTTTAATCGTAAATATTTATAAAAAGAAAAAAGAGCATCCCGTAAAATACAGACAATTTATGAATATTTCGTAAAATATACAATTAACGAGATTTTGCCATTCTTTGATAACATAATTTCCATAAAAACTTTTAATGTAATTAAATATCACTGTAATATTACATTCAAATTGCAAATTAATCTATGTACAAATGCCTTCGAAGCTACTAGGCAGGATCTCAGATCGATGTTATAAAAAAATCCCCCCACCACTCTCCTCGCCTTCGGCCTCCAAAGTATGTGGAAATTATTTTTTTTTTTTTTTTTTTTCCACGAAGACCAAGTGACTATTAGACGCAGTTTCATTAAAATCAGTAAGAAAGTGATATGAAAACAATATTTTCTTTCAATCTGCTCCTAGACCCCCATCCCCCAGGTATATACTAAGTGAAAGTGGTACTAATTTTAATGAATGACATTTCTAAAAATGTATTAGGAAAAATCATTCTTTAATTTCATTATTTGATGTTTATTGTTTTTGCGATTTGCAAATTGCAAAAATGTCCTATTCTTTGGGGGGGGGGGGTCCCCTTCTTACTAGTGTCTTTTTTCCAAAGTGCCCTTTTCTTCCAAGCTCTCTTTTTTTCCGGGATCCATTTTGCGCAATTATTCTCTTTTCTGTTCTTTTCTTCTACTTTCCTTTTCCTATTTCAGACAGAAATATTTAAAATGAGTTTGAGCTTGAATTGCTTTTTCACGCTCAAGTTCGTGTAAAAAACGAACTACGCTCAACTCAAGTTCATAATTTAAAAAACGAGCGAAGTCTCAAAACTCAAAATTTTTGAGCTACGCTCATGAACGCGTTCAAATGAACGCGTTCGTGCACAACACTGGCAATAGAATAGTATAACAGGAAACGCTAGACTCCAGAGTTTATGACAATATTTTTGCAAGTAGACAAAAATACGTGTTTACAGCGAAAACAGTGATGATGACAAAAGAAAACAAGGAGAGTCATGAAACAAACACCTTACGAATAATTAACGGCACATTTTGGAACTTTTTTTTTTTTTTTTTGCCAAACAAAATTCCACCGTCTCACGATTGTTCTGGTAAAATATCAAGTCATTCTGACCGGTAGTTTCAAAGTTAGAGCATTCTGAGCATTTTAAAATCACAACTTTAATTATAATTACCCTGTATATTAGAATGGAAATGCACCCGCTAATTTTTATGTCCAAAGTTCGCTGTTAACCAATCAGAAAATTTTGTTTTCAAAAATTTAACATAATGAAAAAATTATTTATCGGTATTGCAGTGGAGCGCATATTAACTCTCGCTGTTGGTTTACTTATTTCAAATAATTTGGTGTGTCACTCACTCGACTTTCTCTTACCCTGAAATTTAATACTATAAGTACGGATTGGAGATTGGGGATTAAGATAATAAGGGCTGTTAGGTAAACCTATGTTAAAGCAATTCAACTTAGGCTTCTATGTGAGGGGGGCTACCGACCCCCTCAACTCCCCGTTTTATTAACGTACCTACATTTATAGAGATTTAAAATCCGTTATTAAGTTCAAAAGTTCACTTAAAATCAACTTTCACACACATAATTCCTCGAAACTTATCAATCTTGAGCGAACTTTTCCAGTAACAAACTTATTCGCTTCAAAATACATCATTTGGATCACCTGAAATTGTTTGTTTTTAATTTACTCTAACAGACGCAGGCAAAGATGAAACTATAAAACTTAACTTCGGTATTCAGGAAGCCTTAAAACGTGTAAATATACAAGAAACCAATCGATGAATAATTAGCTTAAAAAAATACATTATTTACCATATGGCTATGAGGAATTAATTTCAATTCCAGATCAGCTTTCCTGGATATGGTAAAATATTATATGATATAGTATATTATAGTAAAGAACTTCCACTAACAAATAAAAAAGAATGATATGGCTTAAATATTGGCAACCCTGTACATCTTCTGAAAGTTATGTACACATCACATGGTGCATATATATATAATCTTGTATTAATAACACACGGATCAACCTGAAATACACATTCATAAATTTTCAAGCATTGTCGCACTATAATCTACTTCTTTTGTGTAGTCCTGTAAGATAGATTTCCATACCACATTCTACATGAAACATGTTTTTACGCATATAAAAAATATATATTCGTTTCATTTGGTTTAGAGCAGTCTATAGATGCTAAACTCTACTTACCTGCAATCCCCCCCCCCCATAGACGCATTGTATTTGAATTCTCTTGGGTGTCCCTGTACACGAACCATTTGCTTGATCTCAAAGAAAAGCTTAGTGTATCATCCCTATATTATACACATTTAGAATGCCAAGTTTGAACTTTCTGCTATAATTTGTTTTTGAGATATGCTGATAACGGACAGACACACAGACCAACCACTAAAAACATGATTTTGGGATTCAGGGGACCTTAATACGTGTAAATATAACAAAAACTCGCGTTCGAAAATTTGACCCTAAAACAATACTTTCGCTATCTTATGTGTAAGAGAAAGTAAAAAGGGAAAGCTGTAATACCTTCAAATACATCTTATTGTAAAAAAAAAAAAAAAAAAAAAAAAATGTGTATACTTAACATCAAAGAACGGTAACTAGCCTCAAACAGAGAAATATGGAATGTAAGTCTATTACGAGATGCAAAATGTTTAATTGTCATGTAAAATGTATCATTATTACGTATTTTAATTTTTCTAAATCGAACGAAAAATCGAAAAATTAATGCGAATACTTCTCATAAACACGCACCTACAGTAAATGCCTCTACCTCAGTCATCAACATACCCAGAGTGTCTCAAATAATAACACAATCTACAGAGAAAATGATACTCGTGTCAAGATCCGAACTGTACTACACGACAATAAAGTGAAATAATCATCTCTACTCTTAATGGTTTGAAATAAAAAGTAAAACAATTTTTGAAATAACTTCTAAAATCATAAAATTCAGTGCATACAGCTCTTGCTATTTTTCCTTAAATAATGAAAAGAGAATAAATCTAAATATTTCAACAATTACGTAATTTTTAGTAATTCCTTAAATTTAACTAGTTTTCCAGCAATGTATACCACACGTCAGTGTCCATACATATGCAAAAAATTAGCCTCTACGCCCCATTAACTTTAGAAGTTTTTTCTCCTAACTGTACAAAACTTTGGTAATGTCATCTCCTATTAAAAACTATTCATTAAAATTATAAATGTAAATAACATAGTTGCGAACTTGTCCGGTTTTTTGCTACTGGAAATTTTTAATGGGATTTTTTAATAAAATATGTAGAAGTTTTCCACGATTAAATAAGGTGAAATTTTTTACTCAGAAAAAGTTATGTTGAAAAACTGTACAAATTTACAGCTAGGAAATAGGGGTGAAAAAAATGTACTATGGAATAAAAGTATTATATACGCTATCTTTCCATAAATGACCAGACACTTTTGATTTCAGGTGTTTTTTCAAATATCGCAAAAAGTACTTGACGAATCATCTTGAGACTTCAGGACTGTGAATAATATGTTACACCTCATATATTTCAGTGAAAGTTTTACCCCAAAATTAAAAAAGGGATCAGTAAAAAATTAGAAAAAAAATTAAAATATTTGGGATCACCCTTTAAAAAAGTAATGGTTGAAATGCAATCTGGCTGCAGTATGTGATTATGAGGCTCATTCTTATTCTCTGTATGAACGTTTATGGAGCTACCGCATATATTCATAGAGATATAACGGTTTCTTTAAAAAATGTAAAAAAAAAAAAAAAAAAAAAAAAAAATCTCACTTTTCTAATTATAACATGCAAGGTATTAAACCCAATGCAAAGCCATTTTCAGAAAACTTGACACACAACATTAGACACGACATACTGTAATCAAAATGCAAAAACATTAAATATCAAATGAAATATAAACATTTTTAATAAATAATTTTTAACTGCGCATACGCAAGCTTTAGAGAAATTTCATTTGCATATCCAATAGCCAAATGTATTGAGCTACCTATGTAAAAACCCCAAAGAAGTATCGTTTAAATTCAAAAAGTTATACCCGATCGAACGTACTGCTATTTAGTTCCTCTCAAAACAACTGATAAACTATAAGGAATTTTACTCACATTTTTATTTCAATTCAGTTAATGGCAATGCAATGTTCGTTGATTGTAAATAAATATTGAGAAAACCCCTTATCATTTTCCTTGGTTTTGAGAAGAATTGAATTTCAGTTTATTCTATCGCGTACAACTTCTCGAATATATATGATACTTGTTTGAGGTTTTCATATAAGTAGCTCAATACTATCGGCTATTATATTATTCAAATACAATTTCGCTAAAGCTTGCGCATGCGCAGTTAATATTTATTCTATAAAAGTGCTCATATTTCATTAGATATTTGATTCTTTTTCCTTCTGTTTGCATAAATACGCTGTATCTAATGTTGTGTGTCAAGTTTCCTGAAAACGGCTTTGCACTGTATTTAAGACCTTGCGTAATATAGTTAAAAAAGTGACTTTTTTTTAATTTTTTAAAGAAATCGTTATATCTTCATGAATATATGTGGCAGCCTCATAAAAATTTATACAGAGAATAAGAAAGAGCCTCGCAATCACATACTATAGATGGATTGAGTTTCATGCATTACTTTTTACAGGGTTGATCCCAAACATTTTCTTTATTTAAATTTTTACTGGTCTCCCTTCTATTTTCGGGGCAAAAGTTTCATTGAAATACATGATGTATAATATGTTGTTAATACTCCTGAAGTCTTGAGATGATTCATATAACCATTTTTTAATATTTTAAAAACGTCTGAAACCGAAAATGTCCGGTCATTTATGGAAAGGTAGTGTATATTCACCGGATAGTTTAATCTGGTGAAAATTAATTCATAATGGTCTATGTAGTATTCAGTGGCATTAAATCTTCTGTTACTCTGGCTATTGCTGCGTTTTAAAAATTAATATGTATATGCGTATATACATATATATATGTGGGAAGTTCCTCATGAAGTCGAGAAGATAGGTGATCACGAAGGACCCATTCACACTAGTACTTCTGCAGACAACATGAAATTGTGGGTTACGGACTAGTCAAAAATCCCAGAACTTTAAAAAAAAAAGACTGATATTTATGCTTTTAATGTACATAATTTTTTTAATGTCTGTTCCTCTTTTTTGTTTTTTTTTTCTTTTAATTGTATTTTGCAGATATCCTTTAGTACACCAGGCTGGTACGACGGTGAGGTCACCGCACATCAGAATGGCAGAGCGTTGTGGGAAGTTCCTCATACAGACAACAGATTGCGCTGCCTCCGATGCTCATCTTTAGACGAGAAGAAGAACGGGAGTTAGTTTAGATCTGGCTGCAGTGGAAATCGGTTGAGACCGTCAGCGCGAAGGCTGATGTGGTCATTTAGTCCTAATTTGAGCACAGAATGCTCATAATAGTTGTGTAGAGCCATGGAGGGCTCAATACCTCAATCTAACATATTTAAAATAGTGCGCGTAGGTACTATTGTGAATTATGAGTAGGTGCTTAAATGTTGCTTTGTTACGGTTATACTGATGAAGAGAGCTTGTATTGTGTGCTAAGCCTCGAAACGAGCAAATGGTTAATGATAGGAAGTCTGCCATTATATATTAATCCTTATATTTAATCTGTGTTGTGTATGTTACGTAATAAATGTCTTCGTTATCTAAGTCGCATCTCATCATTGCCCCACCTCTAGACACCCAGTCAAGATTCTACAAGTGGGGGCTCGACCGGGATATTATGGGCAACACCAACAAGTTATAAAAGGTAACTTTTATATATTTATCATTCTGTTTGATAATAAACAATAATGATTAATGCGTGAATTGAGCAAAAGGAATTTAATACAGTTTTGAATTAGAAATTAATGGTGAAATAATTTTAAGAACAGTTCTGGTTTCGATTTATATGTTTAAAATAAAGTAAAAATATCACTTGAGAAGAATGAATAGAAGTAATAATATAATTGAAATATATGATTATGAGTAATCTTTTATAATTTTGCTTATTATTATTTGCAATATTATTTTAACAATATTATAACAATATTATTTTAAAACGAAAGTGATAACAATTATTAAAGAAAGAATAATGATAATGGTGATATTATATGAAATATGTGTAGTAATTAAGAAATATATAAGCTTCTAAATATTCTATTGAGTAAAATAAATTGTTCTGAATGTTCGTATTTAAAAATAATGATAATTTTGATTTGAGAACAAAAAGCATAGAATCATTTTTAAGAAAAATGTTCTCATATTGTTTTGTTTCTATTTAAGTATGATATTAATTTGGTAGAAATATTGAAATATCTTTTGGTATAAGTAATTATTTAGAGTTATAATGGCCCAAAACGTGTTACAAGGTATTAGAAAAGCCGATTTAAGAACAATTGCTGAAGAATTAGGCCTAACTGTTCCGGCGGAAGCTAAGGTACTTGAAATCAAAACTTTGATTGAGAGTTCTGATATTTATAAAAATGATTTAGAATTTGTTAGAGGTGTTATTAAAATGTTAGTAGAAGAACAAAAGTTGAAATCTGTAGAAGAACAAACCAAAATTGAGATAGAAAGAATTAAATTATCCCAGTTAGAAAAAGAAATAGAGTTACAGAATTTAAAGTTACAGGCTGCAGCAAATAATTCTAGTAATAATGTTGAGCAATCAAATTCCGAAACTACTTCACAATCATTAGAAAATTTAATTAGAAGTATTCGAACATTAACCATTTCAGTACCTGAGAAACCGGAAGCTTTGCACTTATTTTTTCAATCCCTTGAAAAAGCATTCGTTTCTAAAAATGTACCGTCTAAATTCAAATCGGAAATATTGATTAATTTATTGGGAGATAAATATAATCAGGTTCTTGCGTACGTAACCACCGAAGAAATTAACGATTATGAAAAAGTTAAGGAATTAATTTTAAGACAATTTCAACCAACGCCGCGTGAATGTTTAAGTAATTTTAAAAATGCGCTGCGTAATCCGTCAGAATCTCATGTCCAGTTCGCTTCCCGTCTAAGCGCTTCTTTTGATTACTATTGTAGATTGAGAGGGGTTAACGACGTTAAGCAATTGTGTGATCTTATAGTTTCTGATAGATTATATGAAACGTTGGATTCTAGAACTAGGGAACATACTAGTGTTCGAGAAGGTCAAAATTGGTTTAAACCCAACGAATTAGGTCGGGAGTGTGATTTATTCTACTCTTCTAGAGGGAAATCGTTAATTGAAACTAATAATAATACGCGAAACGAAAGTTCAGAGAATAAGCAGTTTGTAAACAAAACTCCTTTTAGAAAGACACATTATAATAAAAAAGATCCCATAGTACGTAATTCGGTATCTAATCTAACTCACGAAAAGCATGAAAGAATGTGTTACATTTGTGGTGCAAAAGGGAAAACATTTCATTTCGCTAGAGTCTGCCCTAAACGTATTCCAGAAAAAAAAAGAATTACGTGAAAATCTTCCAACGAATTCAGTAGTTCAATCCGAAACAAGTCCGATTAACCTAATTGTTAATGAGCTCGAATATGTTGATATTTTAGTGGATGATATTCCACTTAAAGGGTTAAAAGATTCAGGTTCTTCGATTCTAATTGTAAATAAAAATAGCATTCCACAGACTAAAAATGTTATTTCTTCAACCACTCTAGTTAGCTGCTTTAATGAAAAGAAAGATGCAAATCTGACTGAATTTAAAATATCTTTACCTAATCATGATTCAATAAATGTAATCGGGGCTTTTTGCAACAATTTGTCATGTGACGTAATTCTCCCTGGTAATATCTTTCATATTTTGAAACAACAAAATAAAGAGGAAACACATGTTTCGAATTCCACTGACATAGGGGGGAAAAATTTTCTGAGTTCGGGGGAAAGCGATATCGATGAAGCAAGTGAGTGTTCTTTTCCTGTATTCGATCGAATGGAAAATGAGATAGATTCTTTTTTTTCAAACATGTGCAACTTTCCAGAAGAAAAATTCGATGTCAGTTATATTTTAGATAAGTCGTTAAAAGAGAGATTAAGCGAGTTAATAAAAAGTTATAAGCCAGTTAAAACAAAAAGTACTGATTTAAAAATGTCCATTATTTTATCTGATGATACACCAGTATGTTTACGCTCTCGCAGATTATCATTTATAGAGAAATCAGAGGTGGATAGACAAATTGACCAGTGGTTAAAAGATGGTATAATTAGAGAAAGTACGTCAAATTACGCTTCGCCAATAGTGGTGTGTAGGAAAAAAGATGGAGGAATAAGGTTATGCTGTGATTATCGTGCTTTAAATAAGAAAATTATTAAGGATAAATACCCGTTGCCAAATATTGAGGATTTATTTGATAGATTAGGGGAGGGTAAAGTTTTTTCGACACTAGATTTAAAGAATGCGTTTTTACAAGTTGATGTAGAGGAAAAAAGTAGGAAATATACAGCTTTTGTGACCGATAATGCCCAGTATGAGTTTCTAAAAGTTCCCTATGGATTATGTAATAGTCCCTTAGTATTTCAAAGATACGTAAATTATGTGTTTAAAGACCTATTAAAAGATGGTACTGTAATATTTAGATGATATAATTATTCCATCTAAAGATGAGAATGAAGGGTTAGATAAATTAAAACGTGTGTTAGAAACGGCATCAAAATTTGGTCTAGAGTTAAATTTAAAGAAATGTCAGTTTTTGAAACGAAAGATAGATTTCTTAGGTCACATAATTGAGAATGGCACGATTAAACCCTCAGTAGAAAAAACTCTTGCAGTCCAAAATTTCCCAGAACCCCGTAATGCTAGGGAAGAGCAGAGTTTCTTAGGTTTAACGGGTTACTTTAGAAAATTTATTCGTTCATATGCCAACATAGCAAGACCACTCAGTGACTTATTACGTCCTTCCACTCCATTTAAATTCGAGAAAGAACAGAAATTGGCTTTTCAAAAGCTGAAAGACATTTTATCTAATACGCCTGTGTTACACCTTTTTAAACAAGGTCATAAACTAGAAGTCCATACAGATGCATCTAAATTAGGATTCGGTGCAATCTTGCTACAACAAGAT
Source organism: Salticus scenicus (assembly GCA_963930645.1). Taxonomy (NCBI): domain Eukaryota; kingdom Metazoa; phylum Arthropoda; class Arachnida; order Araneae; family Salticidae; genus Salticus; species Salticus scenicus. The sequence continues at coordinate 173,392,580 of OZ005648.1, forward strand.
GACGATGGACAGTACTATCCAATCCATTATATGAGTAAAAAGACCTCTGTACAAGAAGAAAAATACTGTAGTTATGAATTAGAAGTATTAGCGATAGTAGAAGCCCTTAAAAAATTTAGGAACTATTTATTAGGTAGTAAATTCAAAATTTATACTGACTGTCAAGCGTTCACTAAAACTTTAGATAAACGTGAATTGACACCTAAGGTAGCCAAGTGGTCTTTCCTGCTACAGGAATTCGATTACAATGTAGAACATCATCCTGGTAAACAAATGCAGCATGTTGACGCGCTTAGCAGACACCCTGTAATGACTGTAACAACTGATACTCTCACTCATCGTATTGCTACTGCTCAAGAAAATGATGAGTTTATCAACACTATGAAATCTCTTTTACAACAGAACCAAAATGACGAATATGTGTTAAAAAATAATATTTTATATAAAGTGTTAAATGATAGGGATGTACTAATTGTCCCAGAGACCATGCAAATTGAGGTCGTAAAGAAATGTCATGCCTTAGGACATTTTTCGGCTAATAAAACTGAAGAGTTAGTAAAAAGAGACTACTATTTTTCTAATATGAAAAAATGCGTAGATAACGTTGTAAAAAGTTGTGTAGAATGTATTCTCGTAAATAAGAAACGGGGAAAAGGAGAAGGTTTTTTGAACCCTATCCCTAAAGGAGATATACCATTATCCACGTATCACATCGATTTTGTGGGTCCATTACCAACCACTAACAAAAACTATAATCACATTTTCACTGTCATCGACGGATTTAGTAAATTTTCGTGGCTATATCCTGTGAAATCAACTTCTTCAGCAGACGCCTTGCAAAAATTAAAACATCAAGCTGCTATTTTTGGTAACCCCGCAAGAATAATATCTGATCGTGGGCCTGCGTTCATATCTAAGGAATTTGCAGATTACTGTAAATCAGAGGGAATCGAACATGGCACCATCACAACTGGAATCCCAAGAGGGAATGGTCAAATTGAGAGACTTCATCGAACAATCATTCCTGTATTATCCAAGTTATGTATAAATGACCCTAACAAGTGGTACAAGTTTGTTGAGGCTGTCCAGAGAACAATTAATTCCACCGCATCGAGAAGTACCAAAAGAACTCCTTTTGAATTACTCACTGGAGTAACAATGAGAAAGAAAGAAGATAAGAGAATACTTGAACTCCTCGAAGAGGAAAGGCTAAATTCCATGCTTGATAACCTTAATACCATTCGTGAAGAAGCAAGAAAAAACATTCTTAAGATTCAAGAAGAGAATCGCCGATGTTACAACAAGAAGAGAAAGAAAGCCCATGTGTATAAAATTAATGATCTAGTTGCCATCCAGCGAACTCAGTTTGGAACCGGCATGAAACTAAGACCAAAATTCTTAGGTCCTTATAAAGTTGTGCGAGTAAAGACCAAAGACAGATATGAAGTCGAGAAGATAGGTGATCACGAAGGACCCATTCACACTAGTACTTCTGCAGACAACATGAAATTGTGGGTTACGGACTAGTCAAAAATCCCAGAACTTTAAAAAAAAAAGACTGATATTTATGCTTTTAATGTACATAATTTTTTTAATGTCTGTTCCTCTTTTTTGTTTTTTTTTTTCTTTTAATTGTATTTTGCAGATATCCTTTAGTACACCAGGCTGGTACGACGGTGAGGTCACCGCACATCAGAATGGCAGAGCGTTGTGGGAAGTTCCTCATACAGACAACAGATTGCGCTGCCTCCGATGCTCATCTTTAGACGAGAAGAAGAACGGGAGTTAGTTTAGATCTAGCTGCAGTGGAAATCGGTTGAGACCGTCAGCGCGAAGGCTGATGTGGTCATTTAGTCCTAATTTGAGCACAGAATGCTCATAATAGTTGTGTAAAGCCATGGAGGGCTCAATACCTCAATCTAACATATTTAAAATAGTGCGCGTAGGTACTATTGTGAATTATGAGTAGGTGCTTAAATGTTGCTTTGTTACGGTTATACTGATGAAGAGAGCTTGTATTGTGTGCTAAGCCTCGAAACGAGCAAATGGTTAATGATAGGAAGTCTGCCATTATATATTAATCCTTATATTTAATCTGTGTTGTGTATGTTACGTAATAAATGTCTTCGTTATCTAAGTCGCATCTCATCATTGCCCCACCTCTAGACACCCAGCCAAGATTCTACATATATATATATAAGCTTTCACAGCTTTAAGAAGTACATGTCCCCTGATGTATATGTACTTCTAATTTTAAACATTTCTATCAAATTATTTCTGTCGTCAATTATTTGTTTTCTCTGTCATTAAGTTCATTAAGTTTAATGGTCCTCTTTTTTTTATTATTATCATTCATGTCGACGTAAGTAATGTACATTGTTTTTGTCTCTTATTGATTCTTAATCTGTATCGCAACAATTTTGTGTCAGTCTTTCCTGTAAGTTAAAATCAGTTCTAGTATATTTCATTCAATATTTGCAAATTTTGAAGGATTAGGACAACATATTTTGCAACTGCATCTATAAATCAAATTCAAAAAAATAAATAAATAAAATTAAACCTTTATAAAGATATCGCCGTAATGTTAAGAATCTTACAAATTCTTTCCTTTTCACTGAAATTTGCAGTATTTAGTCATATTTTTAATCGACTTCAAAAAAGAAGGAAGGTTCTCAATTCAAACCGTATGTTTTTTTTTTATGTTTGTTAGCTCATAACTTCTGAACGGATGCTCCGAATTTGATACGTTTTGTTTTGTTGAAAAGGTTTTGGTCTGAAACAGGTCCCATTGTAATATCTTTACGATCTAAAGAAAATACAGGGTGCCCAAAATAATCAGTCCCAACTCTTTTAACTGCTAAACGGCTGCAGCTATAGTGATAAAAATGGTATGTAAGTATAGCAAAGTGGCCACGCAGTAAAAGGTTAAACCGCTTGCAGCGCCACCTGGTGAAAAATAGCGGAGTTAGTGTTCCTATCTAGACAACGGTTCTAAAGAAAAAGTGAATTACAAAGCTGAAGAGTATCACCAATTTAGTACAGGGGCGAAATGTGAATTATAAAATTGCAGAGCATCATCGATTTAGTACGAAAAGATAGTTTTGACATTGGTGCTAAAAATACAAGGCTAAAAACCTGCATTTTTTTCTTCGCAATTTCTTACACTATACACACTTGAGCTCTGTGGTTCAAAGTACTGTTACTGTAAGCGGTTACATCGATTAGCGCAAAGTCGCTTTCAACCAACTCCAGAAAGGAGGGTGTTCTTAATTCGAGCTATGTGTTGTTTTTGGTGTTTGTAAGCTTATAACTTCGTAAGAGATGCTCTAATTAAATGACTTCAAAAAGAAGGAGGTTCTCAATTCAAAGCATATGTTTTTTTTTTTTTTTTTTTTTTTTTTTTTTGTTAGCTCATAACTTCTGAACAGATGATCCGATTTTGATACTTTTTGTTTTATTGTAAATGTCTTGGTCTGAAGTAGGTCCTATTGTAAGATCTTTACGATCAAAACAAAATACATGGTGCCCAAAAGAGTCAGTCCCGACTCTTTAAACTGCTGAACAGCTGCAGCTATAGTCATAAAAGTGGTATGTAGGTATGTATAGTAAAGTGGACATGTGCTACGCGATTCAACCGCCTAAAGCGCCACCTGGTGGAAAAGAGTGGAATTAGCGATCCTATCTCGGAAACGTTTCAAGACAGGGGAAAAAAGTGAATTATAAAATTGCAGAGCATCATCGATGTAGTACGCAAAGATAGTTTAGACATTAATGCTAAAAACAGAACGCTTAAAACGTGCATTTGTTTGTTCACAATTTCCTATTTTGTGCACACTTGAACGACATTGCATATGTTGTAACGTAGCGCGGGACATTTATGCTATATAAAATTCAAAGCATGGTTATTGTAATCGGTCACATCGATTAACGCATAGACGTTTTAAACCGACTTCATAAATGAAGAGGTTCTCAATACAAACCATGTTTCTAGTTGTTGTTGTTGAAATTTGTTAGTTTATAACTTAGTAAGAGATGGTTTAATTTTAATATTTTTTTTTTTTTGTTGTCGTAATGATCTTGGCCTGAAATAGGTTTCATTATGATTTCATTAAGATATAAACAAATTACAGGATACTCACAAAAGTCTGTTCCCACTCTAACTGCTGAACGCATGCAGCTACACTGGTAAAAGCAGTATGTAAGTATCGATGTTGAAACTTCTGTCCGTCAGCTGCAATGCATATTTTGCTCTATGTTTGAACTTTACGCTGCGCAATTTCCAGCGCAGCGGGTGACACGTATTCACTGTAACGTTCAATATATATATGCCTAACAGAATTTTCGGTTACGAATACAGCGTATCCGTTCTTTACATTTCTAAAGACTTTTTAATTTAACGTATGTTCTTTCAATAGATAGTTTTTTGCTCATATCCGATAAAGGCAAGAAAAGTGACGCAACTTAAAAATGCAGCATTTCAGAAAAATCAACTTAAAAATGACTTGACTAGAATAAAACTGGCACAACTGTTTCTCGAGTGGATAACTTTCTAGATGGAGATGTTACTTTTTTGTTCACATTGTGTACATTTCATGTATTTTCCAATGACATAAACCATTTTTTGAGTAATGTCATTTTTCTTGGAAGTTGTGATTTGTGAAATTTCCGTCGAACGTCTTCTGATGCTCTGCTATATAAATAAAATTTCAGTGAAAAGAGAAAAATAAAATATTTTAGTAAAAAAATAGAACCGACTCCAAAAAAGGAATTAGTAATCAAACAACTAAAAATGAAAGAAAATTGGCAGAAAATAGAACTGTAAATTGCGCCTAAAAGTATAAAATAATTTCCTTCGCCAAACAACCTATAACACTACAATTAATCATAACTTTTGAAGTCGGCGCAAAATTACATAAAAATTGATACCTTTATTCAATTCAAAAATCAAATCCTATTCAAAATACACATCTCACATTTTTACCTGCAAAATGCAGCCGAAAACTACTTTGATTCAAGAAAACAAGTAAGATTTCGTAAGCAGCAAAAGTTGGCGAAGATGCTGGTATCTGACGTACTTGGTGAAAGAAAAATCGCAAAATTATCTGGCAAACATATTTAATTTCTTTGGGATATCATGATTATTTTGATAAGGTATATCAAGGGAGTAATCAAGAATATGAAACAACACATCGTACAATATATATTATGAAAATATACATCTTGCGTGTATATTTTTGCCTTACGTTTTGACCGCCAAATCCAAAAGCCATCAAGGATGATAGTTATCAAAGTTATACCAAATTTGCAAAGGAAACTCTGACTTCGTAGAAACATAAATACCGCATTGTGAATCACTGTTCTATGTAGATGCTACTAATGGACCAATTGTATACAGTGATTGTGATATAGATTATCACATATTATAAAATTTATATTTTTCTCTTTAAAGGAATAGGTAAATTATCTAAATAAATTAAATTATAAATTAGATTCCTTAATCTTAAACAACTACTTAAAATATAACGATTTTATCCTATAAATAATAAATTTTACATTATGCGTTTTCTAATTTTTATATCTTCCCTTTCATCCCTTTATCAATGTAACTGAAACAAAAATCTTTGATCTGTTCCCAGTATTCACTTAACAAGCTTAACGTACTAAAAATTCTTTTCGCTCTGTAGATGATAATGTTTTGTCTTATTTCTATCCTTTTGTTTTGGGAAAACAGAAAATAATTAATTCGGTCTCTTTTAATCTTAAATTGAAATGTAACTCCTGCAACCTCTTGTCACCAATTTTACATCAACAGTTAAATAGAATATTTGCTTAGCTAGATATTTTCCCAGGGTCGAAGGCTTGGCGAAATCATGCCAACATTCACTATCAACGGTATAGGTAAATTATCTAAATAAATTAAATTATAAATTAGATTCCTTAATCTTAAACAACTACTTAAAATATAACGATTTTATCCTATAAATAATAAATTTTACATTATGCGTTTTCTAATTTTTATATCTTCCCTTTCATCCCTTTATCAATGTAACTGAAACAAAAATCTTTGATCTGTTCCCAGTATTCACTTAACAAGCTTAACGTACTAAAAATTCTTTTCGCTCTGTAGATGATAATGTTTTGTCTTATTTCTATCCTTTTGTTTTGGGAAAACAGAAAATAATTAATTCGGTCTCTTTTAATCTTACATTGAAATGTAACTCCTGCAACCTCTTGTCACCAATTTTACATCAACAGTTAAATAGAATATTTGCTTAGCTAGATATTTTCCCAGGGTCTAAGGCATGGCGAAATCATGCCAACATTCACTATCAACGGTCAATAAATTACTCGTCACTTTTTTTAAAAATATACATGTGAATGTTCATAAAGTAAAGCAACCATTCTCTATCTTCACACTTTGAACTTGGCGTGTAATTAAACGCCAAATGCATTGCCATTTGTTTTGCTTCAGTTTGGGAGCGAACACTTTCTTACTGTTTACTGACCACTTAACACGTTCGCTGCCGGTTTCACGTGACTAAAATTTGAAATGACGTTTTTTTCCTTTAACCCGCCGAATATGTTTGACGTGTTACACAAGAGCGCTACATCGCCAGATGTTATAGGCTTTGTGTTTACCTTTGCTTGTTTGCGTCATGTGTTACGTCAATACGCTGTATTACGTCAAACGTGTAAAAATTCATCTGCTCGTTACAAGCAAACTCTGGAGTTAATGAGTAATAAGTTAAATTTCTATAGCAAATAGTTTCGTTTGTACTGAGCAGATAAAATATCTCGCTGACGCCATCACTTCGGTTGCATATTGATGATACGTGTTTTATTAGAGAGAAAGTATTCTATTTTGAAATACCTTTCCATGGAAGATCAAATTTTTGATCGCATGTTTCCGGACCACTTCAAGGGCTGAGTCCCCGACCGTTGCCAATCGCCCATTGCGCAGCACTAGTGTGACGTAAAACCCAACCAATCATCTATTTTGAAATATGAATATTTGTGATGTTTGCGTTAGTACTGTTTGGCTGGTTGAATAGAGTTGGAATATAAGAGGTACTTTTGAATTTAAGAGGTTGGTTGTTGATTGTGTTTTACGTCACACTAGTGCTGCGCAATGGACAATTGGCGATGGTCTGGGTCTCACCCCTAGAGTTGTCCAGGGACATGCCATCACAATTTTCATCCTCCATGAAGGGATGACTCTCTCGCTTCGTAGACACCCAGAGGTATAATTAATATGGGAACATGGAAAACATTGCGGGCACGACAGATTTTATGAGCACCAGCCACCATTAGTATACAAAATGGTTTTTGGCAGGCTCGAGTACCGAACCCGCAATCTTCCAATTCCGAGCCCGGCGTTCTACCGACTGGGCATCCACGGTCCTGAATTTTAGAGGCATATTTTTGAATTTCATGCCAATACTGGTTGCTACAGTACAAAATTTTGTATACTTTTTTATTTCATGCATTTTGAGATAGGGGTATAGTGCCGATCAGAGTACCATTATAATAGAGAATCGTTAAAATTTGCTATAATTATCCAGTTGCGGATTTATTTTTTCATTCCTAATGAATGAGGACTATAAATAAAATATTAATGATAAATAATTTACTTTATACAACTTTTGAAAACTTTTAAATCCTTGTCGAATCCTGTTCTTAGTCAGTGTAAGAACATGATTCGATAAGGATTTATTTAACAAAACCTTATGAAATGTACTTTTTTTACATAGGAATTTTTGCTAGTGTTCGGACACTTTTGTTACTGACTGTACTTATAGCTGTTAAATTATTGGAAATAAAAAATATATCATCTAAACACTTATCATCAATTATAAAGCAACACACTTTTCAGGGACATTTGGTGTGATTGTATAATCTAAGTTTTATTTTTGTATTTGTGATTAGTTATAAATTCGTAATTATTTTTTTTTCTTTTAATTCTATTTTATGAAAATTTTACTTTTGTCCTATGTATTATTATTATTCGGATTTTTTTTTCAAGACGCACTTTCTTTTTAGGTTAGATCGCCGAAAAGCTCGCTTTCGTATGCCGCCGGTGTAAGGTTGCTATTCGGAACACGATGCGAAATGGCGCCGTCTTGGCGATTTTCGAAATTTCGCCAAGCGGCAGCCTAAAGTAAACTTTCACCTGTAAAGCAATACGTCACATCCCGCGCTAGCGCGGGATCGGCAGCGAACGTGTTAAGACATGTAAGAGCTCAAGAGAGATTCGGGCCTAGGGCCCGGCATGGTTCTCGCGGTTGTTTCCCCACTCCCTGCTGTATGCTTTGTACTGATATTCCATCTATGGTCACGCTCAAAATTAGATGTTTTGGAATATTAAATAAATGTACTTTAATCGATATACTGCCTCTTGGATGCGTTCTTGGGTAACCAGTTATCATCTTTAATTAATTTTAACTTGACTCTATTTTTTCAGCTTATTTTTAGCGGCCAACGCAATGAAGACTAACTCTTCAACAGTTATTAAACTTCATCAGATACTGTGCTTCATCTATATAACAGTGATTAAATAATAAAGGAAACATGAAAATGTATCATTCGAGACAACAGCATTTCTTGCTACTGATCTGAAGACAAACCTTCAAAAACTAATTCAATTTTATTTAATTTTGCGCCGATTTCAAAATTTATGACTAATTGCAGTGTTATAGGTTGTTTGGCGAAGGAAATTGTTTTATACTTTTAGGCGCAATTTACAGTTCTATTTTCTGCCAATTTTCTTTCATTTTTAGTTGTTTGAATACTAATTCTTTTTTGGAGTCGGTTCTATTTTTTTACAAAAATATTTTATTACCACTTCCAGATGTAGGAAACCTTTCAGAAATAGAAATAATGTTATTTTCAAGATTATAGAAAACATTTTCAAAGAAAAATAAATGAATGAATAAAAATATTTTCTTTTGAAATGCATGTCGAAATATAAGTACACATTTCTGAGTCTGCTGATAAATTGAATTCAATTGGGTAGCCAGAACTTCAGATAAACTTGAAATTCTTTTTCATGCAACGGTGATCCTTTTATAAGCGTTTGGTTTTATTTATATAGTAAATATATAACAAAAGAGATTTTTATTTTCATTTGATCTTTACAATGGCAATAAAAAAAAAAATAAGAAATAATCGGTTCTAGAAATAACTGATTTTATTTTATTTTATTTACATATATATATATATTTTCCAAATTTTTAAGACCGAGATATTAACAAAATAAATTTTAACTGTTTCGTTAAACGCAACACTATGTTATTCAACTAAAGATTGCAAAAATACTCTTGGAGGCATGTAATAAAGATATGCATTCAAATATTTTAATTATTAATTATTTTTCCTAAAATATCGATAAATTGATATTAATATTTGCTGTCGATCATCAGACAACCAGGCATCAGTTTAAAAATAGCGAGATCATATCTGTAAAATCCGAAAATGGGAAAATTTATCAAAAACTGGTAAGATAAAGAGTCCTAATTTCGCCCCCTTTACTACGCTTCTCATCCTTGAGTCACGTCACCTGTCACGCAAAGCAGAAGAAACGGGAGGTATTCTTTAACCACATTTCTTGCGATCATGGAAGCCTCTGCGCAAGTGCGGATTGAACGAGTCCAGTGTTAAAATAGGAAAATAGGGGTAACTGAGAGAAAACAAGCGATAAGGGAACACCGAATAACTGGATGTTTGCCAAATAACTATCTCTCGGCCAATTTTGCATCCCACCAAACTTTTGGACTCGGCTTCACTGCTAGTCATAGGAAACGTGGTCGCACTATATAAAGTGTCAGTAGTGAAAGTTTTGTTCATCAAAACATATACAGTCGGCAGCAAAAGTATCCGAGCACTAGCGAAAATTCCTATGTAATAAAAAGTACACTTAATACTGTTTTGTTAAATAAATCCTTGTTGAATCCTGTTCTTAGTCAGTCTAAGAACATGATTCCACAAGGTTTTATTTAACAAAACAGCATTAAGTGTACTTCTTTTAAATAGGAATTTTGCTAGAGCTCGGATACTTTTGCTGCCGACTGTACATCTGTCATATACGTTGGATCTCCTGTTTTTAGAAAGAAGTGAGTTTTTATTAGTTCTTTTAAAGAACGTCATTCAGTGTACTGTGAGTTATTCTTTCTTATGCACTGCATGTATTCTATGTTGGTAAGACGCTAGAAGTAGCATAGAGTGGGCCTTCGGATGTTCAAGTTATCTTACTGGAACTGAAGCTCCGTTATGTTGGGAAGTAGCACGGTCCTAATTTCGTCCCCCTTGCTGTTTTTAATTTCTTTTCTTTTCGTCCCCTCATATCCCTCTCCATCCTGAGAAAAATTCATAGTAACTGATCAACCATCATCAAGTGGCTATGTTCAGAAAACTGCTGCTGCCATCAGCCCTAAAGATGTCAGGGAAGTATCAGAGATCCCACCATCAATTTCTAAAAAAGGAGGTTCAGTAACGTTGATCACTGGGTCGCCGCATACGAAAAAAAGTGGAAGATTGCCTGGCAAAGAAGACACTCATCTGATAAACATTTTCTGGCACTCATCACTTCTAACAAGGGAAGTATGAATCAGTAAAATTGCTATTGAAACCAAACCAAGCTTAAATTAAAGAGCATGGTCGAAAACATTGGGTACAGCACAAATTTGCTGCAACAACCCCTTGGGGGCGAGATATAACCCCCTAATAGTTTTAGTTATTTCTATAAAAGACAACAAAACATAAGTCGTAGCAAGAACGCATGGTGTTGCGGTAGCGTGCTTGACTTCTGATGCGGGGGTCCTCGGATCGAGTCCCCGCATGAGAGTTTAGTATTTTAATTTTTTATTTCAACTAAAATATTTCTTTTTTAGATTTTTAATTAAATTAAATCATTATTTTAAGAGAAAATATTAATTATATTAAAACGAGTCTTTTTATTTATTTTTTTTTTCAGCGCGGGCGATTGAATAATTTTTTTTTTAATTTTTAACCAATTTATTTATTTATTTATTAAATTTAAAGAAATTATTAATTTAACGGGAAATACTTTTACATTTCATTTAGATAAGATTTTGTTAATGATTGCATTCAGATAAAATTTTGTTAATTATTATGTTTTATGTAAATTTTTAATAACTATTTTTTAACGACGACTTTAGTATTAAGAGTTAATCGTCTGCTCTCAATTGTATTATTTATTCATGCACATTTTTTGCATGAAAAATCCTGAATGAACAACAGTTGTTGCTTAACTATTCGATATCGCATTTAACTGTTATTTGAAATGTTTCATTAAACAACTGTCTAATTTAGTGTTTGCGGAAGAACTTATAATAATATTGAACACGATGACAATTTTTCTCAAAATGGTTTTACTAATTTATAATTAGTTTACATCTCAAAAAATTCAAAATCTGGGTAAATATGGATTTTAAAAATCTAGTAATCTCGACGAAAAGACAAATATTTAACAAAATGTTCGTGATGAACAATAATTGACGGTAAACAAAATTGTAATTCAAATAATTGGGATCAATCTTTTTGTATTTCTTGTTCTAATTGTGAAAATTACTCATGGTTTCATGATTTTTCTACTTTTAATCATGACTGTTATAAATTAGAAACCACATACGTAGCTTTAAATATTATTTTCTTTTTTATAAATAAAATAAATAAAAATATATATTTCATTCATGGTCAATACATTATTAATAACTGGAATACTTAAAAAAAAAAAAAAAAAAAAAAGATCTTTTTAATATAATTAATATTTTCTCTTAAAATAAGGATTTAATTTAATTAAAAATGTAAAAAATAAATATTTTATTTGAAAAAAAAAAAAATACAAAACGCTTTTGCGGGGAACTCGATCCGAGGACCTCGGTATCAGAAGTTAAGCACGCTACCACAGCACCATACGTTCTTATTACAATGCGTGTTTTCTTGGCTTTTATAGAAATAACTAAAACTATTAGAGGGTCATACGTCGCCCCCGTCGAGGTTGTTGCAGTAGATTTCTACTGTACCCTATGTTTTCGACCATGCTCTTTAATTTAAGCTTGGTTTGGTTTCAATAGCTATTTTACTCATTCATACTTCCCTTGTAAGTGAAAGAGAAAGAATCCACCATCTAAAAAATTCAAACATGACCTACACAGCAACACAGCGACTCAGGTGACGAAAGTGGTTCTTCAGTTGACAATCCTTACGATGACATAAGCAATAATGTGAACGATCATAGCCTCCTAAACTAGATGCCTGTCGCGTGGCTCGGAAGCTTGGCAACAGTTGAAGCGGTATACAGCGCCACCTGGTACAGATTGCGCGACTTTTTTATTCAACAACCACCAAAATGTTTTAAAAGTGGAATATGATATACATAAAAGGCGAATAGAATCGAAGAAACGTCGATTATATATATCATATATCACTTCTTAAAATTATTGGTGACAATTGAATAAAAAAGTCACACAATCTGTACCAGGTCGCGCTGTCTACTACTTCAACTGTTGTGAAGTTTCCGAGCCATGCGACAGGCATCTAGTTAAGAAGGCTTTGGGACGATAATGGTGCAATGTGCCTCATTTGCTTGAACCGTTTCTCTGATGATAAACATGAAAAACAATGGGCCCAGTGCATTGAGTGCTGCACTTGGTCCCACGAAACATGTTCAGAGTCAAAAACAAATATGTGTATATGTATTCCTCATATTTAAATGCCTAATATTTTTTTCAGTTTTTCTTCACTTGATTACTGCAGTTCTTTGTATCTTTATTAATTTTGAAATAAATTTTGATTTATACTTAAAGCCTCTTTTTATTGGATTTTTTGATGAAGGGGGCGAAATTGGGACCAATTTTTATTTTTGACAAATATAGGTAACTTTTGAAACACAGTTTTTCGACTTGGTAAAAATATTTTTGTAATCAATTTGGTTATGTTTACATGTTTGTGGATAGTCAGTGAATGTAACATCCAAATCTGACAGGTTTTCTGGAAAACTATAGCTTTCAAGGGCTTAAAAGTATCTGGGGGCAAAATTAGGCCTCTTTAGCTTAGTAGAAAATTTTTAGGAAACCATTATTTTCTTGATATGAATTTGGGAAAAGCAGTTTCCAAATATTAAAAAATAATAATAATAATACGAGAAATAAAAAATCCCTTTAGAAAACAAGCTCTGTGCTTTATTTAAATTCTTAAAACCACATATACTTTTTTAAATCCCTTATTTATTCATCCCAAATGTCTATTTTTTATTGCAATTTCCTGTATTTTTCATGCATCAATCCATCTCTTACTTATTCAATGCAAATGTGCGTATGTCTGTTATTCTATCGCAAAACGATATTCATTTTATTCTAAAAACATCTTAATATTTATTCTATCATTTTATTGAGAGGATAAGCTTTGTATTGATTTTATTTCTCTCGAAAGATTTTGGATATCCAGAAAAGTCCAATTCCCTTTTTGGACAAAATTCTCCAAAAGAAACATGACACAAAACTTTTTTTTTCCCTTGAAATGGATCGTTAATATATTCCAGAAAAAATATATATTCCCTTAGAAATTCCAAGAATACATACGAAATCAAAACTTTATTCTTCAAAATATATTTATCTAATAAAATCTTTATTCGAATACATAAAGCTTTTCAAGGAATTTTTCAGATTATTTTCTAAAATTAATCTTTGAACTTGTTTAAAAGAAGCTCAAAACAAATTCTGTAAATATACTATAATGCCCAGAGTCAAATTAGTTAATTTCAGTTAAAAATAAATAATCGAGATTCCCAGTCTTTACCACATATTTTTAAATGTTTATTTCTCAGTAAAAGTAAAACAACAAATAATTTAGTATGTCACTCACACGATTTTCTCTTATCATGCATTTCAATACTATAAAGATAGATTGCGCATTAAGTCATAATATCAATAAGGTAAGATAATAAAGTTCGATTTAGTTTAAATCTAATTTAAAATAGGTTTGTAACAGTTTTATTTGATATATAATGCAGTACCTACATTTGTTTTAAAAATAAAACTCACGGCTGTTATTAATTTGCCTTTAAATTTACCAATGGTGATCAAATTTTCAAGTGACAATTACATAGCAACTTCAAAATATCAAATTTAAATTTCCTGCAATTATTTGTTTTTAAGTTATGCTCATAATAGATAAATATACAGATCAATAGCTAAAATTTTACTTTTGGAGTCAGTGAACCTCAAAATATATTATTAAAAAAAAACGAAACAAAACACAATGAAAATCGTTTAAAAAGTACTTTGTTTGCGGTATGAGAAATTAATTTTCTTCATTGAACGGTGTTCGAATACATAGTAATATGAAACAAAGCTGTTCAATCAATAACATTCGGTAGAAAAGAAAGTTTAGCTTAATTTTGGGTAGCCCTGTATATTGTCTATAAATTATATACACATCACACTGTGTACTTAAATTTAGTCTTATAAAACACATAATACAAAATTAAATACACTTCCAACAATTTCCAGGCAAAGCCCCAGTACATCCAAATTCTTTGAGTGGCCCTGTAAAAGAATGATGAAAAATGTTCATACCACAATCTATACAAAACATGCTTTTATGCATGTAAAAAATATATTCGTTCCATTTTGTTTAAGGCAGCTTATAAATATTACACTGTACTTACCAGGAATTTCGCCCATAGAAGTAATGTATTTGAATTCTCTTCGGTGGCCCTATACGCAGTATCACTGTATGATACAGATGTAGAATACCGAGTTTGGACTTCCTGCAACTATTTGTTCTTGAGATGTGCTAATAACACACACACACACACACAATTTTGACAAACATGAGTGTATTATCGCTTTTAAGATATCTATATCAATCATTTAATGTATTAATTTTAAGTGTCAAATAATGCATTAATTAATATATCAATTAATGTATTAATTATAAGTATCATTAAAAACAAAGATACTAAAAAAAATTCTAATTTATTTAAAAAAGGGAGAGGGAATCAATTTTCTTGGTATAACATACGCTTTTGGTTAAGCATATTATATTGCCCCGCATTCTAGCTATAATTCGATCGAAAGTCGCAGAAAAACATATTTTTAAGACAACATTATATGTAGATTTAGTTATATGAGGAATTGTTGTGGAAATTAGCATTCTATATAATATTTATGCAGGTAGATTAGGAAGAAAATTGAATATATGGAATGTTATATTAGGGCTCTGTGTTGTTCTACTCATATTGAATCGTAACTTACATGACACTTCCCATTAAAAATTTCTACGTTATTTCGCTTCGTTCCCATCCCCCCTCCCTCCCGAGTCCGTTAGAACATGTTAAAAATAAAATGGTACATTTCAGCAGAAAAATAGTTCCTGTTAAGCTGCAACCAATATTTTAGTGCTAATTTTCATTATTTTAATAGTGTGATTTTAGTAGTAAGTACTATTTAAATGGTGAAACTTAGCACCGAAGTATTGGTCGCAGCTAAACTGGAATAAGTTTTCTGATGAAACGTACCTTCTTATTTTTAACAATCTAGCTGAGCATGTATTGTCGGCAAAAGTTATACATATATACAAAATTTCAGCTCAGTCGAACGATAGGAAGTGGCTTAAAATTCGAAAATAAATTTTGAACTGTAGTTGAGGATCTAAGACCCTATCAATAAGACCGTTACAACTGAGCATGTATTATCATCGGAGTTAGACATATATGCAAATTTTAGCTCAAATGGATGATAGGAAGTCGGTGAAAATTCCAAAATAAATTTTGAACTGAAATTAAAGGCTCAATGACCTCCGGAACTATCCCTAAGTTTGTTACTACTTCCGTTAGTCCGTTACTACGTAGCATGTATTTTCATCGGAGTATGCAAATACATGCTCCGATGAAAAATGCAATCGAATGATAGAAAGTGAATAAAAATTCAGTTCTTATATCTGACCCAGATACTTAAGTAAATAACTTTCCACATTTAAATGAACAACGTACCAAATTACATAAAAGTGTGTAAAAAAATAACTTTTATCTAATCAACTAAAAATATTGAAGCTTTGAAAATTATTTTAAAATTTATAAGCTTGTGAAATTTTCCTCATGAATTATTCCACCATGCATTAAATTCGAAATCTTACGGCCTGAAATATACTTTAAGTATCAACATTACGCAGGTATTATTGATGAACTACATTAGATGTTACTAAACTAGAATTCATTCGAAACGATATAATTAGTGACATTAGAAGTGCTTTCAAATTTATCCAAATCCTCCCATTACATGTTCTCTTGTCGTTTTTTGTTTCCGTTCTTAGAAGTTTAAAAGTATTGTGAAACGCTCCTTTTAATGTTTTTAGAAACATGAGAACTTAAGTACTCCTTGTTTATTTAAAATGGAGTTTTCACATAATGAGTTCTAATATAGAAAGGTACTTTACATCAATAATCTGTTAATGGGAGAAGTTAATATTTGAATCTCTCTCATCTTTACACAGCGATTATGCAAATAAAATGTATTATTAACAAAATTCCGTCTACAATTTTTAGTTCCCCATCATACTATAGGTATGGGGAACTTAGGTAATCGTGAAAAATTTCGACCTCGGTTTTTTGACTTTTTTATACGTTTTCAGGTGTGAGGAATCCGAAAATGACAAAATTTGTATGGTGTCTGTCTGTAGGGTGTCTGTTAGTGTGTCGGTCCGTTAGTGTGTTAGTCCGTTAGAGTGTTAGTCCGGTAGTTTATTAGTCTGTTTACACGATATCTCACGAACAAATGATTGCAGAGAGGTCCGATCAGTTTTAAATATTACTTTCGATACTGGCAAGAACCCTATTCATTTGCAACATTCGAATTAAAAAACTTCGCAAGTTATTAGAAATTTACGATTTTCTTAACATGGGAGAATAGGGCAAAAATTCACTTAAACGTGCATTAAATGGAAACTTTTTACTGTAAAAATGTCAGACCAGTTTTTAAATATCGGTTTTGATGCCGGAATGAACATCAGTAACTATAAATATGCTACTTTGAAAATTTTGCAAGTTATTGGAAATTTACGAATTTCTTAACATGGCAGTACAGGGCAAAATTTCACATAAACGTCAATTTTGAGAGATATTTTCATCGTAAAGATGTCAGACTACTTTTGAAATATTATTTAAGACACTGGCATGAATATTAATGACTATGAATTTCCCAATATAAAAATTTCGTAAGTTATTGGAAATTTACGAATTTCTTAACATGGCAGAATAGAGCAAAATTTCACATAAACGTCAATCTTGAGGGATATTTTCATCGTAAAGATGTCAAACCACTTTCGAAATATTATTTAGGATACTGGCATGAATATCATAGACTATGATTTTTCCAATTTAAAAAATTCGTAAGTTATTTGGAATTTACGATTTTCTTAACATGTCAGAATAAGACAAAATTGAGCATAAACTTCCATTTTGAGGATCATAAATACATTAGACAACTTCAAAATTACATTTATGATATTTGTTTGAACATGATTGAATATAAATATTCTAATAGGAAAATTTCGTAAATTATTCGTAATTTACGATTTTATCAAAATAGCGAAATTGTAAATTTTTCATATAAATATGAATTTTGAGGATTATTGCATTGGAAATAGTAGCATGAAAACTAAACAACGGAATTGACCCTGATAAAATAAATTAATAGGTTAGAATAAGATAAATATATC
This sequence comes from Salticus scenicus, assembly GCA_963930645.1. Taxonomy (NCBI): domain Eukaryota; kingdom Metazoa; phylum Arthropoda; class Arachnida; order Araneae; family Salticidae; genus Salticus; species Salticus scenicus. The sequence goes on from OZ005648.1 coordinate 173,410,316, forward strand.
GAAGTAAACGGTGGATAGCCAATTAGGCGGGGATTTCATTCTGTCACTGTATCAAGCTTTGGTCAATTTCATTTTTTTTAACATGATTATAATATGTCTCGCACTAGAAATTTATGAGAACATAAATATGATGGGGAACTGAGCAGAGTCACCTATGCCAACTAGTTTTTTTTTTCTTTACTGAGAGTTGTTAATTTAACTTTCGAAAAATTAGGGTGATCTGCTGGTGACTGATCACAGGCCAGTGATTGGCCACTTAAGCACAAGATGCTAAAAAACAAGAACAGGGTGTTGACAGTCGAAATTTTTTCCCTGATTCCTCCGCCAGTATTTTTCTTTCGGAATTTTTAGTAGTAAGTTTGCCTAATTAATTAAGTAAAAAATTAGTACATAAATATACTGGTGGAAGAATCAGGGGGAAATTTCCGATTGTCGGCACCCTGAAGAATTAATGTGTTAAAGTTTTGAATCTGATAGCTAGAATGCATTACTAACATCTCATCTAATAAAATGCTCAGCAAAATTGCCAACCTTACTTGCCAACATTTATAATTTTTAAATTAGGTTTCACACCAGTACTTTTTGATATACTTCAAATTAATTTTACATGATTAAATAAAGTGAAATTTATTATTGAAAATTTCTGTCATCCGCCTAAATCGGAGACTTGGCAACTAAGTAAATGTACGATAATTATTGTATGGTTAGCTACGCTGATGCTCTGTTACAATTTCCAATAGCAACTGATGTTTCGATTCGATCTTAACATAGAATAATTACAAAGTTGTTCAAAAAACTTAAAATAAGTAGCTTTTAATATTAATCAAGTGTTATGAGATGTTTAATTCAATCTTAATAATCAAGCTGAATTTCATTCCAAAAATTTATTTAATGAAGTATGTAGGTCAATTATATTTATTTTAAATAAATAAATATATTTTTTTCAATTCCTACTATTAGTTCACACTCTCCCTATATATATCTTGTACGAATCTTGCAATCGTTTTTTAACTAACTTCCCGACTAGCTAGAAATTTTATACTTTCAGTATTGCTCAGAACACGGTGACAACACAATACTTCGAAGTCCGATTTTCGAATTTTTTTATCAGTTTTCTTATAATTAATTAAAATATGAAAATAATAGCATCCTAATAGCGTTAAAATAGCCATTAAAATATTAGCTATAAATTAATTGTTGCCAAAAAAATTTTATGAGTTCATTTTCTTTCGACATAAAAATAAATACATTTAATTAAACGTGAACAATAAAAAATTATAAAAAGTTAAATTATGCATCTCGCAAAAATTGACGTCATTATCACTTTAAAAATTTTATGCACATTGGTAAGAGCTCTATGATTCATCAGGAAATTTAAAACATGGTATATAAAAAGTTTTTTATCTTATAATTATTCAATTCCTGCTATTAGTTCACACTCTCCCTATATATATTTATATATCTTGTTCAACTTTTCAATAATTAATAAATACTTTTTATTCATCCACTCAAGTTCAAATACATTTTTTTAACTTGTAGTGGATGGCACTTGATGTTAATACAATTTTTTCAATTATTTGTAATTATTTAATAAAAAATAACTAAAATAAATTTTTTCTTTATTGACCTAAGTAGGATTGACTTTTATTATTATTATTATTATTATTATTACTTGTTGTTAATAAACTAACTATTTTCATTGGAAGGAGTGATCACTTACTATAGGTTATCTAAAATACTATCATTGCTAATAAATAAACAAATTGGTAAATTACTGAACTTCTGTTTTTTTTTTTTTTTTTTTTTTTTTCAATAGTTGACCAATGCAGTTAATTATTGAATATGTGAGATGTGTCACTTTCACAGCGGATTCCTGAACTTGCGAAAGTTTCTGTCGTTTGACTTTGATAGTGTATTTAGATCCGATAGTGTAAATAATTTAGGGAAAATATGCAGTCGTTTTTCGCAAAATCGTTGAAGGGGGAAATAGTTTGCTGCAGAGAAGGACGAATGGATGGGTTTAACGTCGAACTAGAAACTACACAATGGGCAATTGGGGACAGTCTGAGATTTGCAATTAGGGAGCTGCAGGAAACTGTTGATTAACGTGTCGCAACAAACGAATTAAGAATTACAGCCTTTATTTAATATGCCTACCCTCTGCTGTAACATGCATGTAATCATAATTAACCCAAAGCTTATACGTCTGCATTCTTGTTGCTGATAGGTTAACCTCGTACGCAGAACATTTCATTGTTGTCTGATTATAATATTTCGAAGTGCAGAATCGCTCTACTGCTGAATATCAGTATAAAAAATTTTTCAATAGATAAATGACACTCAGTTCATTTCTTTCCAAAAAACCTAGAATAGACTCTGTTGTCTTAATTGTATTATCGGCTCAATGGGCTCCTGACAACAAAAGATTCCCATATTGAAATTTTACTAATGTAATACACAGTTGATGATTATACCTGGGTTTAACAATAAAAATTCTTTCCCTATTTGTCATACTTTATGTTATACATATATTTGTCAAGGAGAGTCTTCTATAACATCCTATTACACTTGTTGATTTAATTTGTCTTTTATTCTTTACTAGCATCAGGCTTCGTCCGTTTCGCTAGTCACTAATATTTAAATGAGTTTTCAAAAAATTTGAATCACTATTTTTGCATCACTTTATAAATAAAAACTTAGACGAAATTTTATTAAAATCGCTCTGAACCTCGCGTTATGTACTCGCTGACTACGACATCGTCTTTTCCACCCATGATGCACCGGGTGTGGGTTCTTAATGCCTGCAACAAGGTTTTACCACGCCGCTTCAATTTGGATATTTCTCAGACGACAAAAGCTGCTATTATTCAAACATTACGATTTTAAAGATGGCTCTATCTAAGCATCTATTAAATATTTTAATTTTGGCACCATGTATTTTATAGCTTCTGCTCTTTCTGCTACATTATCAACTGACTTCGACCAATACGATAATAATAAAAAAATACGTGTGGCACTCGGGAACTGCCGCGGTAAAGCTATTGCATAGCATTTTCATCAACTTATGCAATTATAATTATTTATTTATTTTATTTACGCAGTAATTTTTTTTCTTTGATATTAATTCTAGTTTTTTCTTAGATATTAATTCCAGTTACACTTTTTGAGCGTGGTGACCGATAAGAAAACAAATTTTTTTCTTTTATTGAATAAATGAGAATATATCCGCAATGAGAATATATCAAAAATATCCGCAATCGATTTGTAGGTATCGAAAACCTCGATGTACCACATTTGAATGATCTAACTCTATTTTTTGAGAAAAGGTATTTTAATAGGTTTTTAAAGGCCTGCAAGTCGAATGGGGATATTCAAGTTTTTCCTTTGATATAATTTCAAGTTACACTTTTTGAGCGTGGTGAAAGATAAGAAGACAAATTTTAATAGAGAAAAGGTATTTAATAGGTTTTAAAGGCCTGCAAGTCGAATGGGGATATTCAAGTTTTTTCTTTGATATTAATTCAAGTTACACTTTTTGAGCGTGGTGACCGATAAGAAAACAAATTTTAATAGAGAAAAGGTATATAATAGGTTTTAAAGGCCTGCAAGTCGAATGGGGATATTCAAGTTTTTTCTTTGATATTAATGAATAAGATAACAATAATGATAAGATAACAATAATGATAAGAAAACAAATTTTAATAGAGAAAAGGTATTTTAATAGGTTTTAAAGGCCTGCAAGTCGAATGGGGATATTCAAGTTTCTTCTTTGATATTGATTCAAGTTACACTTTTTGAGCGTGGTGACCGATAAGAAAACAAATTTTAATAGAGAAAAGGTATTTAATAGGTTTTAAAGGCCTGCAAGTCGAATGGGGATATTCAAGTTTTTTCTTTGATATTAATTCAAGTTACACTTTTTCAGCGTGGTGACCGATAAGAAAACAAATTTTAATAGAGAAAAGGTATTTAATAGGTTTTAAAGGCCTGCAAGTCGAATGGGGATATTCAAGTTTTTTCTTTGATATTAATGAATAAGATAACAAAAATGATAAGATAACAATAATGATAAGAAAACAAATTTTAATAGAGAAATGTTATTTTAATAGGTTTTAAAGGCCTGCAAGTCGAATGGGGATATTCAAGTTTTTTCTTTGATATTAATTCAAGTTGCACTTTTTGAGCGTGGTGACCAATAAGAAAACAAATTTTAATAGAGGAAAAGTATTTAATAGGTTTTAAAGGCCTGCAAGTCGAATGGGGATATTCAAGTTTTTTCTTTGATATTAATTCAAGTTACACTTTTTGAGCGTGGTGACAGATAAAAACAAATTTTAATAGAGAAAAGGTATTTAATAGGTTTTAAAGGCCTGCAAGTCGAATGGGGATATTCAAGTTTTTTCTTTGATATTAATTCAAGTTACACTTTTTGAGCGTGGTGACCGATAAGAAAACGAATTTTAATAGAGAAAAGGTATTTTATAGGTTTTAAAGGCCTGTAAGTCGAATGGGGATATTCAAGTTTTTCCTTTAATATAATTTCAAGTTACACTTTTTGAGCGTGGTGATCGATAAGAAGACAAATTTTAATAGAGAAAAGGTATTTAATAGGTTTTAAAGGCCTGCAAGTCGAATGGGGATATTCAAGTTTTTTCTTTGATATTAATGAATAAGATAACAATAATGATAAGATAACAATAATGACAAGAAAACAAATTTTAATAGAGAAAAGATATTTTAATAGGTTTTAAAGGCCTGCAAGTCGAATGGGGATATTAAAGTTTCTTCTTTGATATTGATTCAAGTTACACTTTTTGAGCGTGGTGACCGATAAGAAAACAAATTTTAATAGAGAAAAGGTATTTAATAGGTTTTAAAGGCCTGCAAGTCGAATGGGGATATTCAAGTTTTTTCTTTGATATTAATTCAAGTTACACTTTTTCAGCGTGGTGACCGATAAGAAAACAAATTTTAATAGAGAAAAGGTATTTAATAGGTTTTAAAGGCCTGCAAGTCGAATGGGGATATTCAAGTTTTTTCTTTGATATTAATGAATAAGATAACAAAAATGATAAGATAACAATAATGATAAGAAAACAAATTTTAATAGAGAAATGTTATTTTAATAGGTTTTAAAGGCCTGCAAGTCGAATGGGGATATTCAAGTTTTTTCTTTGATATTAATTCAAGTTACACTTTTTGAGCGGGGTGACCAATAAGAAAACAAATTTTAATAGAGGAAAAGTATTTAATAGGTTTTAAAGGCCTGCAAGTCGAATGGGGATATTCAAGTTTTTTCTTTGATATTAATTCAAGTTACACTTTTTGAGCGTGGTGACAGATAAAAACAAATTTTAATAGAGAAAAGGTATTTAATAGGTTTTAAAGGCCTGCAAGTCGAATGGGGATATTCAAGTTTTTTCTTTGATATTAATTCAAGTTACACTTTTTGAGCGTGGTGACCGATAAGAAAACGAATTTTAATAGAGAAAAGGTATTTTATAGGTTTTAAAGGCCTGTAAGTCGAATGGGGATATTCAAGTTTTTCCTTTAATATAATTTCAAGTTACACTTTTTGAGCGTGGTGATCGATAAGAAGACAAATTTTAATAGAGAAAAGGTATTTAATAGGTTTTAAAGGCCTGCAAGTCGAATGGGGATATTCAAGTTTTTTCTTTGATATTAATGAATAAGATAACAATAATGATAAGATAACAATAATGACAAGAAAACAAATTTTAATAGAGAAAAGATATTTTAATAGGTTTTAAAGGCCTGCAAGTCGAATGGGGATATTAAAGTTTCTTCTTTGATATTGATTCAAGTTACACTTTTTGAGCGTGGTGACCGATAAGAAAACAAATTTTAATAGAGAAAAGGTATTTAATAGGTTTTAAAGGCCTGCAAGTCGAATGGGGATATTCAAGTTTTTTCTTTGATATTAATTCAAGTTACACTTTTTCAGCGTGGTGACCGATAAGAAAACAAATTTTAATAGAGAAAAGGTATTTAATAGGTTTTAAAGGCCTGCAAGTCGAATGAGGATATTCAAGTTTTTTCTTTGATATTAATTCAAGTTACACTTTTTCAGCGTGGTGACCGATAAGAAAACAAGTTTTTATAGAGAAAAGGTATTTAATAGGTTTTAAAGGCCTGCAAGTCGAATGGGGATATTCAAGTTTTTTCTTTGATATTAATGAATAAGATAACAAAAATGATAAGATAACAATAATGATAAGAAAACAAATTTTAATAGAGGAATGTTATTTTAATAGGTTTTAAAGGCCTGCAATTCGAATGGGGATATTCAAGTTTTTTCTTTGATATTAATTCAAGTTACACTTTTTGAGCGTGGTGACCAATAAGAAAACAAATTTTAATAGAGGAAAAGTATTTAATAGGTTTTAAAGGCCTGCAAGTCGAATGGGGATATTCAAGTTTTTTCTTTGATATTAATTCAAGTTACACTTTTTGAGCGTGGTGACAGATAAAAACAAATTTTAATAGAGAAAAGGTATTTAATAGGTTTTAAAGGCCTGCAAGTCGAATGGGGATATTCAAGTTTTTTCTTTGATATTAATTCAAGTTACACTTTTTGAGCGTGGTGACCGATAAGAAAACGAATTTTAATAGAGAAAAGGTATTTAATAGGTTTTAAAGGCCTGCAAGTCGAATGGGGATATTCAAGTTTTTTCTTTGATATTAATTCAAGTTACACTTTTTCAGCGTGGTGACCGATAAGAAAACAAATTTTAATAGAGAAAAGGTATTTAATAGGTTTTAAAGGCCTGCAAGTCGAATGAGGATATTCAATTTTTTTCTTTGACAGTAATGAATAAATAACAATAATGATAAGATAACAATAATAATAAGAAAACAAATTTTAATAGAGAAAAGGTATTTTAATAGGTTTTAAAGGCCTGCAAGTCGAATGGGGATATTCAAGTTTTTTCTTTGATATTAATTCAAGTTACACTTTTTCAGCGTGGTGACCGATAAGAAAACGAATTTTAATAGAGAAAATGTATTTAATAAGTTTTAAAGGCCTGCAAGTCGAATGGGGATATTCAAGGTTTTTCTTTGATATTAATGAATAAGATAACAATAATGATAAGAAAACAAATTTTAATAGAGAAAAGGTATTTTATAGGTTTTAAAGGCCTGTAAGTCGAATGGGGATATTCAAGTTTTTTCTTTGATATTAATTCAAGTTACCTTTTTTGAGCGTGGTGACCGATAAGAAAACAAATTTTAATAGAGAAAATGTATTTTAATAGGTTTTAAAGGCCTGCAAGTCGAATGGGGATATTCAAGTTATTTCTTTGATATTAATTCAAGTTACACTTTTTGAGCGTGGTGACCGATAAGAAAACAAATTTTAATAGAGAAAAGGTGTTTAATAGGTTTTAAAGGCCTGCAAGTCGAATGGGGATATTCAAGTTTTATCTGATCTACTTTATACACAAATTTTACGCGTACAGCTATTCACTGTTGTACATAGATGATATAGATACCTATACACCTATATACTTTCTCACAAACAGCTGCTTACGTATTCGTCCGATTTCGGAGCAGCTCGTCTGGATCCGTGCGAGCTTCGTACAGTCTGCCGAAATCTGCCGAAGTCTGCCGAACTGTGTTAGGTTTTTTTTTCGTTACGGAATTTTTCGATTCGGTCGCCGCACTCAAAGCCCGCGATAAAAGCTATGCAATAGCTTAAAAAAGAAGATATTCTTTAAAAAAAAATTAAATGAATAAAAAACAAACAAATTTTAATTAAACTTCAATTTTAATAAGTTTAAGCCTTTCTATTATATTACAATTTTTTCTTTCTCTTACCCATATATATGGTAGAGAAAGTATTGTTTATGTGTCAAATTTCAGAAATTAAATTTTTGTTCTATTTACATGTTTTGAGATCCACCTGAATCAGAATATCATATTTTAGCGGTTGGTCTGTGTGTCTGTCAGTGTATGTCTGTCTGTTATTGGCATATCTCAAGAAAAAATAGTAGCAGGAAGTCCAAACTTGGTATTCTAAATCTATATCATATAATAATGCTACACTAAAATTTTCATTGAGATCATGCAAATGATTCGTGCACAGGGACATCCAAGAGAATTGAAATACATTATGTCTATGAGGAAATTTCTGTTAAGCAAAATGTAACATCTATAGGCTGACTTAAACAAAACGAAATGAACAAAAAATTTTATATGCATAAAAACATGTTCTGTTAGATTATGGTATGGTAATCATTCATCATTCGTTTACGGGGCTACCCAAAGTGTTTGGATATATTAGAGCTATACTTGGAAATTCTTAGAAATGTAATTTATTATTTTCTGTCAGATGTTTTTAAAGTAAGACTAAAATTACGTACACAATATTGTTTATAGAACATATTGTTTATAGACAATATACAAGATTAACCAAAATTGAGCTAAATGTTCTTTTTTATTGAATGTAATTTGTAGAAGTGCTTTGCTATATTTTATTATGTCGACGAACACTGCTCAAAAAAAAAAAAAAAAAAAAAAAATTTTTTTTTTTTTTTTTTTTTTTTTTTTTTTTTTTTTGCAGTTGGTCTGTTAATGTAGTCAATAGTTAAGTTGTCAAGCTTTTTTTTTTTTTCATGGAGGGTTGTTCGCAGAGTTTGGCCGGTGGACTCTAGCGAGCATTTGGACTCGTAGCATTTAGCAGTCTGCTCCTGCTGGTTTGAGAATTAGTCGATTTTTTTTATAGAGCTTTTTGCTGCTTGTTTTGGTTTTCTGTTTAAAAAATTTTTTTTTTTTTTTTTAGTCAAAAACAATTTTTTTTTTCACGTTGGGAGGGGGTATTTTGTCATGATTAAAATCATAACAAGTATTTTTTTTTTTTTTATCTATAGTCTTTCACCTTTTAAAAGTAAAAAATATTGTAATTCAAATTAGGTGCACTTTCTACTTTAAATTTTAATTCAGTTTTTTTTTATCTACTTAGATTCTCTCTTTCTTTTACTTGCCTTTAAAATTTGTCTCCCCTAATTTTTGTGATAAAACTTTCAATGCTTAGCAACAAGCTTGAGGACGAGACTCCTTTCAAAAAGATTGTGACCTTCGAGTGATATCTCGTCCTTCCGGATTCGTAAGGTCATGATGATGGTCAGTGTTGTGCACGTGGGGTTAGTCTGGCTAATTAGCGGATGCAGTTATTTTGCCAATTGTCACGTCCAGTGACTCGATCGGCAAAGGCGTTGTAGTCGCTGATTGGCCCGTATTTGCGTCTGTGAATTTTTCTCTCCTCGTTGTGGCAACAATTTCGACGTGGGGTCGTGAAGGCGCGAAAATAATCAGTTGAGGCGGTGGATATCAACTATGTAGGAGCATGTAAGAAAAATTCCTCAAGTAAAAGGGGCTTTTGCCCTGTGTTGGCCCCTTGGATCGCCTTTTAATAGCAAATATGGTCTTCGAATCAGAGACCCGATTGAATTTATGTTGCATTGTGTCGGAAAGAAATTTCCCTTCAGGCAAGATTATTGTATTAAGACACCTTCGTTCCAGATGGAATTTCCTCAGAAATGTTTCGGCGGATGAACTCCTTGCTTATTCTCATGGAGATAAAACTGAAGTGTACGAGGTACTATCGGATTTAAATTGAGACCTATGAATCCAGTTTGTGTGAAGTCCTGGTAGAAGGGAGATTCAACCTTTTTAAAGCAAATGGAATTATGGTCTGTCTCTCTTGGTGTCTATAAATGTCCTGATGTCCGAGCATTACAGACCTGCGGCATGAATAAATCTTTGAGTTCCTTTCTGCTACTGTCGAAAAGTCATTGACAATACCAATTGCCTGAAATTCATCAGCACGAGGATTATCTGGCTTCAACCTGAAACCACCTCCTGAAGACCTGTAATCCCAGCTATAGTGAAAGTTGGTAAAAAATTTCCTTTATTAACTACTTAACTGGATTTTTCCCTGTAACTTTTCAGTTTCATTCAATTTTGAGAAGTTGAAATTCGATTGCATAAGCTTTGTGCATCTCTTGTTTAAGTATAATTTTATTTATTTACTCTGTGAATATGCCCTTGTATCCGGGTAAGATTTTGTGAGTGTTGAGATTCACGAGTCGTTTAAAAACTCTTAACGGTTGAATTAATAAGTACTATCTCTTGTTCGAGATCAAATCACTTCTTGCAAATCACTTCTCCTAAATAATAAATTAAAATGAACTTTGTTAATAAACAGTAAAAACTGCTAATGAACTGTTGTGTTTGCAATTAAAGTAATTATTAGGACCTCTACTGCATTTTAGGTACTCCCTACAAGTTAACTGTAAAAAGGTAGAAGTGCAAACAATTTTTGGTGCTGTAAAAGTTTTTTTTTTTTTTTTTTTTTTTTTTTTTAAGCGATTTAATTTTTATACTTTGGATTAATGGGCTCTTCCCACCTGACGTCAGAGGTCACATGATAGAGGAAAAACAAATAGCAGACGAAGTCTTGTTTATCTAAAGCGATTGCTGAAATAACATATTTTCTATTCTTATTTTTGATCAATCATATTTAATCTGTGTTATTTTTTATACATCATCATTTTTAATCCGTTTTATATCATTATTCATCATCTTTTATTTGCTGTATAGATTTACAATCATCATTTAGTTTATATTTGTTATTGATGTTCATGAAGAACATATTAAATACTCTGATTTTTGGTACTTAAATCAGTGACAGTGCAATATCGTACTACGTAAATCCATTTAGACCAGTAACTAAGTTAATTAACTTGTTGTAACACCTTTATGCAATTAAATTAAATGAAAACATTTTCAAATTTCAAATTATAATCCATAAACATTCACAAGAACAAGCTATTATTTATTGCTAGATCAGTTAATGTAACAGTTACACAAAAACATACAAAAATCGATTCTTACAGGTGAAAATAAATAAACACATAAAGTGTGTTTTAAAAATTATTAAATTTACAAATACAATTATTCTACTGTTTACAAATGCACAATATTACTTTTATTTTATTTTATATTAAATATTAACACTTTTGTTCTTAAGAACAATATTTAATTGAATTCGATTCTCAGAATTCGATTATTCGTTTTCCTCTATCACGTGATTAAGCAGACGACGGTGGGAAGAGCCCATTATTTAACCAAGAAAGAATGATGTAAAAAAAAAAAAAAAAGTGTTGTCATAATGTGTAATTTTACGAGGATCCTCAAATTATTTTTTATAAAACATTAAAATTTTCATTTTCAAACATTAAAATTTTTCATTGTCTGATGTTTGCGATTTATTTTATTATGAGAATTATTATTAACTGTTTTTATTCACTGGGTTTTGATTATTAGTTAAATTAATTTAAAAGATTTATTTTACGAGCCATTTAGTTTGCTGCTGTAAATATATTGTATGAGGAAGGTATTTAAAACCTTAAAAGTTGAGAAAAGCATAAAATGTAGAAAGCTAAAATTTAAGAAAAATTTGAAAGGTGAATTTTGATTTGAAAAATTATGTGGGATGACTCCTTAATTACAGCAGGAAACATATGTTTGTTTATTTAATTTTTTTTTTCATGTCTTTCCATATTCTGCTGTGAATATATTTTTATTGAAAGGGAAAAAAAAAATCTTTTTTGTAAAAAAATAGAACCGACTCCAAGCAACTATTATTCAAACAATTAAAAATAAAATGAAATTATAAATTGCGCCAAAAAGCTTGAAATAAATTCTTTCACCAAATAACATAAACACTACGATTAATCACAACTTTTGAAGTCGGCGCAAAATTAAATAGAAATTTTTTTTATTCAATACAAAAATAAAATTTTATTCAAAATATATACATCTCACTTTAGCAACTGCAAAACACAGCCGAAAACTACATTGATTCAAATAAACAATTAACATTTCATAAGCTGCCGAAGTTTGCATAGAACCTTAACGAAAAAAAAAAAATCGCCAAATTATCTGGCGAACATTTTTATGGACTTTCATGGTTGATAAATAAATTTCTAAATTAAATTTTTAATTCCTTTTAAAAATAATGGTTGTTTTAATAAGGTATATTAAGAGAGCAATCAAGATATTAAACAATGTTTCGTACAATGCATTTTACAAAAATATACATGTTGCGTGTATATTTTGTATTACGATTTGATCGCCAAATCCAAAAACTGCCAAGGACGACTTATATCAAAGCTATACTAATTTTGCAAAGAAAACTCTAGTAACTTTGTAGAAACATAACTACTGAATTGCAAAGGATGTTCACTGTTCTATGTCAATGTTACTAGTGGACCAATTGTATACAGTGATAAAACAATAAAGGAAACCATAAAGATGGGTCATTCGAGACCAGAGCACTTGTAGCTATCGGTCTAAAAATAAATATGTAAGAAAATAATTAAATTTTATTTAATTTTGCGCCTACTTCAAAAGTTATGATTAATTGTAGTGTTTATGCCGTTTGATGAAGGAATTTATTTCATGCTTTTAGGCGCAATTTATAATTTTATTTTATTTTTAATTGCTTGAATAATAGTTGCTTTTTGGAGTCTCTTCAATTTTTTACAAAACAGATTTTACTTTTAATGAATAAAATTTGAAATCAACCGAGAAATGGGTATAGTTAATGGAAAAAATACAAAAAAAAAGCACATAGGATTCCCCTTTAGAATTGTGTAAAACAAGTTGTGTATGTTGATGTTTTATACATCACAGAAAAAGCTACATTTTACTTGCATATATTTATCAGCATATATAAAAATATAAATATTATTAGTTACTCTTACCATATTTCTATCAAAAACAATTTTTCCTGTTTGTTTTTATTACTTTTTATGTAAACAATTGTAATTCGTAATACCCACCGAAATAAAATAGCACTCGATAGCTGTGAAAATTGCCACAGATAAAGCAATAAACCGTCAAAGATTCTATAGTGGGGGGTCAAATTATTAGAATTTTTTCGATTTAACATTTTTTCGATTTTCTGAAAAAATACTCGATGAAATGACCTGGAACTTCACACATGCAAAGAATATTTAAAAACTCATTGTTTCCACTACCGATTTAGTCCAGATTGCAATTAGGGGACCAACCACAAATTGAAGAAGAGCGAAAATACTTTGGATCACCCTGTATCATAAAAAGCTACAAACGTTATTGCCCACACTATGTGCAATATTTATATGTTTTGGTGCGGGAATTGTGCAATTATTTAGGCAGATATAATTTTTTGAAGTGAAAACTTCTTTAGGCGCGTTGAGCACTTTTGGGTGAAGAAAAATTCCTGATTTTCCGTCATCGTCAGCTGACGCTTTCCATCCTTGTATGATACAAATAATCTTATATATATTATAAATGTGAATGTCCGTGAATTTATTTAACTGAGTTTCACGCCAAAACTGCTCGACGGATTTCGATGAAATTTGTAATGGAGATAGCTTATACCCTAACTTACAAAGTTGGCTGCCTTTTATTCCGAAAAAAGCTTTGTTTTTGTTATTTTTATGCATAAAATAGCAATTTTGTAAGCTAATAATAGCAAGAAATTAGCCATTTAAATTTTATTTGTAATTTAATTGTTGCCAAAAAAAAAAAAAAATCCCTTTTCGGCAAGCTTAAAGGCAAAGGTAGATTCCTTTATGTTAATGTTACAAATGTAAAGAAATTTTACATATGCATTAATACTTAGCCAATGGCTTTGTTCCCACATATTGCATTATTTACGTCGTTATTCTGTTTGCAAGAAATTTAATTTTCAGCTAAAAAAGGATTTTATTCAATCTACTTAAAATTTTAGGCTAGATTTATTGGTCTGTAAATGCTTATTTTTTTTTTTTTTTTTAATTCAAGCTCATAATCATTCAAGAAATAGAAGTCTTAAAGATATACACTCCCAGCAATGGTGAATCCCGGAGGGGGCTATTGGGCTACACCCCCCTCCCCACCCAAGCTTAATCAAAATTATAATTTTTATATAAATTCCATATAACTGAAGTTTAATATCTTTCTTTTAGAGAAAAAATAATAGAAACGTGAAAATGCACTCATGACCTTATTATGGTCAAGCACTGGTAAGCCTGGCGTTACTATGGTCAGGTCAAATACAGTTAAGTGGTAGCGGTTTTTAGATAGTTATTTCATTGTAATTTTTATTGAATTATTGAAAGTTTTGTATTATGTTTTTATGATTCTTATTGTCACATGAATAAAAATTGTAAAATGAAACTGTTTTGGTTCACATAAGCTGGAACATTAACATTAGTTAACATTGGACCATTTCGCATCGCTGAATTTCAATGTTAATTGTTATGAATTTAGTAAATTGTATGATTTGGCGAGATTTTGGTGGCAAAACTTGCGACTTATCAATGAAATTTGTGATTTGGCGGCAAAATTTGATAGTTAACGACGAAATTTTTGACTTGGCGACAAAATTCGTTGTCAGACGACAAAATTTTGCGAGCTTGGCGATGGAGAAAGGCAGCTTTGGCGTCATTATATTTTCATTCCACGCGAAAACCTCATATCTCTTCACAGACCAATATCTTGTTTCGACGAGATAAAAAGTCAAAGGAAGCTGTAACGTATTACTCTCAATCTTAAGTTTTAAATTCTTGCCTAAACCGACATTCTAAACTATTCACCACAAACTATATTTGTATTAAGATTGACGTATTATTTTAATTTTATATTTTTAAATGATTAATTAAAGCGTTTAACATGGTTTTTAATTAGCACACTTTTATTAACTTGATTTGATGCAACTATTAATGTATGTAACGGAATTTTGCAATTCAATTTTCGGTAACTTCTTGTCGTCCGAAGAACCCGAAATTTTGCACACGACTTCATAATCAATGACAATACTAGATACAAGTATTCCCAGGCACTTTTCTCATCAGGGGCAGGTTCCAGGGGCAAACAAAAAATCTATACTTATACAAAACTATCGTATGTGACACAGGATTTGGACGTATTTATATAATGTAGAGTGGCAAAAATTATTTTTTTTTAATAAAGATTTAAAAGTATGTAATAGTTTTCTAAAGTCTTTATTAGTTCACTTTTCAATAAAAGAGTGTTCTTTATTTTTTTTTTAAAAGGTATAATTTTATTTATCAAAATAAGGGAATTTGAGTAATGAAATACTTTAGTTTAAATTTAAGTTTTTATGAAAGTAAACTTCAACGGGAAATTCATTAAAATCATCCCTAGTTTATTTGTCAAAGGGATAATACCTAAATGTCCCCAAATTTAGTACTTTTTCTATCATGCCAGTTTAATTCGTTTAGCATCGATTTACACGATTTTTTTTTTTTTTTTTTTTTTTTTTTTTACGATGACATTTATCTTTTACATTATAGCATCTATGTCATAAAGCTAAGTCTAAATCTGCTTAGCCCTAAGATATGTTGATTTTATTTACATACTAGCAGGCTGCGCCCGCTTCGCTGGACCCTATTTTTAAATGAATCACTATAATTACTGAATTCTCAAAATTGCATTAATTTTTATCACGTGAAAAAAAAAACCGTAACAAAATCTGATTAGGAAAAATGTCGCACCGGGTTCTCACTGCCTTCGGTAAAAATTCCCAAAATGCTCTAACTCTTATTTCTGTTATTCCCCCCCCCTCTCCCGTCTATCCTAATAATTTTACCAATTCGAAAATATCCACAATCGATTTGTAAATATCAAAAACCTCTATGCACCAGTTTTGAACGATCTTTTTCTATTTTTATTTTTTTGCCCCATCACTCTCCACCCCCTTCCCAGTAATTTTAAAAATTCGAAAATATCCGCAATCGACTTGTAAGTATCGAAAACCTCTATGTACCAATTTTGAATGATCTAACTCTATTTTATTTTTTTTGCCCCTCCGCCCCCCCCCCTCCCATCCCTCCTAATAGCGTTACACTTTCGAAAATATCCCCATTCGACTTGCAGGCCTCTAAAACCAATCTGTACCAATTTTGAACGGCCTAACTGCATTTCTATTTGTTTTTGCCCATAGCCCCCCCTTACCGCCCCTCCTAATAATTTTACAAATTCAAAAATATCCGCATTCGATTTTAAGTATCGAAAACCATTTGTGTACCAATTTTGAACGATCTAACTCTATTTTTATTTTTTTGCCCCCCCATCCCCTCCCCCCTTCTCGCCCCTCCTAATAACTTTACAGTTTCGAAAATATCCCCATTTGACTTGCAGACCTCTAAAACCAATCTGTACCAATTTTGAACGGCCTAACTGCATTTCTATTTGTTTTTGCCCATAGCCCCCCCTTTCCGCCCCTCCTAATAATTTTACAAATTCAAAAATATCCGCATTCGATTTTAAGTATCAAAAACCATTTGTGTACCAATTTTCAACGAGCTAACTCTATTTTTATTTTTTTGCCCCCCCCCCCCATCACCTCCCCCCTTCTCGCCCCTCCTAATAACTTTACACTTTCGAAAATATCCCCATTCGACTTGCAGGCCTTTAAAACCTATCTGTACCAATTTTGAATACCCTAACTGTATTTCTATTTGTTTTTGCCCATAGCCCCCCCCTTACCGCTCCACCCCCTTCCCGCACCTCCTAATAATTTTACAAATTCGAAAATATCCGCAATCGATTTGTAAGTATCGAAAACCTCTATGTACCAATTTTGAATGATCTGACACTATTTTTATTTCCCCCCCCCTCCGCCCCCTTCTCGCCCCTCCTAATAACTTTACACTTTCGAAAATATCCCCATTCGACTTGCAGGCTATTGAAACCTATCTGTACCAATTTTGAAAGGCCTAACTGTATTTCTAATTGTTTTTGCCCCTGCTGCCCCACCTGGGGCTGAATTTTTAAAATTCCAGAAATTGGTTTTAGATATTTGTATTAGCTATATTTTATAGCAAAAATTTCACGTATATCTGTTTTTTTTTTGTTTGAGATATATAGGATTATGCGAAATCGCGTTTTACGCATGTGAAATCGCGATTTGCCCCCCCCCCCCCCGCCACCCTTGGGGACCGAATTTCGAAAATTCAAGAAATTGGTTTATAGACATTTATATTAGCTAAATTTTAAAGCAATAATTTTACGGATATCTGTTTCTTGTTTGAGATATGAAGGATTTTTTGAATTCACGTTTTGCCCCTCTCCCCCCCTTGGGGGCGAATTTTTAATTTTTTTTTTTTTTTTTTTTTTTTTTTTTTCTTAACCATCCCTGACCTATAAGGAAAAAAACAAAAAAAGAATGATCGAAATCAGTCAAGCCGTTTACGATTTTATAAAGGTCATACAGACAAACATTCATCTATATATATATAGATTTGTTTATTTATTTATTTATTAACTTTTATTTTATTTGTTTAAAGTCACGGATAAAATTTTATTTCATTTTTCTCAGTAGTTCAGTACATTGTTGTAATTGTGACGTCATATTTTCTGTCACTTTTTTTTTTTTTTAATCAGGTTATTATATTGTTTAAAAACATGATTAAAATTTCATTATATTTTCAGTGATCTTTTTTATTATCGTTTGCACGTGACATATGCATCAGATTATAAATTTTTGCAATGAAAGCTATATAGAAAATGCCGGCTATATAGAACAATTGACGAAAAATCACTTTTTAGCTTGTAACTTCTAAGCAATTGAAGCTATCGAAAAAGTTTAAATGCAAAAATTGTTCTTTAGGGTAAGGCGGTAATTCGCCTGATTTGAAATTTTTTCCTATTTTCAATATTAAAAAAATTATGGGCATATGCAAATTTCTACCCCCCCACCATTTCCACCCCCTTTGAGCTGGATACCCCATCTACGAACTCGACCGAGATTTTTACTGTCCTGACAACATATCCTGAGCTGGTTAAATTTAAATAAAAATTACTCCAGTTATCGTGTTCACAACTTAACATGGGAAAAAGCGTTATACATATATATATATATATATATACCTATATATATATATATATATATAAACTTTTGAACGGAGGGTGGTTTTGGGTTCTAGGGGTCATGATCGGTGAAGATATGAAGAAATTTTCCAGAAGTCGTGTCATGAGAACCATTGCAATAGGTAGATCTCCTATAAGGAATCTACCTAATACGAGTTTTATTTATTTTTTTTTTTTTCTAACAGGAAAATAAATACATTTATCTAAACGTGAACAATAAAAAATAAATAAAATAAAAATAAATTATGCATCTCACGAAAATTGACGTCATTTTTAATTTAAAATTTATTTTACACATTGATAAAATGCTAGTCTAATAGCTGGACGATACAATTCACAAGTTACTTAGTTTTCACTTCTATCGGCAGTCCCCAAAGACTGCTTTGATTTTTTTTTTTTTTTTTTTTTTTTTTTTTTTTTACAAGTTTTCACCTATAACTAGAACGGATTTCCATAAAATATTACAACACTTGCAGAAAAATTGACACAGAATCTATATATTAATTTGAAACATGTTTTTGTCTGTCTCCACTATATTGAGAGAACGGCTAGGTGTAAAAATTCGGTTGAGGTGTCTAAGGAAAGGTCTTGGTCTGTAGATGTGCTATGAAAAGAGAAAAATAAAAAAAAGTCGAATGGTTCCCCCCCCCCCCCGAGGAAACGGGTGGGAAACCGTTTCCCACCCGTTTGGGTTAAAAACGAATGACGTCATTTTCGGAAATGCAACAATACAGCGAGTTTATCTGAATTTTTATTGCCTTATTAAAACAAAGTTCACGTGTTATCACTTTATTTTTTAATTATTGATCCTTTTTTACAGTGTGGCAACATGAAAAAATCTATATATTAATTTGAAACATGTTTTTGTCTGTCTCCACTATATTGAGAGAACTACTTGGTGTAAAAATTTGGTTGAGGTGTCTAAAAAAAGGTCTTGGTCTGTAGATGTGCTATGAGAAGACAAAAATAAAAAAAAGTCGAAGGGGGGGAAACGGGTGGGAAACCGTTTCCTACCCGTTTCGGGTTAAAAACACGTTTACGAGCTTAACTAAGCTTCAAATTACTTCACGGGGAAGAAATTGTACATATGGGGACTAGAGTCGAATACTAAAAAATCAATATCTGCGAATTTGGAATTTTCGATTTTAAAGGGGGGAAAAAGGGGGAAAGTAGATTTGGAGGGGAGGGGAAAGGGGGGAAATTAGTTTGAGAGGGAAATCCGTTCTAGACCCACACATGTAGCACCTCATTTTAAAGGTCTTGAAATTTCATGTCGATTGGGGATGTTTGTATACAGTATAGTCCGACCCCTGGTGGTGAAAAATGGAACTAAGTGATTTTGCTGTAGACCCTATCATGTTACATCTTATTTTAAAGGTCTTGGTATTTCCTGACCGTTGGTGATGTTTGTACAGAACACAGTGTGTCCCCTGACGGTGGAAACTGCAACTAAAGGATTTGGCAGTTGACAAAACCATGTGACACCTTATTTAAAAGGTCTTGGAAATCCAAGGCGATTGGTGATAGAGGTCTTGAAATTTCATGTTGATTGGGGATGTTTGTATACAATATAGTGCGCCCCCTGGTGGTGAAAAATGGAACTAGGTGATTTTGTAGTAGACCCTATCATGTTATATCTTATTTTAAAGGTCTTGGTATTTCCTCACCGTTGGTGATGTTCGTACAGAACAAACTGTGCCCCCTGGCGGTGGAAAGTGCAACTAAAGATTTTGCAATTGACACCACCATGTGACACCTTATTTGAAAGGTCTTGGAAATTCAAGGTGATTGGGGATGTTTGTATACAATATAGTGCGCCCCCTGGTGGTGAAAAATGGAACTATGGGATTCTGTACTAGACCCGATCATGTTATATCTTATTTTAATGGTCTTGGTATTTCCTCACCGTTGGTGATGTTCGTACAGAACAAACTGCGCCCCTTGCGGTGGAAAGTGCAACTAAAGGATTTTGCAGTTGACACCACCATGTGACACCTTATTTGAAAGGTCTTGGAAATTCAAGGTGATTGGTGATGTTCGTATACAACATACTGCGCTCCCTGTTGGAGGAAAGTGGATTTTGCAGTGCTTGCGTAGCATGACTGCTATACGGTGCCGCAGCCGCAGGCAGCGGTAACACGAGTCAGAGGTTCGTTCGGTACAAGGTTAATTTTTGAGAATTTTTTCATGTTAATAGCGGCCTGCATATACGTGCCACAGGCACTGGGATACGAATCCGAGTTCCGTTCCGTTTGAAGTAATTTTTTTTTTTTTTTTGTTACAGAATATTATTATTATTATTATTTGTGATGTTTTCATTTAAAAATAGAAAATCAAACAAAATCGAGTTAAAGATATAAAACCATACAAATTTAAGGTGCATTTAAGGTTATTATCATGGGCCGGCCAACACCAGGCGGGTTCTTTCGGTTGCAGGTTAATTTTGGGGAATTTTTTTTATGTTATTAGCGGCTCACGTATGTGCTGCCGCAGACACCGGTGTCACAAGACTGAGTTTCGTTCGGTTCGAGGTAATTTTTTTGTTACAGCTAATTATTTTTTTCGCGATGCCTTTATTTAAAAATAGAAATTCAAACAAAATCGAGTTAAAGATATAAAATCATACAAATTTAAGGTTCAATTAAGGTTATTATCATGGGTCCGGGCAACGCCGGGCGGGTCAGCTATCATGTAGCCTTAGTATTAAAAGAAACAGAAAATAAAAGATAGCAACTGTTTTATTTGGAGTCAGTTTGACGTCACATTGACAGTACTTTGTAGAAAGTGATGTCATATATAGTATTTCAATTTATAACCATTTTTCCGAATTTCTTTTTTTTTATAAGTGAAATGTTGTAAATTATATTAGATGTTTTAACTTGAAATACATTTAAATAATGATACGACGATTTTTGAAACATTACGGTCAATAAAGTGACCGTCGAAGTCGACGGGTTCCAGCTAGTTATATGTAAAATAAAACTGTTCCTAAACTATTTTTAAAGTACATTGAACTTTATGAGAGAGAGAGAAAGAGATTTCCTTTCCAAATGAATTAGTTATATAAATGAAAAATAAATAGTATAACAGCCGTTATTATGCGACGCAGACGATTGAAATGAAAGAATAAATTTAAAAAAAATTAAAAATCAATGGATCAAATTCAAAAATCGAAAAAAGCTCGATAAGGTGCACCCCTTTAGGATCCAAGCTACCCCTCTGTCAAGTTTTGTAGCTGTTCCAGAGCGCAGACACACACAGAGATACATACACAGGTAGATACTTCTCTTTATCTTTAAATATAATAAAAGAAGATGTATATGTGTGTGCATGTGTGCCCTTCGCTTTTTAGGCCGACGGCTGATAAAAGAGCTACACAGATTTCCTGTAGGTCTCTACTGAACACTAATGAGACACCTTAAAGCCTGATTTCCAAAATTTTGATTAGTCTTTCTTAAATTAATTAAAATCTATAAATTTCTGAAATGATCGGTTATAGAGATAGAAAGATAAAAGTGAAAAGACTTTCCGTAGCCCTGTAGCTCACTTGATGAGAATGTCATGCGAATAATTCTAAGGTCATGGGTTCGATTCTCGAACTTCCAATGTGTTACCTTTTGCAGGATAATTATTAGAAAAGATGCCATTTGATAAAATGAAGTGTCTTTATCGTATCCTAAACTGTAAGGAAGACGAGATAGTGACAAAAAACAAAGTTTTACTCAGAGGTGTGTTGTCATTTTTTAGGCAAACAGCTGATCGGAGAACTACAAAATTTTCATCATGGAGGCCCGTTTTGACCTCTCCCAATGCCCCTCGAAAAATTGTCTGGTGCTGCCACCTGTTATCATAGAGTGAATATGATAACCTATCCGCAAAATGTAATTCTTGAATAATAGCAGTGCCACGTATCACCCAGTTAATACCTAAATTGAAATTTCTGATTGAAGCACAAATGTATGCTGTGGAGACCCGGATCCCATACAGTGAGGGAAATGCTGCTGAATGCAGAGGGGACCCAAACAAGGTTTTAAGTATTTTCTTTTTTTTTTTTTTTTTTTTTTACTTTCTCTTACCCATGAGGTAGAGAAAGTATTGTTTTTGGCTCAAATTTTCGAACGCGAGATTTTGTTATATTTACACGTTTTGAGGTCCCCTGAATGCGAAAATCATGTTTTTAGCAAATGGTCTGTGTGTGTGTCTGTCTGTTATCAGCATATCTCAAAAACAAATTATGGCAGAAAATTCAAACTTGGTATTGTAAATGTGTATCATATAGGGATGCTACAGTAAGCTTTTCGTTAAGATCAAGCAAATGATTCGTGTACAGGGACAATCAAGAAAATTCTAATACATTACGTCTATGGGGGAAATTGCAGGTAAGTAGAGTTTAACGTCTATAGACTGCACTAAACCAAATGAAACGAATATATATATATTGTAATAGAGATAGTAAACTGGGAAAAATTTTTTGTGTATGTAGGAGCCTCGCCTCCCCCCCCCCTGGGGGGGAAGTCCCCCCTCGAGGGGAGTAAATTTTCATGATGGGTATCTTTCAAAAGAGCTCGCAATAGCTTTAAAACGAATGGTTGAACCATCGATCTTCGATAATTTAAAACAAAGTTATCGATTTTTTTTACTTTTAACAAAAAAAAAACTTAGAAAAAAAATCGTATTTTTTGAAGTGGAAACTTCTTTATGCGCGTTGAGCACTTTTGGGTGAGCAAAAATCATTGAACTCCCGTCATCGTCAGCAAACGCTTTCCATCCTTCTATGATACAAATAGGCTGAATCATTCGCCGCCATTTGTCCGTCAAGTCCATCATTGCTAAACCTAAGATTACTATATAATAGTCTTATATAATAGTTTTATATTGTAGTTCGTCATTAATAAACCTAAGACAACTATATAATAGTCATATATAGTCTCATATAATAGTGTTATATGGTAGTTTTAGGTTTAGCAATGACGGACTTGACGTAGAAATGGCGGCGAATGATTCAGCCTGTTATATAGTAGTCTTAATACAAATAATGTATCATACAATTAACTTGCTAATGTGAAGTGTTAATAATTATATACTGTATATTGTTTTTAAATCTGGTGCGGTTCTACACGACTTCTCTCATCTCCGGGCACTGTCTCTATTGCAGTTAGACCTCACAAAACCGTGAGAAAGCCCAAAGCTGCCATTTTTCTCACGTTTTTACAATCTGGTGCGGCTCTACACGACTTCTCTAATCTCCGGACACTGTCTCTTAAAGATTGCAGCCGGAGACGTTGCAGTTAGACCTCACAAAACCGTGAGAAAGGCCAAAGCTACAATTTTTCTCACGTTTTTACAGTCTGGTGCGGCTCTACACGACTTCTCTCATCTCCGGACACTGTCTCTATTGCAGTTAGACCTCACAAAACAGTGAGAAAGGCCAAAGCCGCCATTTTTCTCCCGTTTTTACAATCCGGTGCGGCTCTACACGACTTCACTCATCTCCGGACACTGTCTCTTAAAGATTGCAGCCGGAAACGTTGCAGTTAGACTTCACAGAACCATGAGAAAGACCAAAGCCGCCATTTTTCTCACGTTTTTAAAATCTGGTGCGGCTCTACACGACTTCTCTCATCTCCGGACACTGTCTCTTAAAGATTGCAGCCGGAAACGTTGCAGTTAGACCTCACAGAACCGTGATAAAGGCCAAAGCCTCCATTTCTCTCACGTTTTTACAATCTGGTGCGGCTCTACACGACTTCTCTCATCTCCGGACACTGTCTCTATTGCAGTTAGACCTCACAAAACAGTGAGAAAGGCCAAAGCCACCATTTTTCTCATGTTTTTACAATCTGGTGCGGCTCTACACGACTTCTCTCATCTCCAGACACTGTCTCTTAAAGATTGCAGCCGGAAACGTTCCAGTTAGACCTCACAAAACCGTGATAAAGGCCAAAGCCGCCATTTTTCTCACGTTTTTACAATCTGGTGCGGCTCTACACGACTTCTTTCATCTCCGGACACTGTCTCTATTCCAGTTAGACTTCACAAAACCGTGAGAAAGGCCAATGCCGCCATTTTTCTCACGTTTTTACAATCTGGTGCGACTTTACACGACTTCTCTCATCTCCGGCCACTGTCTCTTAAAGATTGCAGCCGGAAACGTTGCAGTTAGACCTCACAAAAGCGTGAGAAAAGCAAACGCCGCCATTTTTCTCAGATTTTTACAATCTGGTGCGGCTCTACACGACTTCTCTCATCTCCGGACACTGTCTCTATTGCAGTTAGACCTCGCAAAATAGTGAGAAAGGCCAAAGCCACCATTTTTCTCATGTTTTTACAATCTGGTGCGGCTCTACACGACTTCTCTCATCTCCGGACACTATCTCTTAAAGATTGCAGCCGGAAACGTTCCAGTTAGACCTCACAAAACCGTAATAAAGGCCAAAGCCGCCATTTTTCTCACGTTTTTACAATCTGGTGCGGCTCTACACGACTTCTCTCATCTCCGGACACTGTCTCTATTCTAGTTAGACCTCGCAAAACCGTGAGAAAGGACAATGCCGCCATTTTTCTCACGTTTTTACAATCTGGTGCGGCTTTACACGACTTCTCTCATCTCCGGCCACTGTCTCTTAAAGATTTCAGCCGGAAACGTTGCAGTTAGACCTCACAAAAGCGTGAGAAAAGCCAAAGCCGCCATTTTTCTCACGTTTTTACAATCTGGTGCGGCTCTACACGAATTCTCTCATCTCCGGACACTGTCTCTATTGCAGTTAGACCTCACAAAACCATGAGAAGGGCCGAAGCCACCATTTTTCTCACGTTTTTACAATCGGGTGCGGCTCTACATGACTTCTCTCATCTCTGGACACTGTCTCTATTGCAGTTAGCGCATTAAATAAAATTGTAATATAATTTTTGTAGTAGTAGTTTATATTAATGAATAAAAAAACACTTCATTTAAAAGTATTTCCTACACAATAAAATATTTCCTGACGATTCAAGAAATACACACGTAATTGTTCACGTTTTCACTTCCGTCGGCACTCCCGAAATGCAACTGTTTTTTTTTTTTTTTTTTTTTTTAATATTGAAAATAAAATGGACTTTTCTTGGATCTTTAGTGTTATACTACTTCTCTAATATGGAAATCGTCTGCATTATCATAAAAGATAATTTTTTAAAATAATAATTTTAAGAAATTATTTTTTAAAAACAGAATTATTTTTAATAACCGAATAAAATTTTATATAAATCTAGGTGCATTAATGAAACGGGGGGTTGAGGGGGGCGGTAGCCCCCCTCACACGGAATTAATTATCACATAAAACTCTTCCAAAGCCTAATTTGAATCGTTTAACATAGATTTACATAACATCGTTATCTTACCTCTTAATCTCCAACCTGTATTTATAGTATTAAATTTCAGGGTAAGAGAAAGTCGTGTGAGTGACACACCAGATTATTTTTTTTTATAATAAAGTGATTTACAATTAATTGTTTTGTTTTGTTTTGTTTTTTTTTTGGGGGGGGAGGGGGATTCTTTTAAATATAGTATATCAATAAAATAATAATTCTTTTCTTCTGGTTATTGATATTTTGTACGAAGCAAGTAACATAACACATAAACATTTTAAATACTTCTATACTCGAATAAACAAAGATTACCTATAATGCTTTAGCTACCAGAATAAAAATGCTTTTTAGAATTTATTTATAGCTCTATTTCAATAGTATAGCCCAAGAAACTCTCTGAAATGTAAATTTTTATGAACCCTCTCGCAGAAAGAAGCTCAAATTGGAACGTGTCTGGCATCGTTGCCTTTTGGAATAAAAGATATTCTGGTTAAAAAGTAAGTTAGAATAAATGTTGACATGAAATAGTCGAAAATCTGGATTATTTACGTAAAGTTATTTTTTGCTCGTTGAAGTTTTGGTTTCTTTGATAAAATTTCGACTACTAGCGGAATAATAGGGAGTTTTTTTTTTTTTTTTTTCTAGACATTTTAATTCTAAAAACATCACCTTCATTTTATACAGAATAATACATAATCATGCCAAACTAAACTAATTCTCAAAATGTGTTAACGTCATTACTATGACTTTGATATGAATGTATTTATCATGTAATATGAATTTTGTACTATTACCTTGCATTTGATTAAAAGTTTTTCAGGCTGTGAAATTTTTAAATAAATCTTGCTGTTATTCAATTTTCACTAAAACTATTGGAAATCTGATAAATATTATTAATATTAAAATAAAGCATATGTATATTTTAAGTATTTACTTAATTATTAACTCTTAAAAGATATATTCTCAGTTCTTTTGAAAGATTATAATATGTTTTATTAAACCACAGTAATTGGGAAAACCTCATTAATATAGGTTATATAGGGTTTTTATTTTTTTATTTTTTTTTTATTTTTTTTAAACTAAAATTATTAATAAGTACGAAGTAATAGAAGTTGTTAAATCATTCATTAAAGTAAAAAAAATGCAACCATTTATGATACATTTTATATTAGTGGAAACGCCCCCCCCCTCCTCATTTTTTTTTTTTTTCAAGAAAATTGGGTTAAAGCATACATAGATTCTGACCAATATTTGGTCCGGAGATTTACTATGGGGTTGACTAAACAGCAAGAGCTTTAGGATTACTTTGGTCCAGAATTTACCAACTCCGTGTTAAATATCATCATTGTAAAAACTATATAAACTTTTATGAGTGTAGAACTTATAATTATTTCACATGGATATATGAATAGAGATTGAAGCATAGGTGGATGCCGGACCAAACTTTATATATATATATATATATGAGTATGTGTGTGTATGTGTTGCATCAGACGTTGTCTAGGGGTAAGCTTAGTGAAGACAAGATATATCTATAACATCGCATTTAATGAAGAATGCACAAAACATATAATACAGATGACACACACAAAAAAAGATGATTTTGAAGACAGATATAAAATAATAGTATAATGCTAATTCCACAGCTCAGCACATTCCAAGTGGTGTGGAACATTAGTATGAACAGGGTTAAGCACCTTCGCGTGCATATAACATTGTTAGAATCTAGAGTATGAGCCACCAACGGCTCTATCCATTTATTTGACGTATACTTCGCGCTCAAACCTGAACGAACAATCCACTCAGCCTGCGCACTGATGATTTCTTATTGTTCCACTACCAGACAGATACTCGAAAACTCTCGATCACATCTCAGTCTACATCGCTTATCAGATGCAGTGCCCTCTATTGGGTGGTGGAAGAACACGCCCCACATATATATATTAGGATAGCAAATAGAATTCGTGAACATTGCGGTATGAGAACTAAAATTAATTGAATTCCGTTTTAGTAATGTTGAATTGTCTAAAAAGAAACTGATATATATATATATATATATATATATATATATATATATATAGCATTGCTAATGTATGATAATTATGGGAAATTATGTGCACATACTCATAACTCTTTTCAGAGAAGTATGAAATAATTCACTCATATCAAGTCACAGTTAGGATCACATCACATGCAGTTCATTAAACTATTTTAAAAAGATTAAAATTATACAAATTGTGGAATTTTGCTACAGAATAGTCGTTCCTGGAAAATGCTTGCCAAACATTTATACTCTTTTACAGAAACGCACAAAAGTATCCGGATGCATTACTGTCTATTGTACAAATAATCGAACTTGAAAGAAATAGTCAAACATCCTATTGTACATTTCACTATTGATTATTTGATGAATTATTCAATGATTATAATTTGCTGAAACGCCTGATAACTTTTAAATGTTCGGAAAATCGTATGAAGCTACTCCAGATTTTTTATTTTTGTAATATTTTCAAATTAGTTCCTTTGGCTCAAAAGAGTATGGTGATTAAGTTCAACCACTCCCGTGGAATGAATTGTAGGTTATTAATGAACTGTTTTGTCAAAATATTAAAGTAATTAAAAAAAAAAAAAAATGGCGCATGAAATACTAACTAAGTATAGTGTATAAAATAAGTACATTAAGCATGATAAAAGACTACTACTACCGCTTCACTGTAAAGAATAGTTTCTTAAAAAGGAGCTAAATTGTCTCAAAATAGCTCCGAAACAATATACACCTAAATTTGAAAACCCATATACTCATTTTTGAGTATACTAACATGCTCATGACCAATAATAATCCCAATATCCCCATAATTGACATGTCAATGTACTCAAAAATGAGTACATGAGTTTTTTAATTTAAGTCTATATTGTTTCAGAGCTATTTTGAGACAATTTAGCTCATTTTTAAGAAACCATTTTTAACAGTGTATTAGGACTTATAATTTAAGGAAATTTGTATTAATGAAAGCTGATATTAAATGGTATGGCTAACACAGCACGTAAAGTTCCACTACTTATATGCGACTGTGGTAAGTACGTAACAATTTTTTAAAGTTGAAAACACTGGCATGTTATGTCTGAGAAGATTAATTTATAGCCATTCTTTTTTACAAAGTGATTTAATGTTAAATTCTGTTTTTCCATATAGCTGTGATTAAATTTGTCTAACATAATAAATTATTGTTTGTTTTTTTCTGTGTGTGTGTGACGAATTAAAACAAAAATTATTAATTTTTTTAAATCCTCTAAAAGAAGAGATCTAACTTCTTGTTCATTCCTTTCACAAAATTCATCTTCAGATTTAGATTTGACATGAAGTAATGTTTGCCATACTCATCCATAGTTTACAATTTTAGCACTGTTTGGACACCGCAAAATTTTAACAGAAATTTTTGTTTTGTATAATCAGTGAAAACTCTTTCAGAAATATATATATATATATATATATATGCATATATATATACACTGTAAAAAATAGTTTCTTAAAAATGAGCTAAATTGTCTCAAAATAGCTCCGAAACAATATACGAGTATACTTAAATTTGAAAACCCATGTACTCATTTTTACTTTCTTCTATATTCAATAGAAGAAAGTATTGGATTCGTAAAAATTTTCGACCTCGGGTTTTTGATGGATTTACACGTTTTGAGAGCTGAAGAACACGATTTGACCATTTTTAGAAAATGTCTGTCTGTCTGTCTGTCAGTCTGTCTGTGTGTGTGTGACAAAATTTTGTGGCAACTGTATCTCAGGAACTACCATACAGAATTTCATACAAATTGGTATGTAGTTGCATCTTGACATAAATTAGTGCCTATCAACTTTTGGTAAAAATTGTCTTACAGGTTGCGTTGCCATCCCGCTTTTTCTAAATTTTTAACATGATGATATAGGACAAAATTTTGTATAAATGTGCATGAAGAGAATTATTTTTTAGTGATCATTATGAAATTTACAAGAATTATTTGTGATAGAGATAGTCAACTGGGAAAAAAATTTTGTATGTGTAGGAGCCTCGTGAACCTCCCTGGGGGGGGGGGGAAGTCCCCCCTCGAGTAGAGTAAATTTTCTAGATGGGTATCTTTCGAAAGGTCTCGTCAATACCTTTAAAACGAATGATTGAACTATAAATCTGTGATAATTTAAAACAAAGTTATCGATTTTTTTCACTTTTTACGAAAAAAAAACTTAGAAAAAAAAATAGTAATTATTAAAAAAAAAAAAAGCAACGAAATTTAACCAAACTTGGTATTTAGTTGGTCCGTGACATAAACTGGTGCTGATTAGATTTGGCGATCAATCGCTCGACAGGAGGCGCTGTGATCGTATTTTTTCTAAATTTTTAACATGGCAGTATCGGACGAAATTTCGTATAAATGTACACAATGAGAGTTATTCTTAACCTGTGATTGTAAAATTAATATGAATTATTGATAATAGTAGTAGTTAATCAGGGAAAAAATTTCGTGCATGTGGGGGCATCGCTTCCCCCCCCGGGGAAGTATCCCCCGGGGGGGGGGGTACATTTTCAAGATGGGTATCTTTCGAAAGGTCTCGTCAGTACCTTTAAAACGAATGGTTGAACTATAAATATGTGATAATTTGAAACAAAGTTATCGATTTTTCTTTTTTTTTTTACTTTTAACGAAAAAAAACTTGGATTTTTTTTTTTTTTTTTTAATATTGATACTGAGTGAATTTCTATAGGAAAATATAGAAGAAAGTCTTGTGGTGGCCACAACATACTAGTTGGGTATATTGACATGCTTAAAAATGGGGTTGACCAATAAGAATACCAATATCCCCATGTTTGACATGTCAGTATACTCAAAAATGAGTACATAGGTTTTCAAATTTAAGTAGATATTGATTCGGAGCTATTTTGAGATAATTTAGCTCATTTTTAAGAAACCATTTTTAACAGTGTATATATATTTATACACTAAGCAACAACAAAAAAAAAAAAAAAAAAAAAAAAAAAAAAAAAAAAAAGCCGCACTTGGACATTTTCCTTTTCACCTTCTACAACTGCCAATTTTATCGTTTAAAAAGCAAATTTTCGAATAGATTTCATTATGTTGTCCTCCACATACACTTTAGCATTGAGTACATCGTTAAAAACAAAATGCAGTTGTTAGAAAAACTGTAATTTTAGAAATTATTTCAAAAATGATAAGAATAAAACGGTTAACGATGACACGAAAAGTACTAATTTTTGAATGCAAATCAAAAAATATTTTAATACGCGAGATGGCAAAATAATTAAAATGTTACTGAAATATTGGTAAAATGGTTTTTAGCAAGAATGAGGACAAAAATGTGACCGATTTAATGAAAATCGCACTTTTAATCTAGTGACATTTTCTCCGTATATTATGGTACGGAAGTACACAATTTTTCAAGGAATCGGGCAAATTTTCCTGCTCAAAGGATCAATTAACTCAAAATAAAACACGGTGATTATAAAAGTGGCGCCTGACCGACTATTTTGGAGGTATTTCAGACTTTTCTACAGACAGCATTTCAAGATGATAATGCACCTTGCTGTACGGCGTCTGTGGTACGGCAGTTTGAATGAAATTGTTAAAATTACCTATCCATTCCCATGAGCACCTATAATTCTGTAAGTAATAATACCTTTTTTCCCTCTAAGTTAAATCCTACAAAGAATATAGTAGAATTTCTTCTTGGACTTGGAAACAGTCCTAATCACAATTCACTCGAAAATGTTTAGACATAAAAATGTGCGGGGAGAGAGACGAGGATTCGAAATTTGCAGCCTACAACTTTGCAAGAACTAGAAAAATTATTTACTATATTTAGCACAGTGAAATTTTTGAGATTTATGCCAAAAAACGGTATAATACTATGCCACTGTGCATTAAAGCAGTAATTCCATATAAAGGTGGAACTAACCCAATGCAGAATACATATTTTTATTAAAAAATTGCTTAAATCTAACAAATAAATAATTTTATTTCCTATATTAAAATACAACTTATTTCATATAATAAATCATAATAGAATACAAAGTGTATGGTTATTGCATTATCTTTAAAAAGGAAGTTTTATGTAGATTTTTATAAAGTACTTCGTAGAGTGTAATAAAGCGAATTATTAAATCGAAAATGTACATAGGTATCATTTTATCCTTTTGGTATTATGCAAACATGACAGTTTTATTTGTTTCAACCATTAATTTTAAAGTTATTACAGATAAAAAAGGTTTCAGTCATTTTTTCTGCAGTGCGGCATTTTTTTTTTTTTTTTTTTTTTTTTTGCTTAGTGTATATAATGCATTAAAATTTTCCAGTAGCCAAAAAGTGTTAAATTTGGTAATCATGTTCCCATCATTACTGTATCATTATTTTTTGTTTTGAAATATCCGCCTATTATTTCCTAAACAGTAATTTTAAATAAAATCTATAACAGAGTGCTGTTAGTTAAGAAGAGAAAATCAGAAGAAGAAGAAATGTATAGCTTCATGATCAAGGCAAAAGTCGTCCACCTGTTAGTCCCACCTGCATTTTTCTAATATAGTCACTTTTCTAAAAGACATTATATTAAATAACATATGAAAATATTTAAACAATTGTAAACATATAATAAAAAAAAAAAAAAAAAAAAAAAAATACATGTTCAAAAAAGTATAAATAAATTTTATTCGAAACTATATTAAATTGTTATGCAAAGTACTTTGAAGTTATTCGAGTACCATGCGTCAAATCTTATACTTTAAACTGTAACAATATGTCCGTAGTAATGCAGAGAAATAGAAAATTGATCGATTGCTACACCAGTTTATTTCATTAATTTATGGTGATATTTCATATTCTGTTTTATATTTTTGACGCACGGCTAGATTAAAAATGGCGCTTGCAGAAGTTTTCAACAATGCATTTTTTTTATTTTTTTTCTAAGAAATGGTGTAAGCAGGCACATTGATAATATTAGATAATTTATGTGACTTTTTTTTCGTTATTTTAATAAGTATTATATAACTTATTTCTATTTTTATTGCTTTATATTGCATTTTTATTTTTATTTTTTATAAATTTAAAATGATGTCACAGAAGTAAAATCCTTCGCGAAAACCCTGTTTTAACACACATTTGCACTGTTTTTCTATGATTTGACTGAGTTTCGACTGATTGGTACAAACAGATTTTTTTTTGCATTGATGAGTAACGTGCGTTGAAATAAATGTCTTGAAATAAAGACGTCGAAATTTTCAAGTAACATCCTCATATGATATTTATCAGCTAATAACTGTTCTTGAGATATGCTGATATTGATAACAGCGTCACAGACAAAGATCAATCGCTAAAACTTAGTTTTCTGATCCAAGTTACTTCAAAACGTGCAATTACAGCAAAAATAAATTTCAAAATTCGTCTAAAAAACAGTATTTTCTTCTATATAAGTCAGAAAAATTATTAAAAAAAGAAAAAATATATTATTTTTATTTTTCATGAGTTTTCAAATACACTTAAACATATGATTGTTTGGTTTAAAAAATATAACACGAAACATACTGAGAAACAAATAATCGATATGTGTTCACTTTTATATGAATAAATAATCGATTCTGAATACGATGATTCTATCAACATTAAAAAGGAAAAAAGTATATCGTGTGCTTCAAAATGCGATCGAAATATCAGATTATAATTCTACTTACACAATGAAAAACGCATAATTTTTCACAGCTGTTTCAGTTCCCAACGAGGATTTCACGATTACACAAACACAGTTTTGTCTGGGAAAGAGGGAAATTTATTCGTATTTTACCAGACAAAAATATAAAACATATGTAACAATCATAATAATTAAATATGTTTTAAAAAGAAGTTTAAACAATTCGTATCATCAACAGCTAATTTTTTTTTTAAAAAAAGATAAAATTTACATAGGACAGTTCAAATGGAAAAGATTTTTAGTTATATTATTTTCAATCCATTTCATGGTCATGCAATTACTGGTGATATCAATATTGTAGAAAAATTTTACTTTAAGAAATTTAATGAAGTTTGGTACCAAATTTCATAGTTATTATACATATAATATAAATTATATTATTATTCAATTTAGTCTAAACTTGGATTTATTCATATATAAAATTACAATATCTTATAATAAATCCGTGGAATATTTTAATGCGTGGAAATTTAATTTACTTGATAAATTTAAACTAGATTTAGTGCATAAATTGAATAAATTCTCAAATATCAAATACTTTGTTTTCAGAAAATTAATTCTGCAATTAAAGATTTACAAACTAAATTCATTATTCTTTATGATGACAAGGCGGTTAATAATTATTCTGTTATGTGTAAAAAATATTATAAACAACTTATGTTTGAAACTATGGATAACAGTAATATTTCTGTTAAATTTTTTTATAATAATGATACAAAAAATTGACATATTTACAACTATTATAAATTAATCAATACCAAGAAAAATAATTATAATTATCCTTACTTAATTGTAATACACAAATTTCATAAGAATTCTACAAAATTTCGTACAGTTACTGTTGTCTGTAATTCCTATACTACAAATGCTAATAATGTTAAAAAATGTTCTTCTTAAATGTTATTCTTAAAAAAAAATGTATAACTATGTAATATTTAATAAAAAAAAATATTTTATAGATATAGTTTTCAACTCATACGATTATAAAACACTTAACTAATATTTCTAATATTAAAACGTTTGATTTTAAGGATATTGATATTAAAGATATGTGTGAAATTATTGATATACTATTTACAGAAAATCAATACCTAAATCCTAATGATAAAATCACTTATAAATCTGAATTCTGATATTTGATTAAGAATATTTGCACAATGCCTTACAAATTTAATGAAAATTACTCACTTTTTGATGAGGAAAACACAAATTTCAAGCTTGTTCAAATAATAAGCATAGGATAACTTTCAAACAAACATGGCTGTTACCTTGTATCAGTAAGATGTGCTGCCATGTGTTGGAAGTTTTTGAAAGCTAAACATAGCAAAGAAAGGTGGGTCAAGCCTCCCATAGGGTCAACCCTCCCCAGTCTCCCCTATGTATAAAAAAAGAGGGTGAGTCTAATGATACACTGACACCAGCAGAAGAACCGGGTAGTTTACCATGATCAGGATTTTCAAAGGTAAGAAAAATCCTGATGTTGATTGACAAGGTCAAAATTGTTAAATTCAATGCATTAAGATGAAGGCACCATCAAACAAAAGTTTGCCAGAATTCAGAATTTTCAGGAGTCGCGAACCAGCTGGTCGCCAGAGGCAGCTAGTTAAAAATAAAATGATTAACTTAAAACTAGCTTAATAGATTACAAATATAAAGTTACCATTTGATTAAATTAAATGAATATAGTTTGAGAAAAAATATTTTTTTTTGAAATTCATATTACTGTTCTAAAGTGATAGTTAACGTAGAATTTATACTAGTTTAAATTTAATTAAAATTAATTTTATGAAGTACTATCAATATTAAACCAAAAGAAATATTTGTACAAAACACTTCTTTAAAGAATAGTTAACATAAATTCAAACTGAAAACATATTAAATAGTTAGTAAATTAAGTTGCAATTAAATAGTTACAAAATTAATAGTAACAACTAAATAGTTGAATTACTATTCTAAAGTAATAATCTACATTAAAAATGTATGAACTTTAGTTATAAAAAGAGATTTGATTAAATTAGAAAGCTATCCAGTGGCTAAGGCAAGAGTTTTAATATAGTTATATTGTTTTTCTTATATGTATCAGACACTATAGGTTTAATACATAATTTAAAATTTATAAGAGTCTTAGCAAATACAGATTTATGCAAACAAAAAAATTAACTTTAAAAGAACATTCTTTACGTTTGTTATATAAATTAAATTCTAATAGTAAATGATGATTAAGAATAATTTTTACATCTAAGAAATTGGCTTTGTTAAATTTTAAATCAATTTCAGTAAATGAAAGACCATTAGAATAATTAACAGTTAAAGTTAGATTATTGTTATAATTATTTAAATAAAATACAATAACGTCATCAATATAACTAATGAATCTATAATTAGCACACAATAAATTTCTTTCATAATAGTATAGATAGAAATCAGCAAATAGTCTAAGATGCTATTCCACCATGCAACAGTTTGATTCTTTACTTTTATATGATTAAAGTATATACCTCAAGCTAATATGTGCTATAATTAGTTTTGCTAAATAACTGTTTAATTCCCTGATTTTTTTTTATGAAATTGCAAATGTCTATTGAGGGAGGCTTGACCCACATGATATAAGGGAGGTTTGACCCATGGGTCAAGCCTCCCTTATATATTTATTTGTTATTGTGGATTGAAAATATTAATTCCTCTATTATTTAATTGTATAAAAAATTTTAAGAAATGATTTTTGTTTTTATCCTGTACCATTCTTTTACCAAAAATTATTCCCTACAATGTTTTTTAAAACATAAAAAGAAAATAAGAAAAGTTACTTTTGTTTTTAGTATGTAGTTTTTACCAAAAAATAATCCCATAACAATGATATTTGAAATTCTTGCTGAATAATATGTTTAGTACTATACCTATATTCTGCAACAGGATTTAATCCTACTACTGTAAGAGAATGTTTTGATAACTTAAAGGCTGTTCTAACAAAGGAAAATTTTACTCCAGACAACATTTATAATGTTGATGAATCTGGTGTAACAACAGTTCACAACCCGAAAAAAATTATTGCTCGTAAAGGAGAAAAACAAGTAGGCAAAGTAACTTTAGGAGAAAGGGGACTCTGGTATCTATTTGCTGCGCCATTAATGCTATTAGAACATTCATCCCACCATTTTGGGTCTTCTCTCGCCAACGAGTGAAAGATATTATGACCAAAGGTGCACCTGTTGGAACACAAGCGCTGTTGGGCATTCTAGTGGATGGATGACATCCGAAAACTTTGAAGTGTTTTTAACACATTTTGCAAAGTACACAAAATGTAGTATACAGAAAAATGTTCTTATCATACTTGAAAATCATGAAAGTCATGTATCTCCCCAGTTAAAGAACAAATAGGAAATGAGCATGCATTGAGAGCATCAAAGAAACAACCTTCTGTTAAAGCTACTAAAAACAAAAGATTTTCTAAGCGGAAATTTTTTAATCTGGTTGAAACCTCGAGTGATGAGGATGAAGAAATCCCTCATGTGTCAGACAGCAGTGAAGATGAGTTTGTGATATCAAAGTCAACGTCAGAAGGAGATTTTGTGCTGGTAAAATTTGTGAGTACTAAAACTGGTAGGTCTAATGCATCTCATTTCGTAGGAAGAATAATCAAAGTGGAGAGAGAGAGTTTCTTGCTACATTTTTACGCCACGCTGCTGAAACAAATTACTTTATTTATCCAGTAGCGGAAGATATATCTGTTGTTTCAATGGATGATATGATAAAGTTACCAAATTCAATATAGCTGGAGCAACTGCAAGAGTTGCATTACGAATTTATTTTGACTTTTCTGAGTATAAGTGCTGCTAAATATTCGTTATTATTTAACATTTCTAGCTTTTTTCAACAAAGCTTAATGGCAATGACTATTTTTAATTTAAGAGTTGTTTTAGTAGTGTGAACGTGTTCTTTTATATATTTTTTTCAATTTACGCTTTATAAATATTACTACTTCATCAACTATAACTTTTATTGTTATCACATTAATTTCATTGCCAAATTTTCTTAAATTTTAGGACTAGCTCAACTTTGTTCATAAATATTATAATATGTGAGTATTGGTGGGTCAACCCTCCCATTGCGTGGGTCAAACCTCCCATATGTGGGGAGCCTTGACCCAAAAATTCTGCTTCAATAACAACATATTTATCTTTTCTGTTGCAAAGTATGAAACATTTTTATGTATGTTTTGATCATAGAATATATCAGGTATGACATGGTGTACAAAGTTTTTTTCTGGAAGTAAAATTTTTTTCTCTAAAAATGTTTTTGTAAAAAATGGGTCAACCCTCCCCAGTCTCCCCTATATAAGAAAATCAAAAAACAAAGATTAAAATTTTCTGATAAAAAGTTATTAAATAAATACATAAATGACACATAAAAAGGTTAAATGAAAGAAAGTTCATAAAATATATATGTAAATTTTGAACTTTGTAACATAATTAAAAATTCCTTTTAAGGTCAAAAAGTCAAAATAACATATTACAAATAAAATAAAATAAAATATTTCTTTTGTTTTGCACTCGTTTTGGAACAATGCTCTATGGTCTTATATGAATGTTTCTCAAGAATGAATCAACAATTGTTTACAAATTTAATGGATTATGTATGTATTTTAATATTAATAATGTTTGTTTGCAACATTAAATTCATTATTTTAAAAGCAAAATTTAGATAACTTTAACCGGATAGGGCGTAAATAAAAACAGCAGTAGTGTAGACTTGATTATATATACATATCTGTTGTCAGTAAAACGAGTATGTAACTTCCACACAAATTAGAAATAGAAATATTTTTATCAAACAGTGCGATCAAATTATTTTTTTTAATAGATTTATTAATAATTTCGAAGTAAACCTAAAATTTATTAGCTTCTGAACTTTTCTTTTACTATTATATATCCACATATATTTATATAGATATAAATATAAATAATATTAATCCGAAAAATATATATCAGAATAGAAAAAAAAGTTATGACGGTCTAATATACTTATTTCTAATCAGTACCCATCCTGGCTGTCAGCTGTATTTGCACTTTCCTGATGTGTATTGCCAGCAATTTCTGTTAGCCTAAGTAAAGACAATTTTGTGATTGATTATATTTTTAGCTAATTGTGTGTAAAGAAAGTTTCTCTAGCATAATGTTTTCACTACTTTCTCAATTTAAGCACTAATAATATATTTAGAATTTTATAGACATATGTCAAATGCAAAAAATGTTTGTCTTAATTTAAGAATCTTATTTAACAATTTTAAAAATCTTAAGTTTCTAAATTCATAATAAAATTAAAAGATAAAGATTTACTTTTTTTAATGATTTTTCATTTTAACTATACGATTAGAACTAGTTTAAAAATTAGACAGCATTAAGAAGTGATTTCATTACAAAATAAATACATAGTATGCACTCCTTATCATTCGTTTATATTAAACAAATTAATCCTGTGTCTTATTATGAACACACACACACATATATATATATATATATATTTGTCTTTTCCTCGGAAACGGCTCTAACGATTTTAATGAAGGTTTTGGAGTTAAGAGTTTATTGGGCTGAAAAATCGGTTTGACTTATCCTCATCTTCGTTTATGTTGCTAACCCTTCATTCGCTGTTTGCATCATATGGCAGAAATCGAGTTCACACAGAAATATATGTAACGATTTTTTATGAAAGTTTAGAGTTAAGGAATTTTTAGGCGAAAAATTGATTGGACTTAATTTTATCTTCAGGAAAATTCGCGTTCTCTGTTACCCCTTTATCATATGGTTGAAAATATGGCGAAAATTGGGTTTATTCGTAAACGAATATAGTAAATTTGATAAAAATATTTGGGCTAACTTTTTTTGAAGTGCAAAATCGATCTGACTTATCCTCTTCTTCGGGGACAAGGGAGTTCGCTATAAGCCATATAACTGCCATTTGCAAAATGTGGCAGAAATTGGGTTGACTCAGAAAAAAATAAAACAATTTTGAGGAAAGTTAGGGATTAAAGTTCTTTTGGACTAAAAAATCCATTGTACTTATCGTCAGCTTCAGGAAAATTCATATTTTCTGTTATCCTTTTTAACCGCCGGTTACAAAATATAACAGAAATTCTGTTTACTCGGAAACGAATGCAACGATTTTAATAATAGTTTGGTGTTAAGAGTTTTTGGGGAGGTAAAATCTATTAGAATTATTCTATCTTTAAAAAAAAAAAAAAAAAAAAAAATCGTTTTTGCTGTTAACCTTTTATCATTCTGTTGTAAAATATAGCAGAAATTGGGTTTATGGGACATAACGATTGAGACTGGACATAACGATTTTGATGAAAGTTTGCGGTTAAGTATTTTTTTGCGGCGAAAAATCGATTGACATATACTCCTCTTCAAGTAACAGTTCTTCTACTAACAGAAGTTTCTACAACTTACATTATGCAGATGAAAATAGAGCACCTTCTCGTGCACTAACATGTTAAAGTAGCATATAAAAGCAAAGCATGGCTCAACGCCATTACCCTGCGTAACCAACGCAAAAAGAGCCTTTTCTCCCGTGACTAATATCCAACTCGCTCGTTTCACTTCGAACCTTCCGTCTATTGTCAGAGGCAGCACCATTTATTAGGAGGTAGAAGAAAAAATCTTACAACTGCTTGGGCGTTGTCTACGTTAAGTGATCTCACCGTAGAACCAGCAGAGAATACAAAAGAAAATCCGCAAAATACAATACAAAAAAGAAAAAAAAAAAAAAAAAAGAGAGAAAAACATTTATTCAAAAAGGAATGTAAAATATTTTAGAGTCGTGGATTAAAAGTTTTTAGTTCTTTTCATTTTAGTTTCTTACTCACAACATATGGTCAGCTGAGGTACTTAAAATTTGGGCCTTCCTGCTCACTTACTATTTCCACATCATATCTGTCTTTAGATTTGACGCGAATAATCTTGCATGGGCCAAGAATGTAAGTCTCAGTTTCATACCATTTCCAAACTGAATATGTTGAATAGCCATTAAATAATTTTTCTTGTAAACATCATGTTCTTTGGGCTTTCTTTCTTTTCTTGTTATAACACTTACTGTTTTATTACTAAATTTAAAAAAAAAAAAAAAAATCTCGCTTCTTCACGAATAGTATTGAGGCAATGCAGTCGGCAGCAAAAGTATTCGAGCACTAGCCAATAATTCCGATATCAAAAAAGTACACTTAATAATATTTTCGTTAAATAAATCCTTGTCGAATCGTGGACTTAGGCTGACTAAGAACATGACTCGACAAGGATTTATTTAACAAAGCAGTATTAGGTGTACTTTTTTTAAACAGGGATTATTGCTAGTGCTCGGATACTTTTGCTACAGACTGTATAACATCGAATTTATTCTCTCTTCTTCTAAGATTTCTAATATTCTCTTTCCTTCTTTTCTTCTCATTGTGACGTCTGTAAGATGTTCAAAGGGCATTCTTTTGGTATTACTTGATACGGTGGATTTTGCAGTCCTCTGAGCAGGATTACCGTGTCTTCATACTTATACCGCTTATTCAATTCAATTCACTTATGGACATTTTAGACAAAACTGGTATAATAGTACCATGAAGGCTCTCTCTCTCTCTCTGTCCATTTCTCCTTAGAACTCCAGTTATTATGGTTATGTGCTCTTCACTTTCTGACTCGCAGAAATCATTGAATTCTTTGGAGGTGAAATCAGCACCTCGATCAGATATTATTTTGGCTAGATTGCCAAAAATGACTTGTTGCTGTTTTAATTTTTGTATGGTGTTATGTGAGGAAATAGATTTTACCGGACATAGCCACGAAAACTTGGTGAATGCATCAATTACCAGTAAAATGTAATTATATCTTTTATTTGTAGTTGGCAATGGTCCTATTAAATAAATGTGATAAGTTCACAACGTATGTTTTCCTTTGGGATGGGGTTTAAAAAACCTTCCCTTTCTTATTTACGAGAATACCTTCAATAAAATTATTTACAACACTTTCAATATATTTCTTCATATTTGAAAAATAATAGTCTCTTTTTACCAATTCTTCAGTTTTAGCTACCGAATAATGTCCTAATGAATGTGACTTTCTTACGACGTCTAGTTGCATTATCTCAAGAATAACTAACTTTTCTCTGACATTTATTACACTATGTAGCACATTATTCTTCAAAACATATTCATTAGTTTAATTTTGTTGTAAAAAGTTCTTCTTTTTTTTTTTTTTTTTTTTTTTTTTTTTTATAAATTCGGCATTCTCTGAGTAGTGTTAATTTTATGAGAGTGAATAGATCAGCAGTTACTGCCATAACCGGATGCATACTGAAAGCATCTACGTGCTGCTTCTGTTTACTGGGATTATGTACCCTTTAAATATCAAATTCTTGTAAAAGTAATGACCATCTGGCTAACTTAGGAGTTAATTCTTTTTTACTTAATGTCTTAGTAAAAGCTGCACAATTAGTACGGATTTTTAACTTACTGCCCAGCAAATAATTCCGAATTTTTTTTTGGGGAGGCGTCTATTATTTGCAAGTACTTCAAGTTTGTAACTGCAATATTTTTCTTCTTGTCTGGAGGTTTTCTTATTCATATAATGGATGGGATAATAGCGACCGTCATCGCTTTGATTTAGTAAAATAGTATCAAACCCTGATTTGGATGTGTCAGTATGTAGCTATAATTTATTTCTTTGCTTAAAAAGACATAGACAGGTTCATTACACCAAAATGTCTTTGAGCTTCTGAAAAACTAACTTTTCAAGCCGTCAAATTTAAAAGCCGTTAACGCTCACAATAAATCACTTAAGGTTTTTGCGATAGTTGCATAGTTGCGATAGTTTGAGGCTGAAGGTAATTTAGTATAGAGCACTCAATGAATCAATCACGAATGTACAAATTCTTTTAATCCTTATCACTCCAAGAAGAAGCTCGAAGTCTCCGTCCTTTATTTCGGACACTTTGAGGATTGAGAAATTTCAGCATTTTTTCATACAGACTTCGCCTCCAATTACCGTGGAGTGGAAGCACCTGTGACAGAGGTCACGCATTTTCCGCTTCATAAAGATGGTAGCTAACGGGTGAAAGTCCTGAAATTTAATTTCCCTGCCAATGAAAGGGAGAAGCAGAAGGGAAACACAAACATAAAAAAGATCCTGGAGCTTAACAAAAAAGGAAACAAAAAAACTAAAAGTAAGAGAGTTTAAGAACAGTATTACACAACTCTTAGAAAGGTTAGGGATAGCAAGAATATTTTTGCATTTTCAAGAGCATATATTCTAATTTTTATTTGCATTTTACATTTGTTATTTTTATTTTTAGTTATTTATTTATTTTATATAAAACAAAAGGACAATCACGGGACAAAACAAAGATAAAATACCTAGGAGAAGACAACACCAAATGGCGATAATAAAGATAAATATAAAACGCAAAACAATTTTCATTTAAAATGTTAAAGATTAAGGGAATTAAATCGTAGGCCCGTTTTGGATCGGCGTGTACTATTAGGATCATTGTGATCATACGCTAACTGTGTTTAAAACAGGGTTATCTAGAATATCAAGTGCCAAATGGAACTGCACGTTAAGACACTGGATGAAGTCATTAAATGTAGGAGTGAAAATTTCCTTATAAATATGAAAATTTCGAACATGCCAAAGCATATCAAGTATTTGCGAATGGTTGTGTTTCGTGCTCTAATGAGTAACTTGATATGAGATTTTCCAACACATATCCATACCATACAAACATAAGTTAAAATGAGACGTAAGCAGGATGCGTACAGGAGCAGCTTATTTTTAATGTTTAAATTATTATTCCGAGCTATTAACCCTTTAACGTTCACTACTTAATTTATTTTAAAAATTACTAAATTAATGGTAAAAATGGCTTTTAGACACATAGCTGATCATAAATATTTAAAAAATAAAAAATTAGCCTAGTTACTTTTCGATAAATTTTTGTTTGAAACATCTATAAGTTAACCTTATTGAATTCAAATACTATTTAATTTAATAAATAAAACACTTTGTAAGTAAACATTATCGACTACAAAAACTCGTAAAAGTTGTTTCAGGTGAAAATAATAGTCCAGATCTTCATTAAATGAAAAACACTAGACATGAGTGCATCATCAAACCAGCAATTTGAACTCGCGCACACTAAGAAACTTCAAGTGACTTATGCATTTAGCTTTCTTTGAAGCATTATTTGTTAAATTTGGGAATAGTGCTGCTATCTACCGAACAGAAAAGGAACAAAAGTTTAAAACCTGATTAAAATAAGGGGGAAATGTTAAAAAACTGCTGAAAAAAAAAATGTTAAATTATGTCAAATGTTTGGTTTCGCTTCGAAACCAATGAACGTTAAAGGGTTAAGGGCATAAGTTTACGTTTAGTAGCTCAGATTTGTTACGCATCGTGGTAATGTATTGTTTAAAAGTGAGGCCTTGGTCAAGGTCTCACTTTTACAATGATCAGCGTATTTACAGTGATCAAATCATGGTAGGATATAGCACCGAGGCTGATTTTATATTTATCCCTAGCATCAGGTGTCGGACTTTTTTCCACGTGTAAGCCTTTGAAGAACTGTTTATTACGAATTTTCAGCTGACGTGAAATTACCGAAAGAGCAAA
Source organism: Salticus scenicus (assembly GCA_963930645.1). NCBI lineage: Eukaryota > Metazoa > Arthropoda > Arachnida > Araneae > Salticidae > Salticus > Salticus scenicus. The sequence continues at coordinate 173,454,002 of OZ005648.1, forward strand.
ACAACCATTGATGCTAGAAGCAAAGATACAGGTGTTGGGGTAACGGGGCATACCGTTCATATACAAGTTAAAAAGTTTAGGGCTAATATTAGAACCTTTTGGCCAAAAGTGGCAAACAACTTCTGTGAAAGAGTATTCTTTCACTTTTACGTAGAAGTTTCTTCAAACAGGTAACTATAAATTTATTTAATAAAGGGAGGGGGGAATTGTAATTAATAAATTTTAAAATTAGGCCAGTAGTACAAACTTTGTCAAATCCCTTTTTAATATCGAGAAAAACTACCGCTGTATATTGCTTCTTAATTTTGCCGGTTGTAAAGTGTTCAACTCGTCTACAGACCTGTTGGGGCGGAAAGGTCACTGCAAAATCAAAGTTGTTCTGGAGTCATAATGTTATTTTCTGCAATATGTGAATCAATTTGTTGAGCAAAAAACTCTGCAAAAAATTTACTTAAGGAATTTAGGAGCGAAATTAGGCAGAAGCTTAAAGCTCTACAGAAGGTTTGGCACTTTTGAGAATTGAATCAATAACTGCAGTTTTCCAGTAAAAGGAAAAGTAATTAAATTTAAAAATATTATTAAATAAGTGGATGATTTTTGGAACATAAGGAACTGGTAGATTCTTCAGAGGTCGTTACTGATACCGCTGATGTCGGGGGAATATTTATTTTTAAGTTATTTGATTTAGCAAATGACATCAACGTAAGAAACCAGAAAATCAATGTGAGGCTGGTGGCCATTCATGAACCTTTTAACAGTAATGTTGACTTCTCTCTCAGTTTCATCGCTACCAATAGGGTTCCCTTGAAACTGAGTTTCAAGGCACATGGCAATGATGTCTGCCTTTTCTTCTTTAGTGTACGCATAATTTTGGATATTTGGATTAAGGATAGGAGGGCATGAGTTCAAAGGAGCTTTTAAATCTCCTGGCCGGTTTCTAGATGGAGTTATCCTCTGAAGAGAGTTTTTTGTTTGTGATATTTTCTAATTTTCTAGTGACTCAAGAATTTTGTTAGTGAGATATATATATATATATATATATATATTAATCCTGTTAAGTCCTGAGTTCTGTTAAGAATAATTTTAATCTGAATTCTATGAGTACATTTCCAAATTTTCCTAGCCCTATTTTTACTATTGGTCAAAAGGCAAACATGGGAATCTAATTTGTAGAAATTGTTAGCAGGTTTAGAAGTAGTAACATAATCAATAGTTCTTTTCAGTTCGGAAGTAATAGTATCTACCAGGGGATCAATATCGTTGGTTCTATTGATAGGGAGAAGAGAGGGGCATATCATTAATAAAATCATGGAAATGTGTCCAGTTGATTGGAGATATAATTTTCGGGGATGTGAGGGGTAAACGAATTTGAGTTTAAGAGGATTATTATCTGAACTCAATTCAGCAAGAGAGGTGATATTTTTGTCAAAATTAAAAGCGTTAAAAATATCAAAATCAATAGTGAAACTACTTAAAGAAAAGTGGTGAGAGGGGGACAAAAAAATAATACAATATTGAAATTTGTATAAATTACTATATGGTTGAATTTTATGGCAACCAGGTGTACCTTAAAACGTTGTAGAGATATATCAGAATTCATTTTTACTTTGTACACACATCGACTTCCAACGGCTACACTCTCAGGTGACAGATATAATAATTGCCATGTTTCATTCTTCAATAATGAATCCATTTCTTTCTTCATAGATACAGTCATTTCTCGGAGTTTTCAGGTAACATAGCTTCCTGGTATGTCTCCGGTTCAGTATATTCAGCTAGCATAACAAAATTCTCAAATCTAGCAGGCTTACACTGAAGTAGCTGGTTTCTTCTCTTGCTCCTGGATCTGAGACTTCTTCATTATTTTCAATTTTTATGAAGTTGTCAATAACGTCTTCATCTGTTTCTGATGTTTGCTTTTTTTAGATATTGTTCTGATAACTTGTATGTTTTGTTGACAGTTATCTTCAAAAAAAATTGTAGTGGTTTTTAACAAGAATAAATTGTCCTTTTGAAAAATAACATCTCTGCTTAAAAGAGTTTTGTCTTCCTCTTTAAAATACACCCTATAACCATCTTTTTTCTCCACTATATACCCAACCAAAAAAACAAAAAAACTTTGATATTTTTTCTAGCCCATTTCTTTCTGTTAGGCTTGAGTATACGGACAAACCATTCAGTTTCAAATATATGCAAGTAATTAACATTCAATATATCTTTATTAAACCATATTTCATATGAATTTTTGCCCTTAACTGATGATAAGTGAATTGTTAACTGTTTAGAATATAAACAGTTGTATTCATTGCTTCTGTCTACAGTTTTAAAGAAAAGTTCTTGCAGTGTAACATGGTTCATACATTTTCAACAAGAGTTAGAATCTTACACTCAGCTGTGTCGTTCTTTTCAAGTGTAAAGGGCATTGATATACGAGGTGTTGTTCCTTCACTTTCAAGAACTTGTCTTATTTCAGAGCTCTGATATTCCATTCCACCACACTCAATTACTCTTTGATAACATGACCTACATTCTTGGCTTCATTTATAAAAGTTTGGTGGCATTTGGGAACAAATTACTTTTTACTTTCTTCTATATGTAATATAGAGAAAGTATTGGATTCGTAAAAATTTTCGACCTCGGGTTTTTGATGGATTTACACGTTTTGAGAGCTGTAGAACACGATTTGACCATTTTTAGAAAATGTCTGTCTGTCTGTCTGTCTGGCTGTCTGTCACACAAAACAAATTACTTTTTGTGTGTGTGTGTGTGTGTGCCTGTTATCAGCATATCTTAAGAACAAATAGTAGCAGGAAGTCCAAACTCGATATTCTAAGTGTGTGTCACATAAGGATGCTACACTATTCTTTTTGTTTATATCAAGAAAATGGTTCTTGTCCTTAGACATAAAAGGGAACTGCATTATTATACATTACGTCTTTGGGCGAAATTTACGGTAGAAACAGTTTAACATCTAATAGGCTGCACTAAAAAAATAATAAGAACATATATTTTTTTTTAATGCAAAAAAGCATGTTTCGTATAGATTATGGCATGAAAATCATTCTCGATTTGTTTACAGTGTTACCTCCAAAGAACTAGAGTATAATGGGATTATACTTGGAAATCGCTGGGATTGTATTTCAGGTCCTGCTGTGTGTCATTAATATAGGTCTATATTTAAACATATAATGTTGTGTGTCTATAATTTATAAAAGATATATAGAACTACCAATAATTAAACTAAAACCTTCTTTATTATTGAATGAAATTGGTGAAAGTACTTTACTATACTTTACCGTATTCAAGAAAACTGCTCGAGAATAAAAATTAATTCCTCATACCCATGTGGTAAATAAAATATTTTTTAGGTTAAATTTTCAACTTTTTTTTTTTTTTTTGTATAACTACGCATTTTGAAGTTCACTACAGTCGAGTTTCTTAAGGTTGATCTATGTGTATGCCTGTTATCAGTGTAACTTAAAAACAAATAATTTCAGGCAACACAAACGTTGTATTTTGAGGTTCATATTAGGTTCATATTAGGTTGATACTTGTTTCATCAAAATTGATAAGTTTTAAAGAATGCTGCGAATGTAATTTGTCTGAATAACTTGGGAAAAACTCTTAAATTTAATAACAGCGTTGAATTCTGTATAAATGTCGAACTATTGTCAAACGGGGGTTGAGGGGAACGGTAGTCTCCCTCACACAGAATTATTTGTCAAATAAAACTGTTACTAAATCTAGTTTGAATTATTTTTAACGTGGGTTTATATGCAGTACTTTTATCTTACACCGCAGTTTGCAATCTACCTTTATAGAATTGAAATGCATGATTAGAGAAAATCGTGTGGGTACCACATCATATTATTACATTTAGGTTTATTTTTTTCATTCGATCCCAGAAGAATTTTTTTTTTCCTCTCGGTTTTTTTGAATTCCTTCGAAAACGCCTCAATTTCCTCCTAAATAGAATGAGTTCCGCCACTGTATTTATAAAAATGATTTTGATATCATTTTAGTGAGTGAAATTCAGTTTGTCCAAGGTAATAATGTAAAATTCACCAATTATACAGGGTGACCCAACAGTCTGTTAACATTTTAAATTTCAATAATTCTCGGAATAATGTAGGTAGAAAGGTAAAAAATAGGCACACATTCTTGAAATGACATGGGGTTTTATAGAAATCATAAAATGTGCAAAAAATAGTCAACAGATGGCGATTCATATAACAAACGAAATAATTAGCATAATAATTTATTTTTATCAAAGACGATGTTATTTATAACAAGTACTCAACATGTCAACAGTCATTCATCAATAATACCAGCAGTCGAAGGACAATGTTCAACACTGTTCATCATATCTCTATATAGGTATGGGTGATACAATACCGTCAGATGTTGTTTTTTAGCCTCTCTAATGAGGTCGGACGATCACGATAGACTTGTGATTTAGGTAACCCCACAATCAATAATCATACGAATTGTGTTTTGGGAACGTGGGAGGCCAAGCACGACGGAAGTGGCGGTTGAGTACGTGATCCTCACCAAATGACGTGCGCAAGAGATGTTTCATTAATAATGCCTTTTCAGGTAAAGTCAACATGAGGCGATTGCTGGTGCATCTGATTCCCTCTCTCACTACAGCTCATTTTATATACGATTATAATGCGGCGCAATTGACTTTTTGCTGTCCAGCGCCGTCTCATGACCATTTTTCACTATTTTGTTTCAATAAAACTCCATGTCATTTCAAGCATGTGTGTCATTTTTTACCTCTCTACCAACATTATTTCATCAATTATCGAATTTTCAAATGTTAACGGACTTTTGGGTCACCCAATATATTATACAATGTAGACACGCCTTTTAAGGGCAGACTTCAAGGCTGCACTACTATTTATCTGAAAAATGGCTTCAATGCTACTCTCATTAAAGTTCAAAATCTCAATTCCATTGAAGTCACTCCTTTTTTTTTTTTTTTACTTCCACACTATTCCAAAATTACTTGTACCTTGTAGCAGCAGTACATGCCCCCCCCCCCCGAATCACGAAAGGAACAACCTGCTAAAGCGAGACTTAGCAAATCTTACTACTTTTTATTCCAATTTTATTATTGCGGGTGATTTTAATGCTTATCGTACAACTTGAAACTGTGCATCTAATAAAACTGGACATAATATCATAAGGAGATGGGTGAATCAAAATCATGCTCAAATTATGTCACCTCAAGAATTTAAAATAATAATGTGATAGACTTCTCTATTACCTGTAATTTTTCTTTCCTGTAAAGCATTCAAACGCTAAATGATAAACTCGGATCCTTTGCCTCTATTAATTCAGTTTCAGACGAATTCTTGGGATTTTGGTTTTGATTATTATACTTCAATGATATTGTGGCCAACGGCTTTTATTACTAGATGGAGCCACTACACCTGAATCCTGGTAGAAAATAAATCCGAGATTGAGACTGCTATTAGCATTCTTTAAAATTCTAATAAAGATACATTTAAGCAAAGCTCGGTATTGCAGAAGAAGGCTGGAGAATTCTTCCAGTTTTTTTATGAAATCAGACAAATTGTCAGAAAAAGAAATCATGCTCGCAAAATTTGGCAGGTTTATAGGTCTCAATTTTTAGAAGCGGGTACATTGTACTTGCTCAGAGGGAAAAATCTGCTATCCAGTAAAACACATTTCAATAGCTTTGTCGAAATTTTATCTACTAAAAACAACACCATTCGGGAAACTACTTCACATATCAGGACAAAACAAACATTCCAATTATTAATAGCATCAATGGCATGTAACGACAGTTTTTAGCACTGAAAAGGCTGAGGCTATTGCCACCAGTCTTAGAAGTCAGTTTACACCTCGTCATGATATTTTCAAACCTAGAGATTCCTCTGTTGTGGATGGTAGAGTTGAAAAGTTCTTAAACAAGAACACAATCAATGTTAAATTTTATTTTCCGTCTGAGGTTGTGAAATATATATCAGGTCTTAAAATAAACAACGCACGCACAAGGCAATTACAAAAACCATTAATATGCTTATTAACCTCCCAACTAATTTTTTTTTTTAGATCACTTTATTAATTAATCCCATATCTTAAATAATTTTCCTAACTCTTGGAAAAAGAAGTTTAATCGTACCGCTGCCGAAAGGTGGCGCCAAGGATGCTCACTTACCAGAGAGTTATAGGCCTATTTTCTTACTATCTGGTACGTTTAAAAATCTATGAATATATCCCAGTAAAACGTCTGAATGAATTTACAGACTCTAATGACGCGATAGTACCCAAACAGTTCGGATTTGTCCACGTAATTTAACGCAGCAACAACTATGGTGAATTTATGAATTCATTCTTAATGGCCTCTAACTGGCGATGTTATTGAATTATATTTTTAGATGTTCAATAAGGTCTAGCAGGCTGGATTTATCTATAAATTAATATCTATCTGTCTATCTGACCAGCTAATCAAAATATTTTACGATTATTTAAATAATAGATCTTTTTCCGTTAAAGTCAGAAATACCTTTTCTAACCCTTATCCTATACTTAGTACAGTTCCTTTTCAGCTCGGTATAATCCTCTTTAACATCCACACCAATGACCTGCCGCGTGAAAACGATGTCATTTTAGTGACCTTCTCTCACGACACTATCATCTGTTGTAGACAGTTCACCAAACGCTGTGTTTCAAATACTTTAAAGTTACTTGAACACAAATACACTGATGGAAAAAAAAAATCCCAACACAAGGAAGGAGCTGTGCTAGATGAACGAAATTTGGTAGGCGTGTTTATACATCTGAAAGATGACGTCGATTCAAATTTCGAGCTACGCGGATAAGTGTGGCGCTAGTAGCGGCACTATGAACATGCAAATGAGGTTTGCTTTAAATAAGCGCTGTAAGGTTCGTGATCGTTATTTACAGTTGAGATTTGACGTAGTGGGTTAATGTTAGTCAAGGATGCCTCTAAGAAGACGAAGAAGCCATTATCAACAGCTCACTGAGTTTGAACGAGGTCGTGTAGTAGGGCTACGAGAAGGTGGGTTTTCTTTCCGCGATATTGCAGAAAGACTTGGCAGGAATGTATCCACTGTGCATGAGTGTTGGCAGCAGTGGTAAAGGGAAGGTACTGCCTCAAGAAGACCGGGTTCCGGGTGGCCACGTGGCACTACTGAGAGGGAAGACCACCGTGTTCGGCGTATGGCTGTGGCTAATCGTACTGCGTCTGCAGCTGAAATTCGAGCTGCAGTTGGCACCACAGTGACACAACGAACTGTTACAAATCGGTTACTTCAAGGACAGCTCCGAGCCAGACGCCCTGTAGCGTGCATTCCACTGACTCCAAACCACTGCCGTTTGCCACGTGAGTGGTGTCAAGCTAGAGCTCATTGGAGGACGGAGTGGAGATCTGTTGTGTTTTCTGATGAAAGCCGGTTCTGCCTTGGTCGCAGTGATAGCCGTGTGTTGGTTAGAAGGAGGCCAGGTGAACGCCTGCTAGCGACATGTCTGCGGCCTAGACACACAGGGCCTCATTCAAAATTCTGGCGGTTACACCGGTTACTAATGTACCAACATTTCACATTTGAAATGGCTCTTCTCGCCAATGGCTCTACCTGTGATCTTGAAACTTTAATCAATTAAATATGTTACCTAGACAAATGTATTGCTGAAATTTCATTACTGTACAATAATTTTTTCTTGGTGTTGGGATTTTTTTTTCCATCAGTGTATTTGATCTGCATAAGAAAATAGAGAATGAATGTCAACAGTTCCTAAAAAGTCAGTAACTTATTGGTTTCTACCCGTCAGCAAATTTTGAGGCTAATACCCGTTAATTAAAGCTTTGCCCGCAATTATGGCATAGCAGAAAATATCAGATCATATCAGAAAATGTGATTTACCCGTTTCATCAATAAAAACGGCTTTAATAAAAATTAAATGGGATATAAAACGTAAATTTATGGCCTTTTTTTTTTTTTTTTTTACAGTGAAACTATTGCAAAAGTTTTCACTTTAGTAAGAATTACGAAATGTCTGAGGCAATAGGGAAAAAAATCTTAAATAAAATAACAAAACTGCTACAAATCATCATTCTAGTTATACCATCATTTCTGGATATCGCGAAGTAATCGGTAAGAAAAATCAATAGCAATCTGTTCGTTCGCAAATAGTCTCTGAAGAACAACATAAATCATTAATTTTTCTTTTAATAGTTTTATCGATAAAAATGAACATCCATGCTTTTACATATTTTCTATAAAAATTTGCTCATAAACATAATTTATGATCCAAGTGCTAAAGATTTGTTCTATCTTGTTTGAAGTAATCGATAACAAGGTATCGGCTACTTGCTTTTCTTGACTCAAAAGCTGTTTTTAATAAAGCTCTGACGAACCATGCTTTAATAATACTAAATATTCTTTTTCATGCAAATAAAAGTTGAGTAGATAAATTATTTGGTCAGTTTGAGTATATATACGCCAGACAAAGTTAATTCAGCTTTTTTTTCTTTTTTTTTTTTTTTTTTTTTTTTTTTTTTAATTATTTTAACTTCGTCAAGATTCTATAAATAAAAAGCGATATTAGTTTCTGTGCAATTTTGAGGATTTATTATAAAACAATAATATAGGAATTAATGATATTTAAAACAAGTTCAAGTTAAAGTATGAAAAAGATATGCTGTTTTAGACAATATAATAAACACAGCATTGTCTGTGAAAAAATGCAGTTTGATTTCTCCACTGATTTATGCTTTTGACGTGATGATGATATGGTAATTATGTAGTTAAAAACAGTCTGTATTTTTTCTGTCCATTGTCTTAAATATTGCTACGCATGCAAGAACCGCTATATATTTTATTTTTCTGATTTCATACAACTGAAATATTTGGTGTAATTTTCATTTTAAATTAACAGAACGATCAGTTTTTTCCTTATCTTTGTAGTTTTTGCAACATTGGTCTGTCAAGTACAACTCTCATTGTAAATGTTTGAGTTCTACTTAGTTGAAGTTAAAAATAAGCCAGTGATTTTAAAGAATTTTCACAAAAGTAAATACAAAAGAAAAAGAACGATAAAATTTTAATATGGATTTTAATATACCATTGTGAGTTTTAGAAATCCAGATTTTATTGAGAGCATCAGAAGATTGTGGTACTATTAGTCATGAAAAGTGTATTAGCTGGTGATGGCGTAGGTAATGATACCAAGGAGCCTTGGTTTGGGAGAATGCCCTGCATGAAGGTCTCAGTCCATATTTACGAGATTCTTTGAGAAAACAACAAAAAACTCCAAATGGCTAGGCCAACAAGCGTAACCAATGTTGAAACCCGCTACCATGCGTCTACCAGATTCAAAATCAGAGCCTCTCGGTCACTTGTAAGGCCGTACAAATTTAAGGAAATATTTGAAAAGTGCAGTTTCTAAAATCTGGATAAATAGTCTTAAATTAGAAAAATAAATAAATAAATAAACTATATCGATAGATATTTGTTTGTAGAGACTAAACTATTGAAGGCGGTATAACTCAAAGAAATTACTTTTTTTATGTATAATAGTTTTAATGTTTATTTTATTTTCATTCATATTTTAAATTTTCCAACAAAGTTTAAAATACATTTGATTCAGCTTTTTTTTATATGTCAGTCTGAACTTTTATTAATTGCCACAAAACTAAATGAAATATTTACGATTTTAAACATATAAAGCTACAAATTTAATTAAATAAACAAAAAAACCTTACTTTAGCTTTACCGATGTGACACTTTTTGGCGAAGTACTTTCTTATTAGGGCCCCCCCCCCTCATCGTCATCGTCGGTCACTCCATTCTGTGCGCTTCTGAATATTTTCTGCAGGTGTTTTAACTTCTTTTCTCCTTTCTCAAGATATGGCGCCAGGTGGCGTCTATACTTGTTGTTGGTTGGTCCAGGTTGCATGCGTTCGGTTAGGTGATAATTTCAATGGTTTCTCGAAAAAGTGCATAGTTGTGACTGTTATAGTTCGCGATTTTTTCGGTATTTTTAAAATCTATTTCGATATTTTCATTTTTATATGTTTGCGCTAGCGCGGTGCCGTATTTGCCAAATTTTATATCGTTAGTATGTTCCTTAATTCTTGTGTTAATTTTTCTCTTAGTCATTCCTACATAGCAACCGTTGTTATTGTTTGGATATTTAAAAGGGATCTTGTAAATGCCGGCGGATTCGAGGGGGGGAATGTTATCTTTATCGTTTCTGATTATTTGATAGATATTTGGGTTTGGTTTAATTGGAATGTTTACATCTAGTTTGCTTGCGATATTTTGAATTTTCACTGCGGCTCCGCGATCGTAAGGTATTGCACCAGTGTATTTTTTATTTGGTTTTTGGTAGCTAGGGATATTGTCGATTTTCTTTATACGTTTTTTATATAGTTTATCTACAAGGTTTTTAGGGTAGTTTGCTTTTATTGTTAGGTTTCTGATGTAGTTGATTTCGTTTTTAAGGTCTTCTGGTTCTGTACATATAAGTATTGCGCGATTAATATAGGATTGAATGGCGTTTAATTTATATCTATAAGGGGTTTTACTATTGTAATTAATAATTTCTTTACTGGAGGTAGGTTTTCTGTAGACAGTTGTGTTGATTGTATTGTTCATTCTTTTGATTTTGACATCGAGGAAATTAATTTCATTGTTTAATTCTATTTCGTTAGTGAATTGAATATTTTTATCTAAGCTGTTTAACTCATTTAGGAGTTCGGTTGAGTTTTGTTGTTCATGGATTATGGCAAAAATATCATCTACATATCTATTCCAGTATATTATTTTCTGTTTTAATTTTTCTAATATAGTATCCTCTAATTTTCTTAATTTAAACTCTGCTACAATCCCTGATATAGGGGATCCCATCGGGACTCCTTTGATTTAATTATTTAATTTTATTTATTTAATTTAATTATTTTTAATTATTTAATTTTATTTAATTTATTTAATTTATTTAATTAAATGAAATATGTTATTGAAGTTTATTCTTGTCAAACTTTAAAATCTATAAGAATAAATAAATAAATAAATAAATAAATATTTTTTTTTAACCTTATGAACTAGAAATTTTTTCTCTTAGTACACATGTCTGAAAGGTAATTTTCGAATAGTGTATGCTATTCTATTCTAATTACTTCAAGTTTAATCCCAGGAAAAATCTTCAACGTCTTGAACGCCGAAATGAAAAGTTGAATAGCAGATAGCTGTTTCGGTAGTATTTAGCGTCTTCAGTGTGTGCATAAAGAAATAAGAGGAAAGTGTTCCTCCGATACATAGGACAGGAATCGGATTCTGATCAACCAATAGAATTACGCTGAATGTAAGGAATTGACTAATAGGAAATTAAGAAATGGTAGTTGTGAAAAAATATAGAAGCAATTAAGAAAACGTGGATTGAATGTAAATTTTCCAACAATCAGACAAATAAGGTACAGCGAAATCCCACTTAGCGATATTTTTAAGATTCTTATAGATTTAAAAGGCTTCAAAGAAATCGAGTTCGTGTGTAAGTTTGAGCCTGCAACTCGATTTCTTCGAAGCTATTTGCATTTATAAGAATCTTAAAATTATTGTTAATTGTGATTTCGCTGTACCCCATTTCTCTGATTGTTAGAAATTTTACATTTAAGGGTCCTCTTCACTTACCGCCGCCGGAAGCCGAAACTAATGTTATTCTATGGGAAATTTTTCTTTACAAGTAACTTATTAACTAATACATATTTTTAAATTCTGTTTTCACATTCTGAAAATTCCCAGCTGTTAAATTGACGGACCTTTTTTAAAAAATTACTTTTTTAATTTTTTATATTTTAAGTTGAAGCTGCAAAATACGAATTTTCAATATGTGAATTTTTTTCATTTTGCAATTTCAAAATAAAATATTAAAAATTAAAAAAATACATTTTTAAAAAAGGTGCGTCAATTTAACAGTTGAGAATTTTCAGAATGTGAAAACAGAATTTAAAAATATGTATTAGTTAATAAGTTATTTGTAAAGAAAATTTCCCCATAGAATAACATTGGCTCGGGCTTCTGGCGACGGTAAGTGAAGAGGGCTGTTAAACCACATTTTCTTAATTGCTCTACATTTTATTATAACTACCGTTTCTCAATTTCCTATTAGCCAATCCCCCACATTCAGAATAATTTTGTTGGTTGATCAGAATCCGATTCCTTTTCTATATGCAGGAGCATTTCCCTCTCATTTCTTTATGCGTTGAAGACGATATACTAAATGCTACCGAAACAGCTGTATGCTATTCAGTTTTTCTCTTTGGCGCTCAAGCCATTGAAGATTTTTCCTGGGTTTAGTTATCTAGCGCAAGCTCTCCTTTTTATATATTTCAAGCTTACTTTTTCTTATTCTGATCGGCATTTTTCCAAATTATATACTTACAGTTATACATTAAATTGCGTTTAAAATTGGATTTCTTAGTTCTCTCTCTCTCTCTCTTTTTTTTTTTTTTTTTTTTTTTTTATGCATTATTATTATTATTTTTTTTTTTAATAGAATTTTTTTATGAATAAAAATTGTCAAACATACAATAATACATGAGATAATTCGAATGAAATAATGCATGAAACAATTGTCAATAAAGATAATTTTGTAAAAGTAACGATAACAAAATGACGCTTTTCTGCAAAACATTTATCTGGTGTATTCAACAAATTTCAAAACTGTATAAATTTAGAGAACAGAAAGACATAGACATTTTTCACCAAAGAATATGCTATGTTGGATTCGAAAATCGTAACACAATATAAAATAACCTTTGTCTGAACACAATAAAAACCCAGATGCATCTGACAGCTGTACTTTTGTAAAACCACGCAAGTGTCATATGCTATTATGTTTTGGCAAAAACTAAAATTACCTGTTCTATCAGTTTGGATTAACAAAAATAGGAAAAAAATGCTCTTTTATATACTGTATTTATGTCCTGCATATCTAATAGTAAATAAAACTCGAAAACAAACATTCTAAAATGTATCATCAAAAGCATAATCAATTCAAACAAACATTATAATATCCACAAACACGAAAAAATTGTATTGAAAAGCAATAATTAAGAACAGCCCCTCATAAGGCAAAAAAAAAAAGGAAAGAAAGCATAATATACGAAAAATGAAAACATTTTCTTTTCAGTATAAATCGAAATCCTAAAGTCAGAATAGGATGATGGCTATCCTAATTGATTATATTTGGTTGAACATATTTTTACAATCGAGTGCCAACACCTTGTCATCTCCGAAAGCCAAAGCCAATATTATTCTACGAAAAATTTTGCCCTATTTAAACTCATTAATTAATACAAATATTTAAATTCCGTTTTCACATTCAGAAAATTCACAACTGCTAAACAATTTATCGCTTTCTAAATATAGATTTGTTTAATTTTTAAGATTTCATTTTTAAGCTCAAAAATGCAAATTTTCACATTGAAAAAATGCAAATTTTCACATTGTAAAAAGTCGCATTTTACAACCTCAAAAAACAATATTAAAAATTTAAAATATCAAATTTCAGAAAGCGATGAACTTTTTAATAATTGTGAATTTTCTGAATGTGAAAACGGAATTTAAAAATATGTATTAGTTAAAGAGTTATAACGGGGCAATATTCTCCATAGAATAACATTGGCTTTGGTTTTCGGGAACAATAAGTAGAGAGTCCTCTTAAGAAATGTTTTCATTGTCACCGATATTTACTTTTTTTTTTTTTTTTGACATCTAATTTGTTTTTATTCTTATAGTACAAAGCTGTTTATGTGGTTTCCATCACAATCGTGACATTTTTAGCAGTGTTGTGTATTTGGCTTCAATGATTACAATAGCGTGCTCAAACAGCTCCGAAGCACATTTTCTCTAAATACTGTTATTAATTTGTCATGGAAACCATGCTTCAAAGTTGTCTTCTTTCTTTTACAACATTTAGAACATTTTTCTTTTCATATCATATTCTACGGGACAGATGCTTTTGTGTTTATCTCAATGTAAATAAAAGTCATTTTATGTATGTGTGTGATTATGTATGTTTTCAACCCCCCCCCCCCCCATTCTCTCAAACCACAGAATCTATTTTAACCAAACTTGACACTGTTACTGTTTATTACCAAAGTTAAGTACTGTGGGTGTTTGACATTTATAGCACATGCACAATGAGATGGGTTGAGAAAAAATCTTCTCAAAAATCATATATTTGTATGATTTATATAGCAGTAATAAAGAAACTTCAAATCTGCTATGTAGGCTGCTTCAAATGTAAATTTTCTTCTAAGTTGAGGTTTTTAAAAATTTGAAATTGAAAAGCGGTGAATTGATTAAAAAAGTTCTAAAATTACACTTCGATTTTTACTGTGAATTCGTCAAAATAACATCATTTTTTAGAAATCATTCGATAGGAAACGTAAATATCTATAGAGAAAACTGCTACGTATTACTATGATCGTGTGGTCGTCCAAACAAAAACCGAAGTTGCCGAAGACACTGGAGTTTTGCAAAGTGTGATTTCCAGGATCTGGAACTATTTTTTGGAGACTGGAAATACTGGCCGAATACCAAGGCAAGATCGTAGACGTGCAACAACTCGCAATAAAGATCGATATTTAACGCTAATGGTTCGAAGGCACCGAAATATGAATGCCACTCTTTTTCAGCAGCACCTTCGCTCGGCTACTGGCACATATTCGACTCAAACCCTCCGAAACCGGCTCCACGTTGTAGGTCTATATGCTCACCGAGCCAGAGTATGTGTTACGTTAGCAGCAACGTACCGTCACGCCCACAGAGAGTGGGCAACAGAGCATATAAATTGCAGCAGAAATGGATGGCACGATATTCTTTTCTCTGACAAGTCCTATTTTTCTGTTCATAATGATAATAGGCATATTTTCATCTAGAGAGAGCATGGTACTAGAAACAATCCTGAATTCGTGCACAAAAGTGTCGAATTTGGTGGCGGGAAGTGATGGTCTAAGCTGGATTCTTTATTAATGGGTGTGTACCAATCCCCAGATCATTCGAAATTGAGCTCCGATCGGTGGCTGATATAGAGATGAGATATTCTCAGACCTATTGCTACAACTGGTTTCGGACAGTTTAGGTCGAAAATGTGGTGCCAGTAGCCGAGAGAAGGTGTTATTGATGAAGTGTGGCATTTATATTTCGATGTTTCCGAAACGTTAGCGTTAAACATCGATCTTCACTGGGTGTTGTTGCACGTCTACGACCTTGCCCTGGTCTTCAGGCTTACATTTCCAGTCTCGATCATTACACTTCCATCAATGTTCTATTCCTGACCTGGTCATTGTTCGTTCTTATGAAAACGAATTCGGTATTTTCATTTAAAAATATGTTATACTTTGGTGAAATCCCAAATCCTAATTAAAGAAAATTAATAGTGTGTTAAATTTATTTTATTCAAAACTAAAATCAAAATTAATCGCTCACTGATAATGAAAGAGAACTAAACTTTTAATTTGCCAAACGTAGAAATATTCAAAAATTGTGAAATGAAAAATGTGTCATTCCAATGACTAAGTGTAAAGCTGGCTTTATTAAAAAAAAAAAAAAAAAAAAAAAAAAAAGAAAGAAAGAAAGAAAGAAAAAGAAAAATAACTCCGACCATGAATCTAATCAAATATTATTTTTCTAGAAAACTTAAAATTTTCAGTCGGAAGAACACTAGCTCGCACATTATAAAATGCTAAAGAATAGTATTCATGATTTGATCCTAAATTTTTTTATTTGAAATCTTTAATTTTTAACTGAATTTAGTAATTTTTAGTCTGCGAACAAACTCATAATCACTATTTACAGCAAATTTTTAATTTATCGATTAAAAATTTGCGATTTTTTAAAAAAGCTTTTGTATACTCTTATCCGAAAAAATCACACTTATAATGTAATATGAGTTCGAAGTTAGAGGATTGAGATTTCTCAAATTTTAAAATATCAATGCAAAGTAACCTGAAAAAAAAAATCATACTTTCATTAGTTAAAAAAAAAAAAAAAAAAAAAAAGAAAGAAAAAGAAAAGATAGAAAGAAAACCCCCAAAATAAGGTAAACGCACCAGTAGTGGACCCTGTACCAGTAGTGGACATTTTAGTTCCCCATCATACTTGTATGGGGAACTTAGGTAATCGTGAAAATTTTCGACCTCGGTTTTTTGACGTTTCTACACGTTTTCAGGTGTGAGGAATCCGAAAATGACAAAATTTGTAGGGTGTCTGTTAGTCCGTTAGTCCGTTAGTTCGTTAGTTTGTTAGTCTGTGTACACAATATCTCAAGAACAAATTGTCGCAGAGAGGTCAGATCAGTTTTAAAATATTACTTTCGACACTGGCAAGAACCCTATTCATTTGCAACATTCGATTTTAAAAACTTCGTAAGTTATTAGAAATTTACGATTTTCTTAACATGGGAGAATAGGACAAAAATTCACTTAAACGTGCATTAAATGTAAACTTTTTACTCTAAAAATGTCAGACCAGTTTTAAAATATTCTTTTTGATCCCGGAATGAACATCAGTAACTATAAATATGCTACTTTGAAATTTTCGCAAGTTATTGGAAATTTACGAATTTCTTAACATGACAGTATAGGGAAAAATTTCACATAAACGTCAATTTTGAGCGATATTTTCATCGTAAAGATGTCAGACTACTTTTGAAATATTATTTAGGACACTGGCATGAATAATAATGACTATGAATTTTCAAATCTAAAAATTTCGTAAGTTATTGAAAATTTACGAATTTCTTAACATGGGAGAATAGGACAAAAATTCACTTAAACGTGCATTAAATGGAAACTTTTTACTCTAAAAATGTCAGACCACTTTTAAAATATCCGTTTTGATGCCGGAATGA
The DNA here is from genome assembly GCA_963930645.1 of Salticus scenicus. NCBI lineage: Eukaryota > Metazoa > Arthropoda > Arachnida > Araneae > Salticidae > Salticus > Salticus scenicus. The sequence continues at coordinate 173,470,913 of OZ005648.1, forward strand.
ACATAAGTAACTAGAAATATGCTACTTTGAAATTTTCGCAAGTTATTGGAAATTTACGAATTTCTTAACATGGCAGTATAGGGCGAAATTTCACATAAACGTCAATTTTAGTTCCCCATCATACTATAGGTATGGGGAACATAGGTAATCGTGAAAAATTTCAACCTCAGTTTTTTGACTTTTCTACACGTTTTCAGGTGTGAGGAATCCGAAAATGACAAAATTTCTATGGTGTCTGTCTGTAGGGTGTCTGTTAGTCTGTTAGTCTGTTAGTCTGTTAGTGGGTCAGTCCGTTAGTTTGTTAGTCTGTGTACACGATATCTCAAGAACAAATTGTCGCAGAGAGGTCAGATCAGTTTTAAAATATTACTTTCGACACTGGCAAGAACCCTATTCATTTGCAACATTCCATTTTAAAAACTTCGTAAGTTATTCGAAATTTACGATTTTCTTAACATGGAAGAATAGGACAAAAAATCACTTAAACGTGCATTAAATGAAAACTTTTTATTGTAAAAATGTCAGACCAGTTTTAAAATATCAGTTTTGATGCCGGAATGAACATCAGTAACTATAAATATGCTACTTTGAAAATTTCGCAAGTTACTGGAAATTTACGAATTTCTTAACATGGCAGTATAGGGGAAATTTTCACATAAACGTCAATTTTGAGAGATATTTTCATCGTAAAGATGTCAGACTACTTTTGAAACATTATTTAGGACACTGGCATGAATATTAATGACTATGAATTTTCCAATATAAAGATTTCGTAAGTTATTGGAAATTTACGAATTTCTTAACATGGCTGAATAAGAGCAAAATTTCACATAAACGTCAATCTTGAGGGATATTTTCATCGTAAAGATGTCAAACCACTTTCGAAATAATATTTAGGATACTGGCATGGATATCATAGACTATGATTTTTCCAATTTAAAAAATTCGTAAGTTATTTGGAATTTACGATTTATTTAACATGTCAGAATAAAGCAAAATTGAGCATAAACTTCCATTTTGAGGATCCTAAATACGTTAGACAACTTCAAAATTACGTTTATGATATTTGTTTGAACATGATTGAATACAAATATTCTAATAGGAAAATTTCGTAAATTATTCGTAATTTACGATTTTATCAACATAGCGAAATTGTAAATTTTTCATATAAATATGAATTTGAGGATTATTGCATTGGAAATAGTAGCATGAAAACTAAACAACGAAATTGACCCTGATAAAATAAATTAATAGATTAGAATAAGATAAATATATCGAAATGAACGGTGGATAGCCTATTAGGCGGGGATTTCATTCTGTCACTGTATGAAGCTTTGGTCAAATTGATTTCTTTTAACATTATTGCCGAAACGTCAGTGGAGGCCCTCTGTTGAGACTCAAAACGGTTTTGGGCTGTGTCTGTCTGTCTGTCTGTCGCGCGATAGCGGCCGCCAAAAAAGCGCTATTTACTTGAAATTTGGTACACATGTTCATGAGCCCCACGAAATCAGCTGTATAGTTTTTGGTATGTATTCCATTTATAGTTCGTATACAGGGACACGCCAAAGTTTTTCTTATCATTACGGCCTATGGGAGAAATTTATATGTACCACGATAGCGGCCACAAAAATCACGCTATTGACTTGCAATTTCGTACACCTGTTCATGTGCCCCGCGAAATCTGCTGTATAGTTTTGGGTGTGTATTCCATTTGTAATTTGTGTACAGGGACACGCCAAAGTTTTTCTTATCATTACGGCCTATGGGAGGAATTTGTATGTACCGCGATAGCGGCCACAAAAATCACGCTATTGACTTGCAATTTGGTACACGTGTTCATGAGCCCAACGGAATCAGCTGTATCGTTTTAGGTGTGTATTCCATTTGTGATTTGTGTACAGGGACACGCCAAAGTTTTTCTTATCATTACGGCCTATGGGAGGAATTTGTATGTACCGCGATAGCGGCCACAAAAATCACGCTATTGACTTGCAATTTGGTACACGTGTTCATGAGCCCAACGGAATCAGCTGTATAGTTTTAGGTGTGTATTCCATTTGTAGTTCATGTACAGGGACACGCCAACATTTTTTATGATTACGGCCTATGGGAAGAATCTGTATGTACCGCGATAGCCACCGCAAAAATCAAGCTATTGACTTCCAATTTTTGCCGAAATGTGAATGGAGGCCCTCTGTTGAGACTCAAAAGGATTTTTGATTCCGTCTGTCTGTCTGTCTGTCATGCGATAGCGGCCGCAAAAAACACGCTATTGACTTGAAATTTTGTACACATGTTCATGATGCCCACGAAATTAGCTGTATAGTTTTCGGTGTGCATTCCATTTGTAAGTTCCTGTACAGGGACACGCCAAAGTTTTTTTTACCATTATGGCCTATGGGAAGAATTTGTATGTACCGCGATAGCGGCCCCCAAAATAACGCTATTGACTTGCAATTTGGTACACATATTCATGAGCCCATTGAGCAAGCATTTGATGAAACTGATATAGATCTGAGACTGACCGCCTTGGCGAAAATAATGCTCCTTTTATACTTTTCTATCGAAAACAGACTGTTCTGGAAAATTCTCGTATCACATCAGCCAATGAGATTAGAGCTTCCATATTTGGTATATCCCTAATAAGGATTTTCTCGCCAAGATCGCCAAAAAAATCGCCAAGGAGGGAAATAGTCGCCAAATTTGGCGCCAAATTTATTTCTTCCCTTATAGGAGCTTTTTAATGCGTTTTTAAAGGAAAATTTGGCTATTTTAACGCTAAAACGACTATAAAGACACAAAATTAGCATTTTATCAACTTACTAAACCTCTTTGAAAGAATTTATACAAAAATAAATGCAATTATTTACAATTTCGTAACACTTTATACCATATACAAATAGGTATACAAAGAGAGATACAACGTGGGGTTGAGGGGGGCTACCGCCCCCCTCAGGAATGTATTTGATTTTGGTAATAAGTCGATCGAATCAATATATACTATTATATAATAAGGAATAAATAAAAATGACCTATTGAATAATGTCTGATGCAAATAGGACGTTGAGGCTCCTGATCTGCAGATCCACTAGTAATATGTCTCGCACTAGAAATTTCTGAGAACATAAATATGATGGGGAACTGAGCAGAGTCCACCTATGCCAACTAGTTTATCGATATTTTCATCGCAAGGATGTCAGACTACTTTTGAAATATTATTTAGGACACTGGCATGGATATTAATGACTATGAATTTTCAAATATAAAAATTTCGTAAGTTATTGGAAATTTACGAATTTCTTAACATGGCAGAATAGAGCAAATTTTAACATAAACGTCAATTTTGAGGGATATTTTCATCGTAAAGATGTCAAACCACTTTCGAAATATTATTTAGGTTACTGGCATGAATATCATAGACTACGATTTTTCCAATTTAAAAAACTCGTAAGTTATTTGGAATTTCCGATTTACTTAACATGTCAGAATAAGGCAAAATTGAGCATAAACTTCCATTTTGAGGATCATAAATACATTAGACAACTTCAAAATTACATTTATGATAATTTGTTGAACATGATTGAATACAAATATTCTAATAGGAAAATTTCGTAAATTATTCGTAATTTACGATTTTATCAACATAGCGAAATTGTAATTTTTTCATATAAATATGAATTTTGGGGATTATTGCATTGGAAATGAAAACATTGGCATGAAACATAAACAACGGAATTGACCCTGATAAAATAAATTAATAGATTAGAATAAGATAAATATATCGAAGTGAACGATGGAAAGCCTATTAGGCGGGGATTTCTTTCTGTCCCTGTATGAAGCTTTGGTCAAATTGATTTTTTTAACATGATTATAATATGTCTCGCACTAGAAATTTATGAGACCATAAATATGGTGGGGAACTGAGCGGAGTCCATCTATGCCAACTAGTTTAATTTTAAACTCGGAAAATAAGCTACCTAAAAATTCTGAAGATTCGAACAATGTTCAGGAAGGGAGTTATAGTCCTTTACTGTTAAACCCTTTAACAAAAAATAATTTCTGCCATTAGTTTTAAAATAATGTTAGTTTAACTAAAAAAAATTTGCACTTATTGTGATTTTGCCATTTTCTTCTTATCACTTTGAAAAAGCAAATGAAATTTTATTTGCTCGCTCTCTGTTTATTTTTAACTGATTTCTTCTACCTTTTGCTTTCATATGACCAAAATAAGTATGCAGAATTCATTTATTGCGCTATTTTTTAAATCTTGAATTAACACATAGTATTTTTATGGGTGTCTACTACTGGTGCCAGAAAATGTCATCATGACAAATAGTGGACAGCCCTGTCCACTACTGGCTCGTGTGGCTTTTAATGACAGATCCAGTAGTGGACACAATACTGTAATCTAGCAATTTTAGAGTTGAATTTTAAAGCAAAAATTCAAAGGGGTCCACTACTGAAACAAAAAAGAGTCCACTACTGGGTTTTTAGTGTGTCCACTACTGGCTCATTTTAATCAGATTTTTTATTTTTTATATATAAAAATGCTACAATTAGCAATTTTCATAATACAGTCGTGTTAAGAAAGGGTTAGTAAAGGTCTGAAACATTAATTATTTTTTGAAACTCTAAAATTTAGGAAATTACTCAAAAAATAGCCGGAAAATGTCCTTAAAGTGTCCTCTACTGGTGCGTTTACCTTATATCGAATTTTCAACCCAATTTAGAGATTTTTGGACTATGAGCTCATAGTTATTATTTATAGCCAATTTTTAACTTTTGTCAAAAATAAAATTAGAGATTTAAAAAATAATGTTCTTGTACTGTAATCCAAAAACACCACGTCACTTATTTGAAATCTGTAAGAATGAGTTGGAAGTTCGACTATTTCGAGGATCAACTATTATTGTTTAAATTCAATTGGAAGCTTGCCAACTACAACATTATTGAGCAAATTGAGCCTGAAAAATCTCATTTTAATTGATTTTAAAAAATCTATCAAACAGACTTTCATCAACATAGTTCAGAACCAGGCCAATTAAATCAGCCTTATTATAAAAAAAAAAAAAAAATCGCATTGAAATCAGTCTGTTCGTTTTTAGGCTATAATGCCACACACAGACGAAGGCTTGAAACTTATATAAACTTATAGTATCCCTCTTATTTGGCCGAGAGTTAATACATGCAATTTAATGGATGAAAAAATTTATTGATATTTAACAAAAATGCAGATATACAATTAAAATTATGTTTAAATACTTCGATATAAATTAACTGTCCCGTACTAAGCGTACTACTTTTTAGTGAAATTAATTTATTAATATGTTATCTTTCAGAAAATTTCATAAATACAGAATTTTAATTTATTGAATAGTTACATCAAATTTATTTAATCTACTCTAGTGAGCTAGCTGAAAAGTATCTTCAAGATTACTTTGATATACTCTTCGGAATTCATCGTACTTGATTTTTATTAGTTAAAAAGGCGTTTCATGAATGTCAGAAAGAAAATGAGAAGTGCTTCCTCTCTACCACATGGAAATGTCAGTTGTCACGTTATTTTATCTTTCTGTGTATACTGGACGTCAAAAGTACTCGTAATGCTCTAATGGGTTTTGTCAAAGATGTCATGTGGCATAGAAAGATGTTTTTCCACAAATACTTAACCAAGAAAAAAACTCAAAAAGCTTATGTATGAGATGCTGTATTTTATACGAGAACTCCGTTTATCTGTATAAATAAATTTAAGACTTTTCTAACTGTGTTAACTAATATAATATTGTATAATTACAATATAAGTTAATACAATATAAGCTTAAGTACAATATAAGTTTAATATAAAATATACAATACAATAATTTACAATATTAGTTTAAGATGGTTAAGTGCATTAATGAGTAATAATAAAATAAAATAAAAAGTATATCCAACTGTACATTTTTTCCTTTCTTCGATTGTATTTTTAGTTCCCCATCATACTATAAGTATGGGGAACTTAGGTAATCGTGAAAAATTTCGACCTCGGTTTTTTGACTTTTCTACACGTTTTCAGGTGTGAGGAATCCGAAAATGACAAAATTTCTATGGTGTCTGTCTGTAGGGTGTCTGTTAGTCTGTTAGTCTGTTAGTGGGTCAGTCCGTTAGTTTGTTAGTCTGTGTACAATATATCTCAAGAACAAATTGTCGCAGAGAGGTCAGATCAGTTTTAAAATATTACTTTCGACACTGGCAAGAACCCTATTCATTTGCAACATTCGATTTTAAAAACTTCGTAAGTTATTCGAAATTTACGATTTACTTAACATGGGAGAATAGGACAAAAAATCACTTAAACGTGCATTAAATGAAAACTTTTTACTGTAAAAATGTCAGACAAGTTTTAAAATATCAGTTTTGATGCCGGAATGAACATCAGTAACTATAAATATGCTACTTTGAAAATTTCGCAAGTTACTGGAAATTTACGAATTTCTTAACATGGCAGTATAGGGGAAAATTTCACATAAACGTCAATTTTGAGAGATATTTTCATCGTAAAGATGTCAGACTACTTTTGAAACATTATTTAGGACACTGGCATGAATATTAATGACTATGAATTTTCCAATATAAAGATTTCGTAAGTTATTGGAAATTTACGAATTTCTTAACATGGCTGAATAGAGCAAAATTCCACATAAACGTCAATCTTGAGGGATATTTTCATCGTAAAGATGTCAAACCACTTTCGAAATAATATTTAGGATACTGGCATGAATATCATGGACTATGATTTTTCCAATTTAAAAAATTCTTAAGTTATTTGGAATTTACTATTTATTTAACATGTCAGAATAAAGCAAAATTGAGCATAAACTTCCATTTTGAGGATCCTAAATACGTTAGACAACTTCAAAATTACGTTTATGATATTTGTTTGAACATGATTGAATACAAATATTCTAATAGGAAAAATTCGTAAATTATTCGTAATTTACGATTTTATCAACATAGCGAAATTGTAAATTTTTCATATAAATATGAATTTGAGGATTATTGCATTGGAAATAGTAGCATGAAAACTAAACAACGGAATTGACCCCGATAAAATAAATTAATAGATTAGAATAAGATAAATATATCGAAGTGAACGGTGGATAGCCTATTAGGCGGGGATTTCATTCTGTCACTGTATGAAGCTTTGGTCAAATTGATTTCTTTTAACATTATCGCCGAAACGTCAGTGGAGGCCCTCTGTTGAGACTCAAAACGGTTTTGGGCTGTGTCTGTCTGTCTGTCTGTCGCGCGATAGCGGCCGCCAAAAAAGCGCTATTTACTTGAAATTTGGTACACATGTTCATAAGCCCCACGAAATCAGCTGTATAGTTTTTGGTATGTATTCCATTTGTAGTTCGTATACAGGGACACGCCAAAGTTTTTCTTATCATTACGGCCTATGGGAGGAATTTGTATGTACCGCGATAGCGGCCACAAAAAAAGCGCTATTTACTTGAAATTTGGTACACATGTTTATAAGCCCCACGAAATCAGCTGTATAGTTTTTGGTATGTATTCCATTTGTAGTTCGTATACAGGGACACGCCAAAGTTTTACTTATCATTACGGCCTATGGGAGGAATTTGTATGTACCGCGATAGCGGCCACAAAAATCACGCTATTGACTTGAAATTTTGTACACATGTTCATGATGCCCACGAAATTAGCTGTATAGTTTTCGGTGTTCATTCCATTTGTAAGTTCGTGTACAGGGACACGCCAAAGTTTTTTTCACCATTACGGCCTATGGGAAGAATTTGTATGTACCGCGATAGCGGCCCCCAAAATAACGCTATTGACTTGCAATTTGGTACACATATTCATGAGCCCATTAAGCAAGCATTTGACGAAACTGATATAGATCTGAGACTGACCGCCTTGGCGAAAATAATGCTCCTTTTATAATTTTTTTATCGAAAACAGACTGTTCTGGAAAATTCTCGTATCACATCAGCCAATGAGATTAGAGCTTCCATATTTGGTATATCCCTAATAAGGATTTTCTCGCCAAGATCGCCAAAAAAATCGCCAAGGAGGGAAATAGTCGCCAAATTTGGCGCCAAATTTATTTCTTCCCTTATAGGAGCTTTTTAATGCGTTTTTAAAGGAAAATTTGGCTATTTTAACGCTAAAACGACTATAAAGGCACAAAATTAGCATTTTATCAACTTACTAAACCTCTTTGAAAGAATTTATACAAAAATAAATGCAATTATTTACAATTTCGTAACACTTTATATCATATACAAATAGGTATACAAAGAGAGATACAACGGGGTTTGAGGGGGGCTGCTGCCCCCCTAAGGAATGTATTTGATTTTGGTAATAAGTCGATCGAATCAATATATACTATTATATAATAAGGAATAAATAAAAATGACCTATTGAATAATGTCTGATGCAAATAGGACGTTGAGGCTCCTGATCTGCAGATCCACTAGTAATATGTCTCGCACTAGAAATTTCTGAGAACATAAATATGATGGGGAACTGAGCAGAGTCCACCTATGCCAACTAGTTTTACTTTCTTCTATATTCATTAGAAGAAAGTATTGGATTCGTAAAAATTTTCGATTTCCGTTTTTCGGTGAATTTACACGTTCTGAGAAGTGACACGATTTGACCAATTTTACAAAATGTCCGTCTGTCCATCTGTCTCTCTGTGTGTGTGCGTGGGTGTCTGAGTGATAAAGTTTTGTAGCACCTGCATCGCGGGAACTACTACACAGAATTTCATACAAATTGGTATTTAGTTGCACCTTGACAAGAATCATTACGAAATTAAAAAAAAAAAAAAAATTCCTTTATAATAACGATAGACAACTGGAAAAAAAATTGTGCATGTAGGAACACTACTTCTCCCCCTCCCTCATGGGCGGGAGCTCTCCTCAGAGGCGGTCAAATTTTCATTGTGGGTATCTTTCAAAAGAATCGTCAATGTTTTTAAAATGAAGGGTTGAACCATTCATCTGCCATGATTTAAAATAAAATTGGCAATTTTTTTCATCTTTAACAAAAAAAAAAAAAAAAAATGCATATTTTACGATGTTATGTAGAGAATAAAATACGCAAGCGAGGTGTGACGTCACTGACCGTCCTTGGATGCAAGAAAAGGATTTCCTATGTTAATCGCCCATTGGATTTTTTGTAAAACATTATTAAAAGTCGAGGAAAGTTATTTCCCGATTTTAATCCCCGTATTTGGGTATAAATATGTATTAGTTATCGTATGCATGTGTTAGATTGAGTTATTTTGCTGTCAAATTAACAAAATTTTGATTTTAAATTTCAAAACTCTGTCATCCTTGGCGTTTTTTGTATTTGGCGATCAAAAACGTAATACGAAAATATACATGCCAGATGTATATTTTTGTAATATGTATTGTACGAAATATTGTTTCATATTATTCATTACTCTCTTAATATAAGTTGTTAAAATAACCATGATTTTTGGAAGGAAATAAATATGTTCGTCAGATAATTTGGTGACTTTTTTTTTTTTTCCGCCAAGGATGACAGATGTGAAATCTATTCCGCTGCAACATATGAGTATCTTATATCAGACACTTTATTCAGACATTTGAAAACAAATTTGACTTCACTTATGATAGAATATTTATCACTTTCCTTTTAATTAGTATATTAGTTGGATATTTATTGTGTAAATATCATACTTTGAAATTAAATGTTTATGTTTTCAATAGAATATGGAAGTTTGCCATTTTTTCTTTCTAGAGTTTTGAAATTTAAAATTAAAATTTTATCAATTTTACAGCAAAAATAACTTAATCTAACGCATGCACACGGTAACTAATACATATCTATACCCAGATATGGAGATTAAAATCGGAAAATAATTTTCCTCGATTTTTAATAATTTTTTACAAAAAATCCAATGGACGATTAACATAGGAAATTTTTTTCTTGCATCCACGGACGGCCAGTGACTTCATCATTTCTCTTGCATATTGACTTTTTTTTGGATATTTAGTATTATACTACTTCTCTAAAATGAAAATCGTCTGCATTCATCGTAGAAGATTATTTTATTTTATTTTTTATTTATTTATTTTTATTTTTATTGTACTGAGTGAATTTATTTAGGCAAATATAGGGAAAATGTCACGTGGTGGCCACAACATACTAGTTTGATATATCAGCATATATAGTTACGCTCATCAGTGCCTGACTCTGTGAAGCTTTAGGCTTAAGAGATTTCCTTGGACTCTGTCTGTGTGTGAACGCAAGTTGTCACCTAATATTCATACTTTAGTTAATTTATTTTAAAAAATCTAATTGTCCGATCGATTAGCTGTTTAATCCGACGGATTCAGAAAAATCCGTCCTTTCATTTGCTACCTTATTTGTTACGAATTTTTGATTAGATTTTTAAAAATTAATTAAAATAGGAAAATAACATTTTTTCCCCAGAATAAAAGAGAATATGCTTTCACGTAAATGTATATATATATATATATATATATATATATATATATACATTAAATATTAAATATTAAATTTGTTCATACATATGAAAAAATTACGTCTATAAAATAATAATAATAATTTCAATTTGTAAAGGTAACGAAGAGATAAATAAAGTGCAAAAATTTCGCACGGGCTTCCTGTCATGGCCGCAATATCCTCTATGTCCCCATCAAAATTATACCGCTTGGGGCCATCGAAGCAGGGGATCCATCCCCTTTGTGTAGGACCAAAACTGGGGTGGCATGTCTCCGGAACATCCGTAGGGGTGCGTCCCAGACCATCGCCAATTATCCATTGCACAGTAATGGTGCGCCGTCAAACACAACCTGCCTAATTATTGCCTACCTACAAACATGGATCATATTTTAATTTTCCAGGATAAGAAAATCAATTTTCTAAAAATAGAGAAAAAAAAGCTGATATTTATTTTCTTTCATTTTTACATCCATAGTTTCGGTCCGTGGCACCCTAGCCGGTAAAGTGCCGAGCACGTAATTGAAAGATTGCCGATTCGATACTTGGTTCCACAAATCTAATCAGCACCAGTTTATATTAGGGTTTAATTAAATACCAAGTTTGGTTAAATTTCGTTCCTTGGCTCGTGAGTTACAGCGTCCACACAAAATTTGTGATACACACACACAGACTGACAGACAGACATATTCTAAAAACAGTCAAATCGTGTTCAGGATATCCCAAAACGTGTAAATTCATCAAAAACTGGAGTTGGAAAATTTTCACGATTCCAATACTTTCTCTATATATACATATAGAAGAAGGTAAAAAAAAAAAAATTATTTTAATGAAATTCTGGTAAAAGCAGAATTTAGTTTAGGACGATGAACTATTAGTTTTAATTTTTATTTTATTTTATTTTATTTCAAAATTATAACATTGCTTTCAAATTATTCAATTATATTTTCGATAAATTTTAGATTTCGATAAATGTTCAACTATCGAAAACTGTATCGTAAAAATCCGCAGATTGAGACACTAATAATTCTCAGCCCTAACAGTCCTTCAAAAAAAAAAAAAAAAAAAAAAAAAAAAAGTGGCCTGACAACTTAAAAATCTTGCATCTAACTTGATATTTCACGCCTACAAATTTAATTGAAACTAAGATCAAACATTTAATTTTACACTGGTTCAGTAATTTTAAGTTTGATTGTTCAAGCGACAACTAATACGTATCAAACATTCATTATACAAAAGACCAAAGGACAAATATCAAGAAAAATTTTATAATTAGAAAGCTAAAAATGTTGCTTTTCTATTTCCGAAACTGCATCAAGAACCAATGCACTATCATCTGATAAATTTGACCTTTTGTTATAATTATTATTTTATTATTATTTACTTTTTTGTGGTATTTAAGGAAAACGTAATATTTTACTAATTTTTAAGAAAGCCTCAAATATTTCCCTAAGTTTTTCCTTTCCTCAAACTGTTCCATGCTAAATTTCAGTCCCCAAATATTTCTCCTGAAGCTTCAAATATTCCCGAAATTGGGAAATATCCGTAAGTCTGGCAACATTGGTTTCCGATAAAACACGTTTCATCTACAAAACAACCTAACTTTTAAAGAGAAAAATAAATTTTAAAAAGAACTTTCAAAAATTCGGAACAATATCGTCTGCATAAGAAAAAATAGAGTGTACATCAAAAAACAAAACAACAACAAATGAAAAGTCTAGTTAGTGCTAGAGGCCTATTTCAGTCGGTTTATTGAATGGGGATTTATTGAATGAAGTCCCCCCAAGGCACAACTTTGACATGAGTCCCCCCCCCCCAAGGTACCCCTATTTCAGTCGGTACAGCGTTGTCGAATTTTTATAATACACTCTTAATTAGTGCTAGAGGCCTATTTCAGTCGGTTTATTGAATGGGGATTTATTGAATGAAGTCCCCCCAAGGCACAACTTTGACATGAGTCCCCCCCAGGAACAACTTTGACATGAGTCCCCCCCAAGGTACCCCTATTTCAGTCGGTACAGAGTTGTCGAATTTTTATAATACACTCTTAATAGTGCTAAGGGCCTATTTCAGTCGGTTTATTGAATGGGGATTTATTGAATGAAGTCCCCCCAAGGCACAAATTTGACATGAGTCCCCCCCAGGCCCAACTTTGACATGAGTCCCCCCCAAGGCACAACTTTGACATGAGTCCCCCCAAGGCCCAACTTTGACATGAGTCCCCCCAAGGTACAAATTTGACATGAGTCCCCCCCCAAGGCACACCTTTGACATGAGTCCCCCCAAGGCCCAACTTTGACATGAGTCCCCCCCCAGGCCCAACTTTGACATGAGTCCCCCCAAGGCCCAACTTTGACATGAGTCCCCCCAAGGTACAACTTTGACATGAGTCCCCCCCCAAGGCACACCTCCCCCTCATTGGGAAAAAGAGAAAAAACGTTGTTTTGCGGCTATAAGACAGTTTGGACTTCCAACGTTATTTGTTACAATATCTGCAGCTGAAACACATTGGTTTGATTTAATGAAAACTTTATCATGGAATTTAGATCGTCACGAATTAACTAAAGAAGAATTTGTCGATATTAACAAGTTTAGCAGTAGGCTTCTGGCACTAAATTAAAATCTGTCAATGTCAGATTTTCATGTTTTAAATAATGAAATAATGTCGTGTCTGTATAATTTTTTTTTTTTTTTTTTTTTTTTTTTTTTATAAACATAGTCATTTTCATGCATAGATATAGTAATTTATATAGATCTATCATCCCATTGTTATCATGCAAAAATTTTTGATGCCGAAAAAATTTTTTGACATCAGCCATATAGTGGTAAAGAAACCATTGAAACTCGGCATTTGTAAAGAATAGATAGAATAGAATGTTGATGAATTTTCAAAATGTCGAAATATTACGTCTTTTAATGCTTCTAATAAATTTATGAAAAGAAATGGATACGTTATCATAGAAGTAAATTATATTTGACTAAATTATGAAAAATATAAATTTTATAATCAGTTACATTGTTATTATTATGAAATAAAAACTGGTTTGATTTTTAATTGAATGCGATTTTAAAGTTTGATATTTTTTAAGATTTTGTATTAGTAAGTAATATAGAATTTTCAGAATTCTTTTAAATATATTTAGCAGCAGCGTAGGTAAAGAACGTTAGTACATAAAAAGAGTTTAACTTTAAATATTAACTAAATTAATAAATATATAAAAGAAAGAAAGTAAAAGAAAAATGAATTTGAAATTGCATCTGCAGTTTCTCATTCACCTTTAGTACATAAATTATTCATAAATTTTATTTTCTAAATTATCTGTGTGTATTCACTCGGAAAAAGACGGCCATATTGTGGACTTTTCTCCGACTAAAAAGGAATAATTTTTTCCCCCAATGATCAATCTATGTCTTATTACTATACATATGTTTTCATGTAGCTAATTATCTAAATACAATCTTTAATTGGTTAAAGAAGCGTTTTATGCTCATATCTGTAAATTTAATTAAAATTTTGAAATGTTCGATGGATATAATTTTAAGTTGGATACAGACCTAACCCTCGGTCAAGTGTCATTGACTTGCATCCAGCCATTTACATGTGATACCCGGTCAAATAAAAAACATACTATATACCTCCACCTCTCCTATATGCACACACAGAAAATATTCTGAAAGAATTTCTGGTGTCCACTGATGCCTAAAACGTAAAGATAACGCATTTTTTCTCCATTGAAAGCATTTTAGTAACAGAAGCCTTATGACGCATGCGCAGACATAATTTACCCATATCTCTAAATCTAATCAAATTTTGGAAATTTTCGATGCATATAATTTTAAGTTGGGTACTGACTTAAATTCCTGCCAAGTGACGCTGAATTCCATCCAGCCATTCTCACGTGATACCCGGACAAACATAGCGTTAAAAACATACAGACACAACGACACACTCACACACACACACACACACACACAGAAAAATTTCTGGAAGTCATTTGGGCTTTCACGATGTGTGAAACGTGAAGATATCTCAAAATTTTTTGATTCTGAGAAATTTACAGACAAAAGTCTGATTTTATTAATACAGGTTTTTGAGTAATGCCTACCGGACAGAAAAAGAACAAAAGTTAAAAACCATTAAAACAAGAAAAATATATTGAAAAATTGTTGCATAAAAAATTTCAAATGTTTAGTTTCAGAGCGAAATCAAAGAACGTTAAAGGGATAAATATTGGTTTTAATAATGTCAGAAAATATTAACAAATAACTGTAGTACAATTTAGATATATGCAGGATTTGTAATTCTGGCCAAAGGAAAACTACACATTTTCAATGAAAACGTCAAATTGCATTTTCGTTTACATTTAGCGATATAATACTTTTTAAGTGGGAATATGATTTCAGTTTAAGTATCTATCTGTACGACTGTCCATATGTCTCTCTATCCATCTGCCCGCCCCAGTGTCCGTAAATATTTTCAGAATTTTTACAAAATTATATATGTTATTCAAATTTACTATGGAGTGTTCCCTATTTTAAATGACATTTATGTGTCCTGTGCAACTGGTTTGTGTACCGGGATAACGAAAAAAATAATCTGGTGTGTCACTCACACGACTTTCTCTTACCCTGAAATTTAATACTATAAATACAGGTTGGAGATGAGGAGGTAAGATAACGAGTACTGTTATGTAAACCTATGTTAAACAATTCATATTAGGCTTCTGAAGAGTTTTATATGATAATTAGTTCTGTGTGAGGGGGGCTACCGCCCCCTCAACCCCCCGTTTCATTGATGCACCTACATTTATATAGAATTTAATTCGGTTATTAAAAAATATTTCTCTTTTTAAAAAATAATTTATTAAAATTATTATTTAAAAAAATTATCTTTTATGATAAGGCAGACGATTTCCATATTAGAGAAGTAGTTTAACACCAAATATCCAAAAAAAGTCCATTTTATTCTCAATATATATAAAAAAAAAAAAAAAAAAAAAAAAAAAGTACGATTTTTTTTCTAAGTTTTTTTTTCGTTAAAAGTAAAAAAAATCTATAACTTTGTTTTAAATTATCGCTGATCGATGGTTCAACCATTCGTTTTAAAGGTATTTTCGAGCTCTTTTGAAAGATACCCATCATGAAAATTTACTCCCCTCGAGGGGGGACTTCCCCCCCAGGGGGGGAGGCGAGGCTCCTACATACAAAAAAAAATTTCCCAGTTAACTGTCTCTATTACAAAAAATACATATTTGTTTCATTTGGTTTAGTGCAGTCTATAGACGTTAAACTCTATTTTCCTGCAATTTCCCCCATAGACGTAATGTATTAGAATTCTCTTGATAGTCCCTGTACACGAACCATTTGCTTGATCTTAACGAAAAGCTTACTGTAGCATCCCTATATGATACACATTTAGAATACCAAGTTTGAACTTTCTTCCATAATTTGTTTTTGAGATATGCTGATAACAGACAGACACACAGACACAAACACACAGACACACACACAGACACACAGACCATTTGCTAAAAACATGATTTTCGTATTCAGGGGACCTCAAAACGTGTAAATATAACAAAATCTCGCGTTCGAAAATTTGAGCCTAAAACAATACTTTCTCTACCTTATGGGTAAGAGAAAGTAAAAATGCCTATACATTGCATTTTAGCACAGATATTTTTACTTTCTCTTATTTTTACTTTCTCTTACCCATAAGGTAAAGAAAGTATTGTTTTTGGGTCAAATTTTCGAACGCGAGATTTTGTTATATTTACACGTTCTAAGGTGCCCTGAATACGAAAATCATGTTTTTAGCAAATGGTCTGTGTGTATGTCTGTGTGTCTGTGTGTATGTCTGTGTGTGTGTCAGTCTGTTATCAGCATATCTCAAGAACAAATACTAGCAGACATTCCAAACTTGGTATTCTAAATGTGTATCATATATATATGCTACAGTAAGCTTTTCGTTCAGATCAAGCAAATGGTTCGTGTACAGGGACAATCAAGAGAATTCTAATACATTACGTCTATGGGGAAATTACAGGTAAGTAGAGTTTAACGTCTATAGACTGCACTAAACCAAATGAAATGAATATATATATATTGTAATAGAGATAGTCAACTGGGAAAAAAATTTTGTGTATGTAGGAGCCTCGCCTCCCCCCCCCTGGGGGGGGGAAGTCCCCCATCGAGGGGAGTAAATTTTCATGATGGGTATCTTTTAAAAGAGCTCGCCAATACCTTTAAAACGAATGGTTGAACCATTGATCTGCGATAATTTAAAACAAAGTTATCGATTTTTTTTACTTTTAACGAAAACGAAACTTAGAATTTTTTTTTTTTTTAAATATTGAGATTAAAATGGACTTTTTTCGGATATTTAGTGTTATACTACTTCTCTAATATGGAAATCAAATAATAATTTTAATAAATTAATTTTTTAAAACAGAATTATTTTTTAATAACCGAATTAAATTCTATATAAATCTAGGTGCAGTAATGAAACGGGAGGTTGAGGGGGGGGGCAGTAGCCCCCCTCACACAGAATTAATTATCATATAAAACTCTTCCGAAGCCTAATTTGAATTGTTTAACATAGGTTTACATAACATCGTTATCTTACCTCTTAATCTCCAACCTGTATTTATAGTATTAAATTTCAGGGTAAGAGAAAGTCGTGTGAGTGACACACCAGATTATTTTAAATTACATTTAAAGAACTTTCTATTGTAAAAATCATAAAGAAATTGACATTGACTTTTAATATGCTAAAATAATATTTTGCATGGAATATGATTTTGTTATCCTTCAGATTTACAGGACTACGCTAAAATACTCAGATACATTATGGACTGCAATTAGAATATAAGGGCTGCATTTTCTTTAGTGTTAAGCATTTTTAACACTTCCTAACAATGTTTAAGAATGATAAGAATTCAATTAGTCTATCTGTATGCTTTTCGGAACTACTGTCTGTCCGTTGTGTGATTACGTAGGCAAAGAGTATTGATAATTATACAATAAAACAATTGCGCACATTTGGAAAGTGTTAATAATCAATGCGTACCGCATAATTTTGCATTCTTGGTTTACTTTACTCGGATTTAAGGAAGGAAATAAATAAGGAAGAATTAAATAATTACAGAATAATGAAACATAATTTTTTTAAGGAAAAATACACCTAAAATTTGTCCCACTAACTCTTACGAAGAGAATATAAACATTATTTAAAGTTGAATAAAATAATGAGTACAATCGAAAGTACTATGTAATGAGTACGATACAAATGCTAATGACGATTGCTTTTAACGTTGGATATATATTCAAATGAAAACATCGTCACGGAAACAGTCTAGAAACAGAAAAAAGAAAGATTGTAATGACTAAGAATAAAATGTTGAAACACCAACATGCGTTTATGTTTCAGAGTCACTAGAAGATCACGAATAATTTGTTGAAATCACGGAAAATGCAGATAATGAACCATTTAATTAAATATATGTATATATATATATATATATATATATATATATATATATATATATATATATATATGAAGTACTCGCCCCCTGATGAGTATCTTACTTCTAATTTTAAGCATTTTTATCCAATTATTTCTATGGTTAATCATTTGTTTTCTCTGTCATTAAGTTTAATGGTCCTTTTTTATTATCATTCATGTCGGCGTAAGTATTTTAAGTTATTATCGTATCTTATTGGTTCTTAATCTAAATCGCAACATTTTGTGTCAGTCTTTCCTCTAAGTTAAATTCAGTTCTATATTTTTGTGTGTTGTTATTGTTTTAGTTCTATTAATTGCTAAATTTTAAGATTAAATTTTATTACGTTATCTATCATTTATATATATATATCCCTTTTAAAGAAATTAAATAAATAAATAATAGTATAATAGTTGTTACTATGGAGTGCGGATGATTGAAATGAAAGAGTAAATTTTAAAATATGAAACAGAAAAATCTATTGATAAAATTTAAATTCGAAAATTGAAAATCGAAAAAGTCTCCATTAGATGCACCCTTGCAGGATACAAGATACCCCTCTGTAAATTTTTATACTCTATAATCAGTAGTCGGAGCACCAGTGGCCACACAGATAATGAAAGAAAAAATTTAAGAAAATATAACCGAAAAATCTATGAAAAAAATCACAAAAACTTAATTTAACAAATTCAAAAATCGAAAAAAATCCGAATGATATGCATTCCTACAGGTTCCAAGTTAACCCTCTACCAAGTTTTGTAGCTTTGCGATTAGTAGCCTAACTCCAGAGTTCACCCAAACAGACAGGCACACAGACTTTTATCTTTATTTAGATAGATGAGGTTCAGTCTAAAACTAGCAAGGCTAAATAGAAAGATATTAAAACTTCTTCACACACCATAAATTTTAAGTCAGCACAACCGGTTTCGAAAGGACGTAGCCTTTCTTCATCAGGTGCAAAAAAACACGTGCTACTGCATTGGAGACAAAAGCAAGTCTTGCTTTTGCCTCCAAGGCAGTAGCACGTGTTTTTTTGCACCTGATGAAGAAAGGCTACGTCCTTTCGAAACCGGTTATGCTGACTTAAAATTTATGGTGTGTGAAGAAGTTTTAATATCTTTCTATTGATTTTACGCCAGTTTTTGAATTTAGTTTTGGTAGCAAGGCTAAAGTCGTTAAGTACTTACTTAAGTCGTTAAATACTTCGTCATTAGATCAAACATTTTAAAAATTTCTCAAAAAACTTAAATTTTTGAATTTTATTTTTTTAATTTCATGCTTTTTAAAAAATTAATATTCTTAACATTTTTTTTTTTTTTTTTTTTTTTTTTTTAAGCCCACGCATGCAAATTTTCTTTATTTAAAGTGGTAATTTACAAAAGTAAATAAATAAATAATGTCTATTGCTTGTTTAAAAAGTCAAATAAACAAGTGTTGACATTTTTTCTTTTAATTGTAAATAGCATTATTATTTAAATAAAGGATTTGTTCCAATTTAAAAATAAAAATTATTTTGTATCTTCGCATATACAAAAGAACAATAAAAATCCTATTGAATACGTTCAAGTGTAGGAATAACAAATTAATTTGATTGTATTTTGATTTAGTCTTATTCATAGTATTTTTATCCATTTTACTATTATAAAGTAGAATATGCAATGTATTTTTAGGATTAGAAAATTCATATTTAAATAATATTTATCATACTCAATAAACAAAATTTGAAACATATATAATGCAATAAAAAAATGCAAAATAAGCCTTTTTTCAAAGAAAAATTTATTCCAATGAATAAAAACTTAATTCATCTTATCTAAAACTTACAATTTAAAATTAAAGTGATTCTAAATTGCAATGTGCACTTCGAAAAATATAATTTGGCAGTACTTCAAAGAGTCTTTAAAAAACAATTCGTTTTCCAGAATTGTTAATACCTACTATAGAAAAGAGAAAAAAATAACTGTACTTCACAAGAGGCACGCAAATCCTTTATGTCATATTAAATTTCCATTTTTATCTTCTCGTACATTTTACATACAGCATTATTTTGATGGATAAATTTATTTTTTTAGAGACAGGATAAGATTAAAAAAATAAAAAGAATAAAAAGAATGACAGGAAGA
The DNA here is from genome assembly GCA_963930645.1 of Salticus scenicus. NCBI lineage: Eukaryota > Metazoa > Arthropoda > Arachnida > Araneae > Salticidae > Salticus > Salticus scenicus. The sequence continues at coordinate 173,491,038 of OZ005648.1, forward strand.
ATGAAATGGGCGTATATATGCAGCAGCATCGCTTAAAAATATTGTTGGAAAAAAAGAATTTTAGATCAAAGCTTCTTTACAGCTTTTTTTTTTTTTAAATCCAATTCGAAAATACAAATATCAAATACCTTCTAAAGCGTGACATTTTGAGAGTTTAGAATACATTAATAATGAAAATATACTATTTTGCTTTTTATTATTCAATTTACTTATCTATTTAATACATATATATATACGTATCGAAAGAGTATATAATTCCCCATACTTTATTCTTTGGAGAAGAATTTTATTTATTGACTTATTTAGCTTCCGTCGTTAGAATTTGTAAAGCACGTATAAAACAATTAAGTCAAAACGTCGTTCGTTTTATACAATATTTGAGTATTAGTGTAAATTCGAAAAGAAAAAAAAAAAAATGCACCACCGTATATACGCAGCAGCACGGGTTAAAATTATTTGAAGGAAACGAAAAAAGAGTTTTGTATTAAACTTTCCTAACAGCTTTTACTTTTTCATAACTAATTTGAAAATACGACTATCAAATATCTTCTATTAAATCGGGACATTTTGAGAATTTAGAATGCATTAATCGTGAAAATGTGCTATTCTGCTTTTTATTATTCGATTTACTTATCAATTTTTAAAAATTTTTATCTAAAAGGTATATATAACATGATTTTCTATATTTTATTCTTTAGGGAAGAAATTTATACATTTGTTTATCTATTTGAAATTTTGTAATTAGAATTTATGAAACACATATGAAATATTTAGGTCTTAAAATTGTTCATTTTTACAATATTCGAGTGTCATCTATATTTTTAATAAGTTTGTCTATATTACTTTGACTTTCTAGCGTTCACAGTAAAAAATAAAAAAACTTACTGTTACAGTTATATTTTATTTTCGTGAATTAATTGTAATTTAAATAAAATGTAATAGAAATAAATATGAAGTAATAATGAGATCAACTCCATTGAAATATGTATATGCTTATTATTTTGTTAATATATTTTTTTTTTCGTTATTAACATTAACAACTTTATATAGGAACTTATTTGTAAGCCAAGGTGCAATGTTTATTATATATTATCCAATTCTTAAAATATAATCTGGTGTGTGACTACAAAACAACTTCCATTACCCACTACTACACACGTTATAAACTCTTTTACGAGATGATATGGACATAAAACATAAAACTGACCTGACTGATCAGACGTCTAAGAATTTTTCTTTACTAATCAATTAATATAAACGTTATAAAGACATTTAAAAGTGACTTTTAAAGCAACTTGAAAGAAAATCGGTATAGTCATCAAGAAATGACCTGCATAATCCGGACGCCTGTTTATTTTCCTGTAACCAACTAATGCATAAAAAAACATTGATAAAAAAACGTTAACAAAAAACCTTAGGGGTTCACTTGTGATAACTCATCTAATGGATTATTTGAATGCACTAAACTTTTGAAATCAATGTCATCCGCGAAATTGCTTTCCTTTTAAAATAATTTGGGGATTCTAGAATTTTATTCGAACATAACAATCAGGGCCGGAGGCCCCCTACTTAAAAAAAAAAAAAGAAAGAAAGAAAAAAAAAACGTGTTTTCAAACAAATTTTTTCTGCTTAAGATGATTCTGTGAAGAAAAAGTATATTTTCCATTTGAAACTAGTATGTTGTGGCCACCACAAGACTTTCTTCTATATTTTCCTATACAAATTCACTCGCTAACATTTAAAAAAAAAGAACTGTTAAAAGTAAAAAAAAAAAAATCGATAATTTTGTTTTAAATTATCACATATTTATAGTTCAACCATTCATTTTAAAGGTATTGACGAGACCTTTCGAAAGATACCCATCTTGAAATTTTACTCCCCCCCCCAGGGGGTACTTCCCCCCGGAGGGGGGGAAGCGATGCCCCCACATGCACAATTTTTTTTTCCTAATTAACTACTACTATTATCAATAATTCATATTAATTTTACAATCACGGTTTAAGAATAACTCTCATTATGTGAATTTATACGAAATTTTTTTCTATACTGCCATGTTAAAAATTTACAAAAAATACGATCACAGCGCCACCTGTTGAGCGATTGATCTCCAAATCTAATCAGCACCAGTTTATGTCAGGGGCCAACTAAATACCGAGTTTGGTTAAATTTCGTTTAAAAAAAAATACGATTTTTTTCTTGTTTTTTTTTTTTTTTTTTTTTTCGTTAAAAGTAAAAAAAATCGATAACTTTGTTTTAAATTATCACAGATTTATAGTTCAACCATTCGTTTTAAAGGTACTGACGAGACCTTTCGAAAGATACCCATCTTGAAAATGGTGGCGAGGCTCCTACAAATACAAAAAAAAATTCCCAGCTGACTATCTTTATAAAAAATAATTCTTGTAAATTTCATAATGATTACTAAAAAATAATTCTCTTTATGCACATTTATACAAAATTTTGTCCTATATCACCATGTTAAAAATTTAGAAAAAGCGGGATGGCAACGCAACCTGTAAGACAATTTTTACCAAACGTTGATAGGCACTAATTTATGTTAAGGTGCAACTACATACCAATTTGTATGAAATTCTGTGCAGTAGTTCCTGAGATACAGTTGCCACAAAATTTTGTCACACACACACACACAGACAGACATTTTCTACAAATGGTCAAATCGTGTTCTAAAGCTCTCAAAACGTGTAAATCCATCAAAAACCCGAGGTCGAAAATTTTTACGAATCCAATACTTTCTTCTGTTGAATCTAGAAGAAAGTAAAAAGGAGTCTGTGTTACATGGACCCCTACTGGCCCCGGCGACCCAAATCTGGTACCTCATCCGATATATTGAATGCACAAAACTTGTGAAATCAATGTCATGTTGAATTTGCTTTCTTCTTAAAATAATTTGAGGTTTCTAGACTTTTATTTGAGCATCTCCATTTGTGTACTATCCATTTGTGTACTATGCGTTAAAACTTTGAACTCGAATTTCTCCTTGAGTATTGGTCGCACAAATATCGAATTTTTTTGTGTTTGAAATGTTTTTGTGGGGACAATATTTCCTTAAATATGAAAGTACTTACCTGAGAGCTGTATACAATTTTTACATTTTGTAATTTTTCATTAATCTTTTTGTTTTTGTTTTTCTCTTCAGACTTTTAATATTTTCACTCTGCGTCTAGTTTTGACCATTTTTGTAACTGGAAATATACCTAGGACTAATAGTTGCGAACATAAAGGTCGCTCAAGTTAAACGTGGACACCCTGTATTTTGTTTAATATAAAAAATTATTATTTTTAACGATTATTTGTAACAACTGAAATTAAATAAGATTATTATATTAAGATTTGAATTTAATATTAATATTCATTGGAAGGAAAATGTACCATTTATTCGCGTGAGAGGCGAATGCGTTTTACTGGTTTATTTTTATTTTATTTTATTTTATTTTTAACTGATTATTAAGTAGATGGATCTTATTCATTTGGTAATTTCTGTCTGAAAAATAACAGATCAGTATACTGAAACCATTTTACGGTAAAGTCACTCATTGTAATTAAATCGGAATCCGGGAACCATTGCAAAGATGTCTTACAATATTTACATACTTCTTCTCTGCTTCCTTCTTTCTCAACAGATATTTTGACTGAAAGTTCATATACCTCATTTTAAGAGCAGGTGAGGAATTACAAACTTTATTGTCTTTTGCAACGAAAGAATTTAATTTCAATTTTTCCTTAACGAGAAAAGTCTAAACTTATGTTGTTCGTAACAAATAATTTTGAGGAAACTCGAATGCATGAAACATCCAACGGTCAATTTGGCTTTATTTGGTCACGAATAAAGCTTTTTAAAAAAAAAAAAAAAAAAAAAACATATAAATGTTCTTAACGATTAAAAAAAGTAAATATTGTTTTGCCTGGAATTGTGGCAGTGTATATAACATGACCAAAATGTTAATGTCAGGAATTATACACACTTGCTCTTTATATGCTGGTCTATAAAGAACTAATTTTTTGTGCTCTGGTATTCTGGTATTACACCCACACTCTTATACTCTTATGTGTGCGTTTTCTAATTTATAAAATAATATGTAGTTCAAATTTTAAAGTACAAATGTTAAATTTTATGAATAAAATCCATCTTCTGTAAAGAAGTTTTAATATGCTTCTGTTTGATCCGATACCTGGTTTATAGCACAAACCAATCTCACTTTAAAGTTATAAAGTATCACTCACCATTTAAACCCCCTCCCTTACACACACACACACAAACACAAACACTGACCAATTTCCAAAAAACGTATTTTTTTAACTGTGAAGACCTTAAAACGAGTAATTCAGGTAAAAATTCGATATAAAAATATTTGACTGGATACAATACTTTCGTTACCTACGGTACATGGGTAACAGAAATAAAAAACTTTAACCCCCCCCCCCCCCTAAAAACGACTGCTATTTTCATTAAAAAGCATTAAAAAAGAATTTCTAAATTAATAAGAAACTTCGACACAACTAGTAACAGAGTTGGTCCGTTTTAAGTATTTAATGTTCAGAGAATCATATTTTGAATGGTGAATTCATGTTGAGACTTACTTATAAGAAAACTTAATCTTATACTAAGTTTGCATAAAATTTAGTTGCGATTATCTAAGATTCTTTTTTTTTTTTTTTTTTTTTTTTTTGTAAGAATATTTAAGTTTAATATTAGTATATGTCAGCAGTAAATGATACATACATAATATTCTAAATATTGAAATAGTAAATGTTATACTTAACGTAATATATTAAAACTAGTTTGTTGTAGGGCGCCTAAGGCCTCAATTGAAAAAATAATCGTTTTATTTTATTTATTTCTCACTCTCACTTTAAATAATTCATTTGCTAGCAAGCCCGTGCGAAATTTCCTCACTTGGTTTATCTCTTCGTTACCTTTAAAATTATTATTTTATAGACGTCATTTTTTTCTTATGCATGAGCAAATTTATTTATTTATTTATTTTTTACGGGAAAGCATATTTCATTTTATGCTGAAAACAAAATGACAACAATTAAAATTTTAAAATGTATTTCACAACGAGATATATAAATTAGAGTGCTGATTCAATCCGCGATTGTAATGAAATGCTCGTCTTCTGGTGGGCTAGGGCGAAATTACAATTAACATGCTTTAATTCGGCTTCCATCAAGCCGCCATTGCTTGTCGATGTTTAGTTTCACATATATTTATTGAATAAAAATGAATAAATCCGGTAAAAAAAAAAAAATAAAATAAAATAAAAACATACTGTTGTGTACTACAGTGATCAAGAAAGGATCCAAAGGATCAAGAAATCCAGAATTAAGCTTCCATTTATTTCCAAATGACAAATTTAAAATTTCAGTTGCTTCGGCTAATGGAAGTAAAGAATTAATCAGATGATTTGAAACTAATATTTGTTCAACTTCAGTTAAAAATCTACTTCCGATCGAACTTTGAATAAACTGAAATATTTTTTTCCAAAAGCAATCAATTTTCCATAGTGTAATGGCGGAAAAATTATAGTACGAATTTTTAGTAGAATAACAAAAAGAACAATAATAAATACACGTGGCTATTATATTTACTAACAACAAAAGCTGAAAAAGCGCCATCTATCGATCATTACAAACGCGGATGGATGAAGGATTAGCTTTCCGTGGTTCAAGATGAATCACGTGACATCCTCCAATAGGTTGCTGTGTTTGGCCCTTTATCGCTATTTTGGCATTTAAAATATCAGTTCGACAAATTATCATTATTATTAGGTAACATGACAGTTCTATGACCGAAATAAATTGTTCTTAAAATAATTTTGCACATATTTCACATTTTAATAAATAATATAATACCTTTTTTTCATCGTTTCCCAACAAAGTTTAAAAGTGTTTATAAAAGAAAATTTAAACTTTTAAAGAGCTAAATTTAACAACAACTAATAATTTTTCAACTATTTTTAAGCATTTTGTCGGTTAAAGTTCAACTGCACGAAATAAAAAAGAAGTAAAATCAAAATCAAAATGATTTAGAACAAAAGAATATTAAACTACGTAAGTAAACAAAAACATTGGCGGTTATGATTTATGTGAAGAAATATCTCCAAACCGTTGCCATAGAAATTTACTGAAAATAAGCTGTTACCAAGGGAGCCACCGAATACGCAGGTACAAGGAGAGCATGTCACATGACTCATCTTGGACCTTTTCAAGGGTTACCATTTATCACTCTACTTTATATATCTCGTTGATATTTTAAAGCTTTTATTTTCATATTTTAATTAATTTTAAAAAATTTAATTACATGTTCGTTACAAATAAGGTACCAAATGAAAGGCGTATTTTTTCTGAATCCGTTGGTTTAAACAGCTTATCGATCGGACAATTAGATTTTTTAAAATTGACTAAAGTATGAAAATTAGGAGATAGAGTCCAATTAAATCTCTTAAACCTACTCTTAAACCTAAAGTGTGACAGAATCAGCCACGGATGAGGTAACTATGTATGCTGATATGATAAAGCCGAGCTGTCTTCTAAATTCTCAGTGCAATAATTTTACAGTTGGTTAATAGTATTTACTATGATTAGTGAAAATGTTTATATATATTAACTAGCAGGCAATGCCCGCTTCGCTGGTCCCTATTTTTAAATGAATCACTATAATTACTGAATTCTCAAAATTGCTTTAATTTTTATCACGTGAAAAAAAAAGAAAAACAAAATCTGATTAGGAAAAATGTCGCACCGGGTTCTTACTGCCTTCGGAAAAAATTCCCAAAATGCTCTAACTCTTATTTCTATTATTTTCCCCCTTCGCCCCCCCCCCTCTCGTCTATCCTAATAATTTTACAAATTCAAAAATATCCGCAATCGATTTGTAAGTATCAAAAACCCCTATGCACCAGTTTTGAACGATCTATCTCTATTTTTATTTTTTTGCCCCTCTGCTCCCCCCTTCCCGCCCCTCCCAACAATTTTAAAAATTCGAAAATATCCGCAATCGATTCGTAAGTATCGAAAACCTCTATATACCAATTTTGAACGATCTAACTCTATTTTTATTTTTTGCCCCCCCCCCTCTCCCCTCCCCCCCTCCAGGCCCTCCTAATAACTTTACACTTTCGAAAATATCCCCATTCGACTTGCAGGCCTCTAAAACCTATCTGTACCAATTTTGGACGGCCTAACTGTATTTCTATTTGTTTTTACCCCACAGCCCCCCCTTACCGCCCCACCCCTATCCCGCCCCTCCTAATAATTTTACAAATTCAAAAATATCCGCAATCGATTTGTAAGTATCGAAAACCTCTATGTACCAATTTTGAATGATCTGACACTATTTTTATTTCCCCCCCCCCTCCGCCCCCTTCTCGCCCCTCCTAATAACTTTACGCGTTCGATAATATATCCATTCGACTTGCAGGCCTTTAAAACCTATCTGTACCAAATTTAAACGGCTTAACTGTATTTCTATTTGTTTTTGTTCCATAGCCCCCCTCCCTTGCTGCCCCACCTGGGGGCTGAATTTCTAAAATTCCAGACATTGGTTTTTAGATAGTTGCATTAGCTATATTTTAGAGCAAAAATTTCACGTATATCTATTTTTTTGTTAGAGATATATAGGATTATGCGAAATCACGTTTTACGCATGTGAAATCACGTCCCCCCCCCCCCGCTCCCCTTGGGAACCGAATTTTGAAAATTCCAGAAATTGGTTTTTAGACATTTGTGTTAGCTATATTTTAAAGCAAAAATTTTACGAATATCTGTTTTTTTTCTTTGAGATATGAAGGATTTTGTGAAATCACGTTTTGCCCCCTCCCCCCCTTGGGGGGCGAATTTTGTAAAATCGTTTCTTAGAGGATGCCTACGTCATAGAAGGAACATCGTCACAAAATTTCATGCTTCTAGGTCCAGGGGTTTGGTCTGGGCGATGATGAATCACCCTTCAGTCAGTCAGGAAGAACGATTTTATATATATAGACTAGCTGGCTTCGCCCGCTAGCGGGTCAGTATTTTCAAATGAATCACTATAATGAATCACTAACAGAAACTTTTAGTGTTAAGAAAAGAAATTTAAAAAAAAAAAAATCATTTCTGATTGGGTAAAAAGTCGGGCCGGGTCCCCACGCGCTGCGCGCGCGTATTCCTTCCCTGACCCTACGTGCCCCCTAAAAAAAATCATTTCTGATCGGGTAAAAACTCGCACCGGGTCCCCACTGCCTTTGGCAGCGCAGTACCGTGTGCGCTGCGCGCGTACAACTGAAGGGATACTCTTGTGAAAAAAACAATTTCCACATATATCAAGTTAGCAGAGTTAGCAGTGCAGTGAAATGATAGTTGCTCAGCTCTAAAAAGCTATAAAGAAGATAAATATATGTGGCATTCATTGAAGACAAAAGTTCAATTAAAACAGTTTATTAAAGTTGAAACAAAATGATGAATAACATTAAATCAGCTGAAACAATTTTAGAAAGGTTGCTGACGAAAGGTTAAATACCCTTAAAAATACTGCCATACTGAGTTCAAAATAGAAAGCTACTTTTCATTGTGAAATAACTAGATACACTAAACGAACAAGTCACAAAAACGTAATTTACAATCATAATAAAACTAAACAGTTTATAATTATATCGAAATACCAGCTCATAACTTTGAGCTAAACTGAAAAAACATAAAAGCTCAAAAGATTAAGAGCTTAAGAGCTTAAGAGACTGATTACATATTTCCTACCTCCTTTTATAGTCACGAAACGGATTCAAAGTAACAGCTACTAGATGCTGTAGAATAGGAACGCCTCCCATAACTATAGCAACACGACGCTGCGAGTCAGCCGCCATCTATGGGCTTAGCAAAGAGACTCTGCAGTTGAAAAAATATTACATCTCCTCGCTAAGTAGCGAAAAGAACAATCCGTAAAAGGATTTAAACATATTTTTCTTCAAGTTAATTTTAATAAAATATGCTTTTAAATATGAGGTAAGTAATTAAAGTTATTTCAAATGACTTAAACATAAATATATTAATAAGGAATATAATTTTTAACTAAAAGTAATTATCATTAAGTTTTTTAATTTTAATATATCTTTAACTCAAATGGCAGCATCAAAAGAGAAAATAGCACTAAACGCTATAATTCATTTAATTAATAACTTAAACTTTAAAGGTTATAAAGTGAATTTAAATTATATTTAAGTAGTAAATGAATTTAAATTTAAATTTGAGAATCAACACGGAAAGGGTACAAATTTTACAACAAGGCCCCCCACCGTGTTGATTCGACAAACACAAACGTCAGCAATTACAATATAAACTTTATTAGAAAAGAAATAAAAAAAATTCCTTGAATATTTAGTGACTTGACGAGAGATTCACATATGTCTTCTACAGAATATACTTCACACAAAGCTAGAAGGCTTGTCAATCATAAGATCAAGAGTCCACAAGTCCAACTCACAATCAAAAAAAAAGTAGCACTATCAATATTCTATACATATCTACTAAAAGAAAGAACAAGATATTAATACAGAGCAAATATGCACAGCATTTCAAGGAAACCTTTTTTTTTCCCCATTCCCCATTGTCAAAATAAGAAAACAATGATATTCACAAATATATGAAACATTTACATAACATACACATAACCAATTACACGTAGCGCTACGAATCTCTCTCATACAAAAGTTAAACTAAACTATACATCACTACACAATGGAAAACGTAGGAAAAACCCACCAAGAAAATGCATACATATCCCTCTAAAAAACCATTTTTTCAGTTTCAAAAAATTCAAATATATATTATACGTTCAAAAAATTTAAAAGTTACTTTATCTTTATATACATTTACTTAATAAATACTTTATTTACAAATTTAGACATATCACCTTTAGTAAGGGGCTTTGTGAAGGGATCGGCAAAGTTATTTTTAGTATTTACATATTTTAAATCAAACCGTTCCACAAATAGCCATTCACGGATGAAAAATAATTTTACATTAATATGTTTAGATTTGTTATTCTCTATAGGAGACCTCGTAAAATTAATAGCTGCTTGGTTATCAGCAAAAAGTATTGGTGGTTCATATGAAATAGCAATTAATTTAAAATCAATACAATCTCGTAATATATTATCAAACCACATTAATTCTTTAACCCCGTCACACATGGATACAAATTCACTTTCCATGGTTGAAAGGCAAACACTTTTTTGCTTAAAGGTTTTCCAAGAAATAGGGCTATTATCCAAAAATAAAATTTGTCCCCCCATTGATACGAAGTCATCTCTATTCATCGCGAAATCAGCGTCAGAGAAAGCAGTTAAACAAGGATTAAAACAATTCAAATTTAATTTCAAATCTCGAGTACACGAAACATACCCAAGTAATTTAATTAATCCATTCCAATGATTAAACCCCGGTGAATTTTGAAATTGACTGAATATATTAACTGCGTAGGCAATATCAGGTCGTGTCCTGTTTGCAATGAAAGATAAACATCCTAAGATATTCCGATATGGAAATTTAGACATTTCATCAATTTCATTTTGATTAGTAGGACAATCTTTTTTCGAATACTTAATGCCTTTTACAATAGGTAATGAGCAGAAAGGGATGTTAAACGACTTAAACCTGTCATACACTTCATTAATATATAATTCCTGAAAAATTTGTACTGAATCATTTTCATAATTAAATTCTACACCAAGTAATTTCTTGGTTTTACCTAAAATTTTTATATCAAATTTACATTTTAATAAATTAAGAATTTTATCTATTTGAAATTGATTTTTACCAAACAAAACTAAATCATCTACATAAACTAATAAAACAATATAATTTTCAAAATAATATGAACAATTACACCAGTTAAATTTATTAAACCCTAAATCTAATAGTACTTTATTTAACTCATAATACCAGAGCCGGCCACTTTGATGAAGGCCATATAACGCTTTGTCTAGTTTACAAACAAGATTCCCCCCCCCCCTTTACAACATATCCTTTTGGCTGAGACATATAAATTTCTTCTTTTAAAGGTGCATAAAGATAAGCACATTTTATATCGCATTGAACATTATGCCATTTATAACATGAGACCAATAATGAAAAAAAGAAACGTATTACTGAGAAATTAACGACGGGTGAAAACGTCTCGTCATAAGTGTCCCCCTTTATCTGATGAAAGCCCTGGGCCACGAGCCTCGCTTTAAAGCGGGCAACGTTTCCTAGCTCATCTCTTTTAACGGCGTATACCCATCTATTTCCCAAAACTTTTTTCCCCTCCGGTAAATTAACCAGATGCCAAACTTTACGAGTTTTCATATTATTTATCTCATCATCCATGGCATTTTTCCATTCAATACATTCTGAAGATTTAACGGCCTGATTATATGTTTTAGGTATAGGGATAACTAGTCATGATTTTTTATGAGTTAAACTTGAAGTTGGGTTATTCGAGTTTTGCTGATCAACTACCCCCTCAAACTTATTACTACTAGAGAAATCAAAAAAATTAGAGTCAAAAATTAAATTATTTTTATCACAATATTGCTTGACATCGTTCATTGATCTCAATCTAGTTTTAGTGTTGTCCGGGTAATAGAAGATGTCAACTCTGTCACTCATTTTTCTGGGTACGGGTTTTCTATTCCAAGTAATTGAAGAAAGAGGTTTAAGAGAAGATTTATCTACAGGAGTTTCATCGACGGGCTCGTCACTAGAATCATCGGGCTCACCTCCGAAAACAATGTCAACAGGATCGGAAACTTGACAATCAACTGGACTTTCCGGAAGTAAGTCCAATTCCTCCAGTGAGGTGCCCATCACCGCTCCACTGCATTTACTAAATAGCTGATCAGAGAACGTTACGTTTATAGTTTCAACTATTTTATCCTCATCCTCCAACCAAATTTTATACCCCTTAGTCTTTAATGAATAACCTATTAGTACTCCCTTTTTAGCCTTAGGTTCAAGCTTATGGTCTCTATGCTGTTTTGGGATCCCAACATACGAAATTAATCCAAACGGCTTCAGGTGTCTTACGGATGGTTTAAACCCAGTATATAACTCAAAAGGAGTCTTAGTTTGTCCCCTATGGATTAAACGGTTCCAAGTGTACGCGAAATACAACACTGCATCGGGCCAAAAAGAAAAAGGTAAACCACTATCCGTGATTATAGCTCTAACACAATTTAAAGAAGTTTGATTAAACCGCTCACTTAACCCATTTTGCTCAGGTGTGAACGTGTTAGTTAACTCATGAACAACTCCATTTTTACTACAAAATGATTTGAAATTGTCATTTACAAATTCGGAACCATTGTCCGTACGAATAGCTTTTAATTTTTTATTCAAACTACGTTCAGCCCGTGCAATGTGCCTCTCGAATACACCAAAAACCTGAGACTTATCCTTTAAAGGATAAACAGCAACCCTTTTAGAAAATCCATCAATAATGGACAAAAAGAACCTTTCCCCATTTTTACCAGTTACTTTAATTGGGCCCCAGACGTCCATAAATACTTTCTCTAACGGTGATTTAACGCCATGAACATCGGATGACTTAAAAGACACACGGTTTTGTTTACTAATCCTACAAGGTTCACAAAAAAATTTCTTAAACTTAAGTTTAGGAAGGCCCCTCACCCCGTTCTTCTTGCTAGTATTTACAATAGTATCAGGACTTACATGCCCAAAACGAGCATGCCAATACCCAATTTCATTAACTTTTGCAAGAGAAGCTGAAGGATTTTCTGGGTGCCCCCCATTCACTTTACTCCCCTTTTTAACTTTAGAAACATTAGGATATAAATAGTAAACACCGTCTTTAATTTTAGCAGTAAAAATATGTCTTTTATCTCTACCGAACACCGACACTCGACCCTTACCGCCAGTGTATGTGGCACCGTTCACATCTAATTTAGGACCCGATATTAAATTTTTCCGTAACTTTGGGGAATATAGCACATCTTTTAAATACAATACATTTTTACCAAAATTCAACTTAACAGTTCCTTTAGCAGTAATGGGAAAACTAATACCATCGATCGCGACAAAAAGCTCCTCTCCCTCCACAGGAGTATAATGCTCAAAAAGATCTAAATTTCTTAGAAAATGATTTGAAGCAGCAGTATCAAAAATAAAGCTGTCATCATCACTTAAATTACTAAAGTTAGCTTGAGCTATGTAGTAGGAGGGGGGGAGATTTGCATTTGTCACGACCGTTGGAGTTATACTTTAAATTTCTAGGTTTAAATTTAACATTACTATTCAAAAAACAGTTTTTCTTAAAGTGGCCAATACGGCCACACTTAAAACAAGTTAAAGGTTTTTTACCTTTGTGCTGGACGTTCTGTATCTGAACACTGTTATTGGCATCTTTCTTAATATCACCCTCACGAAACTGTAGACGCGATTCCTCCGCTGTTAACTCGGACACAATATTCTGGAACTTGAACTGGTCGTTCTTCCAACGCAACAAATATTGCACTGCAGATTCAAACTTGGATGGTAGGTGTTGCAAGAGCTGGAAACAGCAGTACACGTCCTCCATAGCATGACCAATTTCACGCAGCTGGTCCAGTATTCTTGATAACCGGGTTACAAAAGAATTCACCGTTTCATTCTCAGACATTCTACAATTAATGAACTCTGTAAACAGTCCCATATGATGAGCTCTTGAGTCTGATATAAAGGTCTTCTTCAAAATCTCCCAGGCATCAATAGCACAATCACAATTTTCAATAATGCCCCTGACTTCAGGCGATGTATTCAAATATATTGTTGACAATGCAACTCGACTACGAGATTTAAAATCTTCCACTTGTTTTGAAGTTATTCCGGCCTCAGCATCTTCAACAGGCAGTTTTTCTTTTTTACATATTATATTCCAGCAGTTTCTTTCAATTAAAATAAATTTAATGTCCTTGACCCACGTAGTATAATTATTCATCCGTAATTTTTCAATCGTGGGGTTTAAACTTACTGCCATTTCAATTTCTTATCTTCAAACACTTAGAATGCCATAAAAACTATTATCAAAATTTTAATGCTATGAGCTGACAACGAGCCAAATCGCCCATAACCGCTTATTGTGAAAAAAACAATTTCCACATATATCAAGTTAGCAGAGTTAGCAGTGCAGTGAAATGATAGTTGCTCAGCTCTAAAAAGCTATAAAGAAGATAAATATATGTGGCATTCATTGAAGACAAAAGTTCAATTAAAACAGTTTATTAAAGTTGAAACAAAATGATGAATAACATTAAATCAGCTGAAACAATTTTAGAAAGGTTGCTGACGAAAGGTTAAATACCCTTAAAAATACTGCCATACTGAGTTCAAAATAGAAAGCTACTTTTCATTGTGAAATAACTAGATACACTAAACGAACAAGTCACAAAAACGTAATTTACAATCATAATAAAACTAAACAGTTTATAATTATATCGAAATACCAGCTCATAACTTTGAGCTAAACTGAAAAAACATAAAAGCTCAAAAGATTAAGAGCTTAAGAGCTTAAGAGACTGATTACATATTTCCTACCTCCTTTTATAGTCACGAAACGGATTCAAAGTAACAGCTACTAGATGCTGTAGAATAGGAACGCCTCCCATAACTATAGCAACACGACGCTGCGAGTCAGCCGCCATCTATGGGCTTAGCAAAGAGACTCTGCAGTTGAAAAAATATTACATCTCCTCGCTAAGTAGCGAAAAGAACAATCCGTAAAAGGATTTAAACATATTTTTCTTTAAGTTAATTTTAATAAAATATGCTTTTAAATATGAGGTAAGTAATTAAAGTTATTTCAAATGACTTAAACATAAATATATTAATAAGGAATATAATTTTTAACTAAAAGTAATTATCATTAAGTTTTTTAATTTTAATATATCTTTAACTGAAATGGCAGCATCAAAAGAGAAAATAGCACTAAACGCTATAATTCATTTAATTAATAACTTAAACTTTAAAGGTTATAAAGTGAATTTAAATTATATTTAAGTAGTAAATGAATTTAAATTTAAATTTGAGAATCAACACGGAAAGGGTACAAATTTTACAACAGATACACGCGCTGCGCGCGCGTATTCCTTCCCTGACCCTTCGTGCCCCCTAAAAAAAAAATCATTTCTGATCGGGTAAAAACTCGCACCGGGTCCCCACTGCCTTCGGCAGCGCACAACTTCAGGGATACACGCGCTGCGCGCGCGTATTCCTTCCCTGAGCCTTCGTGCCCCCTAAAAAAAAAAATCATTTCTGATCGGGAAAAAACTCGCACCGGGTCCCCACTGCCTTCGGCAGCGCAGTCGCGTGCGCGCTGCGCGCGCATAAGTTAAGGGATACGCGCGCGGTGCACGCCTATTTCTTCTCCACCCTTTCAGGCCCTCTTAATTAACCTACGTATACCAATTTTGAACGATCTAACTCATTTGGCTGAGATGCAAAAGAAAACGTAAACAGGACACCTCAAAACGTGTAAATCTGGTGAAAACTTTCGATAATTGAAAGGAACTTTAAAATATCTTTCGAATGATGTATTAAAAATAATTTAATCATAATTAGAAATTGAAATATTGAAATTTGAAAATATTAAAGCGCCATCTGTCGGTAGAAATTTCTGTATTCCACTGTTCCATTCCAATTCAAAAACGCTTTCTAATGATGTATTACTTATGAAATTATTTTAATTAGTAGCTGAGATACAAAGAAAACTAATTCAGGACACCTCAAAAACGTGTAAATCTGGTGAAAACTTTCGATAATATAAAAGAACTTTAAAATATCTTTCGAATGATGTATTAAAAAAAATTTAATCATAATTAGAAATTGAAATATTGAAATTTGAAAATAATACAGCACCATAAGAGAAAACTGATTCAGGACACCTCAAAACGTGTAAATCTCGTGAAAACTTTCGATAATTTAAAAGGACTTTAAAATATCTTTCGAGTGATGCATTAAAAATGATTTAATTATAATTGAAGAGCTTGTTTCCAAAAGGCGTTAAGTCAAAAATTTCAAAAATTGACTTTTCGATGCAAAAGGTCGCAACACACGTCTAACAATATATTTTCAATAAGTAGAAGTCCCAAACGAAGTTTAGTCCTAATGAAAACAGAAAGTGAAATCCGTGTTTTTTTCCAAAAAGAATTAAGTCATAGGTAAGTTTTGTGTCAAAAAGGATTAAGTCAAGTTCAACCAATTGTAGCGTGCTTTGAGATAACGTGGTTTGTCTGGACTTCGGTGAAAAGTCAAAAGTAAGGAAAATGATGCTGTTGTAGATTGTCACATTCAGACAGTTTTTTTTTTTTTTTTTTTTTTTTTTTCCGTAGAAAAATATAAAGAGGAATGTACTTATAACCTTTATTATAATGTGTTTGTAAAAGATTTTAATATTGGTTTTGGAACCCCGAAAAAAGACATTTGTTCCTTCAGTATTAGGGAAAAAAAATACAAATGAATTCAGAAAAATGTACAGAAAAAAGAAAAGACCCTGTTAACCGAACTTTTGATTCTTAAACACCGGAGCAAAATATTTTATTCACTTTTAAGGGAAAAGCTTAGAGGAAAAGATGAAATTACAATATGTTTTGACTGATGCAAAATCAGGGATTAAAAAATTATACCATGTTAGGAATGCTTTCAGCAGTGGATGCTCGTACTCAAAAGGACTTCATCTTCACATACTATTTGCCAGTGCGTTGGTCACTCATACTTATCAGCAGATAGAACGATCGGCCGAGTGGAGACTAGTTTAAAAAAAGTGAATAAAATTTTACTCTCTAGTGAATATTTTGAACATTTTTCTAAGGTTGGAAATCTTTTCGAGAATAAGAAACAGTCGAATATTTTAGATTTGAAAAATTTTGCGCATAGTCGTCTGAAAAGCAAACAAGGTTTCTTGATTTCAGAGGCAAAAACACTGGAAATTACGAAGCGATTAGTGGGAATCAAGACAACGTACTGTGGTTCGTTTTGCCGTCAAAAGATCCTGAAATGAGGGAAACAAAATTCTCCCATGCGCCCCTTCTGAAATAAAAACTATAAACAATATGAAACAAGCAAAGAAAAACAGATGTTTTAAAATTAATGAACGTTTTGGGAATTAACAAACTGCAGGAATGTTTTTATTTTTATGAATAATCTTGCAACGATACTGCTAACGCTAACATAAGTGAAAATAATCATAAAGATGGAGAAATAGAATCTGTAAATAAAGATTTGTAGTAAGTAATTACCTTCCAAAATTGAAAAGCTAAAATTTATGCTGTATTTACATTAAAAAAAAAAATACTTGGCTACTTTCAAATGGAAGTAAGTCATTTCATTTCGTTATTTGTTTGTGCCAAAAGGGCGTAAGTCATAGTTTTGTTCCAAAAGGGGTTAAGTCATTTTTTTCTTTTTTTATTTCTAAATAACTATACTATCAGGATTTTTTTAAACATGTAATTTAATGTTATTATCATCCATAGATTACTGGGAAAAAATATCTTTTCCTTAAATTCAATAATAAATCTTACATAACAAAATCGCGTTTTTTCAAGAACTGAAAAAAGTGACTTAACGCCATTTGGAAACAAGCTCTTCAATTAGAAATTGAAATATTGAAATTTGAAAAAATTACAGCGCCATCTGGCGGTAGAAATTTCTGTATTCCACTGTTCGATTCCAAATCAAAAAAGCTTTCTAATGATGTATTTATTACTTATGAAATTATTATAATTAGTATCTGAGATACAAAAGAAAACTCATTCGGGACACCTCAAAACGTGTAAATCTGGTGAAAAGTTTCGATAATATAAAAGAACTTTAAAATATCTTTCGAATTAAGTATTAAAAATAATTTAATCATAATTAGAAATTGTAATATTGAAATTTGAAAATATTACAACGCCATAAAAGAAAACTGATTCAGGAGACCTCAAAACGTGTAATTCTGGTGAAAACTTTCGATAATTTAACAGAACTTTAAAATATCTTTAGAATGATGTATTAAAAATAATTTAATTATAATTAGAAATTGAAATATTGAAATTTGAAAATATTACAGCGCCATAAAAGAACACTGATTCAGGAGTCCTCAAAACGTGTAAATCTGTTGAAAACTTTGAATTATGTAAAACAACTTTAAAATATCTTTCGTATGATGTATAAAAAATAAATTAATCGTAATTAGAAATTGAAATACGCGTATTAGAATATTGCAAAAATGTCCGGCGTGTAAAGATAAAATTTAATTTGCAATTAAAATGTAAATCTTTTGTTTATTGACCAAAATCGATGAAATTTGAAATGCAAGTTTGTTTTGTGGTGTAAATATTATATACTAAATAAAATGTGTAAAATTTGAAAAATTGAAGAAAATAGAAAATTGCAATTTTTAATCGCAGTACGAAACACGTGACTTCATTAAATACCAGATGTGGTCGACATTTTAATTAATATCTCCGCTAATTAGGGTCGCATCGTTTAGCAAATTAGGTAACCCAGATCTGCGATAAATTCTCTGTCCGACGGTACCTGTTCGAAGTCCGTGCGACCTTTAGCGGCGGAGCCTTAGCTGCGTCAAGCCGTTTCTCACAGACACACAGACACACACACGCGTACAGATTTTAATAATATAAGAGATAAGTATCTATCAATACTTTCGTTAAATTATTTTCTAGATACTACGAAATTTTCATCGTAAATTTTAAGTAATTATAATTATTTTTTTGTTTTGTGTGTGTGTGTACTTTTATTACATTTATCAGAACACTTCTTTGTTCTGAAATTAGCAGCTATATTATGTACAAACTTTTCTATGTATAAATTATATTATGTATAAATTTTCTGTAAAAACTGCATAAAAGTATCACGTACTCGGAATTGGTGAGTCAAAACACGTCAGAAGTTTATGAAATGCTTAAATTTCTCGAGCTATTGATGCAAATTAAAGTTTAAAATTTTATTTCACGTTTTGAATACTTTATTACACCATATTTTAATTCCTTGCACATTTGCGAATTTTAAAAGGTTATTTGTGCAAAAAGAATTTCCCTGTGCCGTCTTTATGTTTGTTTAGTTTCTTGAATTAGAAAATTGTTAAACTACTGCAACCTCAATGTTACTCAACGAGCTGCTATTTTAATAAATGAATGAAATTTAAATATAGTAATACTAACACAGCTAGCTAAATATGCAGACTTTAATTTTATAATTAAAGCGTCAAAACTGGGTGTGTTTACATTTTTTGAAAGCTATTCTATTAAAATATAAAGTTAGTCAAACTTTAATACATTTTCAGCCAAAAACGAGAATTCTCGCTTAATAATAATAATTCTTTTAAAAAACCGCCGGCTTTAGATGTTCTTTTAAAAGATTATAATATTTTTAAGAACAATTTCGCTTATTCTTGTTTAATCTCTAAGTGCCATCGGTGTATATATACACCAATGGCATTTACCGCATAGATTGTTCAGGGTGAAATATAAATGTTTTAAACATGAATACGTAAAATTTCTTTGTTAAATAATGTAATATTTTAAAAGAACGCCAAAAGGCGGGATCTAATGCTCGAAACAAGAAAATCTTTAATTCAAATTATTATTTTTTGATATTATTGACCATTATTTACCAAACTATAACATGAAAAAAATATCGATAATATAATAAGTTTATATATTATACAGGTTTAAAAAAGAAAAAAAAAAGAAAAAAAAAGAAAAAAAAAAGTTCCTGAATAAGAAATTGTAATACTATTTTGAATTCTATTGTTTATAATATGTGCAGACTTTGTGGTTAAACAATATTAAAAACAAAATTAAAATTTTCAGTCTCATTTGTTTAATTCGCATTGTTCGTACGCGCATTTTTCTTGCACAAATTGTATTGAAGAATAATTTTTTTTCCTATTTAATCGTAATTATGTACTGTAGAAAATCACTTCATTAAGAAAGTGGCGCAAAAAAAAATTGGTAAGTACTACTAATGCTACGGAATAAGTTGAAAGTACTGACTGCTCAGTTTTCATGATTATAGAAACAGTTTACGGAAACAACAAAAGCTTCCTTGACATCTAAAGAGCATTTTCAAAAGACTTTAAATGTGTATTTTGGTTCTACAGAAAAACAATTGCTCGATTACCTGAGAAATTTGGGCAAATGGGAAGTGTTTGTCAAAACATGTGTCTCTATGGCGATAGAAAAGCAATTATTTCTATGTCTGACAACGTTGATAAAACGACTTCAAATAACTACAGACACATTTCGCGATATTTTCTTGTCATCTGTATTTACTCCACAACTCTATGTTTAATTAGTCGAAAAATCCTAAAAATATTATGTTAGTATTCATATATTTTAAAATCAGCAACCATTTTATAGTATTATAGAAATTATCATAAATGAGTGTCAATACATAAAAGAATATATTAAATATACATTAATAATATGTTTTAAACAATCAGATCACATTCTTTTAGCAGATGCCTAAGTGCCTTGACCCTTTTCCATTTGCATTATGAAACAGACGAAAAATGTATTTGAAAAAAAAAAAAAAGTTTAATTATTTAAGAGCAATTTTTAAAGATAAATGCAATGCATATTATGCATATTCCCTCATTATAATAATTAATGGGGATTCAGTACACTGTTAAAAATTTCTGTAAATTTATTGTAAATATTTATCCAGAGTCTCTGTAAATTTACAGTAATTCTTAGTTAAAAGTGAATAATATAGATTCTCAATCTTTATTCTGTATTTTTACCTAATTTTATTATTTAATTATTTAATTAAAATTAAAAGTGACTGTAACATTTTACGTAAGACTTAAGATAATATATTACATAGAGTTTTCTGTTGAAATTTTTAACAGTGTAAAGTGATATTTTAGTGTACCATTGGTACACAGTGGTCGAAAAAAAGATCAGGACTTTAAAAAGTGTTTTTTAAAAAAATTATTTATTTTTTCTGTTCTTTATATTTTTTCTAAGATTAATGGTAGATTCTTGAAGTAGTACAAAGATTAGCTGTAACACAAGTAAAGATCGTGAAAAATGCTAAAAAAACCAGTGACAGCGCTCTATAAAATCCTTTCTTGAACAAAAATGGCTACATGTATAATATCATCTAATTCCATGTAGTAAGAGTAAAGTGAGGTAAATATGTTCTATCTATATATTAATCTATATATTAATAGGCAAGCATAAAATTTGTAGTCCCTTTTTAACATATTAATTATGGGAGTAGAGGGTTGAAAATGGTATCATTCGAAAGGTATGGTTAGCCGGAAGGTGCGAATACAAATATTATTTTCTTACGATGTCAAGAAGGTATTTAAAAATACTTTTGTTTTTTATGCATTTTCCCCCATTTTTCTCTTTTATACACGTATTCCTTTACATTAAAAAATACCTAAAAGTAGAAAGTTGTTAAATCTGGCAATTTCATAAAGCTCAAATAAAACCATAGACACAGTAATTTGTATAATGTAGAATCACTATACGCAAGCGAAGTGATGACGTCACTGTCTGTCCATGGAGCCATGAAAAAGATTTTCTATGTTAATCGTCCATTGGATTTTTTGTAAAAAATTATTAAAAAGTAACGGAAATTATCTGCCGATTTTAATTCCTATATTTGGGTATAATTATATATAAGTTACAGTCTACATTTGTTTGATTGAGTTATTTTTTCTGTAAAATTGATAAAATTTTAATTTAAAATCACAAAACTCCAGAAAAAAAAATGGCAAACTTCCAGTTTCGAATGTAAACATAAACATTTCATTTCAAAGGGTGATATTTAAACAATAAATATTCAACTAATATACTAAATAAAAGGAAAAGGGATTTGTTACTAACTGCTGCATGTATAAGTAGACGATACGGAAAAAATTCCGATTTCCGTTTTTTGCTGAATTTACATGTTTTGAGCTTTCTTTACGTTTCAATTAACTGAAATTGGCTACTTATTTTTTAAAAAAGTGTCTTTATTGCTAGCTTTTGTGGGTAGAAGAAGCAAGTAGAAGATACATAAAAACTTTTGATTTCCGGTTTTCGATGAATTTACACATTTTGAGATTTCCTTGCATTTTAATTAAGTGAAATTGACTACTTATTTTTATTTTTTTTAAAGTGGATTTATTATTCTTTCCTCTGCATATATAAGTAGAAAATATAGGATTCAGAAAAGTTTTAGATTTTCGGTTTTCGATAAAGTTACACGTTTTGAAATTTCCCGAACTCAATTCGACCATTTTTGAAAAATATCTTTTTTTTTTTTTTTTTTGTTCAAACACTGTACTTTATGAACCAATCGAATTAATTTAACAGAATTTGACACTTGGTTGGGCCTTGGTTTGACATGGTACCTATTAGCTTCTGGGCTGTATGACACAACAAGGGGCGTTTTCACGTTGCGATTTTCTCTCATTTCAGGAAAGGCTAACATCTACAGAGAGAAATAGTTATATTAAGTAAAACTCTGCTGATTCAGTTAGAGTGAATATCGGCAAACAATTGCCGCAGCTGTGTTGCAATTGCATTCCGTTTAGGACAAGGCAATAACTTTGCTTTGCCTCGCTTTGCAAAAAAAAAATGGTCGAGTTTCGACCACTGGGCGATACTAGTTCTTATAAATACCTTTGACATTTCTGCCATAAAATCGATTTTATATGCTGTTTATTTGAATGGTACTTTAAAATACCGTCAGTAGAAAAGGGTTAAGATAAGTATAATTGTAGAATATCATAGAAACATTAATACAATATGTTTAATAAGCACTTGGAAATGTCAACTACTTTTATATTGTTCTAGTTAGTTATAGGGCGACTAAGGTGTCCGTTGAAAAATGATTGTTTCATTTTATTTATTTCTCACTTCAAGTAATTCATTTGCTAGCAAGCCTGTACGAAATTTTCGCAATTTATTTATCTCTTCGTTACCTTTAAAATTTAAAATTATTATTATTATTCTATAGACGTCATTTTTTAGATCATCACTATATCATATACACGCAAATTTATTATTTTGTATATATATATATATATGTGTGTGTGTGTGTGTGTGTGTGTTTTCCACGTGAAAGCATATTTTATTTTATGCTGGAAAAAAAATTGGCAACAATTAAAAATTTAAATGTCTATTTTAAACTAAGTCTACTTTCGTATTTTAATTAATTTTAGAAAATCTAATCAAAAATTCGTTATAAATAAGGTACCAAATTAAAGGGGCGATTTTTCTGAATCCGTCGAATTAAACAGCTTATCGATCGGAATATTAGATTTTTTTTTTTAAATTAACTAAAATATGAAAATTAGGTGGCAACTTTCGTTCACACAGACAAAGTAAGAGCCTTTTTAAGCGTGACAGCGTCAATCAGTGATGAGCGTAACTATATATGCTAATATTCCAGTTTAAAAACAAAAAAAAAAATCTATCAACTAGTTATAAGATGGAATCATTCTTGTAAATTCTTAATATAGAAGATAAATAACATTACAAGTTGCCTTAACCGTTTGAGGTTCAAGACAATTACACTCATTTAATCTCAAAAGCTACTAGAATTTACCAACAAAGTTAAAAGAAAGATATAAATAACTTTTTTCCCGCTAAGTTATGAAAGTAAAATTATGTTGAAAAATTGAGAGATGGGTTTTCGCAGTTGGAAATTAGTAACTGTGTCCTAAGGACGAGGACACTGCGCGTTAAAAAATCAAAACATATAGCATTTTTAATTGCCGAATCGATGTTTTTAAAAACAGCGTAAAGGTATTCCTAATTGTCAACTTTCACACATTTTACACATTAAGAATTAGTAATTGAGCCCTCGTGGCGAGACACTGCACGTTAAAGGTTAAAACATATGGCATTTTTAATTGCCGAATCGATGTTTTTAAAAACGTGGAAAAGGTATTCGTAATTGCCCACTTTTACATATTTTACACATTAAGAATTAGCAACTGAGTCCTCGTGGCGTGGACACTGCGCGTTAAAAAGTTAAAACAAATGGCATTTTTAATTGCTGAATCGATGCTTTTAAAAACGTGGTAAAGATGTTCATAATTGTCAACTTTTACATATTTTACATATTAAAAATTAGTAATTGAGTCCTCGTGGCGAGTACACTGCGCTTTAAAAAGTTAAAACATATTGCATTTTTAGTTGCTGAATCGATGCATTTAAAAACTTGGCAAAGATTTTCATAACTCCCAACGTTTAAACATTTTGAATACCACAATTTTCCAGAAAAATTTTTGCTTTATTTAACGACTAAGTTTCTTTATTTTAATCAGAGAGAGAAAATTGTTTTAAAACAATGGTATGATTCAAAATCGTTAATCTTAGCAACTGTGTATTTTTATATCATCATTTTTAAATTAAAATGTATAGTTATTGTTTCATCTACATAAATCTCATATACTTTAATCATTACAGTTAAATTTTATAATAGAAACATACGTCTAAACACTTCTTGGCTTTAATAAAATAAATGTTTACATCACATACGAAATCTAAATGGAAATTTAGATAAATGTACGAATGCATTTGATGGAAACAAGCAATAATTTTAAGCAAATATTGTGTATGATTCATATTATGTAAAATAAATTTCTCCTCAGGTAAACTGAAATTTGAATTTTCCCATTTCAAGAAAATGAGCCTTTGCTATTTTATCGTAGAAACTTACTTAAATCGATGTTGTTTTCAAATGCAAATTCATTTTCTGGAAAATTAGTTAGTAGCAAATCTATATTGGTAATTTATTTCTCTGACGTTCAGAATAACGATGAATTTCATAAAATATAAGTGCAATTTTAGTTTTTTATAGAACAATCTTCAAATTTAATATCTCATTAATATATAATGAAATTTTTATATTGTTAATTGTCTATGTGTTTTCTATACATGTAAACTATAAGTCTTCTCAAGTCTTCTCAAACATATGCAATAAAAGGACACTTCAAAAAAACTTTTTCTTTTTTTGTACATAAAGGTTTGATTTTGTATAGATTACTACTTCAAAAGTTTGAGGGGATGCGAGAGAGATCATTATTTATTTCTCCAGCACTCATTTTTTCCAAGCATTTCGACGAATAATCTTTTTCAGTAGTTAGTTTTTCTTTCCTTCGTGTTGTCACATTTTTTTTTTTTTTTTTTTTCTGTAGGTGCCCCTTTCTTATTTCTGGTAATTAATCTAAAAAATAGACTCTTTTTCTTTTTCCCTCCCACATCCACACTGACAAAGGGTCTTGAAGATAGACCCGAAACAACTGTGTGCACGTTTTAACATTTTATTTTATTCGCGCAACAAATCCGTAGCTCTTTACGTAGGTGCCAACTCTTCGAGTTTTTTTAACCCCACTATTTGAAAAAAATTATTTTCATCTTATTTAACTGCAGAATGCCAGCAATTAAATATAGCTACATTTTTTCTATGGAAATAGTAATGTTGAAAGAGACTGTTCCTTTGTCTTTATCTTGGATTTTAATTCCTTACACAAAGGGATAACTTTTCATGTGTTTAATTGTATCTCAGTTTCTATAGGGTAGAAATACGAAACATTTATATGTAATATTTATAATACTAAAAACACTACTATGTTATTTATGTATTAGAAATATAAAAAAGAAAAGTGAGTGATGACTACTGCCTACCAAGAATTTTCACTTTGAATATTTGAAAATTCTTTGGTCATATGTATAACAAAATGTTAATAATTTAATCTTTGAAAGTTTTCGTAATATACCTATGTCTACACTTAGTACCTTCTCTACACTTTTAGTCACACCTTCTTAATAAACTAATATAATCACTAAAGACTGTGCATGTTTATTTTCAGATATGTTTAACTCTTGTAAACTAAAAATCACTCAAAATCTGACTATTGGTATTCTCAAATACATTAAAATGATGTTCATCGCAAACAAAAATTTAAATAATAAAATTTAGGGTTTAGAGTACGATAAATTATCAAAACTTCTTGTCAAGAATAAAAAATGTATACAATTATAACTACTATTGATAGTTTTGAAGAAATTTTTTGTATAAAACTCTCGAGAATCAGGTCGAATCACAGCATATCTATTGCTATTCTAATTGCCTTAATCTGTCTTCTTAGGGCCTCACCAGTGGCCTAGAGGTTCTACTCTCAAAGCTAGTAGAAGAGTAAAGAGGGATTCGAACCCAGGTCAACATTTTCAGCCGAGCCGTCCGGAGTTTGTTGAAGACATTCTCTGAAACTTGGGTAAATAGGCGCTAGATTTCTCAGAAAGTCCCCCCCCCTCTTTTTCACAGGGGGTATTTTCCTACAAGGGTCTATCGCGCAGACAATTAGCCTAAACTCATACACCTACACAAACCTGTGCTTTTAATGCACAAAAAATGGGAAAATTTTCAGAATTTTTCTCTCGAAGCAAAAGGACGGAAGATACCGGACTCGATCCCAGGTCACGCTCATCGTCCTAGCCATTCGGGGATTTCCGTGGTTTTCTCCTAAACTCGCATAAATACAAGCTAGAACCTCTTAGATAAATCACCACAGAGAACACTTTACTAGTGCTATGGCTTTCATGTAGTCAATCGGCCCTAATACCTGCTTACCTGCCAACATATTAATTAATATTCCGTAGTATTGTTAGTATCCATCTTATTTCCACACCAATATATTAGGAGAGTATTTTTCTTTTTATTTAATCGGAATTACATATGGGGAAAATTACTCTAAAAATAAAGTGGTGTAAAAAAGGCGGCGGGTATTAACAATGTTAAGGAATATGAATTAGCATGTTGACAGCGATAAATGCCTACACCACAGCATATTAAGTACAAAAGTTCAATTTAAAAAGTTCAATTTTTGGAATATCAGACTGATTATGGAAAAACAAAATTCTCGAGTGACTCCACTTGACTTTCCGTGATTCATAATTAACTGTTGTTTAAAATAGTGGATCTGCAGATCGGTAGCCTCAACTCTCTAATTCATTCACACATTACTCAGCAGATAATTTTTATTTATTCCTTATTATTTAAAATAATTATTAATGTATACGTATATATAGAAACAAACATACATGTATATAATTAACTCGTTAAATAGCAGGTACATTTCCGAGGGGGCTGCCACCCCCTCAAGCCTCTGTTTTACCAATATATATATATATATATATATATACAGTGGAACCTGTCTAAAGTGACCACCCTAGGGACCGGCTAAAATGGTCACTATACGCAGGTGGTCACTTTATAAAGTTTCTTTAAAATTGGAAAATGGTCACTTTAGTCAGGTGGTCACTTTACCAAGGTGGTCACTTTTACAGGTTCCACTGTATATATATACCTGTATATCTGTATATGTGTATTTCATTGTAACTGATAGCCTTGTTTTAATTCCTTGTAACTCATAAATACTTCTACCAAATTTCGAAACAAATGATTTTATGACATATCGGAATTATTTTGCGTAGCCTTGTAAACTAATTACCAATTCTATGCCTACCATTTTCTGTAGAACAATACTATGATTATTTCACTATGTTAAATGAACTATAACCATATTAAAATGCACTTCTAAGAAATGCCGTCTATTTATCGTAATAGTAAAAAATTATTTTGCCTGTCCCAGTAAACGAGCCACAAACATTATATACACCAGTAAAAACTATACAAATATTTCCTTGTAACTCATTAAGATTTGAACCTTTTTTGACACCATTTGGATGATTACACTATGTCATCGGAATTTTTTTTAGTGGTCCTGTAAGTAATTTAGTCAGTAAGTATTTTAGTTAGTAAGTTATTTAATCTGTGCAAACTTTTTTTTTTCTATATAAAAATGCTTTTTTAAACATCTTAATAATATATGTTAATTCCATTATGTTGGTTCCATTATGTAGCATAGAAGCATTGAACTATGATTAAATAAAAATCTATCCATAAACGCTAGTGTTAAGAAATTCTTTTGTGTGTCCCTTTAAACGAGACATAAACATTATATATATCATTAAAAATTATACAACATATTTTATAACTCATGAATAATTGTTCGAAATTTGAAATAATTTGAATGATTACGTAACATTTTCGAAAAACTTTTGTAAGGTCCTGCACAATAATTACTTAGTCTAAACACACATTTTTCGACAGATAGCATGTCTTTAAAAATCCCAATAATGTATGTTTATTTCATTTGAATGCAATATGATTACGTTAAAATACGTTTAAAAGAAATTCTGTCCATTGGCTGTAATGATATGAAATATTTTGGTGTGTCCCTGTACACTACCACAAAAAACAATATAAACATCAAAAGCTCTAAAGCTATTTCTGTATAGCACTTAAACATGTGTACCATTTTTCAAATGAATCGGGTGATTTTTGTGGCTGCTATCGTCGTATATACAAATTCTGTCCATAGGCCATAATGATAAGAAAAACTTCGGTGTGTCCCTGTATACGAAGTACAAACAGAATACACACCCAACTTTGTGCAGCTAATTCTGTGTGTTTCGTGAATATGTGTACCAACCTGCAAGTCTATCGAGTGATTTTTGTGGCCACTATTGCGGTACAATCGTACAGAAAGATAGACAGACACACTAGGATACAAAAACTCCATGTACAGTCTCCATGTGCAGGCCTCCACTGACGTTTCGGCAATAAATTAAAGCAAGAGAAATCTGAAATCAATCAATTTAATCAAATAAAGCGTTTAACGCTGTTGCACTTCAAATAATTTAGCCCATGTTTTATAATGATAAAGAATATCTCGTTGTGTCCCTGTGAAAATCTCGAAATACTAGATTCACTGAAATCTATACAATTTGTGCGATGGTGACCTATCAGATGTGTATAAATTTTCAGCTCAGTCAAATAAGCCATTCGCATGCGATCGCACTTTATGTAAATTCAGCCCATAGGCCATAATGTTAAAAAAAATATTAAAAAAATGTGTCCCAGTTAAAAAGAAATATATATATATGTCCCAGTTTTAAAAAAAAATGTCCCAGCTAAAAAAAAAAGAAAAAAAACTGTAAGTGTTAGATTCACCAAAATCTATATATTTCTTACGATTATGACCTATACCATGTATATAATTTTTCAGTTTGTTTGAATAAAGCGTTTAGATGATATCGCACTTTAAATAATTTGAGGTCATAGGCCATAATGATAAAGAATTTTTTGTTTTGTCCCTGTAAAAAAGTATAAGTGCTAGATTCACCAAAATATAAACAGTTCGGACTACATTGACTTAGTATAACTTATGTACCAACTTTCAGCTCATTCGATCAAAGTGTTTAGACGTTATCGTGTTCACTCACACCACACTCATGCATACATCACGAAAAATCGTGTAAAATCGCAAATATTTCTAAAGAGGGCGCTCGTGTCAAGACCAAAGTTGAAAGTGTACAAATATATACATAATGACAGTCATCATAAACATATAAAATTGCAACATTCTACGACCATTCTTTTTTGAGCTATGCGATATACAAAATCCATTTTGCAAATCAGGATTGCAATACTTTCCCTTACACGTAATATTCAGAAAGTAAAAAATATTAAAGTCTTAAGTAGATTTTAGGCCCTTTAGACTTTTGTACGTGTAATATGTCAAATAAGCCACCAATCTAGTTTAAAACTTAATTTTCCAAAAAATAACCTAAAAATAATTGTTTAATTGTAGAATAAACTAAATTACAGTGCTTTCCTTTTGACAATCCGTAAAGTTTATTCAACCTATTAGAAGCACTTTGATGTTTGCTAAAGTTATTTACATTAAAAACGTTGCCATTTCGACAGTCATTTGTCTGAAATTTTAATTATAAATATTTAACATAAACTTTAGTTGTTTTGCTGCCAACATCTCTATAATTACCAAAGAAAACGCAGATCTTTCTAGCGTTCGTTGATTAATTAATTAATAGAATCAATATTTGCCTTGGATGTCGCTGAATGAGAAGAGGAAAATTTTAGCTGATACTATTACTTTTTCATCAGTTTTACTTAAAGAAATTCTAGCATAAAAATACACCATACACCAGTAATTTACTAAGTTTTTTTTTTTTTTTTTTTTTTTGTGAGAAATACCAGATATGTGAAATATAAAAAGAAAAATTGTGTAAGAATTAATATACAAGTAATCGATAAATATATTAATAGACATCCATGTCTTAATTATACAAAAACATTATATAAGTTTTTGCAGATACGTGGACCCCTAGCGATCATATGCTTTAAGAAAATTAAAGGAAACACTGGTATAGATTATATTTCTCTAACAGAAGTTTATTTTATATTAATTTTCTGCGTATGTTAATCTTTATACACACTGTATAGATATTAAACATTGAAGTTCATATTTTGAATGTTGATTTATTGTATATTCGTGTACCTCATATTTTACGTGTACATGTAACATATAAATAAAAGTACATTTTAGGTTTTTTTTTTTTTGGGGGGGGGACTATTAGTCTCAATCTAAGGATTTTTACGATACCAGTTTTACGATAGTTAGATATTTATCGAAATCGAAAATTTATCGAAAATATAATTGAATAATTTGAAAGCGATGCTATAATTTGAAAAAAAAAAACTAATAGTCCTCCGAACTAAACTAAATTCTGCTTTTGTGAAAATTTCATAAAAATCGTTTTTTTTTTTTTTTTTTTTTTTTTCTTTGAAAGAAAAAGAAAAGTAAAGTAAATTAATAATAATCAGTATCGAAAAAGTTTTTTTGTTATTATTATTTTTTTTAATTAATCCATTATTTACCCATTTTATTTTATTTTTTAATTTATGCATCGAATCTCGGAACTTTCCTAAATTTTTATGTGTGTTTTATTATTATTATTATTATTTTACCACTACTTCAGAAGTCATTTTTTAAATAATGTCATAACATTGAAACATTCAAGAAAATTTTCTTTTTGGAAATAGTGGTAAAAATAATAATATGATACTCATTCGTGCTCATAATATTAAACTTCAGAATTTTCTGTATGAGAGAGACGTTAAATAGAATAATCTTTTATCACAAAAATTTTAACTGTAATTATGAAGCATAGTTTTTTTTTTTTCTGATCTGCATTTTACACAGGAATTTTTCTAAATTTATTAAATTATTAGAATCCTTCAAATCTTAAAATGACCGCAAAAAATTATAATTTCCCATTGGATTTTAATAATATAACAGTATAATATACATGTCATTAGGTTTACTAAATATAGTTTGATATATTGAAATAGTAATTTACCTTATCAATATAGTTAAATCTTTCGTTTAAATTTCTTATGATATGGAAGTAATTAAAAGGTATCCACATTCTTCCTCTGCAATTGTTTTACTACAATCAACCACTAAGCTTCATTCATATGATTAATCAATTTTTTACATTATTCATTTAATAAAATAAGTATCTGTGTAATTTTTTATTTTATTTTATTTTATTTTTTATTTTTTTATTTTATTTTATTTTATTTATTTATTTATTTATTTATTTATTTTATTTATTTATTTATTTATTTATTTATTTATTTTTTGTTAAATAGGTTTATTTCGTATTTATAAAATGGGCATTTTCTGATATCATTCTAGAAATATATTTACGTTTCTTAATCAATAGTATTAGTGGTCCACAGGATTTTAAATTAGTAATTTGATGGTCCGCGGGATTTTAAATTCCGAATTTAGTTGTCCGTGAAGACTAAAAGGTTAGCAACCGTTGATCTAGATAACAGGCGTACAAAATTAAGTCGAGGAAGAAGTCATACAGCAAATAAATACAGTCGAACCTCGTTAACATGAATCTCAAAGGGGATAAAAAATTTGTTCATGATACACTGAGAAAAAAAATATACCGCCTTCATCGAGAATGAATAAATGGTCATTTTCTAAATCCTAAACTAGAAATATAGACTTTCGAGCTATGCGCAAAAGTGCACGCCAATAAACTGAATAGACGAAATGGTCGATAATTTCTAATCTACACATTTCTAGATGGTGAAACAATATTCTGAATATTCTGAATAATTCTCGCTTGATTTTCTAGAATTGGGTTATAAACCAAGATTATAGCTGCTGAAACCCGACTCTTGTATTCACATTTATTTGGCGATATTTTCAAATAGGTTTGTCCTCAATAGTATAGGCAAACGCTCAAGAATTCTAATAGAGGTCTCTAGAATTCGCTTTTGAAGGGGACTAGAAAAAATTTTATAAGAAATTTATAAGGATGACATGGAACTATTTTTTCTAGAGCCACAATTTAGATTCTAGATGTCAGTTATAGAATTTTTTCTCAGCGTATTGGCGTGTCTTATACTCATAGCTCGGAAATCTATATTTCTAGTTTAGGTATTTAGAAAAGGACCACCTATTCGTTCTAGATGAAAGCGGTATTTTTTTTTTCAGTGTATCAGTAGTTCATGCTATCATTAACTAATCTTCATATAATTAAACTAATCTTCATTTTGACGGGGACTGTGGAAACTGTTCATGTTAAAAGCAATTCGCGTTGACAGTGTTCAAGTTAATGAGGTTCGACTGTGATGATTGAAGGAATTGATGAACTTTCTTCACCGTCTTTCATGTTTTATGCTTGGAGATTACGTAATTTTCTTTCCCTCGATGTCATTACTTATTTTAACATTTTCTTAATTTATTTCGCGTATTATTCATTTTACATTATGTTTTTTATTAGTCGTTCTTTTTGCTTTTATTTATTTATTGATAATTAGAAAAGCCCCGGTTCGGGAACGAACCAAATTCCAAATGCGAGAAAAATTTCAAACTCGAAATGTATAAAACTCGGTCTGACGCTGTGTGCGTGCCAATAGATCAAAGTTTGTTAACCAAACCTTTTTTTAATTCATTAAATCAATGAAGGTAGTGAATCAACGAAGGGTTTGCCCGATTTGCTGGTCACTATATTTAAAGGAAACTCTTTTCTATATAGCTTTATATATATATAAAATCATGAAATTGATCTAAAGCCCGCTTTGGTTCTTCCCTGCCTTCGGCAGCGACCCACTCATTCGCAGACACTCGGGTGTCTGTCCCTATTGCCTGTGACAATATCTTACCAGTGGGCTTCCATCTGGGTGCTTATCAGATGGCAGTTTCGAAACGGACAGTATCGAAAAAATTGAAGTAGCAATTTTATATTTGAATCCCAATTACATATGAACAGCACTATAAATGGTGCACATAATATTTTATTTTACGTTATTTTCTATATTTATTTGGTTTATTCGATCAACCACAAAATGACAACAGTTTCACGCCAAATATAATATTACAATATCCTACGATCGGCTACATCTATCGCATGAGAAAATTAATTTTTTCTGATTATAATAGTAGTTGAGTTAATTAATAGTAGTGGTATGTAGAAAAATAATTAAATATGTAAACTTGATCATAGTACAGCCTAATATATATATAGTTTCCTTTGGCAGCTTTTGAATTTTTATTGCCATTTTAGACAAAAATACATAATTCCTAAGATTATTTTTTCTTTCCTTTTTTCTTTTCTTTTTCCTTTTCTTTTCTTTCTTTTCTATTTTTCAATATTTTATATTTTATTTATATTTTTGATGCGCTACTTGGCTTAAAGTGACTTTCCTTAAATTAGATTCTTTGGCGAAAAATGTCTGATCTATTTTAGCATCAAAATTTTAAAAAATTACCCAGGATTATCAGTAAGAAAAGCTTGTAGCCATCTGGCAACACTGCCGATAGTTAAAAAGACTTTACGCATCTGGCAACAAAAAACGTTTAGTGTTTCCTAGGTAGCGAATAAGAAACCAGAACTTTGATGGAATGATATTTACTTTGTTTAGTAGAAACGATACTTTTTAATAATGCTTGCTTATACTATTACTCATGCTTCTGCAAGAATTAATTTATCTTTTTTATCATTTTAATTTGTAAATAGTGAATATATATATTTTTATAAATGTGAAGTCTTATTTATCTAACCAACACGCTCCTATAAAGTGTTTACCCGGATAAACAAAGAATTGGTACCTCTTTCTAAAGATGTCGCATTCAGTTCTTTTATAAGTTTTCTATTACAAGCCTTTTACATATTTGGTGAGTTTTTCAAACTTTTTATGAAAGTATCTTGTTTTTTAAAAATAACATTTCCATAAAATGAAGGACTGAGAAACTGATGTAGAATTGGCAAATGCTAATGATTTACAAATAGTACAATAATGATTTACAAATATTCACTATTTACAACAAAATATCCATCTTGGAGCCATTTCTGTGAAGCCGCCTATATTTTGGCGCAATAAACCCAAACTATGGTTTCTGCAATTAGAGGCGCAGTTCATAAATTCAGGTATCACACAGGATTCAACAAAGTATTATATTGTCGTCGCAGCTTTAGACGAAATAACGTTGGATGTGGTAGACGAAATTCTGTCAGATCCTCCAAGTGACAATAAATATGACAAGCTAAAATCCACATTGCTTTCTCGCTTATCAGATTCCGATGAAACGAGACTTAAAAAACTATTTTCCGATATAGAATTAGGCGATCGCAGACCATCTGATCTTTTGCGCCACATGAAAAGTTTAGCTGATAAGTCAGTTTCTGAGGAAGTAATTAAATCTTTATGGTCGCAACGACTGCCAAAACACATCAGAGCCATTTTATCTGTGAGTAAAGATTCACTCGATAATTTGGCAGAAATGGCAGATAAGATCGCCGAATCCTATGGCACAGCAGAGATACAAGCCATTCAGAAACCTTCCCCAAATCCGGATACTGACCGGTTAACATCTTTAGAAAGCAAAGTCGATGCCCTAACCAAATGTTTAGAAGATTTGACATTCTTGGGTCGATCTCAAAACTCATTCGATAGAAGTCGCTCCCGTTCCAGTTTCAGGCGACAGCGATCACGCTCCCGCTCACGATCGACACAGCATAGCAAGTATTGTTGGTACCATGCCACTTTTGACGAAAAGGCACGTACGTGTACCACTCCATGCGAATACAAACAGCATTTGCCGGAAAACTAATAGGCCAATCGATCGCGGCGACCGACGATATTGGCAGGCAAAACAGTCGCCTATACATTTGCGACAGAAATAGCGGAAGTTCCTTTTTGATTGATACTGGAGTGGATGTGTCCGTGATTCCTGTAAATAGAAGAAAAGTGCTGCCGCCATCTGATTTTCTATTGTTTGCCGCCAATAGCACCAAAATAAAAACCTATGGTAATAAAATTTTAAAATTAAATCTTGGACTCAGACGAATTTTTACGTGGTCATTCATAGTGGCCGATGTGTCGAAAGCAATTATTGGCGCGGATTTTCTCCAGAAGTATGGTTTATTAGTAGACGTCAAAAGACAGCGCTTATTAGATCCTTATACTTCATTCTCGTCACTCGCCACAATCGCAATACAACCATCGACATCATTGACTACCATAGACTTTAATAATTTAGATTCAGAAATTTCTTCTCTTTTGGCTCAGTTTAAAGACATAACAAAAGAAAATTCTTTTAAAACATTTCCCAAACATGATGTAACCCATCAAATAATTACAAATGGTACCCCAGTTTGCGCCAAAGTTCGACGACTATCATCCGAAAAATTAAAATTTGCTAAAGCCGAATTCGAATATATGATGGAACAAGGGATGTGTAGACCATCTAAAAGTTGTTGGTCTAGCCCTCTTCATATGGTGAAGAAAAAGAATGGCGATTGGAGGCCCTGTGGTGATTACAGGTCACTTAATCGCATAACACAAGCTGACAATTATCCTATTCCCCATATACAAGATTTTACGCAGCACTTAGAAGGCTGCACCATATTTTCCACGCTAGACTTAGAGAGAGCCTACTATCAAATTCCTGTCCATCCGTCCGACATCGAAAAAACCGCAATCTGCACACCTTTCGGCCTCTTTGAATTTCCCTGCATGACGTTTGGTTTAAGAAACGCTGCTCAGTCATTTCAGAGATTCATGCATGCCGTTTTAAGAGGTTTAGATTACTGTTTTATTTATATTGATGACATCTTGGTGGCTTCAAAATACAAAGAAGAACATTTGGAGCACCTCAAGGAAGTTTTCAAACGTCTGTCAGACTTTGGCTTAGTAATAAAAATTTCTAAATGCAATTTCGGCCAGCCTGAGCTGAATTTTCTTGGACATGCTGTTTCCGCCAAAGGGCTAAAGCCAGCGGCAGATCGGATAGACATCATCAGCAATTTTGTGAGACCCAAAACCATAAAGCAGCTGAAACGTTTTTTAGGTATGCTCAATTTTTATAGACGTTTTTTGCCTCATGCCGCGGAATATCAATTACCTCTAACAACATACTTATCCGGCATTAAAAAGAACTCAAATAAAACTATTGATTGGACACAAGAAGCAGAAGAATCCTTTCAGAAATGTAAAATTCACTTGGCGAATGCTGTTCATCTAGCACATCCATCAATATGAGCACCCTTGGCATTATTTGTAGACGCTTCTAATTTTGGAATCGGGGCAGCGGCTCAACAAAAAATTGGCGATTTCTGGCAACCATTAGGTTTCTTTTCATCAAAACTTAATCCTACACAGCAACGGTACAGTGCCTACGACAGAGAGCTGCTAGCTGCTTATTCTGCCGTGAAACACTTTCGTTACTTAGTGGAAGGCAGACCCTTCACAATTTATACCGATCATAAACCTCTAACATTTGCCCTGAATCAAAATCCTGAAAAAGCTTCACCTCGCCAATTAAGACATCTAAACTTCATCGCCGAATTTACAACTGACATTCAACATGTTTTCGGTTCTGAGAACATAGTTGCTGATGCATTGTCAAGATTAGATAGTTTATCTGTTCTGCCAACCATCGATTTTGAGGCAATAGCAGAAGCTCAGAGGTCAGATGATGAATTACAGCAACTGCTTCAAAACAAAAAATTCTTCATCCTTGAAAATTACTGAATTTCCAGTAGTTGGCTCAGATGCTACAATTTACTGTGATACTTCTCAGAAAAACATTCGACCTTTTATTCCTAAGCAATTCCGACGAACGGTTTTTGAAGCAATTCACAAAATTTCTCACCCAGGAAATAGTTCAACAAGAAAATTAATAGCAAGAAAATATATTTGGCCTTCATTGCGAAAAGACATTCAAAATTGGTGCAGAAGTTGTCTCAATTGCCAACAGAGCAAGATTACCCGACATGTCAAGAGTCCCATCCAAAATTTTCCTTTGGTCAGTCAGCGTTTCACCGAAATACATATGGATATAATTGGCCCTTTACCATTATCAGAGAACTACAGATATTGTGTCACCATTATCGACAGGTACAGTCGTTGGCCAGAAGCCATTCCAACATCTGATATTGAAGCAGAAACCATAGCCAAGGCCTTTTATTCTGGCTGGATTTCTCGTTTCGGCGTTCCATCTTACATCGTCACTGACCAGGGACCACAGTTTGAATCGCGCTTATTTCTAGAATTATCAAAAATTATGGGATTTCAAAGAAAACGTACAACCTCGTTCCATCCTCAATCAAATGGTTTCATCGAGCGATGGCACAGGTCTTTAAAAGCTGCTTTGATGTGTCACAACAACATTGCCTGGTCTCGTTCACTACCAACTGTTCTGTTAGGTTTGAGAACTGCCATCAGCGATTCTTTTGAAACAACACCTGCAGAGATGCTCTACGGTGAACAACTCCGTCTACCTGGAGACTTTATACAACCCACTCCAGCTTCAATCAATCAATCCGAGTTTGCTACTCAGCTTAAAAATCATTTTGCCACCGTCAAACCAGCACCAGCATCTAATCATAGTAAGGAAGATATTTTCATTTTCAAGGATCTTTCGACATGCTCACACGTATTCGTACGAAAGGATGCTGTACGCAAAAGTCTTCAGCCACCCTACGAAGGACCATATAAAGTAATACATCGCAGTGAGAAACATTTTACTGTACTTATCAGAGAGAAACAAATCAACATTTCCATCGATCGGCTTAAGCTTTGTTACTTATTAGCTGACGATCAAACTGTCAGTCAAAATGTCCAGGTTTTACCCGCCACCGCCAACCCTACGAAAAAAGAGATTATCAAGGATAGGGAAACTAAAACTGTTTCGTTTTCACCTACCAAGCAAATTTTTACCAAAAGTGGAAGACGAGTCAATCGACCCACTAGATTTACCAAAAACTTTTTGAACTTCGTTTGAACTCTCATTTTACGTTCACCTGTTCACTGGCGGGGGAGTCATGTAGCCATCTGGCAACAAAAAACGTTTAGTGTTTCCTAGGTAGCGAATAAGAAACCAGAACTTTGATGGAACGATATTTACTTTGTTTAGTAGCAACGATACTTTTTAATAATGCTTGCTTATACTATTACTCATGCTTCTGCAAGAATTAATTTATCTTTTTTATCATTTTAATTTGTAAATAGTGAATATATATATTTTTATAAATGTGAAGTCTTATTTATCTAACCAACACGCTCCTATAAGCTCTTTAGTATAATGCTGAATTAGCTTTCATGCCAAGCGCGATTCATCCGTACCAAAAACATACTGTTTAAACAAAACAAAAAAGAAAAAAAATTCTAAAATTGAGGTATATTAAAAAAGGTTGTAGTTGATTTTTTACTTCATTTTCATAGTTTCATTTTTTTATATGTATGAGCAAATTTAATATTTTATAAATTTTTATATTTCGCGTGAAAGAATATTTCATTTTATGCTGAAAATAATAATAATAATAATAATAACTCGTATTTTTTATTTTTATTTATTTATTTATTGGCAACAATGAAAAATTCAAATGTCCAATTCTAAAGCAATTACCAGTTTATTATCTTAATATTTTAATTAATTTTAAAAAATCTAATTAAAACTTCGTTACAAATAAGATACCAAATGAAAGGTGCGATTTTCCTGAATTCGTCGGCTTAACCAGCCTATCGATCAGACAATTAGATTTTTTTTTTAATTAACTAAAGTATGAAAATTTGGTGGCAACTGCGTCAATACACAGACAAACAGAGTCCAAGGAAATCTCTTAGCCATTTATATATAGAGAGAATTTGAAACAATCTCTTTTTAGCACTTTCCGTCAAAGTTGAAAAGTGTTTATGATTTTGGTTTATCTGTCAGTTTGTTCGTCTGTTTATCAGTGCGTACGCCTATCCACGCTCTAACTCCCATGTACAAGAATACCCGAAAGAACTCCATAGCATTGCGTTCTATGATAGGTATTTCTATAAACCAGATTCTAATGACATTATTTTGCACAATTATAAGGAAATTGATATTGATTATTCATATACGAAAAAAAAATGCTTTCTATAAAATAAAGTATGATTAGCATGAAGATTTACAGGACAACACAAAAATATTCAGATACATTAAGGACTACAACTGGAAATTACATTTTCATTTTCATTATGCATTTTTAACACTTTCTAACAATGTTTAAGAATGTTTATGATTTTAATTAGTCTATCTGTCTGCTGTGTGATCACATACGCAAAATTCATTGAAAATAAAAGATGCAACGAGTACGAATAGAAGGAAAAAGTTAATAATCAATGCAAACCACGTGTTTTTTCGTTCTTGATTAATTTATGTCACATTAATATATATTATGAATTCTTTTTCAATATCTTTTCACTTTTCTAAGTTTAGTATATTGCGTTATTCATGTTGAACTTCTATCTACTTCTTTTTTGCCCTATGAAGAGTCGTGCTATTATTTCGATCTGAAACTGTTGTTATAATATTAGCGAGTTTTTCCAACTTATGATGTTTGCTTAAAAAGTTTTATTCATTACCTCTCATCACCAGTTTTTGGCGCTATTTTTATTAATGTAGATAAATTGTTTTTATGAATTAGTAAGTTATTTTAGTAATTAGCACTGTCATTTTTATATTTAATATGTAGTAAATTATTTTTAAAACAAGTTAAGTAATCTGATGTCTCACTCACACGACTTTCTCTTACCCTGAAATTTAATACTAAAAGTACAGAATGGATATTAAGATTAAGATAACAAGTACTGTTATGTAAACCTATGTTAAAACAATTCAAATTAGGCTTCGGAACCGCTTTATTTGACAAATAATTCTATGTGAGGGGGGCTACAACCCCCCTCAACCCCCCTCAACCCCCGTTCCATTATTGTATCTACATTTATATAGAATTCAAATCTGATATTAAGTTGAAAAGTTTATTTAAATTTTTTCAGACAACTTTCACACGCATCATTTTTTGAAGCTTATCAATCTCGAACAAACTTTTCTAGTAACAAACGCATTAACTTCAAAATACATCATTTGGATCACCTCAAATTATTTGTTTTTAATTTACTCTAACAGACGCACTCAAAGATCAAACTTGACTTCGCTATTCAGGAAGTCTCAAAACGTGTAATTATACAAAAAAAACAAGTGATGAATATTTATCTTAAAAAAATACTTTATCATATGCCTATGAGGACT
This sequence comes from Salticus scenicus, assembly GCA_963930645.1. Taxonomy (NCBI): domain Eukaryota; kingdom Metazoa; phylum Arthropoda; class Arachnida; order Araneae; family Salticidae; genus Salticus; species Salticus scenicus. The sequence goes on from OZ005648.1 coordinate 173,531,530, forward strand.
TAATTTCTTTAGCAGCTTTCCTGGACATGGTAAAATATTATAGTAATCTAGTTCTTTTGTGTAGCCCTATAAACGAACAATGGATGATTTCTATACCATATTCTACATGAAACATGTTTTTACGCATATAAAAAATATATATTCGTTCCATCTGGTTTAGTGCAGTCTATAGACGTTAAACTCGACTTACCTGCAATTTCCCCCATAGACGTAATGTATTTGAATTATGTTGGATGTCCCTGTACACGAACCATTTACTTGATCTCAACGAAAAGCTTAGTGTAGCATCCCGATATGATACACATTTAGAATACCAAGTTTTGACTTTCTGTTACTATTTCTTCCTGAGATATGCTGATAACAGACAGACACACACACAGACCATTCGCTAAAAACATGATTTTCGGATTCAGGGGACATCAAAACGTGTAAATATAGCAAAAATTCACTTTCGGAAATTTGACCCAAAAGCAACACTTCCTCTACATTGTGGGTAAGAGAAAGTAAAAATTATTATTTATATAACACTAAATTTTATACATTACTTAAAATAAATTATCCAATTAAATTGAAAAATCTGTTTCGATATAAAATACTTTTATTCTTTTATGAAAAAATAAATAAACAAAACTCTCCATGAATTAAAATATCTTCATGCATCTCTGTTTTTCTGTAGATTATCTAGATAAAACACGTACGAAATTGAGCCCAAGAAGAAGTCATAGAGTAAATAAATAATGATCGAAGGACCTTAGCAACAGCATGAAACCTTTTCTTTTTGACGCATGAACTCCCACTTCTGAACTGTTAAATATAATCAAAAAATTATGACCGAAGTAAAGTGTCTATTAAATCGAAGTAAGAAAACAAATGTTTCCTTAAAGTATAAGATATTCATGAAATGGCATGATAAGAGGTCTCGGCCACGCAGAAACAAAGATTAACCTTTTTTTTTCCGAACTTGAAATTATAGTTTTCTTTCTGAAATTCTGTTCTAAGAAAATATGTGTTACAATTTTTAGTTATTATGATGTATTTTATTTTATACTGTTTTAAAACAGATAAAGAAACTAAAATATTTTCAAGAAAAAAAAATAATCCCAATAATCTGGTGTGTCACTCACACGACTTTCTCTTACCCTGAAATTTAATACTATAAATACAGGTTGGAGATTAAGAAGGAAGATAACGATGTTATGTAAACCTATGTTAAACAATTCAAATTAGGCTTCGAAAGAATTTTATATGATAATTAATTCTGTGTGAGGGGGGCTACCGCCCCCCTCAACCCCCCGTTTCATTAATGCACCTAGATTTATAGAAAATTTAATTCGGTTATTAAAAAATAATTCTGTTTTTAAAAAATAATTTATTAAAATTATTATTTTAAAAAATTATGTTTTATGATAATGCACACGATTTCCATATTAGAGAAGTAGTATAACACTAACTATCCGAAAAAAGTCCATTTTAATCTCAATATTAAAAAATAAATAAATAAATAAATAAATAAATAAATAAATACGATTTTTTTTCTAAGGTTTTTTTTTTTTTTTTTTTTTTTGTTAAAAGTAAAAAAAAAAATCGATAACTTTGTTTTAAATTATCGCAGATCGATGGTTCAACCATTCGTTTTAAAGGTATTGACAAGCTCTTTTGAAAGATACCCATCATGAAAATTTACTTCCCTCGAAGGGGGACTTCCCCCCAGGGGGGGAGGCGAGGCTCCTACATACACAATTTTTTTTCCCAGTTGACTATCTCTATTACAAAATATATATATATTCGTTTCATTTGGTTTAGTGCAGTCTATAGACGTTAAACTCTACTTACCTGTAATTTCCCCCATAGACGTAATGTATTAGAATTCTCTTGATTGTCCCTGTACACGAACCATTTGCTTAATCTGAACGAAAAACTTATTGTAGCATCCGTATATGATACACATTTAGAATACCAAGTTTGAACTTTCTGCCATAATTTGTTTTTGAGATATGCTGATAACAGACAGACACACACACAGACACACAGACTCACAGACACACAGACCATTTGCTAAAAACACGATTTTCGTACTCAGGGGACCTCAGAACGTGTAAATATAACAAAATCTCGCGTTCGAAAATTTGACCCAAAAACAATACTTTCTCTACCTTATGGGTAAGAGAAAGTAATAAATGTTTTATTGTATTATGAGCATTAAACTTATGTAAAAAATGGATATGTATAGTTGGATATTTTATCTTTTTCGGTAACTCATTTCACAAACAATTTACATTGTATTATAAAGAACTACTAAAATAGCTATTGAAAAATAGCACACAAATTGTGATATATTTTTAGAAACAGTTTTTAAAACCATATATTGGATTCTCTCATATTACCACGTTTTTATTAACTCGCTTTCTTGTTTGTTTGTCCAGTAGAAATCTTGCAACCAATTTTTAACTAACTTCCCGACTTTCATTTGAAACTTTTAGAATAGCTCAGAACACGATGACAACGCATTCTTTTAATACTTTTAGCTATCTTTAAGCAGAATTGAATTTATTTTCAGTAAAAAATTGAAAACCAATAAGGCTCTGGTATTAATGTGTGTAAAAATTTCATGTAGGTAATTCAATTAATAAATGTTTGAAAAAATCTTATAATTACTCTCTTTATTACGCATTTAATCATTTTCTTACAAGATGGTGAGATAATTCGTTAAAATAAAATTTAAAAAGTATTTATTAATACATAGAATTGTCAAGTTTATTCAACAGAAAATTTAAAAACGTGATATATAAAACGTTCTTTTTATCTTGTAATTATTTCACATTAAATTCTACTGTAACTTTAAATTATAGTTATCTTACCCTAGTTCTATTTTAAGAAAAAAAATACATTATCATTTTATGTTTTTATGGAATGGATATACTTTATTTTATCATATTTTAAAACAGAAAAAGAAGCTAAATTATTCCCAAGAAAAACAATCGTAATAAATGTTTTATTGAAGATTAGAAGCATTAAGTTAAGAAAACTATGCTAGAATTTTATTGTTTCTTTGAAATTCATTTTTTAAAAAAAAATTACAAAGAACTGTTTAAATAATTGTTGAAAATATCACGTAAAACAAATTATCAAATTGTATATATATATATATATATATATATATATATATATATATATATATATTTCCGAACATACATATGCAAATAAAGTATTGTAATCATGTCGAAAATCCAACTTTGAGATTTCGGTGTATCTACACGTTTTGAGGTCACCTGAGTTCATATTTGTTATTTTTACGATGATGTATGTATGTATGTGTATATATGTGAATGAACATGATAGCGTCTAAACGCTTCGTTCGAATGAGCAGTATGTGGTACGTATGTTATAGGTCACCACAGTACGAAACCAATTGATTTTGGTGAATCTAGCACTTATTTTTTTACAGGGACACAAAGAAAAATTCTTAATCACTATGGCCTATGGGCCAAAAATTTTTAAAGTGTATTAGTGTCTAAATGCCTTATTCGATTGAGCTGAAAATTGATACACATGTTATAAGTCACTGTCGTACGAACTGTATAGATTTTGATGAAAATAGATTTTTTAAAAAGGACACAAAGAGAAATTTCTTATTTTGAGCTCAAATCTTTTAAAGCGCGATTGCGTGTAAAGTCCTTATTCGATTGAGCTGAAAATTTATACATATGTTATAGGTCACCATTGGACGAACTGCATAGATACTGGTGAATCTAGCACTTGTAATTTTTTTACAGAGACACAACGAAAAATCCTTTATGATTATGTCCTATGGGCCCAAATTCTTTAAAGTGCAATAGCATCTAAAATCCTTATCCAATTGAGCTGAAAATTTATATACATGTTATAGATCACCGTCACACGAACTGTATGAATTTTGGGAAATCTAGTTCTAACAGATTTGACAGGGACATAAAGAACAATTCTTTATCATTGTGGCTTATGGATTCAAATTATTTAAAGTGCTATAACGTCTAAACGATGCATCCGAATGAGCCCAAAATTTATATACATTCTATAGATCATCGTCAAACAAACATTATAGATTTTGGTGAGTCTGTCACTTATAGACTTTTACAGAGACACGACGAAAATTTCTTTATCATTATGATCTATGGACTCAAACTATTTGAAGGGCAATAGCGCTAAATGAAACAACATACTATACACTATACACAGAAAAATACTCTAACACCCTGTTATAATATTCTCTTTCGTTTGTTTGACGACTTCTCTTATTCTAATTCATCTACATCCGTTAATTACTTAATGTTCGGAAAGTCGAGTGGAGTCCAGATTTTTTCTTTTTCGATACAGTTTTAAAAGACATACCAGGCTGATTCATTTAACAAATAAAATCATATTGTTTTGAACACGTTTTAATGCTTAGATTAATACAAATAAAACAGAAACAGATTAATACAAAACAGAATTCAAAAAGTTCTTTTGCGTTACACATTGCGTTACACTTACTCTATGAACTCTCTCTCTCTCTCTCTCTCTCTCTCTCTTTTATTTTTATTTAAATTGTGCATAGAATAATATAATACAGTAGAACTTGATAATTCGAAATTGAAGGGACCAGAGAAAAATTCGAAATATCCAAAAATTCGAATTACATATACTATTTTGTCAAAAAGAAGAGATAAATTAAAAATACAAAACTCTATGATCAAAGATTTAACGTATAAACTTTATATCTAAGAATACTACATCATTAAGCCCCTTCCATTAAATCAATATTTTTTTACGAGCTTAATTATTGAACACATTTTTAAAATAGTCACATATTTTTGATTGCTTCTTTAAGTATAATCTTTGTGTCATAGCATATGACTTCAACCCATCAATTGATACAAAAACAGAATCTCCTACAATAGACGTGACTTTCAATTAAAAAAAAAACCTCGAAGTTCATGTATATGGACCATATCTTGTGATGCACTACACTGTAAAAAATATGTCCTATTTGCTGCCAGAAATTCTCTGTAATTTGAGAAAATACGTTCTGACAACGTAACTTTTTCGTAAATTACGCGTATTTTCTCAAATTACAGAGAATTTCTGGCAGTAAATAGGACATACTTTTTACAGTATAGGTAGGAAATACTCTTGTATTTCCTTATCCTTCTTTTGAAAGACTGTTAAAAAAATAATGCACTTTAGCTGAAAAAAATCTCGGGAATAAATTTTACTGTAAAATTTTAAAGGTAATCGTATGAAAAATTCGAATTATCCAAAATCGAATTCGAATTATCTATGATTTTTTAACATTATTTTAATACAAAATTCAAGGGACCGACTTAAAAATTCGAATTATCCAGAATTTCGAATTAAACAAGTTCGAATTATTCAAGTTTCACTGTATGACATAATTATGTATTTTTTTAAACGTAGATACACGATTTTAATGCGCTGTAGCGTACATACATTTTTAAATAGAGCAAGAAATTTTAAACATGGAAAATCACTAATGACACGAATTCAGAGAAAAGTATTCGCAGCATATGGCATAAAAATGTGCTCCTGCAGCTGTTTTCAACATTTCTTTTTTGCTTTATTTTGAAGGAAGCAACCTCTCGCATAACAACTGCACAATATTATTTAATTATTTTATATTTTGTTTAAGCTTTTATACGCTATATTTTCATTATAGTGCAAAGGTTCTTTTTAAACATTTAGTTAAAATACTGCATTTTTTTTTACTTCATAAGTTTAAAAAAAAAATGTATTAACGCAAAAAAAACTAGTGTAACAATATAGTAACTATCTCTTCTGATTCTTTTTTTTTTCAGTTTTTTATATGCCAATATTGTGCAAAAATTCTCATAGTTACGTAATTAAAATTCAGAACATTTTTCCTTTTTATTTTTAAAAACCACCGAATTTAAAGGATAACACATTTCACATGCTTATTTATAATATTAGCAACGTTTCTTCTATAATATTCCACCATACATATGACTTCAGTTGACAAAAGTTCTTTAATTTAAAGTTTGCATTTCGTAAGACATTATATCTAATATCTGGTTATCAATTATTTGTTATTTAGGACAATAAATATTACAATCGAACAATTTTTTGAAGACAAGAATGGACGTGACACAAAGCGTATTATATTAATATCTCCGTAATTTGAGCACATAAGTGCATGTTTAAATTTTTATTAGTTTATGATAGAATAATCGACATTGTTTATGCCTAACTTCGCTGCTATGAATTTATTTTACTTAAAAAGAACTGAAATCATCTCTTTTCCGTTTTATATACTAAATAAGAGACATTTTCCAGTTATTTATTTTAAAGTAGGAAAATATATTTTGGATTTTTATATTTATTGTTTATTATTATTATTTCTTAAAACTTAACAAACTCTAAAACTATTCTTAATAATAAGATCATTTTTTCCTCTAGCCCTATTAATTGCGATATTTTTTCTAGAGTCTGCGTGGTTTTTATACTTGTGTGTGTGTGTGGGGGGGGGGGGGCAGGGGGGGAGATCAAATATGTTGAAAACAGGATTGGAACCAGGGACTATTGGCCTCATGTGTTAACGCTCTATTAATGAACTATTCCAAACAATTCCAACTGATATAATTAAATAACATGCTTTCTGTTTCCTTGGTTACATTTTTCATCGTTCAAACCTACTGAATTCAGAATACGGCAATTATAATATCCTTAATCCATTAAGTACCGAGTGTCCTAAATGAGGACAGACTTTAATTTTACAACAAACAGAAGTGTTGTTTGAATTTAATACATTTCACTCTCAGTAGTCTATATTAATTTATAATTCGAATATTCATCAAATTATATTTACCAGAATTAATTCAGGCGTTAATCGATTAACCCTTTAACGCACTTCATCCTCGTAACGAGAATGCAGTTACTACAGTCAGCAGCAAAATTATTCGAGCGCTAGGAATAATTCCTATATAAAAAAAAAAAAGTACACTTAATACAGTTTTGTTAAATAAATCCTTGTCGAATCATTGTTAGTCATTCTAAGAACATGATTCGACAAGGATTTATTTAACAAAACAGAAAACAGTATTAAGTGTACTTTTTTTATATAGAAATTATTGCTAGCGCTCGAATAATTTTGCTGCCGACTGTAATTCCCAACTGCGAAAATTCATATAACTTACTTCATGCGAAAAAAGTCATTTATTTCTTTTCTTTTAACACTGTTCATAAATTCCATATAAATGAACGTATTTACCTTGCCTCTCAAAGGGTAAACAAATTATGTTGTTCAAGAATTGTCTTGAATAACTCAGTAGCAAAGCATTGCCACATTAGGCCAAAGGTCACAAATTTGATTCAAGGTTTGGACGCTTTTCGCTCTGTATAAAAAGGGTTCATCCTTCTAATCCTAATTCTTTCTTCAGTATTTCAATTGAGTTTCCATTATGTCATTTTCCCCTCTGTATTATTAGATATAGTATGTTCCTTAAAAGCTTATATAATCTAAGTTCCGGAGTAGTGTTATCACCCACCAGAGTTGTTCTGAAACAGTCATCTGAATTTTCGAGTAAGTTTTTGAAGTATCATCCAAAGACAGGTAAATATAATTTTAGTATATTATACCCCATACATGCAATTTTTTTCTTGGTAATTCTGATGTTATGTTATCATACTGCAACAAGAAAATTCAGATTTTGTGACTCTTATGTCAGTTATAGACATGCTAACATTTTAATTTATTGCGGAGCAGTATTAGTACCCACTTTCTTTTCACACCACTTTCCTTAAAGGGTATAGTTCTTCTTATTTAGTTGTAATTACATAATGAAGAAAATTTCACTACAAATAAAGTGGTGTGAAAAATGGGCGGGTATTAACAGTACTCCGGAATAAATTAAAATGTTGGCATGTCTGCAGTTTAGCCAAATTTAGTGATTTTTTTTTTAGGAAAAAATTACCAATAATTTTGAGTAGTGATGTTTCATATACATGATAGACGATTAGCCTTCGATGTCATTAGGCAAAAATTACTATTAAAAACTAGTGGTAGTCTTTGAAATTGGCAACACTGCATGTCTGTAATTATAGGTTTGAAATTCTTTGTGTTTCATGTTTGAAGCGCAACAAACTATAAAACTGATAGAAAATTTTACTTTTGGTCTTTAAATTCTTGTTTCTTCTATTTTTCTTGTAAATATACATTAATTTCATACATATATTCCAAATTTTAAACCTGAAGCATAAATGAATTGAGGCATTTCGACTGTGAAGACGCTTACTCATAGCATTATGGAAATAATACTCGAGAATACCTATTTTAAAATGATCAGACTAAAATGGCGAAATGAAAAGATATTAAGTGACTTTCAATAAAAAAGTAAAGAAAAAAATTAATTGATAATCTATAATTAATTCCACAAACTTTGGATGTGATCAATGGATAGAAATCTAACCTTTCAAGCAGAAAGAAAAAAATAGAATCAGTCATATCTATCCATGCATGCATTGTTCATTGTGCGTGGTTGTAACTTATTTTGAAAGAGAACATACACTTAGTACACTTAAATATTTGTTCTTCTGTGAAATCGGTTACTTATAACTAGAATAGTTTAAAATGCAAATTGAAAATGGGATACAATCTTATCTTTTACAGTAAATTTACCTTAAATTTATTAAGTGAAATGTTTTAAATTACTCAAAATTTGAAGATTCATAGTTTCAAAATACAAATTTAATTTAATATAGTTTGCTTCAAAGTATCTTTCAGATCCATTAACTATTCTTATAAGTTTATAATTAGGTTGGTTTACAAAAATGAAAGGTTTGTAAATACTTTATTTATATGAATACTAAATTGCCATGTTTAGGAAAATTTGTACAAAAGACATATAAATGTACAGTCCAGAATTTAAATTATTTATTTGACTCAATAATAAATGTTATAATGGAAACCAATTATATTCGTGATTTATCAATTTGATAGTGTTAAAGATTTGTTATGAAAAAAAGTCCAAAACCTAAGTAATTCTCAGTAACATTATCTACACAAAAGTCTGCCATTACATTCAAAATGGTATTTTATTTACATGATAAACATTTAATCTCAGTTCTTTTTAATTAATACGAACTCAAGTATATTAGCCTAAAAAAATGCAGGAAAACTCCACAAGACCCATTTTATTAGGGTCTATGTGAAATTTAGCTCTGGAAACTTTTGTTAAATGAAGAAAGGTTCACAGGAAGGAAGCACACTGACTAACGGTTTAAATTCATAAAGTCACCAACTTTAAAATTTTTACAAGCTAGTTATGTCCGTACAAGAAGACTAATTTTAAATAGATTGGTTTTCAGATGGGGAAGAAACAGAACGCATAACATACGCATTGCTAAATTTCATCAAAATAATATGGCAGATAATCTCTTCCCAATCAATTAATAAGAAATCCATTTCCTACAAATACCAATTAATAGAAAATTATTTCCACAAATGGCAATCAGGGGAAAATTACTTTCCACAACTCCCAACCATTGAAAGATCAGTTCACATAAATGACAATCAATGGGAAATCCAGTTCCTACAAATAGCAATTAATAGAAAATCATTTCCCACAAATGGCAATCAATGGGAAATCAGTTCTTACAAATAGAAATCAGTGAGAAATCAGTTCCTACAAATGACATATTTGTAAAAGTGACACTGTGATTGAATAATTGTAAATAAAATTTAAGAATGATAACGCTCATCCTGTTTGAATTTTCTAGGCAAATTTAATAAACGTATCTTCTGTAAGAATATAAATTTTATTAAACAGAAAGTTACTGTTCTTCATTGTTCATTTGTACCAAAAATTACTAAAATTTAAGTCAAATTTAAGTTTGCCACTTTGTAAATCTTTCTTTGCTTGAAACAAATAAACAGATTTGGTAATTTAAAATTTTGAAGGACATTTAGCGGACATTATAAATTGGTTTTTGGATATCATACCCTATTCTGGAAAATGCCAACTAATTAGTCAATCGGTTATCATACACGTGATAATTCTAATCAGATCCCGAAAACGTATCCTAATCAAGTAAATGTAGGCTTTTCTTACTGTATATGAGTCATATTTTGTATGTCAATAAATTAAAATTAAAAGTGTGACCAGTTAAGATTAGAGAAGAGTATGATGAAAGCAAAAGTGGGCCCAGGGTCCAATGGTCATTCGCCCCCTTTACTCATGTTAAAATTAAAAATTTTTGGTGCATTAAATAAGACCTGAAATTTGAAATTCCAAGTTACTCGCCAGTTGCTGGTAGATCATTTTATCGGACTCGACACATTTTTCCTCGGATATTTCGGCCAATCATTGAAATAAATAACTGTCTTGTTTGAACGTCTTAAAGAAACTTTTCATAAATCGTCTAACTATTGTAATGAATCCGCTTTAAATTCGCCGATTTTATTTTTATTATTATTATTTATTTATTTTATTTACTTATTTATTTATTTACTTATTTTTTGGAGAACCCATTGTAAGTTAGACCATTGCTGTAAAGGATCCGTTTTAAGATTGTCGAACTCAGATATTTCTTAAACAGACTTCAGAAAATGTCCCTTTACAAAAATTAATAGAGAAATGTTATGCATTTCTGTGAAAAGTTGACAAATATAAAGCGATATTTCCTCGCAGATCCATAAATAAATAAATGAATGAAATGAAATGAAATTAAGAAATAAATATTTTATCTGTTAAGCTAATAACTAAAATGATTTTTTTTTTTCCTTCTTCAAACGATTCATGAAATAAATAACTGAATCTCCAACAATTTATACAATTAACACTTTTTTGTGGAGAGGGGGGGGGGGGGGGGTTCAAAGTACGTCAAAGCAACGAAATTCCAAAAATCTGTATTTTGATATTTAATTTCGATATTCAGGATTTTTTTCCCCGAACGATTTTCGAAATGCGGGAACACTTTGCCACATTGGAACAATTACGTTTTAATTTCCGAAAAATGCAATTTTTACCTCGTTCGATTAATGAAATTCATACTTATGTAGGTAACAAGAAAAAAAGTGGGGGTTGTTTAATTATTTTAAAGGACCCTTTTATTCCGGGTTGTCACCACTTGGCAAGGGGATTTTTTTCAGATATCCTTAAAACATATTATATGCATGAACATGTAAGTCTAATAGCATGCTTTTTAGCACTTGCAAAAGCATTCACCCTTTGGTTTTAAAGTTTTTACCACTTTTTTGAAAAGAAAGAAAAAAAAAAGTCTTTTTTTTTCACTATTTCACCCAAAAAGAAATATTGAAGTAAAATATACCCTTTGTAATTTTTTTTTCATTTTGCTTTTAGAAATTAAATTAATAATCAGCATATATAGCATCAGTGCCTAACTCTGTCATGCTTTAGGCTTAAGAGATTTCCTTGCCTGTGTGTGAACGCAGGTTTTCATACTTTAGTTAATTTTAAAATATCTAATTGTCCTATAGATAAGCTGTTTATGTCGACGGATTCAGAAAAATTGTCCCTTTCATTTAATACCTTATTTGTAACGAATTTTTGATTAGATTTTTTAAAAATAATTAAAATATGAAAATAACAGCTTTAAAATAGACTTTTAAATTTTTAATTGTTGCCAATCTGTTTTTTCCAGCATAAAATGAAACGTGCTTTCACGTGGGAAAATATGTATATACATATGTATATATGTATATATATAATATTAAATTTGTTCATGTATATGAAAAAATGACGTCTGTAAAATAATAATAATAATTTTAAATTTTAAAGATAACGAAAATTTCGCATGGGCTTGCTAGCAAATGAATTATTTGAAGTGAGAAATAAATAAAATGATATGATCATCTTTTAACGGGCGCCTTAGTCACCCTACAACTAACTAGTTTTATATATTTTTAATTATTTTTTTATAATTTTAATTAAATTAATTTTTAAATTAAAAGCTAAATTTCGGGCCTCTCAGATAATGGCTCCTAGGACATGGTCAGGTCGGCCCGTGTGCGTTCGTTCTTAATCAGTCCCTCAGTGTACGAACTCATCAAAGGCTGACTTTGACAACGATAAAGAAACGCTTTGTTATACTCAATTAAAAGTTAATTGAAGAGTCATACCGGAACTTTCAAATAAAGAAAATCAGCTTTTTTTTTTTTTTTTTTTTTTTTTTAAAGTTTTAAAACTTTTTTCGTCTAAACAAAATACAGTGCGGCCACATATCCTAACACTAGCAGTGAGGACGCGTCCAAAATGGTAGGATGCCAGCGTGACCGACAGTTTGAAATTTAGAAAACATCCAGTAATTCCGCGCTCTGTTATTGCTCATTTTCTCTGAGTCGGATGACTGTCACCCCTATTTTAGCATTGGACTCGTTGAGTTAGAACTTGCGCAGATGCTTCCATGGTTTCATGAAATGTGGTCGAAGAATATCCGTTTACCTTATGTGTAAACTACATTAGAATATTTGAAATTTTAATATTTGCATGCTACGAATTTTATCTGTATTATTCAAAGTAAAAAACTTTTCTCTTTTTGAACTATCATTTGTTAAATAACATTCATTTAATTTGTAAGAACTTTCCCTTAAATACATTCTATAAAAATTTTGACAGGGAATGAGTAAGTTTTAGCTTAGTGGGTTAGTTCGGACGATCTATGACCATTCACCCACATTGCAGCCATGACGAATTTTAAGTATACCACACACAATTAATGAATGCAAGCCTTCGATCACGAGCTCGACGCTCTGCCAACGGCTATCGCGGCCCCAATTTTTTTTTTTAAATTAGTAAATTTGAAATGTATACAATTAAACATGCACTTTATCTCAATTATACATTTGTCCCAAATTTTTAATTAAAACGGAAAATATTTTAGTGTACGTAAACTATAGCGGATGAAACGTCCTACTTTTTGGATATCACTAACTTTTTATACATTTTTTTCTTAATTTAATCGCAGAAATTCGACAGTTTACTAACGCAAAATTTATTTTTCAAAATACTAATATTAAAAAGTAGGAAACTGCGACCCTTGAAGATATTTTTATATATAGATGTATAGATGATACCTCTTTGTTTTTCCGTGTGATTTTCTGAAAAGGAAACTGTGATATTGGGTAAATATTAATCCAATGAGGAAATAAATGAAATGTCCCAGAAGTAATTTCATTTCGCGGATATTTTCCATGAATGTGTATGCAGTAGTAGAATAACTTGGGGGCTTATTTATTTGATATACTTTTATTCCATGGATGGTTTCCGTAATAAATTGACAAGATCTAAGATTGGCTTTCATCGCATAAAACTAAATTAATCCTATAAGAATTAAAAAGAGATAAAGAGAACAAAACAAATGTTTATATTATTCAAAGTTTTTTTTTTTTCCTTTTAAGTAACCGTGTGTAAGTATTTTCATACTGAAAGATAAGTAAACATGAGATTTATATTCTTTTCCTTCTTATTAATTTTTTAATCTGTGTATGAGTGTATAAGAATTTTGCATTTATCAAATATTAAATAAGTTTACTCTATTATATGCCCTTTTTGTTTTTGTTCATGGATCAAGATTCATAATATGTTTAAATTAAACGTTTTACTTATGCAAATATTATACACATGTACTAGATATATTTCTGTATAAGTTTGAAATTTACTTTTAAACCATTCGAAAATGGAGAAGTTTCAATTTAAACAATACGTATTTCTCGTATAGTATTTTCTATGAACTGCGAGCTAAATCATAGAATGAATCAATATACATAATAAAAAATATTTCATTCTCCATTAAATTATAGTGTGATTCTTTTAAACTGACACTTTTTAGAGCCACCTTTAGTTCGATCTAACAACCGAAATGACACCAAACTTGGTATGGAGACTATATTATATAGACAATTAACATGAATGTTCTAGTGTGACTATTGAACAGTGTTCTAGTGCTTCGGAAATACTCTTAGTATACCTGAGACCACAAAAAACTTGCATCAAAACTTGACATTCCAAGCTTTCAAATTTAATGCAAGCCAATATCAGACACATAAGTTTATACTTGTCCAGCATATTTTAAGCTTTCTAATTCTGTTGGGTTTCTCATCACTGGTATCGCGTGTGGAGGTACAAATTAAACTCAAATGGACTGTATACTCTAATTTATTTTTAAACACTAACTCAAGGTGGGATCTCGCTCGAGAATCCCTGTTCACACTCTCGTGTCTACTCATACACTGACTCGAACACAGTTGGGCGCAGCCTCTACACAGGTGCGTGCGCACCTTATTACATCATACTGTAACAAATGCCCGTACATTCCCCCGGGCCTTGCAATGTTTTTAAACATTCAAGAAATCACTAACAGTCAATTTTTCAACATAAAAATACTGATACAATTACAATTACACAATATTATACAGTAAATAATACATATGTTAAATAAAAAATAATGCAAAAATTTTATCAAAATATTACATAATTTACAACAGTCATAATTAATAACAATGTTAATCATTTATTGGAAGCGGGCAAACCTTAGAAATAGACCTTTTAAATTTTCCAGAGGTAGTACTAACCTCCACTACCCTTACTTTTTTCTCCGCTCCAGGAAAAATTTTGCTTATTCTGGCCAGTGGCCACTCACAAGGAGGTAAATTATCCTCTTTTAGAATAACCATGTGTCCAACACAAATATTTTGTTTCTCAAATTTCCATCGCGATCTCTGTTGCAAGTGACATAGATAATCTAAATGCCACTTACGCCAAATGCTTTGAAATAACTTAGTTATTTTTTGCCATTGGCTAAGCCTGTTTTCTGTAATTTCTAATAAATCTGGCTCAGTTATAGACGTAATTGACCTTCCTAAGAGGAAGTGGGCAGAGGTCAACACCTTTAAATCCTCTACGTTAGCAGTTAAGGGGACCAATGGCCTAGAATTTAGCATCCCTTCAATTTGTATAATTAAAGTTAAAAATTCCTCATAAGTTAATTTTAAATTTCCCGCTACTCTTTTCAAATAATATTTAAAATATTTGACTCCTGCTTCCCACAATCCTCCAAAGTTTGGAGCTCTAGGAGGTGAGTACTGCCAATGAATGTTTTCTGAACTCATATACCCCGAAATTTGATCATCTGGCCTATTTACCATTTTATACAATTTTTTGAGCTCTGCATTTACTCCCACAAAGTTCTTAGCATTATCTGTATACAGCTTACTGCATTTTCCTCTCCTTGATATAAATCTCTTAAGAGTAGCTATAAAGGCTGCGGACGTTAAATCAGTGTCTAACTCTAAATGTATAGCCTTGGTCACAAAGCAAATAAAAATTGCAACATATATTTTATTATAAATCCCTTTCCTTTGATTTTTATACTTAGTATAGAAAGGACCAGTGAAATCTACCCCAGTAATATTAAATGGATAGTTCTGAACAATTCTGTCTTTTGGCAAATTACCTAATATTTGTTGTGCTGAATTTGGATTAACCCTAAAGCATTTAACACATTTATGCACAACTTTTCTACATAAATTTCTACCATCTGTAATCCAAAACTTTTCCCTCAAATAATACAATAGAGAATTAGGCCCAGCATGCAAAAAATTTTTATGATAAGAGACAACAATTAACTCAGTTAATTTATGTTTAGATGGAAGAAGAATTGGAAATTTCTTATCATAATTTAAATCACTATTTCCAAGTCTTCCTCCTACTCTTAGCAGGCCTTCTCTGTCAATAAAAGGATGCAAATTCCTTACCTGACCTCTAGGACTTAATGTACCTGAATTTTTCAGAGAAATTCATTTCTTTTCTAAACTCTTCTTCTTGTAACATTTTTATCAAGACCCTTTCAGCGGTCTCTATCTCTTTAATATGCAAAGGACCTTTTTGTTTAATTTTATTTTTAGAATTGCTTATGAACCTGTAAATAAAACTAAGAACACGGACAAGTTTAGGATAACTGTTACTAATAGTAAGAAAGTCAGATAAAAAAGTACTATTTGTACTGATAAATGTTCTTTCACTTAAATGTTCTTCTTTAGATTTAAGTTCTTTTTCATAGTCATTTACAATCACAGACACTGGAATGTCTTTTTGGGGATATTCTGTCATAGTCAAGAATTTTAGGCCGTTGAACCATAAATCACACTGTACTAATTTATTTGGGTCTATACCTCTGGATAACAAATCAGCTGGGTTGCTCTGGGATTGCACATGTCTCTATTGGTGCACATCTGACATCTCTTGAATAGTTGTTACTCTATTTGCTACGAAGGTTTTAAGCTGGTGAGCCTCTTTCCGTATCCAACATAAAACGATCATAGAATCACTCCAGAATAAAGGGAAGTTACGTTCAGCTTTAGTGCGATTTGCACTTTTTTCATTAGTTTCACTAGAAGAACTGCAGCACACAATTCTAAGCGCGGAATAGTAACCTTTTTTATGGGCGGAACTCTGGATTTACTGGCAATCATTTTTATTTTAAATTCTGCTTTCCTATTGGTTGATTTGGCATAAACAACTGCTCCATAGGCTAATTCTGAGCTATCAGCAAATCCATGCAATTCTACAACTGCCGAATCTTCTATAACTATGCATCTGTCTATCTTTATATCATTTATTACATATAGACTTTCAGTTAAACGATTCCACTGTTTTTGAGTTTCAACTGGTAAAGGGTTATTCCATTCGATCTTTAATAACCACAATTTTTGCATAAAAATTTTTAAATTGGAAATGATGGGACCTAATAAACCCAGTGGGTCAAAAATATGTGCTATTGTTGATAGTACGCTTCTCTTTGTTTGTACAGTTAGTGGCTCGAGTGTTACCTTAAACTCAAAGTGATCGTCTTTGGAATTCCAACGAACTCCTAATGTTTTTGTAACTTCACTTTTCAAAAATGCATAACTTGAAGCTTCACTATTTTTTAATTCATTTGAATTACTACACCATTTATGAAGGTGCATACCTCCCCTTTTGAAGATCTCGCATAATTCATGTTGTAACTCTTTAGTATTACTTAATGTGTCAGATCCCGACAACACATCGTCCATGTATATATCAGACATTACTATTGGAGCAACTAATGAGAAATTTTTTGATTCGTCTAATGCTAATTGGTGTAGTGTACGCATAGCTAAATATGGAGCACTTACTGTCCCGTATGTGACAGTAGCTAACTCATATATTTTTACTGGTTCATCAATTTCTGTTTTCCAAAGTATTCGTTGAAGCTTTCTCTGCTCTGGTGTTATCAAGATCATCCGAAACATTTTTTGTACATCGGCAGTAAAAGCAAATATGTGTTTTCTAAATCTGGTCATTAAGGTAAAAATATCATCTTGAATTACACCGCCATTGTACTGCAATGAATCTAACGAATTCCCTTTTGTTGTGGGACTTGATGCGCATCAAGTAACGCATCAAGTGTTTAACGCATTAATCACAATTTTACACATTTGATTAATGTGTAACTTGTATTACACATTAATCACATGTGTAATACAAGTGATTTGTATTACACATTTGTATTACAAGGGACTAAACCAATTCTCAGCCTGCCGAACTGAAATGTGAGCAGCTACTTCTTTTTCAAGAGTACTGATTATTTTATCGGGTATAATTAAATCATTTAATGACTTAAAATCTGATACTTTTCTCAAATTCAAATAATATTCCCAATTCGTGATTAAACGAGAAGTAAATTGAACATATGTTTCGCTTTCCTGACGTGTTGCATTTTTAAACTGCTCTAAGCAAGCTTGAGGTGTAGGCTGGTATTCTCTTAAAATGATCGATTTAACTTTTTCGTAATTATTTAATTCATCTTCTTTAATGTATGTAATAACATTAGATGCTTTTTCTCCTAACAAATTTAGAAGAATTTCTGACTTGTACTTTTCTATAAACACTTTTGGCTATAAATGCTCTTTCTAATGAAGAGAAGAAGAAGGCCCAGCCTTTCGGCCTAGTAGGCACTTTCACAGTCAGAATTCTTACACTTTTCACTAATGAATCTAAAGAATTATGAATTTCATGATAATTTTCACTTTGGATTTCAGTTTGTGTTTCTGCACGTAACCGTGCTAATTCTAGTTCTGCTTTCACTCGCTCTAATTTAATTTGTTTTAAGTTAATTGAATTAGCAGAATTAAGTTCTTTATTTTTACGATCTTCAATCGTAGTATTTATAAATTCTTTTACAAAATCTATATCAGTTTTGTAATGTTTATTATTTTTAATTATCTCAATTAAATCAGCAACTAGTAAATTATCTGTTACTGTTTCTCCTAATTCGGAGGCTATTAGCCTCAGATCGTCTATTTTACAGTTTTTAAACATAGTTTGTTAATTAAAGTACATCTCTACTTAAGTTTATTCTCAAATACACAGTTAAAAGGTGTTAATCACTTATTTGATTTCATTCGGTACTCGGTCTCGTTTCGAACTTTAATTTCACAGTACCTCCATTTTCCGGCTGCTCGGACCAAATGTTGGGTTTCTCATCACTGGTATCGTGTGTGGAGGTACAAATTAAACTCAAATGGACTGTATACTCTAATTTATTTTTAAACACTAACTCAAGGTGGGATCTCGCTCGAGGATCCCTGTTTACACTCTCGTGTCTACTCATACACTGACTCGAACACAGAGGGTGCAGCCTCTACACAGGTGCGTGCCCACCTTATTACATCATACTGTAACAAATGCCTGTTCTAGACTAGAGCCCCTTAAATAAAATATATAGGCCGGCGCATTGCCGCCATTTTGTTGCCTCGGATGAGGGGAGCATTCCCGCTTGGCGTCCTTATCGCTTAACAAGCGATTTTAAGAAATCTTGAACTGAAGCTACGATCGGTTAAGACGGTCAAGAATAATAAGCAACAAGTAATATCCCCTAACGACGCATTTATACACAGTACATTCTTGGTATGTTTTTCATCCTCGGGATATTTTGTAGATGTACGGGGGATAAGATGTGTTGTTAGGACTATTTCTGTCTGTTTCAAATACAAATCATAACTTTTTGAAACAAAAAAATTAGCTTACTGCTTAAAACTGGAAATTCTTTATTTATTTACTTACTTTTTCAGCTATTTCTAGCATATACTATTCATTTAAAAAAACGAAATTAAAAATAAATGTAATTACGACTCGGAAATTAAACAAGTTTCGCGACCCCAGAAAATGTCACCAAAACTTAAACGCACAGAAATAAAAGGTCTTCTTTAATTAATTTATGGTTATTAACATAAATATAATGATTAAAATAGTACATTCTTTGTATTTTTACGTTTGAATATGTGTAAAACACACAGAAAAATATAAGTAAATATAAGTTATATTATTTTTTTCTTCCTAAATTATCTTACGGAAATCTGAACATTTTACGTTCTTTTCTTGAGTGATTATAGCAATTTATTACTAAACAATCTCCCATATGATAATTTACAGAGCTAAAATTATGAAAATGATTAAAAAATTAACTCCAAAGTAATACAAAACGACAGAAATAATGGTTGCCGTTTGTTTATCTACGGAAAACGCTGGGTACATGTGGCAACCCTAAGGCAACAAGATGGCTGATGCGTCAGCTCATATATATAGGAGCCTTAGCCCGTACAAATTTGAAACTGAATCCCTACTCTTAAAACATGCACATGTTTGCTACCACATATTTCAATCATATATGCCTTTGAGATTACTTTATATAGAGGCATCTATTTTTCTAACACTTTTTTGCTCACAGTTTTTTACTTTACTTTATTTTCGCAAAGTTGATTTTTCCTCTCTTGAGAAAACAAAGTGAGCGCAAGCTAAGAATTGTACGCACAGCTTCAGGCCATTGATTTTTGACGTCAAAGAATTTTCAAGCCTGTAATATTTTTGATTTATCAAATGTCTAAGCTTGAATTTGTTTGAAAATGTTATTGAATTCCAAAATTTAACTTTTCTCAAGCAAATATAACATTAGGGTGCTGATCTACAAAGAAAATTGAAATCGACAATTAAATTCCTACATTTTGCTATATAAATATTATTTTGTATATATATATATATATATATATATATATAATGTGGCAGTTTAAAAAAATGTTTAAGTAAAATTGTATCTTTAAAATACCTTGGGTTTTTGGAGTCCGCCCTGTCCTTCGATGTGAGGGCTCCCTAGACTCCCTTAAAGAGCTAGTGGGCCAAAATATCTTGTAACCACGTGAGCCAACTTGAGCCAATCCGCCCCTTGCAAAATATGCGGTTTTCTGTGAAATTTTTTAGCAAAATGCTTATATCAACATCATCATAATCAATTTCTGGCTTTATTAATCAACTGCAGGGTGAAGGCCTCTTCTAGGCGATTCCAATCTCCCCTGTTTTCTGCAGTTCTTCTTCATTCTGCTTCTCCAAAGCTGACGATCTGAACTCTTCAACGACACTGTAGTTTCTTCGTCGGTTTTTACTTATATCTCGGTATCCAAAGTAGGATTTCGGTGGTCCATCTATCATCGTTTCTTCTGGCAATGTGCCCAACATTGTTCCATTTTAACTTTTTTTTTTCTATACAAATGACATCAGGAACTTTAGTTTGCTCCCTAATGCATGTATTTCGATTTCTGTCTCTTCGGGTGAATCCTAATATGCATTACTATACTTCTATGGGGAAAAATAATGAATACGAACTCCCTCTCTGTATGACTTTTGTGGGCTATGAAAAAGATTTTGGCTCTGTATCATCACTAGCAGTTATCGATGCATTGAGGAATACTAATATTAATTCAGGATACATTCACTTTATTAGAAAGAAGCAACAGCGAAATTAAAATTCTACAAAACTAGTAATGCATTCAAAATCAGAAAGGGTGTAAGACAAAGTGACATAATTTCACCTAAACTGTTCAATGTAGTATTTCAAGAAGTTTTTAAGAAACTAAATTGGGAAGAGAAAGTCATAAAAATTGATGCAGTATTTATAAATCATTTGGATGTTATTGTACTGCTTGCTTCCTCATTTAAGAATTTGCAAAAAATGCTTCAAGATTTAAAAAAAAAAAAAAAAAAAAAAAGAAGCAAGCTCGTTGAATTGAAAATAAATTTCAGTAAGATAAAAATTATGTCAAATTCCTTTGTTTTTCCACTGCAGGTCACTGTTGGTATGGAAGAATTAGAAACGGTATGCAATTATACTTATCTGGGACAAGTCATTGCTATAAACAGAAACATCAAAGAAGAAATTAACAACAGAGTTAAACTTGCGTGGAGAGCATTCAGAAGAAATGGCGCTATATTCAAATGCGACTTGCCACCCAGATTATTTTAAATGAAAAAAAATTTTATCTGTATGTTTTGCCTGTATTAACTTATTCTTCAGAATACAAAAGCTTCAAATACTTATGTATATAAGTATAAACAATTAGTTTATTTTATGTCATGTCTGTTGTCTAAAAGCAAAATTAGTTAAGGTTTGATTTGATTTTAGTAACTTCTCACAAACATTTTTATTTCTAAATTATCTCAATTTAAACAAATTGTTTATTATGATTTCATCGCTAACAGGTATTGAATTATCTATCAGTCTAACTCTGTAGAATTCAACTTTTTCTTGATATGAAATATACCTTTAATTAAAGGTTGTCAGGTATAGCAAAGTGCTACAATTAAAACTCGCACTTTGCGGGTAAAACGTGAATCTGCTGTTTTAGGATTCAAGTCGTTTAGTAGAGTTAGTTCTTATGTCAAACTAAATTGTAATATGCAAATATTTTGGAAAGAAGCTGTATAAAAGGAGAAGGAAGATTGCTTTTGGGTTAGTTGGTGTTAGTTGGAAGGCGAGTGAGTTGAAGGATGGTAGTTAGAAAGCTAGTGGGAAGGAAAGTATGAGAGTTGATGGAGTTAGTTGTTAGCGACTTAGGGTAGAAGAGAGTAAGTCCATAGGTTAATCGCCTGCCATTCGCTTGGCCCAAATCCAACATATGACGAGTTAAAAAGTCGGGTCATCGAACTCTTTGCCACTCGGTATGACAAACTCAGATTGCAACATGACCGTTCCCTCCCCCCTCACGAACGTCAGTGGGAAACAATATTAAACCCAGTGGAAAAACCGCAAGAAGTTATTGAGTCGCAAGAAGTAAGCTCGAGTACATTAAGTCACCCTAAAACTGGTGAGGAAAACTTTATTTCTAGTGGCAAAAGCCAAACGCAAGTGACTGCAAACGAACAAACTTCATTTTCAAACAGCGATACATATGAAGCTAAATCTATTATTCAGAATTTAGCTACGGATAATAAATCCGAAAAATTATCTCGTGTTGCGACAGGAATTGTAAAAGAAAATCCTATTAAAATTACTGTGGCTGCGGAAACCGTTAAACTAAGCGAAAATGTAAAATCAGTAAATGATTCGGTTAATCCTTGTAACTCAACTTTAGCTGTCAGTTTTGAATCTATACAGCCGACAAAGTCAATTGTTTCTACTGAGAAATTGCACGTAATTCGTCCAAATGACACGCCGCTCAAAGTAAAAGAACATAAAATTAAGATAACTATGGCTGCGGAAACTATTAAACTAAGCGAAAATGGAAAATCATTACAGGATGCGGATAATCCTGGTAACTCGCCTTTAGATGGCAGCTGTGCATCTATACAGCCGACACAGTCAAATATTTCTAATGCGAACGTGAACTTAAAGTTTCAAAATGACCCGCCGATTACACCAACAGAAAATGCAAGTATTTTAAAGTCGGCAATTTCAAACGTCTACTTAACCTCCTGTGAAGTTTCCAGAAAGTCCAGCAGCCCTGCATTGGACAGCACGAACGCAGTCCTCTGTGATAACTGGGGACAGTGACAAGGTACCGGGCTCGAGTCCACCCCAGAAAAATGCATCTCCGATGCCGGACTCCGTTCTACAAGCCACCAGCACGGAAATTGCCACAACAACTCTACTGACCAGTCTGAACCGCATCTCTTTTGCTGATATAAAGGAATCAATCTGTCAGGTGCTATGGTTTTATATTTTTTCCATTGTAAACTGTACTTCTATCACACCAGTTATGAAATTTTCGACATGTAGAACCTTCATTTGGACTTTCAGCCATGATCTCAAAGAAATGAACTTTTTAAAATATCACAAATCTAAATTTAAACTTGCTGCATGAACTTTCAACTACCGAAATTTCATGTTTTGGATTACATGTCATAAATTTTTTTCTGTATATAGCATATGCATGTATGTATGTTAATGTCTTTTAATTTCTAAGCCAACACCAGCAGTTCTTGGTAAAAAACCTTTTTGAACATGTTTATATAAATTCCCCCCCCCCTTTCGTTTTGTGACTGATCTATATATCTGTACTTAAATGTTTTCGGTTTTAGCCATCACCTGCAGCGATTCGTACGATAAATTTCCTTACCTTTGTATATAAATTATCTCTAAGTTTTTTACATGATCAGTGTGTATATACTCTAATATTTTTCTATTTTGTAGCCAGCCACGCCAGTTTGAAAAAACAAACTTTTCGAAATATTTTGTATATATTCTTATCTATATTTCTCTCGATTATATAAAATGAAATTTTATAAGTGTATAAACATTTTTCTCTATAGTTTTGTATATGTAATATAAAATGTATGTACGTAAATCTTTTTTATTTCTCAGCGATCAACTGCAGTTTTGAAAATTTTGTATCCTTCTCTATGATTTTCTAAATGTTGTATAAAGTGTATCAAATGAATTTTCTTGTTGTAAACTTTTGAATTTTTTACTAAAAGTTTTTATGTATGTATATCTATTACTATGGGGTAAAAAGAGAATTTTTTTAAAAGCTATTTTGCATGTAAATGCGCGTTTAACGACTAACGTTATTAATCCACTAACACTTTAGTTTTTTCCGTACGCAAATACCTAGTTGAAATATGGCTTATGTATAAAATTATGTCATTTATCTATATACAAGTGTAGTTCACGTCTATTTTTGATGTATACGTTTAAAAAAGTTTTAATTTTAGAAAATCTGAGGTCCAGTTGCTGATCCTGACTCTAAACCCGAAGTATAGATGTTAAATCTGAAAAGCCAGTCTGTTTTCAACAAATGTTACTTTTCCAATAAAGACTGATAATTTTTGGAAGTTTGCCAAAGACTTTGGATCTCTGAATTAGAAGGAGCCAGAGTTTTTTTGTCTGCAGTAAAAGATGTTTTTTCTGGACGCTTGCCAACGGATCTCTTTCAAGATAACTCATAGTGAATAGCTGGACATTTTTTAGATAAACTCTTCGCATGGCTCAAGACATTTCACTATTTTCTGTTTAATAAAATTATGTTACAAGTTAAATTGAACAATGATCGCACGTTCTGTTTAGGCGATCCCTTTTGTACTACATTTTTTTTTAATTCATACAATTTTTTCCTTTCCATTTAAGGAAAGATGTTCCTGTATTTCCCCGCTGTAATTACGCTGGACTATATATATATTTATTTACCTAATTATGAGTACAAACGGTTTTCCCGTGTAAACCAACTTAGCCTGAGCTTTTACAAAACATTTTTAAAAAGCTAAGTGTCGGGTTTTTTCGTCCTGTACTCTTAAAAAAATTTTTCCCTATTAGATTTTTCAAACAATATACTTCTTGTTGGGCAGTCTAGTTAAATTTAAGTTTCCCCCCTCTTTTTTTTTCCTTTTTCTAAAATATTATGTAGTTGAATTTTAAACAGTAAGTCACTGCAGCTAACTTTTCTTTGCATAGTATTGCAATAATTTAAAATTTGCACGGGTAAAAACCCGTTGGGGATTTTTTACGCGAAATTTTTTTTTGGGGGGAGGAACTGTCAGGTATAGCAAAGTGCTACAATTAAAACTCGCACTTTGCGGGTAAAACGTGAATCTGCTGTTTTAGGATTCAAGTCGTTTAGTAGAGTTAGTTCTTATGTCAAACTAAATTGTAATATGCAAATGTTTTGGAAAGAAGCTGTATAAAAGGAGAAGGAAGATTGCTTTTGGGTTAGTTGGTGTTAGTTGGAAGGCGAGTGAGTTGAAGGATGGTAGTTAGAAAGCTAGTGGGAAGGAAAGTATGAGAGTTGATGGAGTTAGTTGTTAGCGACTTAGGGTAGAAGAGAGTAAGTCCTGTAGCATTGTAGCGTCAGGGAATCCTCCTACATGCGAAAGATTACTTGGCCTTAGAAGCTAATTTAAATAAAAGTAGTTGAGACCATTTGCGAGTAGTTAAGTAAAGTATAGTAACGGAGGTTATTTATTGCTGTCAAAGCATTTAAGAGGGCTGCCCATTTAAACGTATTAAATCCAATCAAAGTCCAGCGTCCCCCTTCTTATTTAAGCTCAATTAAAGCTCATTAATTTTATATATTTGGACTCTGTCATTTCTTCATAAATTAAGTATTTCATTTACAGCTTCAAGTCAATCTAAAGTTAAATAAGTAAGTTTGCAGCATTCAACCTTAAGTCAACTATAAGTTAAAGTTAAATGAGGATGGAGAAGTCGAATTCTCTACAAGGTAACTTGTGAACTTGTGAACTTGTAACTTCAAAGAGAGAAGAGAATTTTTAAAACTCCCTAAAAAAATAATCCTACT
Organism: Salticus scenicus; assembly: GCA_963930645.1. Taxonomy (NCBI): domain Eukaryota; kingdom Metazoa; phylum Arthropoda; class Arachnida; order Araneae; family Salticidae; genus Salticus; species Salticus scenicus. The sequence goes on from OZ005648.1 coordinate 173,557,121, forward strand.
TTTCAAGAGAGTAGCTAAAAAAATGACGTGGCCTCTCGGGGATGGATACACAAAATTGGTGTTCCGAAAGAGAAAATTAACATTAAAAGTTATCAAGTGAGAAATATTCAGTTTTTATGAGAGGTAGTTTTTCAGAAAGATATCACCGCAATCACTAAATTAGGATAAATTTAGAACGAGTGATTAAAAAAATTAAATTTATTAGCATCAGACGATTTGGTGCCTTAACGGCCCTCTTCACTCACCGTCGCCGGAAGCCCGAGCCAAAGTTATTCTATGGGTAAATTTTCTTTACAAATAACTTATTAACTAATTCATATTTTTAAATTCTGTTTTCATATTCAGAAAATTCCCAACTGTTAAATTGACGGACCTTTTTTAAAATTTAATTTTTAATATTTTATTTTGAATTTGCAAAATGAAAAAAATTCACATATTTTAAATTCGTATTTTGCAGCTTCAAAATAAAATATAAAATAATAATTTTTTAGAAAAGGTGCGTCAATTTTACGGCTGGGAATTTTCAGAATGTGAAAACAGAATTTAAAAATATGTATTAGTTAATAAGTTATTTGTAAAGAAAAATTTCCCATAGAATAACATTAGGTTCGGCTTCCGGCGGCGGTGAGTGAAGAGGGCCCTTAAATAAGTGCGTGTTAGTAATAGGAGTTCTTTCCTCTTCCTTAAAAATTGAAGGTAGTGTATATGAGTGGACTTTTGAGATGAAGAATGTGCCAAATATCAAGCCCCCCCCCTCCCCCCACTCCCCCAATAAAATTTTCAAGCTACGCCCCTGATAGTAGGTTTCGTAGGTTTTTGAACTCCTGTACATTTCTTAGATAGACCACTGATACTGAAAATGTCTTTCTTGAACAGTCAGTTGATATAATATATGTATATCATCATCAATTTCAGCCTTTATCAATCCACTGAAAGATAAAGGCCTCTCTTAGGTGATTCCACATTGCCCTGTTTTCTGCAATTCTTCTCCATTCTGCTCGTAAAAACTTCGCAATTTCATCTCTCCAACGACACAGTGGTCTCTTCCTCGATCTTTTCTTATCTCTTGGTATCCAAACTAAAACTTTGGTGGTCCATCTATCATCATTCCTTTTATCAAGGTGCCCAGCCCAGCTCCGTTTTAACTTCTTGACTCTAGAAATAACATCAGTAACTTTAGTTTGTTTCCTAATCCAAGTGATTCGCTTTCTGTCTCTTCGGGTAAATTCTAACATGCATTTCTCCATGCTTCTCTGGGTTGTTTAAAGTTTTTGCATAGCTTTACCTGTTAATGTCCAAATTTTTGAAGCATAAGTTAAAACAGGCAAAATTACGAACCAACTTAATGCCTAGATTCGAAATGCGCCTATACCATTACGAACCAACACGGATGGGCTCGTACCAAGAGGCATTGTCCAGCGTGGTGTGACTTGGCCAGTTCCTACTTCATATTTCAATATATATATATATATGTGTGTGTGTGTGTGTGTGTGTATGCATTTATTTATTTATTTATTTTACTTTATTTTATTTTATTTTTAAGATCAATTGACAACTAAAACGCGATATTTTTTCTGCCGATTTCTAGTTGAGGTATTATTTTGAGAGGAAAAAAAGTGGCAAGTTCTTGAATTTTTCGAAGTCCTCAATTTATTTTGTTTAGTCACCACGTGGGAGTTGACAGTGGATTTGTTTAGGTCTAGGAAGCAGCATGTTTTTTATAGCCCACTCTTTCTACTATACTACCATTTTATTCCGATTAATGCAATAAAAAAAAAATCCTTTCAAAGGAATTAAATAAATAAAAAATAAATAAATTTTAATTAAACTTACATTTTAATAAGTTTTATCTATTCTACTATATTACCATTTTTTCCTAATAAATACAATATATATATATTTGTTTGGCCTGTGCAGTGTTGCCAGATTACGCGACTTTTTTATTGAACAGTTACCAATAATTTTGAGAAGTAATATTTATGTACGTAATCGACGATTAATCGTCTATTATTTATATCAAACATCACTTCTCAAAATTATTGGTGACTATTAAATAAAAAGGTCATGTAATCTGGCAACACTGGGCCTGTGTATGTTTCTGTGGCGATTTATTTGACTGACTATCCTTCGTTCTCATTCTTTTCTATTGTTATCAAATGGATTATATATATATATATAAAGATTCCCCAGCATAACAGCCGTTTCTAAGAGACGCAGATGATTGAAATGAAACAAGAAATTTAAGAAAATGAATCAGAAAAATTACGGATAAAATTGTAAAAAAAAAAAAAAATTTAAAAAAGAAAAAAATTAATTTCGAAAAAAAAAAAAAATGTCGATGAGATCCAACCCTGCAGAGTCCAAGCTGCCCCCTGCCATGTTTTGGAGCTTTGCTATGAGTAATCTGAGCTCCAGAGCGCAAACATACACACAGGCAGATATTTCTCTTTATTTATATAGAAAATATTGCTTTGTGAATATTTATACCTTGTTAAATAAAATCTAACAATTAAATATTTTTTTTATTTAATATTAGAACATGTTTTATAGTACTATGAAAATATTTTTCTTATTTTTTAACGGTCTTTTCTTTTTTTTTTTTATGTTCCAATGGTCACGTGTGTATAATTTAATCCTTTAACGAACGAAATCGATTTCGCTCCAATTATATTGTGAAAAGATGCTTCTTTAGTTTTTTATCTCTGTCTCTAACAAAATCTGACTTATTCCTCGATTGGTGTTTATTTATTTACTTATTTTCACACCAAAGTAGTAAAGATTATTAAATACTTTTTATTGTTTCAAGTACTTTCATGCTGAAAAACGTGATATTTCTCCCAATTTATATACATTCCTACACTTCATTACAAATATAATTAAAAATTATTCTGCAGTCAAAAACAGTTAAAAAGCTCATTCCCAATGGTTATTTTTAGTGCTAGAGGCCTATTTCAGTCGGTACAGCGTTGTCGAATTTTTATACATCACTCTTAATAGTGCTAAGGGCCTATTTCAGTCGGTTTATTGAATGGGGATTTATTGAATGAAGTCCCCCCAAGGCACAACTTTGACATGAGTCCCCCCAAGGCCCAACTTTGACATGAGTCCCCCCCCCAGGCCCAACTTTGACATGAGTCCCCCCCCAAGGTACAACTTTGACATGAGTCCCCCCAAGACCCAACTTTGACATGAGTCCCCCCCAAGGTACAACTTTGACATGAGTCCCCCCCCCAAGGCACACCTTTGACATGAGTCCCCCCCAAGGCACACCTCCTCCTCATTGGGAAAAAGAGAAAAAACGTTGTTTTGCGGCTATAAGACAGTTTGGACTTCCAACGTTATTTGTTACAGTATCTGCAGCTGAAACACATTGGTTTGATTTAATGAAAACTTTATCATGGAATTTAGATCGTCACGAATTAACTAAAGAAGAATTTGTCGATATTAACAAGTTTAGCAGTAGGCCTCAGGCACTAAATTAAAATCTGTCAATGTCAGATTTTCATGTTTTAAATAATGAAATAATGTCGTGTCTGTATATATATATATTTTTTTTCAATCTGCAGATAAATCGTTAGTAGAAAAAATAATGCATCAATAATACATTTTCCCATATTACAGTATATAGTTTTAAATACAGCTCGTAGAAATTCAATTTTGAAGGATTTAATGCAATTAATGCGTGTTTACACGAGTGCATGAGAAATTCGCATTATAGTAAACTATAATCTATATAATATTTCGCTAACGTGGACCAGTTTCGATTATTTTTTGTCGAAACGATACGATACGGGAGGATAAAAAAAATAATAATATTTATACATGAACAAACTCTAAGCACTCGAACTTAGCTCAATGGACTAATAAGAAAAAATGACAATATTTGTCTGATGAGATTATTTTACGAAAAAAAATGTATTTTTAACAGTTGTTTCTTCAGAATCTTTGCAAGCGACATTTTAAATCTAGCAATATTTTAAAGATATATACCGAATATGAACTTTTGTGTCTTAAAAAACGTAATCAAAATAGGAATTATTTTATCTTATTTTATTTATTTATTTAAATATATATATGCCAAAATTAATAAAAAGTCATCGCCAACATGACGACAAAAATTTAAAAGGCGTCGTGGGAGTCCTATATTAAAATTGTACTGCCTGCGGAAGTATGAAAATTGGGTCGTGAACCATGAATTTTATTTGGAAACCTTTCTTTGAATGATTTTGGTTTCACTATTGTACAATATTAATTTGGTTTTATTAATAATTTGGCTTCTGGTAAATTCAAATTTTACTTATGTGGTGAAATTGGTATAACATTTATGAGTTTCAAATTTTAAAGATACTGTCCGCCAGCGGACGATTGATTCCCTGGTTGGCAAAGTGCCAGGACGATTCCACTCACTGACTCACTCGCTGGGAGACACAGCAAAGGAAGAAGAGAGAGGGGAAATTTTTCTATTATTCTTGTTTCTTCTGTTATGTGTAGAATCGGAACAACTTTAGTATATCCCCACAACGATATTTGGCGATTTTTTGTTGGCGATTTTTTGTTGGCGATTATGGTTAAATCATAAATGATGAAATCATAATCTAAATCATAAAATCATAAATCCAAAATAAACAACATATAGGCTGCCATATTATATCGCAAACAGTCCAGAACGACATCGTTAGTTCAAAACGATCAAGTTAGATCAAGTTCAAAACGGCGCCAAAGAAAAGCTTCCATTTTGCGATTTAAAGCTTTAAATATAACATGATTGTCCACATTTGGCGAAAATTTCTCAATTTGTGCTGTGCGCGCCAACATAACGGAGATACGCGCCCCGGAGCTCCAGGTAGTTTAAGTCGGGCCCTGAGGCCAACGTGCTTTCTCGACGATATAATACATGCTGAACGTAAACGTATATTTTCCCAAACTAAACTAGTTGTATACCCGCTTTACTAGTATATTTGCTCGATGTTTCAAAAGATGTGTGACAAAGAGGTTCTTGAAGCAGCACCGATCCGTTGCTTTTAATATCAAGTACCCTCACGAACTGCACAAATGTTTAAAAAAAAAAGAAAATAATAACTGCTAAGAATTTTTCTTGTTTCTATTTGCAATATTTAATTAGGAAATAAATATTTTGTGCTTGTATCAGTAGTAATAGAGAGTGGGCGAACTGAAGATTAAATTATATTGCGCTTAACTAGTCATAATTTTACCTTACACAACATTCTTTATAATTTCTTCACAAATATATTTCGAGCATCTCCGTGCTCATCATCAGTGCCAAGTGCTTGTGGATCTTCAGAGTTGCTTATTTCGTGGTGTCGTGGCTCTCTTCGTTTCGCTTCCTTTGTTTTGAGTGTCTGTTGCCATGCCACACTGCATTATTCCCACAGTGTGGCAATAGACACTCAAAACAAAGGAAGCGAAACGAAGAGAGCCACGACACCACGAAGTAAGCAACTCTGAAGATCCACAAGCACTTGGCACTGATGATGAGCACGGAGATGCTCGAAATATATTTGTGCAGAAATTATAAAGGATGTTGTGTAAGATAAAACTATGACTAGTTAAGATTATAATATTCCTTTTTAAACATTATAAATATATTGCTCTTATTTTGTGTTCTCACTGAAATAGTGAATATAGAGTAAATACGTACTATATATTTAATTTTTTTGTTGAGAATTATAACTGTGATGGTTTAATTTGCATAAATATTCAAGTTTAATAATTTTGACATAAAATGGTATTCTGCATTTTGCAATGGATAATATAAATCAGGGTAAACTTTTTAAATAATGCGTATAGATTAAGGTGCCTATATTTTCAAATACTAATTTCAGGACAAATTAGCAGTGGCGAAGCGTCCATGGAAGCGATGGAAGCAGCGCTTCCCCTATTTAAGATTTTTAAAAAGTAATCAAGTAACGTCGCCTCGTTGAAAGACTGAATTGATTCTTCCTCTGCTTTTGGAAGAGCGTCGCTTCGGCGCTTCCATAGTTTTCTGAACCACGCCTCACCCCTGCAAATTAGTGTACTGTCCCCGAATTAGAATAAATTTCAAGAATATTGAAAACTTTGTTTGAGGACTTTTTCGAGGATATAACAAACCTTTCACCTGTATGCATTATTTAAAAAAAGAAAGAAAGAAAAAAACTCTGATTTATACATTACAAAATACACTGAAATACTCCTTTATATCAAAAATTGCAGAACCTAAGTTATATTTATGTGAAGTAAACCATTTCTGCATTACTAAATAAACCCCTATAGAACACATTTACGATACATTTATTATTATGATGAGAGGGAATACAAAATAAGAGCATTGCAGTTAAACCTTCAAAGTTCCCACTCCAGAAATGCAGAAATTATTTTATATGTAACCCAAAATAAACAAGCAAAGAAATAATCCTTTTTCTTTCCTAACAATGCAATTTATGGTGGTCATGTAATTGCTATTTTTACTTTCTTCTATATATATAAGAAGGAAGTTCCTGAAAATCTTTAACAGCTGGTTTTCGATGAATTTACACGATTTGATATGTCTTGAATACGATTCGACCATTTTTAGAAAATGTCTGTCAGTGTGTGTGTGTTATCATAAATTTTGTGAACACTGCATATCACGAAGAAAGAGTTGGATTCCTGAAAATTTTTAACATCTGGTTTTCGATGAATTTACACGATTTGATATGTTCTGAATACGATTCGACCATTTTTAGAAAATGTCTGTCTCTATGTGTGTGTGTGTGTGTGTGTGTGTTATCATAAATTTTGTAAACACTGTATATCACGAACCAACCAATGAATGAAATTTAATCAAACTTGGTATTTAGTTAGACCTGAACCTAAACTTGTGCTGATTACATTTTCGGATCAATCGCTCAATGGGTGGCGCCAATTTTTTCAAAATTTTTAACATGGCAGTATAGAACAAAATTTCGTATAAATATACATAATGAGAGTTTAAACGAAGAGTTTTAACGAAAGTTTTAATGAGAGTTTTAACGAATGATTGTTAAATTGATATGAATTTTTTATAACAGAATTAGTAAACCAGGAAAAAATTTGTGTGCATGTAGGAACATAAATTCCCCCATAGGGGAGGAAGTACCCTCCCGGTGGTGTAATTTTTCTATGAGTATTTTTCAAAAGAACTCGTGGTCAAATGGTTGAAACATAGAGTTGTGATAATTTTAAACGAAGTTATCGATTTTTTTCATTTTTAACAAAAAAGAAAAAGGACTTAAATCATATCCTGAGATATTTTCAGAATTGTATAAAATTGATTTTCTTTGGACATTTAATGTTATACTTTTTTGTCATGAAAATCGACTGCATGTATCATGAAGATAGTTTTAATAAATAAGAGTTTTAATGAATAATTTGTACTGCAAGAATTTGTATAAGAAAATATAGAAGAAAGTCTTGTGATGGTCTCAACATACTAGTTAAAAAGAAAAAATCATGAGACAAATTCTTTTCTTCACTTCATCCAAATCAGGCAAGATTGAATCTACTTGCTGATGAGCAGTGCATGATTCGTACACTGCTCAAGAGGCATGATGGTGTTTATTTCGTAATTTTGTTGATTCCCAAACTTGTGCTCCCCTCAGTGGAAGATCAAAATTGTGGCGGAATGTCTCTGGATCATCCTTAGTTGTGAGTCCCAGATCGTCACCAATTACCCATAGTATTGTATAGCACTAGTAGCACTACATAAAACCCACTTAACGACAACCAAGTTTGTGCGATCCTTTGAACATCTGACCACGATTTTGAGGGAAATACAGTCGGTAACAAAAGTGTCCGAACACTAGCAAAAATTCCTATATAAAAAAAAGTACACTTAATATTGTTTTGTTAATTAAATCCTTGTCGAATCCTGTTCTTATTCAGTCCCCTAACAGCACAGTTAGGCTTAACTTATCCACAGTACATCTTAAGGACGTTTCTGGGATGCCTTTTCATCCAGAAGACATCTTGAAGATATCCTGGGGAGGCGATGTGCTGTCTGGGCTAAGAATAGGATTCGACAAGGATTTATTTAGCAAAACTGTATCAAGCGTACTTTTTTTACATAGTAATTTTTGCTAATGTTCGGACTAGAGATGGGCATTTCCGTTCTTTTTCAAGAACGAGAATGAACAGTTCTTTGAAAACTCGGAACGGTTCTGCAGAACTGTTCTGAACGGGTATAATGGAGAAAACCAACCGGAAATTCAGAATGAACGGTTTCCGGTACCCTCCCTGAACTGTTCGCTGCGTTCTGCCGATAAAATGGGCATTGGCATTTGTCTTTCACTAGAAGAGATCGTTCTTTTCGAAATGAGCTGTTTGTATTCTTTAATTCAGCACTTCTGCTATGAGAAAACACAGATGTCCTTAAAGAATATGTGAAACATCGTGATTTATTTTCTTTCTAATTGCACTTTTAAAACACGTGGTTCAAATTTAACTGGGAATATGTAGATTTTATTTTATTTCGTTTTATAGAAGGCTAAAACATATTATAAATATTTGATATCTAGAATTCAAGCACAGAGTAAGGAAATTGATTTTTCAGTATATATTGTTATTTAAATTGGTAATTAATTTTATAAATTTCTTTATAAATTTAAAATTTTCTAAAATCTATTTTTAATTTCTGAGGAAAAATGGAAACAAAAACGCATGTAACTTTTGTTTTAAAAAATAAATAAGCATGTGCATTAAGATTTATAAACAATAAGATATTTTAAACTTGACTGTAAACATAATATAAACATAGCATAACTTTTGAGTATGGAAATGATCCATCATGAAAAGACAGTAGTGTATGCCCTTAAATTCAATCGGTCGTCTATCTATTTATCTATACATATGGGCATAAACAAAAATGACCGTTCGAAAATCTCTCTTTTTTTTATAATTTAATTAAATAAACCGTTAAAACATTTATTTTGTTCTATTTATTTATTTTTTATTTTAGCAAGCTAAATACCTATATGCATATTTATACGACAGAGTGTATCAGGAATGTTTACTTTGAGTTATATTCATATATGAATGTGTTGGATTCGTAAAAAAATTCGACTTCCGACGTATTTACACGTTTTAAAAGGTCTTAAACACGATTTGACCACAAAAATAAATACAAAAATAAATAAAATAAAATAAAATCTCCGTTCATTTATGTGAGTGACAAAAAGTTTATGACCTCTAGTTTATGTTCTCTAGATCAAGAACTAATACACATAACTTAAAAAATTATATTTAGTTACATCTTGACATAAATTGGTGACAACCAAACTCTCTTTTATATCACCCAACAAGCAACGTTGATATGATGTGATTGCCTCCATTCCCGGAAAATTTTGTCAGCTTCTACAGTATAAAATTTCCCAAAACTTATTACTTGAAAGCGCTCTTATGAAAACTATGTATGTCAAAATAGGTATATATCGGCTGGCAGGTGAATCATTTAAACTGTAATTTCCTCCGTGTACGGAAAGGTTATATCTCAGCATCTAAAGCGTATAAGCATCAAATTTGATATGTGAGCTGCCTATTATTACTATCAGAAAAAAGAGACTACTTAAAAGCGTTTTTTTTTTTTTTTTTTACTTGGCAACACGAAAAAATATACAAAAATAAGAAATAAATATTAATATAAAATTGAGTGAAAACGTGCAAGAGAAATGGAAAAATGAATTTTTCCCATTTCTTAACATTGAAAATTAATTATATTGTCAAAATAATTGGCAACAAGTTAAAAAATATATTAAAACTATGGTTCAAAGTAAACTGCAAACAAAATTTAAAGAAATGAATATAGTAACCGTTGCTAGGAAACGCAACCCAGTTACCGTATGTTTTTATATAGGTCAATAGACATTAAAGAAAAAGAAAAAGTGTCCCTAAATTAAGTTTTAATTTATAAAGAATTCTTTATTTATTTATATTCCAAAATTTTAAATCGGCATGAATTTTTTTACACTGTCGAAATTTAAAATGATAATGACCTTCGTCACATCAAACGAAAACGGTGCATTAAATTTATCTTCAACATATAAAAACTAAAACGAACGTTAAACTTTTTCATCAAATAAAATTGAAATTTGTTCCGATGCAATAAGATATGTACTCATCAAATAAACATGAAATGAAATGCGTTTCAGAGTATTAAATCTATCTTCATCAGATGAGCAATACATAAAATCGATTATAAAATTACAACGATATTTCGATAGATAAAATTATTACAATAGACTTAATCTATTATAATCTGATCGAGCTGAGACGCATTTTCGTTATTATTATTATTATTATTTTATTTCTGTCTCTCTCTCTCTCTCTCTCCAGATAAAATTAAAGGGATGCATCCTGTATTTATCGTATAAACCGATTCAATGTATCATCACCGAATGAAATTGAAATAAGTTTCAATATAATAAATCTGTCATCATCAGATAAAACAAAATTGAAACGCGTTTCGTTACTTAAAAACTGTCTTCATCAGATTAAAATAAAATGAAGAGTGTTTCGATACATTAAATATAGCTTCTTCATTTAAAGTTAAACGAACAACGCATTTTGAAATATTTTCATCAAATCAAATTATATTGTAAACAATGAATTGAATCCATTTTCACTAGATTAAACATGTTTGTTCAAATAACTTTTTGTTTATGACAATAATAATATTAATGTAATTTGTATAATAATTGATAAATTAAACTTCTTTAAATATAGAAAATTCAAAAACCTCAAAATTAAATTTAGAAAAAAAAAATATTTATTTCGGTCCACTGCCCGACGCAAGAACGTGAAATAAAATAAAACTCGAGCTTCAAATCAAAATAGTATTTCAATTTTTATGCAAAACAAAACAAACAACAAAATAATATTCCCCTCCCCATCTATGCAGTTAAACATTTATTTTCCAGAAAAAGGCTGGATATTAGGGCTGGATTAAATATCAATATATCGTAGAATATTGATATTTCTTTAATAACAGGATAACGATATTTTAAATCTTATTTCATTCATATATCCCTTTTCTCACGTTATGTTTTTATTACACGAAATTTCAGAACAATTTCCTAAAACAAATAAATAATCCCTCGCATAATATACAGAAGTAAATCAGTACTTATTGAAAGCCATCTGCTTTGATTATCGCGCGAATAAGTGCAAAAAATTTTCGACGCAACGCTTAGCGCGTTTTCGTTCTATCCCTTAAGAAGGAAATACTATCCTCCTTTTCTGAACTGTTCACCTACTAGCAAGAACTCCACTGTTCCGAGGTTCCCACTGTTCTTCATTTGCTCGGGATCATCTGAGCTGTTCATCTGCTCATTCTGTTCAGTTCAGTTCTCCTGTTCCGCAAACTCGACTGGTTTCTGCCTCATTTTTAAATAAACAGATTTTCTATCGCCGTCTCACCAATCAAGCGATATTCTATTTTTTCCTAGAATCTATAGTTAATACTAATAAAGGCTGATTGCCTGGCAACCTTTCTTCCCCGATTAAAACCAGCATCCGTGTGAAGCAATCATACACAAGTGAGAGATAAATACTCAGTGTTGTATTGGCGAAAGTGAACAGTTCTTTTTGGCGAAAGTGAACAGGAAATGGCAAAGTGAACGGTTCTTCTTGGCGAAAGTGAACAGTTCTTTCGGTTTTTCGTCCAGAACTGTTCAGATGAACCGTTCTTCATTCTTTTACCCATCCCTAGTTCGGACACTTTTGTTACCGACTGTAGATACAAATATTTACACGTGATGTCATTTATTGTCTTCAAGTAATCTATGTTTTTCGGAGAACGAAAATAAAAAAGTTCAAAATTCGAGGACAGTTCTAGATCTAGACCGTAATATAGATATTAGTCTGCGATGTCCTCGAAAAAGTCTTCCATTCAATGTTTTCGAAATTTTCTCCTCTTCTTTATCCTTAAAAAACTGTTTAAAACATGATGGTCACCATACGTAAAAAATCCACTCAACCTCAACCTACTACACAGTCGTAATTCTTAAGTCTATGATTTCATGTCATCACGTAAAACTAGTCAACAATGTAAAAAATTATTTAGCCAACAGGTTTGAGTATTTGACTTTGCTTTCACTTCTCGTTTGTTTACAAATAATAGCTCTACATGGGGCTTTCGATTTCGATAATGATAATTTCTTCACTAGAATATTTTTATCCTAATTACTATTAAATATTCCATCCCTTTTTCTTGTATTTCAAGCAAGTTCTCTATTAAAGTAAGGTATTTTTCTATATTGTTAAAATTACCTGATAAATAGAGTATTGTATTTCAGATTAAAGTAAGGTCTTTTTCTATATTATTAAAATTACCTGATAAATAGAGTATTGTATTTCAGTTGTATTATTATTACTTACATAATGCTAATTTTGTATTTAGTTTTTATATACATTGATGACTTATAAACTTTCTTTCATCTTTATACTGTTGTTCAATTTTTTACATTTTAAACGAAATATGTACATATAACCATTGCTTGTTAGAAAAACAAGTGTAGGTACTAATAGAATTAGGTCTAACTTGTTTTTTGATGATGTGATAAAAAATATGTTTTTCACACACATACACATAATTTAACTGTCTAAGATTGAGCATACAGAAAAGAAAGTGAGTTTAATTGAAATAAATTCCTCCTGAAGGAAAGCAAGGAACCTTTGAACATTCTCCATCATAAATATACATTTCTTCAACATAAAAGTTTAAAAATCCAGTGTGCTAATATTGAAATGTGTTTGCATTCTTTTTCTTTTCTTGCATGTCTTTGCATTCTTTAAGTTCATCTTTAATGTAGGATTTGGTAACCAAATCCTACATTAATATGGAAATGAAGTATTATATCTAAGTATATATAGATATTAAGGCATAATATAATAATTAATTATTTTTCTTATTATGCTTTTGTTGCTTTCAGTTTTCCAGTGTATAATTTGTATGAATCATTCTGAAAGAAGTATTTCAGGTAAGTTTGCCTCTATCTTTAAACATCTTTATTCTTTTTATTTATTACAATAACATTAATATAGCAGTAAATATTTTATATTCACACAAATATGATAAAAAGAACTTGATGGCATATTAAAATCATTTTACCAACTGATAATCATGATAGTTTTATTGGGTGGAATATGCTTTAGCCCTTAGCTTGTCGACTCTTCCGGAAATCACCAATTTGGTGCGTTTCTACACTGCTACTTGGTAATTTTCTGAAATTGTCAATTTTGCATAATTATAACTAAAGTCTCTAAAATTATAATCCAATAAACTGCCCTCACAAAAACAGAAACAAAAAAAAGCAACCAAAGGAAAATACATATTTAAGAAATAGTAAAATTCATAGAAAAAAAAAGTAATAAAATATTTAACATTAAAAAAGTTTTTTTTAAAAGAAATATTCCAAAAAATATACCTAATTTTCTAAGCAAAACATAAGAATATATTATTTAAAAATATGTTTATTGACTTACCCACTTTTAAAATCTCCGAGAAAACACTTACTATTCAATTCGGTTTAACAAAGTAACAAAGGCTTACTCGTTCATAAAAATTATGCAGATTAGCACTATCTAAGTACACTACCCGAATTAACAATATTTAAAATGCAGTTTAAAAATACTTATAAATATCTTTTATATAAAAATTGCCCACTGAAAAACACTTAACAAGCATTTTACATTTAACATAGCATCAATAATACATACGTCTTGTACACTTCGTGTACATGGAAACCAAAGAAAAAATCACTAAATACCTCTCCCGCAATCTTCATGAATCTTTAAAACACACAAGATTTCGTTTTGCAGCAATCAGTATTATGTACATCTGTATGCTTCATGTACATGAAAACCAAAAATACAAACATAACTAAATACCTCTCCCACAATCTTCTTGAATCTTTAAAACACATGAAATTTGGCTTCACAGCAATCAGTAATGTGTACATCTGTACGCTTCGTGTACATGAAAACCAAAGAAAACATCACTAGATACCTCTCAAGCAATCTCCATGAATCTTTAAAGCACACGAAATTTTGTTTGGCAACAATCAGATTAGATGCATGAAAATCACACAGCTTCAAAATATCAAGGTGAGGTTACCACATTTCATACATTGATTGTTCAGTGACAGAAAAACATCGAGGATATGCCAAGTTTGACATCTTTATTGCTAGTCGGAAACAAGATGCCAAACAGTGGGGTAAAGCACATTCTATCCAAAAAGATATCACTTTCCCTGAAATGCATGAATCTAAAAAATGTACTAGGCTTTCATATTGCAACAATCAGTAATGCATACATATGTGCGTTCCACATAAGCCTCCTTCCCTTCTCAAGAAAAAAAAAAAAAGAGATGAAAACGTGCTTTAACCCACTGCTTGGCAACTTTTTTAAAAATCACCTATTTAGCACGTTTTTGCAGCTTTGTTTTGTGATTTTTTGTAAATGGCCAATTTTACGTGTTTTAAATCAACTGTCTAAAATTAAAACGTAAAAACTAGTTTCTGAGAAACTCAAACAAAAGAAAGTACAAAGAAAAATACAAATTTAAAAAATTTGCACAATTTTCATAAAAGATAAAATATTTTTGTAAAAAAAATAGAACCGACTCCAAAAAGGAATTACTATTCAAACAACTAAAAATGAAAGAAAATTGACAGAAAATGGAACTGTAAATTGCGCCTAAATGTATAAAATAATTTCCTTCGCCAAACAACCTATAACACTACAATTAATCATAACTTTTGAAGTCGACGCAAAATTAAATAAAATTTAATTATTTTTTAAAGGTTTGTCTTTAGATCGGTGGCAACAAATGCTGTTGTCTCGAATGATCCATTTTCATGTTTCCTTTATTATTTTATCACTGTATACAATTGGTCCATTAGTAGCATCTACATAGAAAGTGAACATTCTTCACAATGCGGTATTTATGTTTCTATGAAGTTAGAGTTTACTTTGCAAATTTGGTATAACTTTGATAACTATCATCCTTGATGGCTTTTGGATTTGTCGATCAAAACGTAAGGCAAAAATATACACGCAAGATGTATATTTTCATAATATATATTGTACAATGTGTTGTTTCATATTCTTGATTACTCTCTTGATTTGCCTTATCAAAATAATCATGATATCCCAAAGAAATTAAATATGTTTGCAAGATAATTTTGCGATTTTTCTTTCACCAAGTACGTCAGATACCAGCATCTTCGCCAACTTTTGCTGCTTACGAAATCTTATTTGTTTTCTTGAATCAAAGTAGATTTTGGCTGCGTTTTGCAGGTAACAATGTGAGATGTGTATTTTGAATAGGATTTGATTTTTGTATTGAATAAAGGTATCAATTTTTATTTAATTTTGCGCCGACTTCAAAAGTTATGATTAATTGTAGTGTTATAGGTTGTTTGGCGAAGGAAATTATTTTATACATTTAGACGCAATTTACAGTTCCATTTTCTGCCAATTTTCTTTCATTTTTAGTTGTTTGAATAGTAACTCATTTTTGGAGTCGGTTCTATTTTTTTTACAAAAATATTTTATTTTTCTCTTTTCAGTGAAAACTTATTTATATAGCAGAGCATCAGAAGACGTTCGACGGAAGTTTCACAAATCACAACTTCCAAGAAAAGTGACATTACTCAAAAATGATTCATGTCACTGAAAAATACATGAAATGCACCCAATGTGAACAAAAAAGTTACATCTTCATCTAGAAAGTTATCCACTTGAGAGACAGTTGTGCCAGTTTTATTCTAGTCAAGTTATTTTTAAGTTGATTTTTCTCGAATGCTGCATTTTTAAGTTGTGTCACTTTTCTTGCCTTTCTCGGATAGGAGCAAAAAACTATCTATTGAAGGAACATACGCTAAATTAAAAAGTCTTTAGAAATGTAAAGAACGGTACGATGTATTCGTAACCGAAAATTCTGTTAGGCATATATATTGAACTTTACAGTGAATACGTGTCACCCGCTGGGCTGGAAATTGCGCAGCGTAAAGTTCAAACAAAGATCAAAATATGCATTGCAGCTGATGGACAGAAGTTTCAACATCGATACTTACATACTGCTTTTACCAGTGTAGCTGCATGTGTTCAGCAGTTAGAGTGAGAACAGTCTTTTGTGAGTATCCTGTAATTTGTTTATATCTTAATGAAATCATAATGAAACCTATTTCAAGCCAAGATCATTACGACAACAAAAAAAATATTAAAATTAAATCATCTCTTACGAAGTTATAAGCTAACAAATTTCAACAACAACAACGAGAAACATGGTTTGTATTGAGAACCTCTTCCTTTATAAAGTCGGTTTAAAACGTCTATGCGTTAATCGATGGATTAACGGATTGACCGGTTACAATAACTATATTTTGAATTTTACATAGCATAAATGTCACCCGCTACGCTACAACATATGCAATTTCGTTCAAGTGTGCACAAAATAGGAAATTGTGAACAAACAAATGCACGTTTTAAGCATTCTGTTTTTAGCATTAATGTCTAAACTATCTCTGCGTACTACATCGATGATGCTCTGCAATTTTATAATTCACTTTTTTCCCCTGTCTTGAAACGTTTCCGAGATAGGATCGCTAACTCCACTCTTTTCCACCAGGTGGCGCTTTAGGCAGTTGAATTGCGTAGCACATGTCCACTTTACCATACCTTCATACCACTTTTATGACTATAGCTGCAGCTGTTCAGCAGTTAAGAGAGTCAGGACTGACTTTTTTGGGCACCCTGTATTTTCTTTTGATCGTAAAGATCTTACAATGGGACCTATTTCAGACCAAGACCTTTACAATAAAACAAAAGTATCAAAATCGGATCATCCGTTCAGAGGTTATGAGCTAACAAAGAAAAACAAAAACAAAAAAACATACGCTTTGAATTGAGAACCTCCTCCTTTTTGAAGTCGGTTAATT
Source organism: Salticus scenicus (assembly GCA_963930645.1). NCBI lineage: Eukaryota > Metazoa > Arthropoda > Arachnida > Araneae > Salticidae > Salticus > Salticus scenicus. Next base: position 173,574,077 of record OZ005648.1, read on the forward strand.
AGAGCATCTCTTACGAAGTTATAAGCTTACAAACACCAACAACAACACATAGCTCGAATTAAGAACACCCTCCTTTCCGAAGTGGGTTGAAAACAACTTTGCGCTATAATCAATGTGACCGCTTACAGTAACAGTACTTTGAACCACAGAGTATACGTGTCATCCGCTACGCTGCAAAGTGTGCAACGTAGTTCAAGTGTGCACAGTGTAGGAAATTGTGAACAAACAACTGCACATTTTAAGCGTTCTATTTTTAGCAATAATGTCTAAAAACTGTCTTTTCGTAGTAAATCGATGATGCTCTACAACTTCGTAATTAACTTTTCTCCCATCTTGAACCGTTTTTGAGATAGGATCGCTAATTCCGCTGTTTTTCACCAGCCTGCGCTTTATTTTCTTTAGATTGCAAATATGTTATAATGGGACCTACTTCAGACCAAGATCTCTACAACAAAACAAAAAGTATCAAGTAACTGTATTTTGAACTATATAGCGTATGTCTCACCAGCTACGCTATAACGTGAGCAATGTAGCTCAAGTGTGTATAGTGTAAGAAATTGCGAACAAAAAAATGCACGTTTTTAGCGTTGTATTTTTAGCATCAATGTCAAAACTATCTTTTCGTACAAAATCGATGATGCTCTGCAAGTTTATAATTCACTTTCCCCCCCCCCTGTCTTGAACCGTTTCCGAGATAGGAACGTTAGCATGAATGTCTAAACTATCTTTTTGTACTAAATCGGTGATACTCTTCAGTTTTGTAATGCACTTTTTCTTTAGAACCGTTTTCGAGATAGGAACACTAACTCCGCTATTTTCCACCAGGTGGCGCTGCAAGCGGTTTAACCTTGTACTGCATGGTCATTTTGCTATACTTACATACCATTTTTATCACTATAGCTGCAGCCGTTTAGCAGTTAAAGGAGTTGGGACTGATTTTTTTGGGCACCCTGTATTTTCTTTAGATTGTAAAGATTTTACAATGGGACCTATTTCAGGCCAAGACCTTTTCAACAAAACAAAAAGTATCAAAATCGGAGCATCCGTTCAGAAGTTATGAGCTAACAAACATAAAAAAAACATACGGTTTGAATTGAGAACCTTCCTTCTTTTTTGAAGTCGGTTAAAAAGTATCAAATATTAAACATTAAGGGAGAAGGAGGCATTGGCTAAAAAAAGGAAAATTGTACATTGTTTTTTTTTTAATTATAAACTTTCAAATTTTAAATATTTGAGTAATATTTTTATATAATTATGAAATTATCTCTGTTATTAATTGTACATTATACTGTGTAATGTACCAGTTAATCAACTCTTTAATACCAATTCAGTGTTTACTCGGTACAAAATACAATAACTACTCTTGTAGCAACTAGCCACGACCTTTACCTTAATGTCAAATCATTTCATTTACAAAATGCAGCATCCAACGTTTCCAATTTCTTGAAACTTGATCATACTACTGCATGATGCGTATGCCATAGAGCTTTAAACCCACCTCGTCATTCTGCACTGATGAAGGTATTCTTTACGCTACCAAAACTGCAGTTTACATTTATTATTTTTACATTGGAATTTTCAACCTTGTATATATATTTAAGTTTTGATTTATTGCAAAACTGGTTAACTCCAAAGTAAGTTGCAAAGGTGGCCAAATCCAAAATAAAAATTTAAATAACACACAAACTTCCTTCTTGTGCCCTTGCTACCTTATTTTGAGTTTTCAAACATACTGCCCTAATGACTATATATAAAAATGAAAAGTTTTGGTTCCAGTTCCAATCTTATTTTGGCTAGATGTGGCAAAAAATCAGTTTTTCCCAAAAATTTTAATTTTTGGAGACAGCCCATTTTGCAACTAAATGACACCATGGATGCTGAATATGTCCGAATGCCCGAACAAGGTTCGGGGGAAATTTCAACTAACTGGGAAAATGATAAATTAAAAATGTAAGTCTAAAATAATAATTTGCTACTTTTCAATGCTTATAATATAAACTAATAGCTGTATTTTTATATTCTCTTAAACACCTATTACATAGAATAAATGACTTTGCATAACAAAATAGATTTTCTTTTACTGAGGGAAATATAGATTATGTTTGGGAGAAATTTCCGTGATCTGAATATTTTCTGCACCTCTGGATGACACATATATGAGTAATTCTCTGAAAAGTGGTCATTTCATGTCACAGTAGTCTTGAGGGCATATTTTTAAAATCACACAAACAAAAATCTGTCAGAACTATCAATATTAACTAGTTATGCATATAAACTGTTATTCTTTCGTTACTGGAATTCAAATGCAATTTTTAAATATTTTTCCAAACCCAGTGGCAGAAACACAGCGACATAGTCTCGGACATAGAAAAACGGCTTGCGGACAATCTTTGTCTGCACTAATAAAACAAAATTGATGGCAATGATCTTTAATTTACAAAGGCAATGATCTCTAATTTGCAAATTCCTATTATCTGCACAACCTCTGGACGAAACTTTTGAGAGAGAGAGAGGGAGTTGAATGAAAAAAATGAAAAGTGTTTTCGTAGTTCAATACTGCACTTTATTTTTCAACTTAAAATAGATAAATACAAACTATTTTTTTTTTTTTTTTTATCCTAGAGAGCTTGCAGGACAGTTTAAAAGTAGGTATCTTACTTATTGATATTGTTCATTAGGTACCAGCTTCGAGTTTATACAAAAAGTTGTATCCTTAAAAAAAAAAAAAAAAAGTGCAAATATTATGGCTAAAAATTTCATAATTATTATCACTTGTACTGTTTGAACGTATAATAATATTATGAGATAGTATCTATGCAAAAAATTCTAAAAATATTAGCATTGAAAAGTAAAAACCCATCACCTGTATATACTTAGTGTTTGTTATCAAATAACTTATTTTTCTAAAGATATTTTTAATATTAATTGAATTATAGTTTAGATTTAGCATTATATTTATACTTTGAGTTTATATAGTTCATAAATTTTAATTTTGAACATCTGTTTTGTCTTTTGGTTGGTTTCTTCCACTGTCCTGGAAGAAACCCAACCCTGGTTTATAGTAATATTAATTATAATGGTTACAAAATTATCGTATTAGTAATACATTTATTATTTATAATTATTTATATTGTGTTGTGTAAAACATTGCTATAAAATATTTAATTGAATGAGTTCAACTTATTTTTGTATAATTGTTTATACCATATTGTTCTGTAGTAAAACTGTATTTGTGTATTGTTGCACAAGATCACCACTGTTGTTAAGCTCTCCCCTTCCCTTCAAGATTGCCGCTATCAGCTTTCAGGCTTTTTGGAGTGTAAGCCATTTTCACCCCTGATTACATGCAAATTTTTCAGACAGATTGTGAAATTTTAAAAGCCTGTCGCAGACAGCTACAAAACTTTCTGCCACTGGGTTTTAAAATGTAAAATATCATTCCCTCACTGTGTCCCCATTCACACATGTAAGTAAATAAAATGATTTCTATGGTATTATAGCATGGATATTTAAATTATTTGAATGGAAAATTTATTAAATATACTTTATAAATATTTATCCATTATACCACATTTATATATTATACAATGAAAAATATTAGAACACTCTTTATTGTTGTCCCTGGTAACAGATATCATTCCCTCATCAAACTATAATTACACCCCTACTTACTCCATTAATAGCAGCACATGTTTTATTTAAGTCAAACTTAATTTATATAGCCGCAAAGTAAAGAAGCCATTTTGTGTTCTGTTGGAAGCATTTTACAATGAGTAGCATATGGCTCTCAAACGTTAGATTGAAATGCAGTATTTTTATTAATGTCGTTCCCTCATCTCATTCATTATAAAGTTAACTAAAAGAAATCAAATTTGCTTTTTTATGTTAATATTATAGTAATAAAAATATGTTTTAATAATTATTTAGTGTTTGAAAATACAATTAAACCTAATCATATTTTTATAAAGTAATTTCTAGAAGAAATTTGTCATTCCCTCATTTTTCTAATTAGTAAAAATAATACTATTTCAAAAAATTATCAGTTACAGTTTTGTTTATATTATTTTTTTATTAACTGTAACATATATGTACATGCACAAAAAAAAATAAAAAAATTGGAGCAATTTTATTTGGCTAACTTTTTTTTTTTTTTTATTAAAGCCCACTTTTCAGAGAAGGACCCATATATTATATTTTAAAATAATTATTGATATTTATAATATATGTATATGTAATTTTATCTACTTTTTGTTGTTTTTGTTTTTTTACTTTATTCTATGTAATATAATATAGGGAAAGTATTGGAATCATGAAAATTTTCGAACTCTAGTTTTTGAGGGATTTACATGTTTTAGGATGTCCTGAGCACACTTGACTGTTTTTAGAAAATGTCTGTCAGTCTGTGTGTGTGTGTATCACAAATTTTGAGGGTGCTGTATCTCACAAATCAATGAACAAAATTTAACCAAACTTGGTATTTAGTTGGACCCTGACATAAACTGGTGCTGATTAGATTTGGGGATCCATTGCTCAACAGGTGACTCTGTGATCCCAATTTTTCTAAGTTTTTAACATGGCAGTATAGGACGAAATTTCGTATAATGTACTTGTACATAATGAGAATTATTTTTAACGTGTGGTTGTAAAATTAATATAAAATATTGATAATAGTATTAGTAGACTAGAAAAAAAAAGTTTATCTATGTGGGAGTATGATTTTCCCCCTGAGGAGGAAGTATTCCCCCCCCCCCCCAAGGAGTGTGTGTAAATTTTCAATATGGGTAACTTTTCAAAGATCTCATCAAACTATCTTTAAAACGAAGGTTGAACCATAGATCTGTGATAATTTAAAACAAAGTTATCGATTTTTTTCATTTTTTAACGGGAAAAAACTTAGAAAAAAAAAATTGTATTTCTTCTGACATTGGCAAAAAATTGACTTTCTTTCAGCACTTAGTGATATATAGTTCTGTCAGATAAATATCGTCTGCATTTATCATGGAAAATAATTTAACCCGTTAGTAGTCGCTAGTTGGTCGATTTGCCGCCCATCCTTCAGTGTTTCCAGATTTTTTTACTCAATAGCCACCAAAAATTTTTAGAAGTGGCATTTGATGTACATAAAACGCAAATAAAATCGAAGAAACGTCAATCACATCACTTCTTAAAATTATTGGTTTCAGTTAAATAAAAAGTGCGCAATCTGTAATAGGTGGCGCTGTTTATAGCGACTAGTAACGGGTTAATAAATAATTTGTATTGCATGAATTTTGTGTAAAATTATGTAGAAGAAAATCTTGTGGTGACCACATCATACTCGTTAATATAGGAGGTATGTTAAAAAATATAGGTAGACATAGATAATTACCTATATTAAAACATTTAGATATTTTTTTCAATTCAGCAAAGGAAAAATTTTATCTTGATTTTATTCAATTTTAAATGGCACCTTGTACCATGTCATTATCAAGAAAACATTACTGCAACATTATAAAAAAAAAAAAAAAAAAAAAAAAAAAAAATCAAAATTCAATGTTGCAATTAATTTTAAGAAATTATATAATAATAAAAAAAAAAAAAATTGTATTTTAGCATTTGCAGTATGTTTTTAATTAGAAAAAATCTCATGTAGACACCACATGACTTCCTTATACAACCAAAGGACCATAGTACATATTGTTATGAAAACATTTATAGCTTTGTGTGAAGTAACTGATTAATAAATAAACAAGCAGGTTCCAGTCCACGAACATTCCTTAAAACCCCCAAAAAAAACTGCTACTCCAACCAAAAAATCACGATAATACAATGATATATACCTCTGAGACAAATATAGTAGTTTTTTCAAGAATAGTACTCCACGGCTTATTGCAGAATCTCTCATTGGCAAATACACAGCTTAGAGTACAATGAAAATCATTTGAATATATATGGCTCAATTTTGTTCTCTTTGACAAAAATTAGTGGTGAGCGCGAGAAACGATAAATCTTACCAAAATAATTAACTCAGTTAAAATTGAGAAAGGGTTTCTAGCAATCCTGAAACAATATTTGCTGCAAAATTTTATTGCTAATCTTGCCAAGCCGCAAATTAGTAGCCAGCATAGATTTTTGGTCTTGGCATCGAATTTGGCAAAAATTTGTAGTTTAGGGTTACCAAAGTTTGAAAGCTCTAACTTCAATAAGAACAGAGTTCTGGAATATTCCGGAAAAATTAATTGATTTATAGTGCAGAACTAAATTAAAAGTTCTATAAATGATTCACAAGAAGAGTCATTGTTGATGATTGTAGACTAGAACTTTTTTATATCTTTTGCATACGGTATTATAGTAAAAGTGGAAACAGATGAAAGTTTTTTCATTTCCACGAAGGTGGGCTTTCACTTAGCGTCAAATTAGGCATTTAAATGTGGCGAAAAATTGTAGTAAGGGATTCACAAAATTTGGAAACTTTAACCTCAATAAGAGTCTAGTTCTGGAAATTTTGTAATGATGCATTGGTTTCTCACGCAGATCTACCTTGAAAATTCCATAAACCACTGACAATATTCTTGGTGAATTCAAGTTCCATTCAGACTTCGAAATATTCAGTTGTTCTTGATTTAGCGAAATTTATGCTGTATAGTGTATTTAACAATGTTTATTTGATTTCTGTAGTAAAAATGACCATTTCATTGGATTGTTTCAAGACTATTAATTTTTGTAGCACAAAAAAAGAGATTTATTCAACTGTTTACTGAATATTAATTAAATAAAGTGCATCCATCAACTAGAACTTGCTTATTTCTTTAAGAATTACTTTCTACATGCTAAAATGTTACCAACTTTCATAACAATATCATTATGGGCTCTATCTAAGTGCTGCTGAATATTCATTAGCTAAAGTGCATCCGTCGACTAGAACCTGCCTTGTGTCTTTAAGAATTACTCTCTACACGCTAACATGTCGACAACTTTTTTTTTTATATCAATATCATTACAAGCTTTATCTACAGACTGAGTATTCATTAAATGAAGTGCATTCATTCATTCACTAGAACCTACTTCTGTCTTAAAGAATCAATTTCTACATGCTAAAATGTCGACAACTTTCATAACAGTATCATTACAGGCTCTGTTTATGGGCTGAATATTCATTAAATAAAAAGCATTCGTCGACTAGAACCTGCTTATGACTTTAAGCATAACTTTCTACACGCAAAAATATCTTCAACATTCATAACTCAGTATCATTACTGGCTCAATCATTAGCTTCTTTTGAAATCTCTGTGATAGTAGTTCATATATAATGGCAAAAACCTTTGTATTTTTTGTCATTTATAAATATAATTTTCCTAAATATCTCCAAAACGGAAATTCACAGAAAGTCAAAAAAAAAAAAAAAAGAGTGGTGCACAACTAGATATTATAACAAACCTATATACCAATTTGCAACGTTCTACGTCCAACCATTTTTGAGTTATGTGAGATACACACACACACATACTTTCATACAGACGTCACAAAAATTCATGTAAAGTCATTGATATCTCTGAAATGGGAGCTCATATTAAAACCAAAGTTGCAGGTATACAACTAGACATTGTGATAGTTACACATATAAATTTGCAACATTCTACGATCATTCATTTTTTAGCTATGTGTGATGTCATCAGTGACGTCACGCCGCCAGGTGTGAAAAGCACACTGCGATGTGCTTGTTTTTTTTTTTTTTTTTTTTTTTTTCTCTCGGAAGGGAAGAGAGGGGCAGCAGGGCTGGCTGCGAACGGAGGTGGAATGTTAGCCTCGATTAGTTTACATATGTGAAATAATCTCTTGTGTTAATTATTTTTTTATTTTCATTATTATTTTTTTTCTTGTGGTACCGTGTACATATATATTCGTTTTGTGTATATTAATAAACTGATTTATGTTGAAATCAAATGTGATTCTTCAAAGAGTCAAGTCTGCAACTTTACTAAACAGGAACAAATAAATCGAAAATAGAAGTAAATTAGCGGCGTCAACTATTGGGTGTGGGGAACGAAGCATCACACTATGCGAAATACAAAATCTATTTCACAAATATGGATTACTTCCTTATACAAAGTATAAGGAAGTATAGTAAAAACTAATGTATGAGACTGATAATAGTTTATCATTGTTTTTTTTACTATTGCATTGTATTTCACAAAACAAATAAGTTTAAGAATTAAAAATAAGTATATAAATATGCAAAAGAGTACATATTTTATATTCCTTTTTAAATTTGTAATTTTTGGAAAGCATTATCAGCAAATTAAAATTATATTGTTGATAAATTTATCGTTAGGCTTTTCTTGTAATAACTGCACATATCGATATCTGCAATGTTATGAATTTTTATAAGAAATAATAATTGGAAAAAATAATAATAATAATGTAAATGAAATAATTTTTACTTTCAGCTTTTTACCAACACTACGAGTGGCAGGGAATAGACCAAAACATGATTACTAGCATTATAAAAAATGATGCGACAATTCTCGGGTTAATAATGACAATTTAAAAAAAAATAGGTTGATGAATTCAACATTAAATAACAATAATTAACATGAAAAAAATTTATATTTTACATTTAAAAATGTATCTATATGAATATAGAGAAGTGTCTCTCTCTTTCTCTGTCTGTGTGCTCTCTGGAGCTTAGGAGAGTACACATCCAAGAGCTATGAAACTTGGTAGAGAGGTAGCTTGGAACTTGCAGGGGTGCACCTCATCCTGATTTTTTCGAATTTGAATATTTTTCAATTTTATTCACTGAGTTTTCTGTTTCATATTCTTAAAATTATTCTTTCACTTCAATCGTCTGTGTCCCTTAGCAACAACTGCTAAACTACTTACTTTTCATTTACTTAATAATTTCTTTTGAAAGTGTTTTTTTTTTTGTGTGTGTGTGTATTTATTGGAAAAAAATGGTAATATAGTAGAAAAGATTAAATCTATTGGGCAGTTTTCAAAAGGTGAGTACAGAACACACACCATAACTTTAAGCTTTAATAATAAATATAATTCTCATTGACTTGAATTTTTTTTCACTGGAATTTTAATTCTGTTCAAAGACAAGAATTGATACAATTTATTGTAAAAGATCTGTGTAAATATCTTAAAATTATTTTATTATTTTGGACTAAAAGGGTGAATTTTGGACATCTAAAATGTTAACTGATTCAAGCACCAGAAAAAGTTATAACTTATCCGAGTTGTTTTAGAACAAGCTGTATAATTTTTGTAAATAAAATGTCTTAGTTTAAATTGCATGCAAAAAAAAAAAAAATTATGCTTATATATACAGACTTGCTTAATCATCTAAATAAACCAACCAATCAACCATTTAGTCAAACTGAATTTCTTAAATACACCAAAACTTTTATAGTTTTTAGTATGCCCCCTTCTGAAAAATTTTCTGGTGAAGCCACTGATCACTGTTTAGGATAACTAGAAACAGCCGAAGAATGTTCACTCCTCTAAGAAAAATACCCAGCTCCTGGTGGTGATGACTGTCTCTTCAAATTCTAATAGTTACATAAAAAATAGCCATGGACTTCCCTGCATTTTTATATATATATATATATATATATATATATATATATATATATACTAGCAGACCCGGCCACGCGTTGCTGTGACTAAGTTATACGTTGAATTATACGGCTGTAAACTATTTAGTACAGTCAAATTATTATTTACGAACAAAGACGAAAACGTTGTAGCTGTTGTAAAAACCCACAGGGTTGAGATTTGAAACTTACGTCAAAAATTGGAAGCGATTGATAAAAATTTTCGTAGTGTTGATATTAAGCACAAATTAATTTTATTGTAGGGTCCTATAAATTTTAATGGAGAAGTGATATATATTATTTCTAATGCTACTTTGGATAAAATTGCTAAAATGGCTAATATATAAATTAAATTATATTAAAATTATATTAAAATAAAAGTATAAAAGAAACAGACGATTTTAAAATCAATTTTTATGGAGGAGTGAAACATAATATGTGTAAAGCTATTTCGGATAAAAATGCTAATATGTAATTTAATTTTTATTAAAATTCTATTAAAATAAAAGTATAAAAGAAGCAGGCGATTTTAAAATCAATTTTTATGGAGGAGTGAAATACAATATATGCTATATTGGATAATTTTACTATAAAATGACCTCATCATTTTAAATATTTTAAAGAGGACAACAGCTGTAGTTGTAAAAAGGAAAACAATAAGGCTAAACCAGAAAAATAAGTAAATTTGATAAATATTTTAAAACTTTAAAATTGGAAATCTTATGAAATATTGGACATTTAAAGTAAATACATGTATCATTTTAAATAGAAAAAGATTGTGGAAAAGTTTAGTGTATTTTAACGAAGTGATGAGAAGTTTTTAAGTATGTTAAAATTTTAATAGTAAATTCAAGTTAATAAAGATGGGAAACATTGAGGATTAAGATAAGAATAATTATAAGATAAAAAAAAAAAAAAAAAAAAAACTTTTTATATACCATGCTTTTAAATTTTAATATACTAATAATATACTAATTAAAAGGAAAATGATAAATATTCTATCATAGTTTGAAGTAAAATTTGTTTTCAAATGTCTAAATAAAATATCTGATGTAAGATACTAATATTTTGCAGCGGAATAGATTTCATTTATGCCATCCTTGGCGAAAAAAAAAAGAATATCGCCAAATTATCTGGCGAAAATATTTAATTCCTTTCAAAAATCATGGTTATTTTAACAACTTATATTAAAAGAGTAATGAATAATATGAAACAATATTTCGTACAATACATATTACATGTCATACATACATACAATGAATAATACATATTACATTTCGTACAATGCATACATCTGGCATGTATATTTTCGTGTTACGCTTTTGATCGCCAAATAATAATAATAATAATAAAAAAAGCCAAGGGTGACAGAGTTTTGAAATTTAAAATTAAAATTTTGTCAATTTGACAGCAAAATAATTCAATCTAACACCCGCGATAACTAATACATATCTATACCCAAATATAAAGATTAAAATCGGGAAATAAATTTCCTCGATTTTTAATAATTTCTTACAAAAAATCCAGTGGGCAATTAACATAGGATATCTTTTTCTTGGCTGCACAGACGGTCAGTGAGTCACACTTCGCTTGCGTATAGAACTCATAGATATAGTATAGCATATATAGAATAGAGTGATCATTGGGGAGAAAAAAGTTATTCCTTTTCATTTGGGAAAAGACGACGTTTTTACCAAAATATGGCCGTCTTTCCCCGAGTGAATACACACGGGAATACATACTAATATTTTAGCAAATAAAATTTATGAATAATTTATTTGCTAAAGGGGAATGGAAGACTCCAGATACAGTTTCAAATTCATATTTCTTTCTTTTCTTTCTTTTTTTTTTTTCAATACCACTTAATGGCTGTTTCCAAAGCTTTTATTTATTTATTTTTTTCGGCATCAAAAATCTTTGTACGATAACATGGGGATGAGAGATCTATATATATTACTATATCTATGATAGAACTACATTAGCACTTTATCAATGTGTATAAAATCTTTAAATTGATTATGACGTCAATTTTCGTGAGATGCATAATGGACCATATTCCTCCTTTGGGTTCGAGACTATAAAAAATCAGCTGTTTTCGGTAAACAATTCTCAACTCTACCATAGCAAAGCATTGTGGCTTGCAAATTTTTATCTTGCAATATTATTTCTAAGAGTTACAGATTATATGAAATTGAAGTAAGAGTGATATAGTGATAACTTTGTTTTGTTTTTAATCCAGTTTTAGTAATATACTTTAATATTAATCAACATATGTAATATTAAAAGTTGCCATGCGATGTTAACAAATTTAAATGGATGTTCCATTTAGTAAATTCCTTTATTAAAGTAATTGAAATTCTATTTATTTAAGCTTTGATGTCTATATATATGTGTGTGTGTATAAAATGTTCTTATTAATCTTTTTTTCATTATATATATGTATGTATGTGTGTGTATACATAAAATGTTCTGCAATTTTACGATATGGAATAGTCTTAACTTTATCATTCGATTCAGTTGTTTACATTTCACTTTTGTTCTTGTTTGAACATTATTATTAAGTTTCACTGCAGAAATATTTAGGAAAATGTTATACGTAACAATAAAATGTCATCTTGAATCTAATTTGTTTACAAAATATCGGCCACGTGTTCGGCGATTTTACCTACGGTGACGTCACAGGAATATTGTCCATTTAACTTTTTATAATTTTTTAACGTTCACGTTTGATTAAATGTATTTATTTTTATGTCGAAAGAAAATGAACTCGTATATATATATATATATATATTTTTTTTTTGGCAACATTTAAATTAATGGAACTCACAGATATTTTGGAGCAACTTTAATAAAGGTCTATAATTAACAAATAATTGCAATAAAACAATATTGTGACAATAAATTGAGAGAAAAACTATCCTATCTCATCTCTCAAGTTGGACCAAACTGCACACAGTGTGCAAAATTTCATTAAAATCGGTTCCTTAGTTTAGGAGTTTACCCCGGACAAACATCGTGACACGTAATTTATATATATATACAGATAAGAGCTTATCCTCAAAAAGAAGAAATCTCATGCAAACTTGTATAATTTTCTGGTGGATAGAACAATGTGTAAAAGCTGTTTTAATAAATGTTGGGATTTATTTTAGATTTAAAAAGTCTTAAAGGTTTTTTTTTTTTTTTTTTCCTGTTAATTAATTTCTTCTCTTTATTTTTAGGTATATGGCACATTAGGTATAATGAGTGGTGGCTTATGTCCAAGTAAAAGTACAGTTTATATCAGCAATCTCCCATATTCATTAACTAATAATGATTTGCATAAAATTCTTGAAAAATATGGAAGAGTTGTAAAGTAAGATTTTATTTCTTTTTTTATCTTTAAATGTATGAAATTTATTTTTTTATACTTCATGTATTTGATATATATATATATAACAATATAAATTTGATTCTTAACTTTAGTGATGCATTTTTTAATATCTGACTGAAGGGAAATTGCTACATAAAGATGATAATATTTATAAAAATTTAGATGCTATAAGATTTACCTTTCTAATAAATGACAAATTGGAATAGTGATATAACAAAAAGAAATTCGCGGCAAAACTCACAGCAAACTGACAGCATTTACAGCAATAAGTAGAGAGAAGCTAGAGCCAATATTTCATTATTGTATAATTAATGTAAGTCATCTATGTGTAATTTTACATTAAACAAATGAACTGTTCAATTAAGTATTTAAACTAAAAAAAAATAATAACATATAAAAGACTTTTAAAATACCTTACATTAAAATCTCTTCAAGTGCAGCATTTTCATTATATATTTCGACTCGCAAAATTTGTGGTCATCATCAGATGTCAACAATACTGCTTTGACCATCGTCTCTGGACTTTTCTTTAGTTTCTTCTTTTCTGACATCATCTTCACATTTTTCCTTCTTCTACATTAATTGTTGGCAATCATCAGGTATTGTACCGTGATCCCGGTCATTAACAGCGGTGTTAGATGTTAGTATTTCGAGGGCTTCGCGTTTTAATGCATATTGATGGGAATTATAGAGAGCGATTTTTGTAGTGGTTATTGTATTAGGATTAATGGGGTTAGTAGTGTGAATTCTCGATAACGCGGTGGAGGAACGGTTATATTTAATATCAGTAATATGTTCAGCTTCGCGATCTTCTACTTTTCTCTTAGTCATGCTGATGTAACATGCGCTTTTATTATTGTTTTAAAAATTATATTCTATTTTATAAATGCTGGAGGTTTCTTTGGGGTCTATTAAATCTTTTCATTTCTAATGCATTGGAAAATATTTTGGTTAGGTTTTATAGGTATGTTTTTCCCAGTTCGTGAAGATTCGGATTTTATTTTATTAGTAATTCCATTACAGAAGCGAATGGAAGGTGAAATTTAGTTTTTTGTTTCTGAGCGCTATTGATTTGATTTAGGGATTTTTTTATACAGTTTTTGCATGAGGGAAATACTATAACCTGCTTTTTTCGCGATGTTTTTAATAAATTTAATTTCAAGATTTAGGAGGTTTTTATTAGAGCATACGAGGATGGCACGATTTATGTAGGAGTGGATTGCGGTTATAAAAGGGTTTTACATTTATTATTGATAATTTCATTAGTATTGATCTTGAAATTATCAATATTGGTATTAAAATTATACACCCTACACCATATCAACAGTGATTTAATTTTATTTTTGCTTATGAACGAAACCTTGCCACCACTTCACTTGGCTGCTCCATTGTGCCGTCTTCTTGAAATCAGTGTCTAGCAGAAAAATCTTTCTTTTTAAAAATGTCATTAAAAATGTGAGGGTAGATTCATTGCAACAAATGAAATGAGAGTTTAAAAAATAAGTAATATTAAAAATTCTAATATCTAAAAGAAAAATTGAAGAAAGAATTTTGAGATTTTGGTGCCTCCTAAAATCTGGCACCCGGGGTGAATGCCCCCGTCACCCCTCCCCCTTCGCAGGACCCTGGTAGTTAATAAGAGCTATTTGTTCAATTATTTTGTTATTTAATAGTACAGTAAAGCACCATTTATATATATCTCATTTATGTCTTTTGTTGTTTATAGATGGATTTAGTATAAGTCCCAATTCATTTTTATTTAAATACTTCATTTAAATGACATAAATTATGGTTATATGCCAATTTCCAGCTTTCTAAAATTTGCAGATTTTCTACCTCAGTTTTTTTTTTTTTTTAATTAATTTTCTAAAATTTCACCAGAAACTTAATTTCATACTAATGAAAAACATCTAATAAACTTAATTTGATTTATAACGTTGTATTTAATTCTCACAGACAATTAGCACTTCTAACAATTATTAAAAATTCTTTTTTTTTTAATTAAATGTTCACTACTATGCAGTAGTAAATTAGTATTATATTTAAAACAAACTTTCAAACTATACTTTTATGTAAAATTTCCTTTGTATAGAGTTAAATTTGTAAGAATCAAAGTTGTTTATTGAAAATTCAGTTATATGTCTTCTCATCTATATGTCATTTTATTGCAGTCTCTGGAAAGACATATCACACCCCAGACCTTGCCAGGAAAAGTGACACAACTTAAAAATGCAGTATTTGAAAAAAAATCAACTTAAAAATTATGGTAAAACATTAACTAATCTATAATAAAACTGACACAACTGCCTCTCAAATGGATAATTTTCGAGATAGAAATGTGATGCTTTTTGTGCACATTAGGATAATTTATACATATTTTTTTATTTTTAAGAACATAAACTCAAAATTTCCATTATTTTTTTACTTGTGTCAATTTTCTTGCTGTTGAGCAATATAAATAGTGCTTTACTGTATCTTTTACTATAAAATGTAAAGGACTATATTAATCCTCTTCCCTCTACCATCTTTTTTTTTTTTTTCCCTACAGGGTTACAATAGTGAAAGATAGAGAAACACACAGAAGTAAAGGACTTGCATTTGTTCTTTTCTTAGAAAAAGAATCTGCTCATACTTGTGTTAGAGCTTTAAACAGAAAAGAATTATTTGGAAGAACATTAAAATGTAGTATTGCTAAAGATAATGGTAGAACAACTGAATTTATCCGGCGAAAATTTTATAAAGATAAATCTCAGTGCTATGAATGTGGAGTAAGTCATATTTTGATATAAATCATAATTATGAATTTAAAAAAAAGCAGAAGGCTTGTTGCATTTACTTTGTATTACTATGCAAACTTTTTTTTTCCAATAAAATTTCACTTTCTTTCTTTTTGAGTTGTCAACTATATTTAAAATTCTAATTATACTATTAAACACAATGTAATCAATCGGTGAATTTCATTGTTGCTTCGTGGTTTCATTGTCATTCATCTGCTTTGAAATTTTGCTTTTTTAAATCCATATGGCTCCTGTTCTGGTCGTGGCAGGCTGGGTGAGTGTTACCGGCGTGAAACTAGTTTAACCCCACAGGCAAGTCACAAGTCTTACCGCCTGCCTCCTTCCAATCTTGTGTTTCTTAGGTTATTTTTTCATTAATTTTGATAAGTTTATGGTTTTAAGTTAAGATTTGTTGTGTTACTTCATTGATTCGTTTGTTTTGCAGGCTGTTAATTAATAGATCTGGTTTCTTTACATTAGTGTATTTCATCCACTGATAAAAAAATTTTTTAATCTTATTGGTCATTGGTGTTTCAGTTATCTTGTATCTGTTGCTTGGCTTCTACTATGCTCATAGGCGTAGCGTTGGGGGGGGGGGGGGGGCACGTGCCCCCCCCAATCTTTCAGAACATAAAAAATTTTTAGACTAGGATATATGATAAAGTCAATTAAAAAATTGTCTTATCACACACTGTGAAACCAAAAAAAAAAAAAAAAAAGACCCAAATAAAAAAGAAATAGCAATTATGAGTTTATGTGATTAAAAAATGTATATGAAGTACCCCAACGTGCACGAAAAGCGTCACATCTCTTCTCTATTCCGTAACTTATCGACCTAAGAGGCAGTTGTATCAGCATTATTGTAGGCTAATCAATGATTTATCGTCATCTTTACTTTTTTTTTTTTTTTTCAAATACTGCATTTTTGAATTATGCAATTTTTCTTGCAATATATAGGTTAAGTAGCAGAATCAGATTTATGAAATTAAACATACACTTTTGGTTTCAACTCCAATTTATTCATTATTTATAGCCTTATTCAAGAAAATGGATAGTACGTTTGCTTTCTGAAAAATAAATTGTTTAGTGTTTGAATTTGCTATAGTTTGTATCCGTGCTGCTCGAAAAGAGTAATTTTCTAAATTGTTTAAAATTTATCTCGATCAGTAAAGTAACAAGAATAATTTTCATTGAAGCGACCAATTTAAATCACGTAACCTTTAGCAATACAGTACAACCAAAATATACTCTTTGCTGAAATTAAACAGTACCTCCAAGCAACGCTTTTGACTTATAAAAAAATTTTGGGATTCATGACTTATTTTATGACTATTTTTTAGATAAATAAAGTCACAGGTGTCAGATATTGTAAATATGGTGGATTGAGCCTTACAAAAAAAAGCTACTTTATTAAGATTCAACTTATTTTAATATTATAAGTTAATATAAATTTAAATAACATTTGCTTTTTTTTTTTTTTTTAATGGAGTTGGATTGGGCATATTTATAAATAAGAAAAAATAAACAGGTTGAATCAAACCTTTAGTTTTTCTACCTGGCTGAGCTAAACGTTCGATTGGGAAAATACCTTAAAATTTCTGTTTATACGAATCTCCATTCTCTACATGGCATCGCATGTATTGATGTACAGAATGGAACTACTGTGCATCGATACTTATACATCTGTGCATGTACTCATATACCATGTACAGGTTGTACCATAAACTGTTTGGCCAAAAATTTGATTAAAAACAATTATAATGGAATGAAGAAGAAATTTTTTGCATGGCCAGAAAAAAAGGAAATTTGAAATGACCTTAGCTAATCAGATAGTGGCATCTGGCATCGCATCACAAAACGGAAAGTGAATCTATCAAGTTGCTACATTATTATAACCGAAAATGTTCCAGTATGAATAATAATAATATTACTTTTATTTATTTATTTTTTTAATTAGTTCTTGTTTTTATTATAATTTTAATCCTTCCATAATAAATGATAATTTTCAATTGAATATTAAACCAGATGATAACAAGAATTCGTTTCATTTTTTAAACAAAAACGAAAAATCATTGAAAAGTCATTCCGTTTGCATAGACTATTAATAATTTTCAACTGTATGTATTTGTTGTCTCTTTTAATCCTTTATGTACTTTGTTGTTTCACGCAACAAAAAAACAAACAAACAAAAAAAAAAAACAGACAGGCAAACTAACTGAATTCATAATCATTCCAAAACATTGAAGAAAATTGTTGAAAAGTGTAAACACAAGCGAAAATGCAGTTCCAGCAATTTCCAATTGTAGCTCTTATAACGTATTTAAATATTTTAGAGTGATCCTGTAAATTGTAATGTTAAACATACCATATTGTATAGATTTATTTATTTATTTTTTTTTAACCATATGATTAATAAATGAAAATTTTAATACAATTTTCGCAGTACAAAGTTTTTTAAATGTGATTTATAAAAATGCATCACATAGAAAGCAATTAACTGTCATTCTTTTAGATATCCCTGTACACAAGCCAGTTGTCCTATTTCTACCATTTTAAATAGAGAACATTAGCTACGGCCGTGCCAACAAACTGAAGTCGTCAACATTTTTAAACATTATTGAAAAGTGTTAAAAAAGCTTCCCCCTTCACTTTTGCTTGAACCCTTACCTTAATGTATACATGAAATAAAATTTTTATTAATTCATTTCTTAGTGGATAGATTTATCAGATCAAATTTTGTGTTGGCTTTTATTAATTGCAAACTAATCACTTTCAAATATAATTACAAAGCCCTTTTATTTATAAATGCATGACATAATTAGGTATTCTTATTTAGATTTGGTGATATGAATTGATTGATAGGGTTTAATGCCAATTGACTACGCTAGGGTTCGAGTCCGATAAGTGGAATGCCCTCCGTGGGGGGTCTTTCTAAGGGGTCCTAGCCCGTATTTATGCAAGTTTCGAAGAAAACCACAGAAAATTCCAAACGGTTAGGTCAATGAGCACAACGGGGGATCGAAACTGGCACTTACCATCTACAAGCTTTGAGCGCAGCACTGCTCGGCTGCTGGTAGGCCGAGAATACGAATCGGAGTAGCGTTTTATTTTTTGTATGAAGGTAAAACCTTCTGCAGAAAAGACTATTTAAAGTCATCACATGAAACATTTTCTAGACACCATAGGCTAGAAAAGATCTCCCTTATGTAATTTAAATTTACTCTTAATTATCTTAATTTATATATTTTGCATATGTAAAATTTTTAAGACTTTTTTAAATCTGAACTGTTTTCTGACTTGTTTATTAAGTTTTTTTTTTTTTTTTTTTCCGCTAATGTATATAATTTCCAGAATTTTTTTATTTAGATACTTATAAATTTAAGAGTATTTTTCAATTTCCTTATTCTTAGTTCTATTATTTAGTTGATTATGGATGAATTTGAAATAAGGGGTTGTAATTTTAAGCTGGATGAGCTTAAAAATGAGGCCGCCATGCGAAACTGTCAAAGGCGTTGTGATGTCAAGAAAAAGGGCTTTGAATTTCCCAGATTTCATAAAACTATATTGTGAATGAATTCTGTTATTCTGATGGGTGGTAGAATATTTAGGTCTAAAACCAAATTGTTCGGGTTGAAATTACAAGCCCCTCTTCATCATTTTTTTTCAATCTAATTTGAAAAAGATCTAGTTTTTATTCATTATCGCAATACAAATCAAAGCATATATTTATTAAAAATCAACATTTTAGTACCTTAACCAATGCACCTAATTTTAAATCACGACGCAAAAATTCATCTTGGAATTGTTTACAAAGTTAACATAAAGAAAAATCTTCCTTTATTTCTTCTATTTTTGACTTGTTCGCAAATTCTGGTGGTAGTTTATTTTAAATGAGCAAAACTTCTTTGCCCCTGAAAGGGTTAAGGTGTTTTTATACAAAGTTAAATTTCTTAAAGAAGGTTACTTTTAATTTAAAATTGAATATACACATATCCCTTAAAAGAAAAAAAAAAAAAAATCAAAAATTGGTTTATGATTTTCGCTTTTCTTACAACCATTTTTTTTTTTTTTTTTTTCTTGAGCAGTGTTTCAGTTTTTTTGGCGGCCCTATTATTTAATGAGTAATGACAGGGATTTTTCAGGTCTAAATGCCGTAAAATAACATTTGAATTGTAAAATTTTTGTCCTAATTTCTGAATTCATGAAAATTAAAATTTGTCACTTAAAATTAGATGTTTTAACGATTAATCATTTTTAAGTTGATGTCTACACAGACACTGACACCACATCAATTTATGATTTTTGGATTTCTCATACCTTAAAAATTGTTTAAGAATTAAGATCTAAAATTTTCATAAATATCTAATATTTCCATACTTATAGCATAGAGGAAATTTTTTTAAATTTTTGATTGGTTTTTCATATATGTGTGCCCCTCCCAAAATTTTCGTTCACGCTACGCCTATGACTATGCTTAATCGATCATCTTTATTATATATATATATATATATATACGTGGTTTCATTGTTGTTCATCTGCTTTGAAATTTTGCTTTTTTAAATCCATATGGTTCCTGTTCTGGTCGTGGCAGGCTGAGGGAGTGTTGCCGACGTAAAACTAGTGTAACCCCACAGGCAAGTCACAAGTTTTGCCGCCTGCCTCCTTCATCCTATCTTGTGTTTCTTGGGTTGTTTTTTCATTAATTTTGATAAGTTTATGGTTTTAAGTTAAGATATGTTGTTTTACTTTATTGATTCGTTTGTTTTGCAGGCTGTTAATTAATAGATCTGGTTTCTTTACATTAGTGTATTTCATCCACTGATAATTTTTTTTTTTTTTCAATCTTATTGGTCATTGGTGTTTCAGTGGTCTTGTGTCTGTTGCTTGGCTTCTGCTATGCTTAATAGATCATCTTTATTATATATATATATATATATATTCATTCCTGATGCATTGTATTTATTTATTACAAAGATATTACTTCTAAAAGAAAGATTTTTAAATACATGTGTTTAAGTCTCTTTCTCATAAGGGACCATATGTCCTCAAAATTTAAGGATTGTCCATGTCCCTGAATTTTGAACATTTTTATTTTTTGTCCTCAAAAAATAACAATAAATATTTAAATTTGAGGACACTAAATGTTCTCAAACTTAAATACTTGTATCTATTTCTCTCAAAATTGTGGTCAAATGCATAAATGATTGCACAAGTTTGAGAATGACCAAAACTGTAGTATAAAATAAACACCATTATACTTCACCAGTAGTGCACGAATCATGTGCTGCTTATTTCGTGAAATTTTGTCAGAAATAGCATTATATGACCATCACAAATTGCATTGATAGAAAATGTAGGAGAAAATGTACTACAAGAAACACTCCTCGAAAAAGGGGAAAATACTTTACTTCCATTGTATGATGTCATGTTACTGCCGATAATGATAGAAATTCACATAGAAATCATTGCTCACATGTGTATTTTCACAATTCTTAATCATTTGAATCTCAATATGAAGTCAAACAAGAAAATTATAGTATGAGAGAAAGGAATTGTTCGTTTTTTGAGGTTTTATAATTAATTTTCCCTGATTATTTTTAACAAAATCCAAATTCACTGAGTATTTCAGGTTTTCCCTGATGAGTATGAACCCTGTTTGAGATATTCTGGTTTGGAATTTACTCTTTGGCATTCTAGTAACATCTTTGAACTTTCGTAGTCTAAATAGCGTTTTTTAACCATGGCAGTAATGAAATCTGCCTCAGCTGACCATGTCAAAGCTATTTTATATTTGTTTCAGTAAGTATGGTGCTTTGGCCATGTAAATGTGAACTAAAATGTGATGTGTATACAGAATGATTTATCTCTGTCCCATTAATCTCTGCAACTGATTGTGACCTATTGTATTAACTCTATATTTTTCACAATTTATGAATTATGCTTAACTTTTAGACATGTATAGAAATTAGAAATAGAATTTATGCCTTATTTTAATTTAATTTTCTATTAATATTTGAAAATTTTTATGAATGTTGAATTTAATTATAAAAATTTTTCTTCGTGGTAACAATGAGTAATATCACAGAATTATATTTTTAGGAAGTTGGCCATCTGAGTTATGTTTGCCCAAAGAATATGTTGGGGGATAGAGAACCTGTTAAGAAAAAGAAGAAGAGAAAATTTAGTAGCAAATATGAGTAAGATTTAATTTAGAATATTTTGATGAAAATCGTGATAAATTTTTATATAAAAGTTTATTTATAAAAGACAACATTATTGCACCAAGCTTTTAGTAAATGTTCATACAATTTCAAACTTCCAAATTCTAATGTAGTTATTTCAAATGTTCAAATGCTTTTCAATTTTTTAAGTTTTCTTTATTTTTCTACATGATATTTTTATTGATAGTTCATTTATTTCATTTCTGTTATAAATTTAGAAAATGTGATTACAAAGAGTATTCAGCTCACATATTTTTGTAACGATTTTCTCTTTCTCTATAAATTAAATATATGTAGGGAAAGAAAACAATAACTAAAACATCAATTTGAAATATAGTTTAATAGCTTTCTATTTTAGATCTATGATAATTCAAAACAAAGTTATCTAATTTTTTTCATTTAAAGAAAAAGAATAAAAAATTAAAATTTTGTCTGTATGGCACAAAATTGAATTTCATTTGAAATTTCTTCCAACATTTAGGATTTTCGTTTAATTTTTGATATCCTTAGATTGTTATATGGTTAATCTCACTCATTTATTTATTTTCTTGTTTTCTTGTACAATTCTACTCACACCAGTTGTTATGTTTACTTTCTATTTTATAAAGTTTTTCTTTTCATTTTAAACGATTTTGTGCGTTGCCGCTTTGACTGCAACACTCGTGCTTATTTTATTCGCCTGATGAAGGGTCGTGTGTTTTTTCGACCCGAAACAATTGTTGCGAGTTTATTGCATTTTATGGTATTTATTCAAAGTTTGTAAATTATATATTTGCAACGCCAGTTTTGTGGTGCTCTTTTATTAATTTAGTGTTGTACTTTATTTAGATGAAAATCATCTGCATTCATCATGAAAAATATTTCTAATAAATGCTATATAAATAAATATTAATAAATAATATTTCTAATAATTTGTACTGCGTGATTTGTGCGATTA
Source organism: Salticus scenicus (assembly GCA_963930645.1). Lineage (NCBI taxonomy): Eukaryota > Metazoa > Arthropoda > Arachnida > Araneae > Salticidae > Salticus > Salticus scenicus. Next base: position 173,596,963 of record OZ005648.1, read on the forward strand.
TATAGGAAAATATAGAAGGAAGTTTTGTGATGGCCGCAATATATTAGTTTTTTAATTTTTTATAAGTTAAATCATTTTTTAGCCAATGCAAATACAGTAAGTGGGTTCTACTTTTATATTCTTTTTTCAGATTACTTTATTCGCCTGATGAAGGGTCGTGTGTTTTTTCGACCCGAAACAATTGTTGCGAGTTTATTGCATTTTATGGTGCTTATTCAAAGTTTGTAAATTATATATTTACAACGCCAGTTTTGTGGTGCTCTTTTATTAATTTAGTGTTGTACTTTATTTAGATGAAAATCATCTGCATTCATCATGAAAAATATTTCTAATAAATGCTATATAAATAAATATTAATAAATAATATTTCTAATAATTTGTACTGCATGATTTGTGCGATTATATAGGAAAATATAGAAGGAAGTTTTGTGATGGCCGCAATATATTAGTTTTTTAATTTTTTATAAGTTAAATCATTTTTTAACCAATGCAAATACAGTAAGTGGGTTATACTTTTATATTCTTTTTTCAGATAGGTTCTCTTTTTAAAAAGTAATTTAAAAACTTAGCCATAATTATATATTAATTATATTTTCATAATATCAAGGATTAAGGGTAAATTTACTCTCATTGAATTCATTTTGGAACTCAGTTTTAAATATTAAAAATAGTAATAATAAGGCAAATATGACAAGAAAAATTGTGAAAAAAAATCTTAAGACAATAATGCTTATTTATGAGTGAAATATACCTGAAAAAGAAAATAAAAATAATAAATATCCAACTCCTTTATAATATTGTAGCCCTTTTCCTCCTTAAGCACATACCAACTTATACAGATCATTATATTGTTCAATTGAATACATTGCTCTGTACTTTATCTAATTTATAAAAAAAAAAAAAAAGGAGGGGGGAGTAGGAAACTTACCTTAACCTTTTGATTACTAACATTTCTCTGAGATTTGAAGAATTACTATTTAGGTATCATTTACAATTTACTATAAAAATTGTTGCCTGCAATTTAGAAATCACTTTATAAAAAAATTTCAAATAAAAGATATTACTTAAAACCTATTCATTGAATTAAAAAAGTCGTCACAGTCCTTTATTTTATTTTATTTTTTATTTATTTATAGTTAAAGGGTTATATAACATATCTGTGTGTCCATTATAATCAAGTCTAATTCTATATCAATAATTTTTGTTTATTATTAATATATGTAATTATATTTGGTAAGAATTGTAAAATGTAGAGCACCTTTTTTATATTTCTTATTTACACCTTTTTTTTTAACTTCGGTCCTAAATTATTAAATTATATCATCGTAATGTTAAAATCTTTTGTTCATATGAAAAGAGTAAATTCTTAATTTCACTTATATGTTTATTTCTTGAAGAGTCTCAAATCTGAAACTCATTACAATTTTTTTTTTTTTTAACTTATTCTATCTATGCTTTTTTTCGTATATTTTCCAATTATTTTTTCTTAGAACTCTCAATATAGCATGGAGTGCAATCCAAATTGATAACTTAAAGTTTAGAAAAAGTGGGAGGGGACAGGGTTGATTGATACGTATACAACTGCTCGGAATATCTTTGAGAGAAAGGAAAATGACCACTTACTTTGACCTCCTATTCTTTTTTTTCTTTAATTGTTTCTCTGGTGAGAGTTCTAGTTAAAGGAAATTCCCCTTATGCTATACAAGCATTTTGTAAACATGTAAATTTATTACTCACTAGCAGGCTTTGTCCGCTTCACTGGACACTATACTTAAATGAGTTGTCAAAATACTATATCATTATTAATAACCTAAGTTCCCACTGTGTTCGGTAGTGGTTTTTCTTGCTCGCAAAGTGAGGAATCCGAGTCTTCACTGCCCTCAGCAGCAACTTATCCACTTTTTACTTCTCCTTCCCCAGCGGGTAAGTTCGAAGTTTTGTGAAATCCCACCAAAGTACATAATGTGTACGCTTAATTAACATCCACACACCAAAATTTGCCATTCTAAGATATTTAAGGCAAATTCAAATGGGAAAACATGTGTTCATTTTCCCCTGACCCAAGGGGGGAATTTTGTAAAATCTCATTAAAATAAATGTCGGATACATATAAACAATTTATGCATCAAATTTTGTGACCGCAAATCCCACAGATTTCCCAAGACAAATGTAGCGCTAAAAAGGGAGGGGGGGGGGTTGAATTTGCTCAGAGCTCTACTCAAAAATCCCAGAATTTCTGAAATTTCCACTCGAAAAATGATTTTTCTCCTCCCTCCTTTAAGAATCAAGAATTCCAAAATTGTACATAATGTTTTATTTATACTCAAGGCTAGTCTGCTCGTGTGCAATTTCTGCACCATGAAGTAATTTGGGGCCGAGTTCTGCTTAATAACTTTTTTTGCTTCCTGCCCCCAGGGGGAATTTCGATAAATCCTGTTTCTTTAGGTGTTGGATACATATAAACAATCCAAGCACCAAACTTTGTGACTGCAGCTCTCATAAATTTCCCAGGACAAATTTAGTGCTGAAAGGGGTGTCTCGAATTTGCTCTTTGTAGCACATACCCCTCCTCCCCCCTCAAAACAAAAAAAAGAAAGGCAGATCGCAAAATATCAAAAAAATGTTTTAGAAATATCTTAAGAAGGCACATGGTTGTTTTCAACATCTTTGTTCCATTTTTGGCAGAATTTACTCTAAAATTCGGAATTTGCAAAATTTCCCACAAAAAATGGATTTTCCCCCTCCCTCCCCTTAAAAATCGAAATTTCCTAAATCACTGATAATGTTTTATTTGTACTCATTCTAGTCTTTCCATGTGCAATATTCTTTACTGTGAAGCAATTTTGAGTCGTGTTATGCTTGCAAACGTGTGTTTTTGACTTTTGTCTCCCCCCCCTCCAGGGGGGAACGGGGGAGGATTTCAAAAAAGTTAATAGATATAATTTTAGGTTGGGTAAAGGCCTGAATTCCTGCCAAGCATCGTTTAATTGTGTTCAGCCATTCTCGCGTGATAGCCGGACAAAAATAGTGTTACAGACTTACAAACACAACGAGACACACACACACAGAGACAAAATTTTCTGAAGTCATTTTTGGTTTTCATGGTGTGTGAAATGTGAAGATGTCGCAAAATATTTTGATTCTGACAGATTTACAGACAAAAGTCTGATTTTATTAATATAGATTTCCATATAGTAAACTTAGAATACTCGAAGATTTTCTACTTCTTTATTGTGTTTACTTAACATCTTACTTTTGGAGAGGTAAGATTTTGTTTTGCTTTTAAGCGTTTTCAAACAAAATCTTTGTTTTCTAAAAACAAAATTTAATTATTTGCAAACAAAATCTTTGTTGTTAAAAAACAAAATTCATTTGAAAACAAAATCCTTTATTTTTAAAAGAATGAAATAGAAGTCTCAGGGGACATCAATTTTGTTTAATGACAAAATAATCATTAAACAGTATTCAGTTAGCAAAAAAGTTAAATATTCCCGTATCAACATAATTAAATACGATTGCATATAAATTAAATTATTATTATTGATTATTAGTTAAATTACTTTGCATTTTATTTAAAGAATATTTTAATTTAAACAGGTTAAAGGAAAATCATTAGATTTTTTATTTTTATATCACCCTTTATTCTGTATTAGTTGTGTCAAAATAAATTTTCAGTTGTACATTTTTTTTCAATTATGGTCCCTTTATATAAATGATGTTCCACTGTATAATGAATACATTTACTTATAGGTTTACATCATTTTAATTTTTTTTTTTTTTTTTTTTTCTCAGATGATTGCATGTGCTATCAGCAAATTTTATTTTACTGTTTTAACATACATTTATCTTTAATTTCTTTAAAAAACTTTTAAAGTGATACTGATGAAGAAATAAGTGAAGAAGATGAAGATGAAGGCGAAGATCCCCAGGAAGAAAGTTTAAGTGCTGCTATTAGATATCAGGTAAATAATAAAATTGTTATTATCAGTTTACCACTTTACGAATTAGACATTTTAATGTTAAAGTTAAATAATGCTGTATATAAGGCATCAAAAAGGTTAAAGCACACTTTAATTCTTTATCCATTACTGATAAGCAGGCAATGTAAATTGAAAAAAAAAAAAGATGTAAAAAGGTATTAAAAAAAGACTGTTAATAACAAAATAAATAAATAAATGAATGTGTGTTAAGTTTAAAAATAAATACACTTTAAAATTTTTATCAAACTTCCTTTTGCAAATTTGATGAGTTAGAAAGTTGTTATTTTCTATCCAACAAGGCCTATAGAAAAAACTGTATAACACTATTATTAAAACCAACTAAATTTTGATGCAGAAAAAATACTGATTTATTCCTCTTTTATATATAACTTAAAACACTGTGTTTCGGGTAAAAATAGGATAGTACTGTATTTTAGTGAAGATAAGCCATGGGCTATCTTTTAGAAAAAAGCATCGATTTTTGGGGACTGCGGCTTATCTACTAATGCAGGCTATCTAATGATAATGCAAAATTCCATCTGCAAGATTTCTTGAAACAGCCGATCGCCCCAAAAATGGAAGTTTAGTATTCGTAATTTCTCCAGTTTCATATAATTGATTGAATGTGTAGTAGTTATTTAGTGATTATTAAAAAAAAAAAAAAATACTTATACCTTTTAGTCTTAATTTTTAAGGGGGAGATTTCCAGTTAGTTTACCTCGCGTTTTTTACTAGTGAATCAGGAAAATAATTTTGTGGCAATTCATTTTTTTATGCAGTGCTTTATCATATTTGAAGATAAGTTCAGTTAATTTTGTATAAATCATATATATATATATATTTTCATATTTGCATACTGGTATATTCTTTTTTTCTTTATACATTTTTTTTTTTTTTTTTAAATACTTTATTATTTTTATTTATAATTTCTTATTTTGATTAATTTGCATAAACGTCTGGAGTTTGTCATGTTGTTCCCTTGTTTTTAATTTTTTGCATCAAATTTCTTATTGGCTTTGTTCTAATTTTTTGTTTATACAGTACCTTTTAAAATAATATATTAATTTCATTTATAATTAATTATTTTTTATGACTTTGCATATGCTCCTGGATTCCGCCATCGTTTTCCTATTTTCTCATATTTGTTCCATTACATTTGCATACTGGTAGATTGATTTTTTTTTTCTTTATACAGAATTATTATTATTATTTTTTTAATTTATTATTTTCATTTATAATTAATAATTTATTATTTTTATTAACTTGCGTAGATGCCAGACGACTGCTATCTTGTTTCCTTATTTATCTGTTACATCATCGTAACAATCCTTGCATAAGCCGTGGCTTACTTTCTGGTGCGGTTTATCTAAGAGAATTGTTTTTTTCTTCACAATATTTTAGTAAGCTGCAGCTTATCTACCAGCCCAGTGACAGAATTTTTTCTGCCAGTCTGCGACAACTATTTAGGCATTAGAAAATAATCTGCAGCACTATACAGTTTTAGACCAAAATATAATTTATGCGATTATTGTTCCTATATGCAAGTGAAGTGTGACGTCACTGGCCGTCCGTGGATGCAAGAAAATGATTTCCTATGTTAATCGCCCATTGGATTTTTTGTAAAATATTATTAAAAATCGAGGAAAATTATTTCCCGATTTTAATCCCCATATTTGGGTATATATATGTATTAGTTATCATGCGCATGTGTTAGATTGAGTTATTTTGCTGTCAAATTGACAAAATTTTAATTTTAAATTTCAAAACTCTGTCGTTCTTGGCGCTTATTGTATTTAGTGATCAAAAATGCAATACGAAAATATACATGCCAGATGTATATTTTCGTAATATGCATTGTACGAAATATTGTTTCATATTGTTCATTACTCTCTTAATATAAGTTGTTAAAATAATCATGATTTTTGAAAGGAATTAAATTATGTTCGCCAAATAATTAGTCGATATATATTTTTTTTTCTGCCAAGGATAACTGATATCAAATCTATTCCGCTGCAACATATTAGTATCTTATATCAGATACTTTATTTAGACATTTAAAAACAAATTTGACTTCAAATTATGGTAGAATATTTATCATTTTCCTTTTAATTAGTATATTAGTTGAATATTTATTGTGTTAATATCATCCTTTGAAATGAAATGTTTGTGTTTTCAATCGAATATGGAAGTTTACCATTTTTTTTTCTAGAGTTTTGAAATTAAAAATTCAAATTTTGTCAATTTTACAACAAAAATAACTTCATCTAATGCATGGACATGATAACTAATGCATATCTATACCTAAAAATATGGCGATTAAAAACGGGAAATAATTTTCCTTAATTTTTTATAAAAAATCCAATGGGCGTTTAACATAGGAAATATTTTTCTTGCATCCATGAACAGCCAGTGACATCCTCACTTCGCTTGCGTATTTCTTTCTATCTTTTCCATGGCGAAAAATGTCTGATCTACTTCAACATCAAAATTAAAAATATTGTCCAGAATTAGCAATAAGAAATACCTTTCATATAATGCTGAATTAGCTTTTATTCCAAGCGTGTTTCATCCGCCATACTTAAAAAAAAAAAAAAAAATCTGAAGTTGAGGTATATAAAAAAAATGCTATGAAATAAAATTCAGAAGAAATATGTTAGATTTGCAATATTACTATTTTATTTTAATATTATAAAGTGTCATTTTCTCATCGACCAATTTAACATTTAGTCATTTTTTATTTTTCGAGTGAAAGCATATTTCATTTTATGTTGAAAAAAAAATAAATAAAAATAAATAAATAAAAAATACCTCGTAAACTTTTTTGGCAACAATTAAAAATTTAAATGGCTTATATTAAGTCAATTACCAGTTTGTTATTTTTATATTTTAATTAATTTTAAAAAATCTAATCAAATTTCTGGTATAAATAGTAGCCTATATCCTATTCCAGACTATTCTCTGTACCAAATTTCATCCAGATCTGTTTAGCCATTGTGGCGTGATTGAGTAACAAACATCCATCCATCAAACTTTCGCACTTATATATTAGTATAGATTGAACGTGTAGAGTACAGGCACTAGTATCTTTTTGTTTTGTATTCTTTTAATTAAGAAATTTTCAAATATGAGAAAAAAATCTGTCAGTATCAGCATAACAACAAAAAATTAAAAATAGGTTTTTCTTTTCATATATATATTAACCAATTTACTTGTAACATAAAAATCATATATATATATATATATTAAACTAGTTTTAATTTTAAAAAATTATTTTAAAATAAAATTATATTCCAAATTGTTATAAAATACCAAATATAATGAAATAAGAGTTTATTTTACTTCAATTCCTCAGTTTAGGCCAAACGAAACCTTAAAGGTTATTTATTTTTAAATTACTTATTATTTTGTAATAAAAATTTTCTTTTGGCTAAAGCTGTTCTCTTTTGAAATAAAACTTTAAATTCAAACCCATTTGTGTTATTCTAAATAAAATTGGATTTTTTTTTTTTTTTAATCTAACTCCTAAACTCCATTTTAAAAACCTGATATTTTTAAATGTATTATGAAGTTTCTTTCTTTTACAGTACTAAATTTTTGTACACTACATGGTACATATGCAATATTTTAACAATACAAAAAATTAATCTTATGCTTTCTCTTCGTATGAGGATATGTGTTGTGTTATGAGAGTTTATTGTTCTATACTAAATTTTTAGTTCTCTATAGGCATGAAGCTATTTATTAATAATAATAATGACCATCTTCTGTCAGGAACGATTCCGGTTTAGACCGCTTCAAAACAGAGACTTTTGGTAGCCTTTTTTTTCCCCCTGAGAAATGCTATGTATTTTTATTTATTTATTTATTTATTAATCTGCATAAATGTTACATCATTAGAAAGATCTTTCAAAACTGAACATTTTTTGTGCTTGCACTTTTCCGTTAATCTCAATATATAAAAATATTTCAACAAAAGTTTATAACTACCATTGCAATTCTAAAATGCCCATGGAGGATGAAATTAAAATGTAATATAAAATTTAATCATAAAAAGTATGGGCTAATAGATATTACATCATGTTCTTGCAATCATGATAATGTATCTGATATAAACAAACAGTTGATTGTGGCGTCATATTTATCAAATTAGTTAAAATGAATAAGTTTACAAATAAGGTACCTAAGGTTACTTCGTTACAAATATGGTACCTTTCATTTGGTACCTTATTTGTAACGAAGTTTTGATTAGATATTTTAGAATTAATTAAAATATGAAAATAATTTCAAAATTGAACATTTAAATTTATGATTGTTGCCAAAAAAATTTACCAGTTATTGTTATATATATATACATAATAATGATGATCTATTAAGCATAGTAGAAGCCAAGCAACAGATACAAGATCACTGAAACACCAATGACCAATAAGATTAAAAATTTCTTTCAGAAAATGAAACAAAAAAAAAAAAAAAAATTAGTGGATGAAATACACTAATTTAAAAAACCCAGATTTATCAATTAACAGCCTGCAAAACAAACAAATCAATAAAGTAACACATCAAATCTTAACTGAAAACCATAAACTTTATCAAAATTTATGAAAAATAATTTAAGAATCCCAAGATAGGAAGGAAGGAGGCAGGCGGCAAGCTTGTGACTTGCCTGTGGGGTTAAACTAGTTTCATGCCGGCAACACTCACCCAGCCTGCCACGACCAGAACAGGAGTCATATGGACCCAAAAAATCAAAACCTCAAAGCAGATGAATAACAATGAAAGCACGAAGAAACAGTGAAATTCACTGATTGATTACATTGTGTTTAATAGCATGATTAGAACCTCAAGAATAATTGACAACTCAAAAAAGAAGAAACCGATATTCGAATAGAAAAAGAAAGTTTGCATAGTAATACACAGTAAATGCAACAAGCCTTCTGCTTTTTTTTTTTTTTTTTTAATAATTTCACAATCCCGCCCAACCATCCAGCCTTACAACACCACCCCACCTCCTTTATCAAACATCTGCCCACCCAACCGCCACCTTTTTTATCTTATAATTTTTTTGTTAATATACACAAAAGTGTACACAGCTTTTTTTTTTTTAATAATGTACTGACAGAGACCTGGTCAAGGATATAAAATAGAAAATACGAAATTTTATAAATATATGTATATATATATATATATATATATATTTTTTTTTTTTTTTTTTTGATGGGGGGGGGGCAGTAAGATGAAATAACATTTTCATGCGAAAAATTAAAAAATATTAAATTTGCCCATGCATACAAAAAATACTTATTAAAATGAGTCGAAGAAGGAAGCGAAATAAGTACTGAGTTATATTACGACAAATACGATATATAATATGATGCATTATATTAGACCTATCGTTCTGGGTTAGTAGGTATTTTCGTTAAAAGAAATAGTTTGTTTGTTCGGTGCAACTTGCACATTAGTCCCATCAGGTACAACTTGCATATTAGTCCCGTCAGGTGAAACTTGCATATTAGTCCCTTTTAAATATAGTGTCCAGCGAAGCAGGCAAAGCATTTGTTGATTCACAACCTTAATTGGTTTCACATTCCGTCATTTTTGACAGGGTTATATACTAGTAGAAAATATTTATGACTACACTCTTTAAAACTGTAGATAGTTTTGGAGAAATTTCTTCCTCCATAGTTAAAAAAAAAAGAAAATGTTTTTCATGTGTTATCACTTGCAGAAAATACATGTCAAGTGACATAACTGATAAATGTGATAAATATTATCAGAAAATGTTATTTTTATTGCATGATGTTTTTTTCTTTATTTTAATATTACGCCTTGATGTTGATAGATACCTAAAATCTAACTAGTGATAAAACATATTTGTTTAATTACATTTTTACTAAATTATGATTATTTGAAATGTTGCTTTAATTTGTCTAATTTGTTTCACTCTATTTACGCAGCAAGAAAAAATGGAAGAGGAAGAATATCGATATAAAGTTGCTACTGGAGAGTATGGAGAAAATGGTAACTCTACTAAAAAGAGGAAGTATGTAAAAAGTGATTATTTTAGTGATGAAGAAGAAGTTGAAGACTTGTAAAGAAAAAAAAAAAAAACTAAGAGAGAGAGGAGTCACAGATGTTCATTTTCATTTCATTTTCACCACGACTGTAAATAACATTCTGCCAATCTATTTATATTTTTGAAAAATAATGAAATAAAATTTACTTGTTTTATCTTCTTTTAATCTTCTTGCTATTTTTTATTATTATTCAAAAGTAATATTCTAATGCAAATGATTTATTTAAAAAGCAATAAACACATATTTAAAAAACAAAATTTATATATATATATGATTTTTCTAAAATTTGATTTTAATATTATGAATTTGTATTTAAATAAATTTACAAATATTAGGATTTTTTTTTTTTTTTTTTTTTTAAATAGAAAAGTATCTCTAAATTCAAAATAAAAAATGGGGGCAAAAGCAGTTCTTAAAAAAAGTGCACAATTGTAACTTAAAAATTGCTACAAAATCTTTACTTAGAAAAATATTATACAGGCATATTCCCCTAGCGGTTACTGTTAGAACTTTTTTTTTTTCACAGAATCATTTGTCTCCCATCTTGTTTAATCTTCCTATAAACCTTGGTGCCATTCTTGCAATTAGATCATGCTAGAGAACACTGTGAGCACTGTCAGTTTAATTATGGTCACTTTGTATATATTAAATGGACTTGTCTTTTCTAAGACTGATTATAAACCCATACACACCTTAGTAACATTTTATATGTTTAATTACAGTTCATGTTAATGTATTACATTCATACACACACATAAATATATATATATATATTGATAGTTCTTTCAGAATTTCTCCATATAATAATTACAATTATACTATAGCAACATTTTGATTATGCAAGCTAATGTGTCTATGGAATGCACACTAATATTAGATTGTAATTTTTTCATTAATCTGAAAGAAAATCTTAGCCTCCTCCCAAAAGTAAAGTTCTAGATCTGCCTCTGATTTGTAATGATTATGTTGAATTAATATCATAAGTTAAACTTTTGTTTATAACTATAAGAGAAAGGAAACAAGAGAATCAGACCATTGGTTTCAGAAGAACTTGAAGATAGATAGATAGCTATCAATAAAATTAGTGCAAAAATTAAGAGTTCGAAATAGAGATTCATAGTATTCAAAAACCTGGTATGAGACATAACAACCAGGTAAAAACAAAAACTTTAATCCATTTAATGATAGTCAATGAATTTTAAGAGGAAAAAATATATTCAGCAAAGTTGCTATGGTACCTGGAATTTGGAAAAAACCAAGAAAACTCTGGGAATTTGAAAAAAAATTATTAAAAACAACAAGGTATGTTAAAAATCATGAAAACTTAAGGAATTTCAAAATCTTTTACAAAAAAAAAAAAAAAAAAAAAACAAGAGTGCTTTATACTGAAGAAGAAAAAGGCAATTATATGTATTTCCTCCAACTGTAGTAAGCTAATAAAATTAATATACCCCAGATATGTTCAATTGACTAGTAAACATGTTAGATTCTAATGCCACATGATTGTGTGTCATCTATTTTGCTTTTAAAAGAGACAGGGAGAAATCAGAAAAAAAATTTCGGCTGATTTAAGTAACAATCCTGTTCAGTAAAAGTAATATGAACAATACTAAAAAAAAAAAAAAAATCTTTACATTACGAAGCATTTTCATATCCAGAAGCTTAAAGCTATAATTAATTTAAACACCTTATTTTAGCTTCTGTAGTTTCTTTATCCAGAGACCCAAATTACCCTATTGAAAAATGTATGTCCAAGATTTACGAATCCCTTTTACCTCTCATTAAACAACTACGCGTTATTGAAATTAATGAAAATATTAAATTTGTAAGCTTTGATATAATTAATCTTTTTCTTTCTATAGACATTCATGAAGCCACTACAGTTTTCAATACCGAAATCAATAACCATTATGATAATCCGGATATTAAAAATACATTAATGGCTGCAACTAATCTTATACTTAATGAAAACTTTTTCAGTTTTAACGGAAAATTTTATAAACAGTGTCAAGGAGTCCCGATGGGCTCACCCATTTTGGGGGTATATAGCACAGTTTAATTTTAGAAAACTTGAAAATGTAATTATGGATTTATTGAAAAATAAAATTTTACATTGGTTCAGATACGTAGATGACATTTTTGTGGTAATCCACCAAGATGAAAAAGTAAATTAATTGAAGTTTTAAACACTTTGGATCCCAATATAAAGTTTACTTGCAAAACCGAAATTAACGATATCATCAATTATCTAGACATAAAAATAACTCATAAACATAATCATGTGAAAACTACCGTTTACAGGAAACTGACTGCTAGCAATGAAATTATTAATAGTAAAAGTAAAACACCCTACCAGTACAAAATAAACGCCATCCAAGCCTTCATCAATAGAGCTATCCTCATTTGTAATAAAATAAACGACCTTAAAGATGAACTTAAATCTGTAACAAATATCACCGTTAATGCAGATTACCCAAATAATTTAGTTAAGAAATTATATAGAAAAAAAAATAAAAACTCTAGATAAAATTAGTCCTTACCAGAAACCCTCCCCAAAAATATACCTTGTCCATCTCTTACGATCACAGAGTGTTCGTTAATATAAAAAATATTGGTAAAAAATATAATAGAAAAATTCCCATTAAACCCAATCTAAACATTTATCAAATAATCAGAAATGAAAAAGATCCAATTCCCCCCGACTGAAAACTCAGGTATTCATAAAATTCTGATAGAAATCAACCAACATAATAAATGTTATATAGGAATGACAAAGAGAAAAATTAAAACGCGTATAAAAGAGCATCAAACTGATATTAGATTTGGGAAGGCCACTAGCGTGTTAGCTAAAACACCTTTGGAACAAGATGTTTCGCTTGATTTTAGCAATGTCACCAAAGTCGCAAATTATCATAGCAATATGTACACATTGAATCAGGAAACTGTGGCAATCCTGACAAATTATAATTCAATTAATGGCAACAAGCCGACAATAGGTTTGTGCCAATCATGGCAACATCTAGTACAACAACAAAGAGAAAGGAAGAGGCTTGCTGAAAGAAGCGCTCCACTTGTGAAATCCACGGAAGATGAGGGGAGCTCCCTCGAAAGGTCTCTGGATAAAGAAACTACAGAAGCTACAGTAAGGTGTTTAAATTAATAATAAAAAACATTCTTTTTGCTTTCAAAACAATGTTGAATTTAAAAAAAAAAAAAAAATGTGAACCACAGTCTTTGGTTGTAAGTAGTCATAATATATGCTGAAATTTTTTTCAAAACTGTATAATTTGTTGCGAATTAAACCTTTTCATTCTGGCCTGATAATGACTTTATTGTCTAAGTTATATTCTGACAATGCAAAAGAAATTTTGTTTTTGGAAATATCGAGCTTAAAAAATTGTTTAATGTAATTTGTATACCAATTAAATTCTAGCAAATGTGTAGCTTCTGAGGTAATCTATAGGAAATTCCTCTCCTCAAATTTTGGAGGTTTGTGTTATGTACTTATAAATCTGTAAAAATCCAATTAAGAAGGATAGGTAACTTAAGAGTGGCATATGAAGAGTTCTGTATAGGAATTATACAAATACAGGGTATGTTAAATTCTTGTCCTCTTACACTGTTGTTATCTCACATTCGTACATATAAAAGACCTATTTCAAAGTTGTGCATTTTATCAATTGAAACTTAAATTGAGCAATATTCTTATAACTATTTGACCATAGATTATTGCTTTTCTTGTTTTGAATTTAAATTGTATATATTAAACAGTGAATTGTAGTATTTTGTTATTTGATTTCATTTGTGTATTTTAAGGAGTTACGTGGCTTTGAAAGCTAAAAAAAAGCACGGTTTTTTATGTCCCTTATTTTTCCTTTTAAATGTAATAAATATTTTATTCAACATTTTTTATAAATTTTTCATTAAAACTTTGAAAAATTCAGCTGGTAGGTCCTGGTTTTTGGAGACCCTCCAGAAAAGTGGCAAACACAATTTCTCAAAAACTAATGCACTGAATTTATTGAAATTTTGCGCACTTTTTCGAAACAGAATTGACTAATGCTTACATGAAGGATTTTCAAAAAATTTAAATTTGATTTTTGATACAGTTATATGCAAAAATAATACAATTTTTGGTACATGTTATTCCACGTTTAGCCTTGTAAAATTAAATCCATTCAGAAAAAAATATCTTTCATTCAAGCACTAGTCAAATCTATTTTGAAAAAGTGTGCAAAATTGCAGTAAAATTGATGCATTAATTTCTGAGGAATCTTGTTCACTGCCATAATGAACGAACTCTGGAAACCAAGACCCATTGGCTGAATTTTCTAAATTTTTTAATGAAAATTTTATAAAATAATTGTTTAAGTGTTACTCATTTATATGCTCAAATTTCTGAATAAACATTTCTATTTATTACATTTTAAAAAAAGAAAGAGGGAGAGAAAAAACTTTTTTTTTTTTTTTTTTTTTTGTCTTCAAAACCCATGTAACCCCTTAAAGAATTATATAAAATTACATCTCATATAGAGACATCATAACTACACGCGTCTTTGTAGAAAAACACAATTTTTATGAAAAAATTCACTGTAAAACACGTATAAAACGACATATTTAATTAAAATTACATCGTGTCAAGGCCTTTCACCCTGAACATCAGGGCATCATAAGGACAGAGCCATTTTAACTAGAAGTACAGTAACATTTGACTTATATATACAAAAGAACCATATTACGGTTACAGTTATACATGAAACAGATGAACACAGATCAATCACAAATGAAACAGTCTGAAAGCGTAGAGTCGAGCTTCACTTGGTAACTATAGAGACAATTTTTTTTTTGTGTGTGCAACAGTTGAGGCCTTTGTAGCATAAAAGCCACAGTCCTCTAAAAATCTAAGTCAATAAAAAAATAGTCATTTTAAAATAAATGTCAATTCCAGTTATTTTTAATAGCCGTGAGTATTTATTCAAAAATATAAAATGATATAAGAGGACAAACCAGGTTCATATCCATATACAATGAATTCGTTAAAAAAACGATGGTGGAGGAGAGAGAGAATTTTAATTGAGAAAAATTACATCTTTTTAGTACGGTGCTTATTATCAAACTGTCCCGGAATCAAATCCGACAGCACCCTTGTAAAACGCCAGGTTATGGAAATATCTCCACATTTTGAAGCCAAGGGCGCCAATACATCTTTCTTTGTTGTTAATGTTATTTCAATGGGAAATTTTTTTAAAAGAAATGACGGTTAAAATTATGGCAACCCTTTTTGGCATAAATCACATTTGCCAACGAATACCGTTGGAAAGACAGGTGCAAGTAATTAAGAAATATTGCGAAAATTCATGCAACATGATGTCTGCACAATGGGTCATTAATAGCTGCAATTAAATAGATTATCTGTATATAAAATAAAATAAAATAATAAAAAGATATAACGGAAATTTTCCAACGTACATTTACAGCTATAAATATAAATTAGATTTATTGGGAAACATAGTGAAATGGAAATAAAAAAAATAATTACTTTAAGGGATAATAAAATTAAATTGTGTTTAGATCCCTACATATATATTGCATTAAGCTAAAAAGAGATCAATGTATTTAATACTGAATTTGTTCTTAAAATTAGAAAATGATAAGTATTTTAATTTTGAATACATAATTTACTAAAATTGAAATAAGCTTGACCTAAATACAAAGGATTATAAAAGTTAATACTTTTTAATTGTGAATAAATAGATTTTTAATTATAATTGAATAAATTTGGTGAAATAAAAGGATATGTGAGGAACTCCCTCACATATCTCTCCCGGTTGCCATGAAAAAAAATAACTCTCTCCACCACAATACAAAACAATAATCCAAAAACATACAAAACAACCATTATCATGTGTGTAAAGCATACAAATACTGTCAATCACATGCACGATACCGTCAGCAAATACATGAGTGTACACATATATTCTTCAAACAAAAATTTTAAAATTAATGTCTTGACAAATAATTTCTTGATCTTGTTACAGCTGATATATTGTAATACAATTCTTCTGAAAAGTAAATTAGTTTCATAGAATACATTTCTTGAAATGATCTTTTATTGTCAATCATGTTTAAATCAAACAATTTCTATTTTCTCGTCAAACAATATTTTAAATATACCTATTGAAATAATTTGAAGTATTAAAAAAATTTGTGATATAGAAAAAAAAACTTAAAAATGATTTTCTTTTTGAAAAGGAAAAAAAAAATGTGTTGTCAACAATAGAATCTTATGTAATTAAAAAATAAGTTTAGAAAAAGTGTGCTTAACATTGAGCACCACTCATGCCATTTCACCAAGATAGGGGAAGAAAAATGTGAACCCAGCAAACAGCCAAAATAGCAAGTGGTTTTGAGGCCACTGCCAAATATAGCATACCGAGCAAAATGTGTGACTCAAAAGAGGCTTGATTTTTATGTGTGCATGACTGCCACACAAGCATTCTGAGAAAAATATGTGTTCGTGTAAAAGAAGAAAAGGTGTGGCTATTGCAAAAATTTGCAAGGAGTATGACCGTGACATCACACTCCTGCAATAAATTTCCTAACTCGATGAAAGAAAAAAAAAAAAAAAAACTGACTGAGTGTTCCCAATATACAACATGAAAATAGTTAAAGTGTGTAAAATTATTATCATTATTATCTATTAAATGAAAAAAATTCCTTTTTTTTTTTTAAATTAACACAACATAAAAACTCCATTATTATTAGTAAATATCAATACTATAAATTTGATCAAAATTCAGTTACCTGAAATATTGAATTGGAATAAAAATACTCCATTATGTTAGTATTGTGTGACTAACACTTTTTATTTCTATTAAATTATATCTCTTCCCTTTTTTTAAAAAAATTAAAAGAAAGATTTTTATTAGATCAATAGAAAATTTTAGCTATCTATATCTTGTCAAAACAAAATTTAAGAATAATATTTACATAAAAAAAAAATCAAAACTTATAATGTTTATGAAATGATAAATATCCATTCACCCCGTTGGTGGCCGGCCATTGGGAAAAGAAGAATCCATCACTTCACAAGGGAAAAAAAAACAACACCTGAGTATTCTTAGATATCATCGAATACAAAGGGTGTTATAAGAAGCTATAAAAATATCTTTCTTTAAATATGAAATATTATGATTATAAAATTTTATTATCTGCTTAATAGATAAACAATAAATTAAAATTATACTTAGTCTTCCAGTCATTTTGTCCCAAAAATTTTTATTCACTATCCTTTTTTTTTTGTTTCATTTCATGTAATTAATCTGAAAATAAAGGTATATTAGTGAAGGATATATACACTCCATGCAATATATGCAAACCAGCATCACAAACTTAACCAAACAAAATTGAACCATAATGAAATTCTTGCCCTCTGTCATTTTACTTTATATTAATTTTTTTATATATATAGGTACCTATGTATTTATCTTATTTTTTTTTTTTTTTTTTTTTTAAGTGCACTTATTAATGAAAAAAATAAAAATGAATGTCGACATAAATTATAAATTTCTACTTCATGTAGAAAAAGAAAGGCCTTTTATATATATATAATAAAGATGATCTATTAAGCATAGTAGAAGCCAAGCAACAGATACAAGATCACTGAAACACCAATGACCAATAAGATAAAAAAAAAAAAAAAAAAAAAAAAAAATCATCAGTGGATGAAATACATTAAGGTAAAGAAACCAGATCTATTAATTAACAGTCTGCAAAACAAACGAATCAATCGAGCAATAGTTAAAAAACATATTTTTTATATATATAAATGCAATCACATGCATAATGCTCAAACAAGATCTTTCAAAAATTCAGCTCAGTTATAAAAATGGGCAATTATAAAGCCATGAGCTAGTGCCATAAATATTCTGATCAGAAAAAAACACCTTTATATTTCTTTAAATGCAAGCTATAGCAATCAAAAAAATAACATGGCATGTGTTATACACATATATATTGCTTATATATATGTATCAGTAAAATTATGTGATAAGAAAATATATACAATGTATTGTAACACAAAAAAATCTATATACATATGCACAATAGCGAGAAAAATTTGAAAAACATATGGCCCATGTGTCCATTCATATTTGTTTAAAAATTGTATGTGTAGGCAAACTATAATGAGCAGGTGATAAAAATAAAATGTTAATGCCTTATATGTAATAAAAATTCCTATATTTGAAAGGTATGCATGTGTAATGAAGCTTAGAATGAGTAAGTGAGAAAAATTCAATGTTTTTATATTCAATAAAATAATTCCAATATTTGAAATAACCATGTGTATAACTCTGTATATTTAAAAAGGTATGTATGTGTAATAATAAGAAAATGTTGTGTATATATTTTTTTAATTTTAAAGATTAAGGTTTATTATATGTTAAATAATAAACATTAGTATATATGTAAAACAATGTGTGTGTGTAATTGTGAAAAATAAAAGAAATATTTCAAATACACGGCTAGCATATAAGCTAGATTTACGTGTAAATATTTCAAAAAAAAAAAAAAAAATGTAAATATGTGTAGATAATTATAATAATAAACATAATTGAAAACATTGTATTTTGTGACAAAAATCAATTCCATGATATGGTTATAATAGAGAATATAAAATTCCTATTTTATGTTTGTGTACATCTCATATATTTTGAAAATAAAAAAACTAGAAAATAAATATTGTATAACATGTAGAAGTGAAAATTGGCAATAAAATAAAATGTAAAACAATAGTATGTAAGCGTAAAAATTGTGTAATAAGAAAAATGTATGTGTGAGAAAATTATGTCACTATAAAATTATATACTCCATACAGTTACATAATCAAGAAAAATTAAGTGTCATGTAATGATATCTCTTCTCAATTAGTTATTAATGTTGCAAATTATTAAATAATACTGCACTTGAATTAAAATGATAAATTATATGCTGAACAATGTGTGTGTGAAGTGCACCTATGTGCATTATAACTGAAAGTGACCATATGGCAAGGCTGGGATACATGCCGACACTTTCAAAAAATAAAAATAAATAGTGTATTAAGAAAAATGTGTTAAATCTCTTTCTTTTTTCTTTTTTTTTTTAAATATCAATAAATTTCAAACTAGCATTGTATGTAACCAAACCGTTTAATGAATATGTGTATATACCTTCATGAAGTTGTGTATAAATATGAAATTAAATATAAAAACACAAATCTATGCATTTGTTGTAAATGTATTATAATTATATAATTTCAAGAAAAATTGTTTGGCAACTATAATGTAAAGATGAGCTAAACACAATTTAATTTTATTATCCCTTAAAGTAATTATTTTTTTATTTCCATTTCACTATGTTTCCCAATAAAGCTAATTTATATTTATAGCTGTAAATGTACGTTGGAAAATTTCCGTTATATCTTTTTATTATTTTATTTTATTTTATATACAGATAATCTATTTAATTGCAGCTATTAATGACCCATTGTGCAGACATCATGTCGCATGAATTTTCGCAATATTTCTTAATTACTTGCACCTGTCTTTCCAACGGTATTCGTTGGCGAATGTGATTTATGCCAAAAAGGGTTGCCATAATTTTAACCGTCATTTCTTTTAAAAAAATTTCCCATTGAAATAACATTAACAACAAAGAAAGATGTATTGGCGCCCTTGGCTTCAAAATGTGGAGATATTTCCATAACCTGGCGTTTTACAAGGGTGCTGTCGGATTTGATTCCGGGACAGTTTGATAATAAGCACCGTACTAAAAAGATGTAATTTTTCTCAATTAAAATTCTCTCTCTCCTCCACCATCGTTTTTTTAACAAATTCATTGTATATGGATATGAACCTCGTTTGTCCTCTTATGTCATTAATAAAAGGATATGTGAGGAACTCCCTCACAGCCTTCTTAAATATAGTTGAATTCTATTATGCTTCTATGGAGCAGCTTATAGTCTGTAGTAAAAGGAACTTGCATTAATTTAGATGATAAACAAACTTACAGGCAAAAAATTAATTTAATGCAAGTTCCTTTTACTACAGATTATAAGCTGCTCCATAGAAGCATAATAGAATTCAACTATATTTAAGAAGGCCATAACTGTTGCACCAAAAAAAAAAAAAAAGTATCTCCATAGTAACCAAGTGAAGCTCGACTCTATGCTTTCAGACTGTTTCATTTGTAATTGATCTGTGTTCATCTGCTTCAAGTATAATAACTGTAACCGTAATATGGTTCTTTTGTATATATAAATCAAATGTTACTGTACTTGTAGTTACAGGCATGAGAGTGCAGGAAATTTTCTCACTTTGTTTATCCCTTCATTACCTTTAAAATTATTATTTTATAGACGTCATTTTTTTTATATGCATGAGCAAATTTATTTTATTTTTATTTATTTTTTTTTTTTACAGGAAAGCATACTTCATTTTATGCTGAAAAAAAAAATGGCAACAATTAAAATTTTAAATATATTTTAAAGCTTTTATTTTCATATTTTAACTAATTTTAAGAAATCTAAATATATATTCTTTACAAATAAGGTACCAAATGAAAGGCACAATTTTTCTGAATCTGTTGGTTTAAACAGCTTATAGATCGGACAATTAGATTTTTTTAAATTGACTAAAGTATGAAAATTAGGAGGTCCTAGTAAAGTCCAAGGAAATCTCTTAAGCCTAAGTTGTGACAGAATCAGCCACGGATGAGGGTAACTATATATACTGATTTAAATGGAAAACAACTACAACTGTGATATATTGCACTGTCATTCCGTTACCATGCATCTGTGTCATTCTGTTACTTTTTTTTTTTTTGTCATTCCGTTACCTACAAAAACTATTTAAAAAATAACAGTATTAAGGATTCAAAGTTGTTATGATATTTTAGACAAAAATATGCTTTAAAGCCAAAAACTTATTATTAAACTTTTATTTATTTAAACTTAACAAAAAAAAATTTTTTTTGAGTAACGGAATGACGCTCACAAATCACATAAGTAATAACCTACTCAAATATTAAAAAAGAAAAATAGTGAATAATTCTATGTTGTACTTATAAGAAAACAGGTATAAGATTATAATTTAATAATTGTTACATTTCATAAGCATGAAATAAGTAACACAAAAAAGTGTGTTTATGTCATAAAATGGACTGTGCAAAAAAAGTACTTTCTTTTGAATTTTAAGATATGTTTTGTGTGAGAAAGTGCATCATTTTAACCAAATTACAAAACTTCAGTTATTTCTGAAAAAAAATGATATACAGCACTTGTTGAAAAAAAAAAATTTAAATTTTTTCACCTCATGTCCACTTATTTATGGAATGTCCCTAAGCATTGTTCAGAGAATAACCATACTTTTAACCTTAATTCAGTAAAAATAATCTGTCAGCCTAAATAAACTACTGGCCATTAAAATTGCTACACCAAGAAAGAATGATAATAATGGAATGAAATTTGTTGGACACATACATTATAGTAGGAAGAACAATTGATTAAAATTTCAGGAAATTTAGAGTAATGTGTACTGAGAAAACAGTACATAAAGCAGTGACCTCTGTGAGCAATAACAACACTTATCTGCCTAGGCATTGAATCAAACAGAGATTGGATGACATGTACGGGTAGAGCACTTCATGAAGTTTTAACACGATGCCACAATTCATCGGTCGAAGTTACTGGTGAGTGGTGGGGGGCCAGTCGCTTTTCAACGATTAAACAGTCATTTTCATTGGTGCGAGGTCAGGAGAATGTGCTGGCCAGAGCAACAGTCGAGTGCATTCTGTATCAAAGAAGGTCCGGGCAAGCATGTTCTCCTGATCTTGCACCAATGAAAATGACTGTTTAATCGTTGAAAATCTATTGGCCCCCACCACTCACCATTAACTTCGATCAATGAATTGTGGCATTGTATTAAAGCTTTCTGAAGTGCTCTACCCGTACATGTCATCCAATCGCTGTTCGATTCATTGCCTAGGCAGATATGTGCTGTTATTTCTCACAGAGGTTGCTGCTTTATGTACTGTTTTCTCAGTAAAATACTCCAAATTTCCTGAAATTTTAATCAATTGTTCTCCCTACTATAATGTATGTGTCCAACAAATTTCATTCCGTTATTATTATTCCTTCTTGGTGTAGCAATTTTAATGGCCAGCAGTGTATGTACTGGAATTTTTAGCGTATAAGCTGCAGGTAAGATATGGCATTTCTCCACTAGAAATTTTATTTAACAGAAAAATCGATATTTTTCAAAGAAACAGCTTGTACAAATATAATGTTCTTTGTCAAATAAAATTTCTGGTGCAAAACTTATTTACCTAACTTGCAGATTATATGCCGAAAATTACAGCACATGAAACTCTATTTTCTAGAAGCTTTCCATGTTTATAAAATATTTTTTTTAAAATGTCATTAATTGTGATTTTCCTGTTCCTCCTTTCTTTGATTGTTGGAATATTCTTGATTTTCATTTGCCATTAACGTACCTTTCTGCATCCCAATTTTCTATTGACTAACACTGCCAGTTTCTTGAATTCCTATTGGCTACTATTAAGACTCTAGAATTCACTTCTTTGTCTACATATAACAGAAAAAAGTCAGTTTTATCATTCTGCATTGGTGAAGTTACGTCTACCACTACCGAAACTACAGTTTGCTTATTTAATATTTTTTTACATTGGCTTTTTCAATGTTGTGTAAATATTTATTTTACATTTCTATTCAACGTCAAGTCTGTAATATGTTCCATATGTAAAAATAAAATGTGTTTTCAACTTTGTGGCATTAAACAACATTTCAGGATCAACTGGTGATTAACTATATAATTTTTTTTTTTTTTTTTTTCATGAAATGAAAAAAAGTTATTTATAAATTCTCCCTTTTTTAATTTTTGAACATACATAAATATTGCAACCATGAAAAAAAAAAAATCAGCTTTGAGATTTTGATGTATTTATACTTTTGAGGTCCTGTGAGTTCATTTTAACTATTTTTATGGTGATGTATGTGTTGTGTGTATGTGTATTTGAGTAAACACGATAACGTCTCTAAAAACTTTGAATGAGCTGAAAGTTGGTACATATGCTATAGGTCACTGTAGCACAAATGCTATTGATTTTGGCGAATCTAGCATTTATAGTTTATTTACAGGAAGACAGAAAATTCTTTATCATTATGGTCTATATGTTGAAATTATTTAAAATGTGATAGCGTCTAAAAGTCTTATTCAATTGGGCTGAAAATTTATACATATGTTATAGGTCACTGCGTTGCACAAACCATATAGATTTTAGTGAATCAAGCACTAGTTTTTTTTACAGGGACACAAAGAAAAATTCTTTATGATTATAGCCTATGGGCTTAAATTATTTAAAATGTGATAGCATCTAAACATCTTATTCGAATGAACTGAAAATTTATATTCTTTTTATAAATCGCCATCACTGTATAGATTTCCATGAATCTTGTACTTACAGACTTTTATAGGAACATAATGAAAAATGCTTTATCATTATAATCTATGGGCTCAAATTATTTGAAGTGCAAATGAGTTAAATTAAACAACATACTATATGGAGAAAGATGCTCTAATACCCTATTATAGTTATCTCTTTTGTTTATTTAACAATTTCTCTTACTTTAACTTATTTATACATCTGTTAATTACTTATTGATCGGAAAGCTGAGTGGAATCACTCTATATTTTTGAATTTGTATTTGAACTTGTGAAATGTTATTTGTTAGACTATAATGTTAATTTACAATGCTTTGTTCTTCCCAATATATATATATTGTATATATTAGGATCATACATAGTCCTTAAAAAAACCTTACTTTTCTTTATCATAAATGTGTACACACCATGTGTATTGTGAACGCTTTTGAATAAAAAAATGTGCAAATACTTCAGAATATCGGTAGTAAATTGCAAAATACATTTAAAATGAAAATTTTGAAGAGTAACAAATTTTCTTTAGGCTTAATCAAGAAATTTTATGCAATGTAATAATGTAAGTAATGAATTTGCAATATGCATATTTTGTTCATTTATTTATTAGTTTTTTCATTTTAAGAAAAATTTGAAAAAAATAGACTATTTTTTTTTTCCAATGATTTAAAAAAGTAGAGGTTGAAATTCAGTTGGTTTAACACCACACTAGAGCTACATAGACGTAAAATGGCAATTGTTCTCAATTCCCCCCTACAGACAGTCCAGAGACATGCTGTAAAAATTTTGAACCTCTGCTGATAAGATTACTCCTCCGCTTTGATAACCCCTAGAGGAACTATTTTTATGTGATAAAGGACAAAATTGATGGTCGCCACCGGCCACGTGGTGATTAAAAAATTATGCATTGTTCGCCACTAAAGTTGCCACTTTTTGTGAACATTGAAAAATTTTAAAAATCGAGCAACAATTGGAGATTGAATGTCTTGTAGAAAATGCTCCTTGTGTTGCTCCAAATTTCCTGCTCATGGAGGACCGGTGCACACCACAATCGATGCGTGGGTACATAGTTCTTAAAGGTTAGATTTATTTAGATCGCTTGCTCATATAAAAGTTAAAGAAATATATTAAAATGAAATTCTTTTTGATGAAGGAAAATTTATTTTAGACTATTTGTAAAATTGATTTATTACTATTAAATTTGATTCATTATTTCAAAGGACGCTATTTTGAATTGGCGTAGTAATACTACGTTTGTGCGGAGCTAATGGAATTTTCTAGAAAGAATTTTGAAAATGCAATTAAAAATGACGTTATCAATTTTAATTAGCGAAATTTGAATGCTACAAAAATTAATGTTATTAATTTTAGGTTATTTGAGCAAGAATCTAAATGATTTTAAGTCAATTTTTACTGTTATTTAATTTCTTGATTTTCTTACTGGAGAATTGGTTTGTTTAAATTCCAGAAATGCCGGTTTGCTTACAAACAAAACAGTCTCATGAATGTTAAGCATTTCTTTTTTACTGAATTTTGAGTAATTTAAATTATTAATTGGGGGAAAATAAATAAGTAAGAGCCAAACTATTTTTTTAGAGGTTTTGAAAATAGTTAATTAAATTAAACTGTTAAAATTTTTCAATTTTAACAATTATCAGATGTATTTGAAATGTATAAAATTCAAAACAGCAAAATTTCCTACAATCTATTATGGAGTTAGAATAGTTTACAAATCTTGCACGCTGTTTCCCTCCTCCCATAATATAAAGTTTTTACTAATTTTGTTATTTATTTATATAACAAATACATAAAACAAATATTTTAAAAAAGGAGTATATTGTTTATTATGAAAATATTTTACAGATGGCAATATATAGTATTAAAATATTACATATGTTTATGTATAAGAGCTCATAAATATTAATCATGTTGCAACAACCTTGTAATAAAAGTAACCAGAGTACTTGGCAGATTAGTTTTTTCAATTATTTGCAAAAATGTGGGTATAGTACCGTCTCTTTCCATCCATATTGTTAGCATTTGCTCAACACACTCCTTTTTGGTAAAAGAATCTGTAAAATATTCAATTTCGTCTTCTTGAAAACCTAGGGGAGGAGCGAGAACTTGCCAATGATCTTGAAGTTTTTCGGAAAGAATTCCTAGATTCTTTATGAGAGGGTTTTCTTTTTTCGATTTTACTGTGAAAGATCAAATTATAATTTTTTCTTTAAAAATAGCTTATTATAAATAAAACATACCGTAAAATTCCAATAGTACCCCCCCCCTTTTTTTTTTCAAGGGGAAATTTGTCAAAACTGTGGGAGGGGTTATAATCGGAAGTTTCCAGAAAAGTACGACGACTTCAGAAAGGATGTGGGGGGTTATAATCGAAAGTTTCACAATCTTTTTTTTATTAATATTATAATATATATTAATGGTGATTAAATTGTATTAACAATATAATAATACTGATTATTATTTCTTAATTTTTATTAATCAGTTTAAATTTTTATTTTAACAACAAAACGAAAACGTATTCGGAATAACAGAAACAGACACAAACATGTGATAAACAAATCATGATCGCGACGTGAAGCGAAGCAGTCTAGAATATTCGCTAGCAGTTAAAAAAATAGTTAATTGCACTGCTATTAACTGATATGAGAGAACAAAACAGGGTGAACGCTAACTATTTAAGTTACATATGCAAGTACTATTATGGAGTTATTACGCTATTTAATGATTTAAAATTAATAAGAGAATTTAAAATTTAGAAAAGAGCTGTGATCGCAAAAACAGAGTTGCATAAGCAAGATTGTGAAAGCCACAGCTGCTTGCGGATAGCAGTTAATGTTTTGGAGTTTAAAGAATGTAAACAACGCCACAATATTTTATTTGGAGTTATTTTACTTTTAAAAGATGAGTAAAAATAACACTTGATACGTTTACATGTAAATTAAAGTTTCTAAATAAACATATAAGACTTACGCTCATGGGAAAAACGAAAGAATGGTGAACTTAGTCGCCAAAGGTAAGGGAGGATAGGTTATAAACGGAATTTTCCGAAAAAATAAAGTATGCCAAATTTCAGAGGGGTGGGGGAGGGGTACTATCGGAATTTTACGGTATATATATGTACACACAAATTAGAAAACATTATCAAACTTCTTATATATTTTTAATTAAGTTGATAAAGAAGATTTAGTAAATATCACACTTTAAACTGATTAATTTACATACACACACATATATATAATATATATTTCATAGTAATCAATAAAATAAATGAAAAAATATTTTTTATTCTAGACATTAAAGTTATTAGTATTTTATAAAATAATACTGTTATATAACACATATAAATAATAATTGAAGACAAAATTTTGATATTATAGCTACTTTCGTTTCAGAAAATAAGAAAAAATATTGGAAATAAATCATATGCAATTATAAAATTTCATTGAAACATATTTTTTAAAAAGAGAGAGAGAAAAGGTGAGATTTTAATTTTTAAATAAAAAAAATAATTGTATCTTCTTCCACAAACCAGCTCATAAGTTATACACGCCTAACAAGGTAACAAGTACTGCTTTTATCTGACAAGTATAAAAGCAAACAGTATAAAACTTTGTGGATAAAGCATGTTTTATTCTAGCTGGCAAGAATAAATAGGTTACATTCAAAATTATAACTGTATTTTTTTATCCTCTGATAAAATCCGGAATTTCTTATTTTCATTGTTATGATTCTTATTTTAATTGCTTCTATAAGTTTATGAACATTTGCACTATTTTTTATTATTATTATTAAACTTTCAGATTAAGACATTATACACCAGATAATCAAATAATGTTCAATAATTTATTCTAGAATTCTTGTTAAACTTCAGAAGTAAAGATAGCCAATATATTTAATCTTGATATACTTTATATACATGCAAAGTTTCATCCAAATCAATTTATAACATTACCAAAAAAATCATGTATATATAGGGTGTTAAAAAAACCTCAGTTTCCTTTCCTTAAATGGTTATCAACAAAAATAATAAATTACAAAGATGAATAAAAAAAATAAATAATAATAATAGTACAGAATTTAATAAAACTGATTAAAAATTCAGGGGGATTCAATTTCAAGAACTGCAACATTCAAGAATTTATACAGTCCCCTAACAAAACAATTTCTAATGAGTAAAAGTGCACCATACACTTATTAAGTAATATACAAAATTTCAGCATTGAATCATAAATTCTAGAAATATGTTTTTAAAAAAAAATTGTTAAGGAATTAGTCACAAATTAAAAAATAAATGTATTCATTTTATTAATTAGGGATGCACTGAATAGCAGTTTTGGTCAAATACCGAATGCTAAATATTCGGTCAACTGAATACTAATGAAGAAATCTGAAATATGCATGCACGAATCTCTGATTTGTTTCAAGTCATCCATTCAAAGGATTATCCCTGGCTTTTGAATAATTGTATATACTGAATTGACAAGCGATAAGGGGAACAATATCATTCATGCGCATGAGAAAGGATGGATGGATGAAAACAGTGTAAAATTGTGGATAAGAAATGTTGTAAAATCATCTTAGAGCATTAAAGAATCCACAAATTCTGTTAATTTGGGATATGTCTAGATCCCATCTAACAGACAATACGAAGAAACTGCTTAAAATCTGCAATACAGACATGGATAAATGTGCACCCTTCACAGAAATCCTTAGAAATAGCAAATTATTTAAATGTTTTTTAAAAAATCTGGTGAGAGAAGCCTGATTTCTTAGAATTTCGCATCTTTCCTTAGTTTCATATCATCCCCCATAGAAGTTATGCTGATTCTGTACTAGGTGACAAAAATGAAACATGGTCGCCACTTTTGGCAACTAGTGTTGCCAAAGGCAACTTTTGTAAGGGCAACTTTTTGGTAGCCATTTTCAATGTAATGGTCAGTGACTGGCGACCGTTAATCTAGAGCTTTATTATATTTACACTAATTTTTGAAAATAAAAAGAAAACTCAGAACAGCTAGGTTGATGAGAGTGAACTGGGATTGAATATGGCACCTCTTGTCTCCCAGCTCAAGACAGCATAACTCCGCAGCCAATGGTAGGAAAAGGCAGAAATCACAGCCACTGCTAAAATGGGTTTTCCTAAAAACTTTGTATTTTCTATTTTATATCCTTAACCATGTCTCTGTCAGTACAAAAAAAAAAAAAAAAAAAAAAGCTGTGTACACTTTTGTGTATATCAACAAAAAAATTATAAAATAATATAAGACAATAAAAAAGGTGGTGGTTGGTTGGCCAGATGTTTGATTACGGAGGTGGGGTGGTGTTGTAAGGCTGGATGGGTTTGTGAAATAAAATAAAAAATAAATAAAAAAAAATTAGAAGGCTTGTTGCATTTGCTTTGTATTACTATGCATACTTTCTTTTTTCAATAAAATTTCAGTTTCTTCCTTTTTGAGTTGTCAACTATATTTAATGTTCTAATTATACTGTTAAACACAATGTGATCAATCGGTGAATTTCATTGTTGCTTCTTGGTTTCATTGTTGTTCATCTGCTTTGAAAATTTTGCTTTTTTAAATCCATATGGTTCCTGTTCTGGTCGTGATGGGCTGGGTGAGTGTTGCCGGCGTGAAACTAGTTTGGCCCCACAGGCAGGTCACAAGTCTTGCTGCCTGCCTCCTTCTTCCTATCTTGTGTTTCTTGGGTTGTTTTTCATTAATTTTGATAAGTTTATGGTTTTAAGTTGAGATTTGTTGTGTTACTTTATTCGCTTGTTTTGCGGGCTGTTAATTAATAGATCTGGTTTCTTTACATTAGTGTATTTCATCCACTGATAAAATTCTTTTTTTTTTTTAATCTTATTGGTCATTGGTGTTTCAGTGATCTTGTATCTGTTGCTTGGCTTCTACTATGCTTAATAGATCATCTTTATTATATGTATATATATAGAACAAACTCTTGGAAAAATTTGCCCCCAATGATTATTAAACAACATTGTGCTTTGTAAGGGTCACTATCTACACTTTCGACCCAAAATGCAAATTGAGGATTTAAGTTTTTATCTGTCCAGTCCAGATTAAATGATGTTTTCTAACTCATAATAATAACTTTTTAATTATAATTCAATCCATCTCACAAAAAAAAAAAAAAAAAAGAAAGATAGAAAATGCCTAAGCTAATAAAATAACTAAGCTAAACATGTGCACACTGCATCAGTAAAACTAAATAACAAATGAAATATTTAAAGCTATTGCCAGATGCTGATTATCGAATGAAAACAAATTAACTACAGAGAAAAATAAAGCTAAAGAATCTCTTAGAGAGAGGAAAGGTTTGTCTAATTTCTCGATTAGATTGTTCATGATGCAAAAAGCGTGCCCAGTTTTTCATTGAATTGGCATGATATTAATAGGAGTGTCTTATCGGATTTCCATAATGATGTCACGGAAACGCGCGAGTATCAGCTTTTTCCAGAGTAGATCTCTGTTTTCCAGGTTTTGGTGCTTGTTTTAAAGTTTCCCTGAGATTTTATGACCAATTTGTTTCCCCTGAGTTTTCCCTGATTTTTAGGTTCTCCCTGAGGCATATGAACCCTGTCCAAGGAACTATGGTCACTCAGAAAGTCAATGACGAGAAGGGGGGGGGAGAGTAAATTTTCTCCCAAAGAAGAAACATTCGAGGATGTGATCCACAGAAATCAGGTTTTGGTTGCATTTTGACAAAGAGAGTAGATTTTCTTGTCCTTAGAAAAATAAAAGCATTTCCAGTGGCCGCTGACAAGGTGCAAGTGGATGGTGTAGGATTTCCTGTCACATGAAAGGGATAAAGACAGATCCAGTTTACTACCCTTATACCAGTGAAGAGGGGGGCCGAGTAGGACGCGCTGACCCCTCAGGCAGCGCTCCTACGCTCATCAGCTAGACCTCACCTCTCAGCGGTGGCCCCTGGATAGCTGCTTGATCGGTGAACTAACGAGGTTTAGCATAGACGAGAGCAATTGAAAAGCAACTGCAGGATGTCTTTTGGAGGGACAGCGGTTGTGCCAGACTGGCCAGATTGCTTTCCCTGCCCCGCTTCTCGCCTAATAATTCACTCAGACACATTGCAGGTACTGGAAAGGTCTCCTGGTGTGGCGTAAAAATGACTCTATAATAGCAGGAGACTTGGCGTTGGAATATTAAAACGGGAATAAACTACTACGTCAGAAACGCCAAAGAAAAATTATTGAGGTGCATACAGCTGTTTCGGTAGCCTAAAGCGTACCGTCATCAGTGCAAAGAGAATTCTGAAACTTGAGAAGTGCTCGTATATATAGGAGAGGGACCGAATTTAGTTCAACCAATAGGATTACGGAAGAGGTGGGGAGTGTGGCCAATAGGAATTAAGGAATGTGTAGCTGTGTAAACAGTAGAAAAATTAAGGAAATGTGGACTGAATGTAAAATTTCCAACAATCAGACAAATAGGGAACAGCAAAATCACAATTTACAAGGTTTTTAAAATTTTTATAAATATGAAAAGCTTCAAAGAAATTGAGTTCATGAATGGATTTAGGTTTGCAAATTATTTTAGCTGAATTAAATTGAAAATTATGATTTTCCTCCCAGCAATGTTTAGAAATAGCCGATTTATTGGTTTCTTGTTTGTGGACGTAATTCATATGTTCTTTTAGACGAAATTTAAGACTGTGTTTAGTTTGGCCAATATATGATAAACCACACTGACAGGAAATACTATAAATGCCCCAAGAATTATGCATAATTCTTGGGGCATTTATAGTATTTCCTGTCAGTGTGGTTTATCATAGGCGAACGGGGGGGGGGGGTCACAGACTCCCCGACGGGGAGGTCTGTGCCCCCCCCCCCCCCCGTTCGCCTCCCATCTCTGCCCCCCCCCTAGCTGGTGCCACCCCTGGGTCTGACGTGAGCGTACAGGTGTGGATGTTGGATTCTTTCGACTCGCTCCCGGAGATACACTAAGACACGTAGCAAGTGCTTGAAAGGTCTCTTGGCGTGCCGTATATGTGTCCCTGTTTGGGATATGAGTGTTGATTCCTTCGTCCCTTTCCTCAGCAATTCACTCAGAGACGTAGCAGGTGCTTGAAAGGTCTCTTTGCGTGGCATATAGGTGATTCAATCTGGAGTGGGGAGCTTGCTCTTTTTGAGAGCTCTTGTTGGGCTGATACAGCCAGCCATGTTGCAGGTGCTGGAAAGATCTCTTGGCATGAGCGTAATGGTGTGGGTGCAGTGTGGCGATTGCAGTGCTACTTTGGCATGACTGTGTGCTGAGGGTGCAAAGTATCGTCTCGAGGAGGTTCAGCTGTGCGTTCCAAATCGAGGCGGTAGAAAGTGCGCCACCCTTGGCATCCCAAAGAAGGGCCTCCAGGCGGATTCGAATACAAACTACAGTGGGTCGAAGGAACTTGCTCCTACATTGTACCGAAGGTATATCCTCCGCCAACCTAAGGTATGTACGCTCTGCTAGTGAAGATGCATCCCGCAATAGCGGTCGACGATGCAAACTAGTGGACGTCTCTAGAAATAGGGTTTTTGCCTCACTGCCGGAGGATTTTTCCCTAGCTGATACCGAACCAGTGCAATCCTACCTTCCAAGTATCCATTTTGGTGATATCAGGGTTCCCACTCAATTTCAAAAATAAAATTCCCTGACTTTCCCAGGTCTAATTTTATAAAATTCCAGTCACAAAATTTGGTTCACGACAAAAAAAAATAGCTCACAGTATAAAACAGAACATAGTTCGCGACATAAAAGACAACATAGTAACGTGACTTGTGATATAAATTGAATGCTGAAAAAGCCTTTTCCAGGTTTATATAATAATTTTTCTAGGTTTTTGAGCAATATTTACAATTTTCCCTGATATTTCCCTGACTTTTTTCAGTAATTTTCAATTCCCTGACTATTCCAGGTTTTCCCTGTTCTCCCTGACCCGTGGGAACCCTATGATATCCGCTAGCAGGATTGTAAGCAGACGGCGCATGAGCATGTGTTGTGGTGTCAAAATGACATGGACTAAGTTTCCTGGCACTTGGTGCTCATGTGGGATGGATTGCCCAAGCAATTTGGGCATGTCCTGGTGTCCTGAGTGAGGCCTGTCATGTGGCAGTGGAGGCCAGCTTATATAAAGGAGAAGCGTGTGCATCCTGCCCAGTTGGCATAGCTCGACTGGTGCAGTTGAACGCCGTAGGGAGCACGGCTTTGTAGATGGTCGAGAACGGTCCTCAGAAGGTAAACTGGCCCTTCTGGCCGTCAAACCGTAGAACAGCCGGAACCCGAGGCAGACGGGCCTGCTGTTGATCAACCTAGGTCGGTCTGATGGGTTGACGTAAGCTTTGGGAGTCTAAGCTGTCCATATCTGGGCTGGTACTTGCTGCTGTGTGATGGGTTACTGCTGTCGTGATGACAGAGACTTCTCCTTCGGGGACAATAAATATTTTGGACCGCATGGGCGACAAAGCGAGCCTGGGTCGGTTGGTGGTGCGGCGCAAGTGCTGGTTTCCATACCAGTGGAGAGCAGAGAGCACAAAGCCAATCCTTCTTCATTTGATATTTTTTTGGGGAGAAGAGCTCTAGGTAACCAGTTAACGTAACAGTTTTATTTGAATGCAGAATTTAAAAATAGATTTTTAAATTACCTTTATCTTTAGCAAAGGAGGGGAAAAACATTGACTAATAGTCAAACACAGAATATTCACAAGAATTAATGTTTGCTTTTGTTATTATTTTCTAAAACATTAATTATTGGAAAAGTACATACATGATACTACCTAAATATCTAATTATTATCAAATACAACAAACTGTTATACATCAACTGCAAAAGATAAAATGAAGTTTTAAAAAATCAACTTACTCAACTGTTAAAAAGAAAATAAAATATGTTAGGTTAATGGGAAAATATAATATAAATATTTAATGCAACAGATTAATTTATAAGTGTAAAATATTTCAAATACTATGATAGCCATAATAAATTATTTTAATATGCACATCTTCAAATATTGTATGTCTCTTTAAAATATTAAATAAAATGGGGAGTGGTGAACATTATGAAATAATCTATTATTAAAGCAAAAGCAAGAAAGGCGCTTGCTATACATTGAATATTTCCTGCTAGGTATATTATAATATTCTTTAATTAATATGTAACTAAAAAAAAAAAAAAAAAAATTCACCTTCTTCTTTAGAATCTTCTTCAGATGCAGGTAACAATTCATCATTAGCATCCTCAATACATTCTTCCATGACTGTGGTTTCTACAACATTGTCTTGCTATATAAAAAATAAATA
Source organism: Salticus scenicus (assembly GCA_963930645.1). Classification (NCBI taxonomy): domain Eukaryota; kingdom Metazoa; phylum Arthropoda; class Arachnida; order Araneae; family Salticidae; genus Salticus; species Salticus scenicus. The sequence goes on from OZ005648.1 coordinate 173,630,840, forward strand.
AATAATAAAAATTACAGAAACAAATATATATAACATAAAATTTAATAACATGAAAACATTTTTCCAGATATTTAATTTGGTAAACTGCCCGAAATTGCTTGTACTAATCATGAGAGCCTTCCAAATAGATTGAACAAATATAAAATAATTTTAACTTAATTCAGAATACTATGAAAAATTTTAACAGAAAAGTCGAATTTTAACAAGAGCAAAAAGTGACCAGGGCATGATTAATTAAAAATACTTGCAAGACTTCTTTTTGATATAATGTAATATATCTCATTGAAAATACTTCCACAAAACTGAATATGATGCTTAAGGCAGCCATAGAGCACAGAGTGCTAAATTGAAATAAATTGAAACATAATTAATATAAGTAAATAAAAATAAAATAGTCAATATCAATCAATAATCAATACTAAGCAATCAAATACCAATCCTTAAAAATTAATATTGTAATTCTGTGTAATTTAGCATACTTTCATTTTTAATTGTGTTAGATAAGCAAACATTATTTAAAAAAAAAAAAAAAAAAAAAAAAAGATTTTTGGATGGTTTACATTTTATTTCTATGGTTACTATTAAATAAAAGAATTTTAGCACAAGTTTCTTTAAAAAAAAAAATAAATAAAAAAAAGTAGAAGAAGAAAAGAAAGGAAGAAAGACAAACATGTAATCCAGGCAAAAGGTGCTTTTACCTAGAAAAAAATCATGAAAGCTCTGAAAATTACCTTATGTTGTGTTTTGGGGATTGCTGAATCAAAAATTTTTAACTTACTATTAAAAATTCCTTGTGTAATTCTTCCCCCACCTTCTTTTTTAGTGCAGTTAAAAAGCAAAAATTAAATGAATTATCTTCAAAACATGTTTACTTTTCGACCAAAGTTAACTTTTTTTTTGTTTATTGAGCAGTTCTCTCAATTATTTAATAGAGGAAGAGAAAAAAAAAAATCTGGTGTGAAACAGCCACACGACTTCCATTACCCACTATTACACGTATTATACGCATTTTTGAGAGATAATGTGATCAGAAAACATAAAAGTGATCTAAAGAGAAAATCGTTAGAGCCGTTTTTGAGATACCAACTTTTACAAAAAATTTATTATTGACCAGAAAACAATAATTACATACAAAAGGATACTTAAAAATGAGTTAATATGGCGAGTTTGAAAAAAATCTGTACAACCGTTTTTAAAGGAACGCCTTTGCGAGGCCTGAAATTGAGCTATTTATACAGGACGCCTATCAATTTTCCTGAACTAACCAACCATATCATTCGAAAGGACATCTAATAGAGTGTTTATACAGCAAGTTTGAAGAAAATCGTTAGAGCCGTTTTTGAGATACGGACTTACGGTCCCACCTCCGGTTTCAGATGTCCCACTTCCGGTTTTTCAATTTTCACCAAAATTTGGAAATTTCATCTGTACACCAGACGTATTTCAATTCTAAAGTTTCGTAGCTCTATCTTTATTAGTTTCTGAGCTATAATAGCCAGAAGATTCTCCACACACACACACACACACACACACACACACACACACACACACACACACACACACACACACACACACATACATACACACTGACCAAATGCCAAAAACCACTTTTTTGGACTCAGGGGACCTTAAAACGTGTAAATCAGGTGAAAACCCGATATCGAATTTTCAGACCGAATACAATACTTCCATTACCTACGGTAGTAGGGTAATGGAAGTAAAAAAAAGGGGGGGGGGGAGTTAAAAAAATGAACGAAGTATTAGCTCCAAGATCTATCACTGAAAGGACAATATGAGTCAATAACATTAGAGCAGAGCAGCAATATAAAGTGATGATGCATCCGTCTGTTTCTCCACTATTTCTCCCAATTTATCCTACACCAATAAAGTAATACTACAATGAGACTTAATCTGTTGCACATTTTGTCTGATTTTAAAATTTCAAACTATTTTTTTCCCCCCCCCCCCAAAAAAAAAGCAAAAAGTTCATTTTCTCAGAAAAAAAAAAAAAAAGATTTTTTTTTTTTTTTTCCCCCAAAATTTGTAGGATTGCACAATGAATTTTTAATGGGAAGTTAAAAGTTCAGATTCAGCTACCCCAAAAACATGAAGTAAACCAATTTCCACAATTACCATTATTACTTTCTTCTACATTCAATAGAAGAAAGTATTGGATTCGTAAAAATTTTTGACTCCCGGTTTTTGATGGATTTACACGTTTTGAGAGCTGTATTACACGATTTGATCATTTTTAGAAAATGTCTGTCTGTCTGTGTGACAAAATCTTGTGGCCACTGTAACTCAGGAACTACTGCACAGAATTTCATACAAATTAGTATGTAGTTACACCTTGACATAAAATAGTGCCTATCAACTTTTGGTAAAAATTGTCTAACAGGTTGTGTTGCCATCCCGCTTTTTCTAAATTTTTAACATGGTGGTACAGGATAAAATTTTGTATAAATGTGCATAAAGAGAATTATTTTTTAATAATTATTATGAAATTTACAAGAATTATTTATAATAGAGATAGTCAACTTGGAAAAATTTTTTGTATATGTAGGAGCATCGCCCCCCCCCCCCAACTGAGGGGGGAAGTCCCCCCTCGAGGGGAATACATTTTCATGATGGGTATCTTTCAAAAGTGCTCACTAATATATTTAAAATGAATGGTTGAACTATCGATCTGCGATAATTTAAAATAAAGTTATGGATTTTTTTTTTTTTTTTTATGTAATATTGAGAATAAAATGAACTCTTTTTCTGGATATTTAATTTTTATACTACTTCTCTAATATAAAAATTGTACGGCATTATCATGGAAGATAATTTTATTAAATAATGATTTTAATAAATTATTTTTACTGAGTGCATTTGCATAGGAAAATATAGAAGAAAGTCATGATTTTGCCACAACATTTTAGTTTTTTCCAGGTGAAGTCTTTATACAGTCTCATAGCTGCCAGCCTGATCCAGAGTTTTGTTAGTACCCACCCCTTTTTCCACACCTCTTAATTTTTAAGGTAATTCTCTTTAAATGTATTAACGATGAAAGAAGAAAAGTACTTTATAAAAAGGCAGGTACTAACAATCCTTCAGATTATTAATTAGGATGTTGGCAGCTCTGCAATCTTTATTACCTGGACTAATGTTTTTAATAAAATAATATCAATGATAAACGAAATATTCTTACTGCAAAATATCATCTCATTATTGTAAAATTTACTTTTTTTTTTTTTTTTTTTTTTTTTCAAGCTGGTGATTGTATAGATTTAAAGTTTTTCAATTAATTATTTCATTTTTGTTGTGAACTTCCAAACCACACAAATGTTCTGATTTACCATATATACTCGCACGTCAGTCAACCCCCTAAAACAAAAGGAAAAGTTGGTTTGAACCAGTATTTTAAATTTATTTTCTTCACCTTGTATAATCACAAAATTAATCGTGATAAAATAAGGCAATGAAAACTAGTCTAAAATACTGGTATTACTCAAGTTTTTTCTTGGAATTTAGGGGTCGACTTATATGCAAGTATACACAGTATTTATTATTAAGGGAAAACAAAGGCATAGATTTCATATTTATTTGGCAACAACAATAAAATGCATATTATATGATAAAAACAGAAGATTAAAAAAAAGATGATTTATTATATTTTGCAATAGAGAAGATAATGATTATTCAATTTTAAAAATAATTACCACAGGAGGCTTTTCTTTAGACATTTTCTGAATAACTGATTGCAGATATTCATTTACAGTTTTCAGACTTGGATTAGCGGTGAAGAAATGAGGAGACTTCATACATAACAGTCGTAAAGCTTTCCAGGTATATTTGCTGTCATTTGTATCACTATAAACGAATTTTCAAAAGATCAGAATATGGCACAATCATCCAATTAAAAATAACAATTTTGGAAAAGAAGTTTAAAAATAGATAATTATTCCCCAATTAGATTGCAATGCAACTTTTACACTGCACTAAAATTTATTTTTAACAGATTAATGTATTGATTACTTAAATACATGATCCAGATCAATATTATCTTAGGAGAGGATAAGAATTTCAAATAATAAACTGTTTTGTTTTGCCATGCAAAATGCATTAAATAATAATGAAATTTTATGCCTTGAATGAAAATGGCTAATTTATTACACATTAACTGAACTAAATGGTTAGAGTCTTGCATCGGGTCGGGTTGACTGATCTTTTTTTCGTGTGAGTCGGGTTGACTGAATTTTTTTCTTGCGGGTCGGGTTCGGGTTCGGTGTGGTTTTCAACAAGTCGGGTCGACTTGAGAACACCTTTCAAAATATTTTTTACAATTATAAACATAAATTTATAGGCATGTTTACAACTATGTAACTAATTTAACAATTCTGCACATACTAGACATGTATCGGTTGGTTGGAGGATTTAAGGCCGATTGACTCCAGATGTGTCCTAGGCCTATAGGGGGATTGCCCTCCGTTTTAGTCTTTCTAAGTGGTTCTAGCCCGTATTTACGCGTGTTTCGTAGGAAACCACGGAAAACTCCGAACGGCTTAGTTGATGAGCGTGACCTGGGATCAAACCCGATACCTCCCATCTACCAGCTTTGAGTGCAGAACCGCTCGGCCGCTGGTGGGCAGACATGTACCAGAGCTCCCTATTTGTATCCGCGGATATTTGACAGAAAAGTAGATCCGTATTTGTATCTGGATCTGTTTTCTTTTCTTCAATGGAACTAATATGTATCTTTTGTAGAAATTGTATGAAAATTAGAAAAGTATTATAAATCTTTCTCGACTGTTGTTAATATATAAATTAAAGAAATACAAATACAGTATAACCTTGCATTTGCATTCTGGAAATTGAAAAGATTTCGCAGTTTACAAGTTTTTTTTTTTTTTACTTTCTTCTATATTTAGTAGAAGAAAGTATTGGATTCTATCAACTTTTCGTGTCAACCACTCGACAGGTGGCACTGCTATACAGCGATTTCTGCAATTTCAGAGGAGGCTATATTTCAGGTTCTGTTGTGTATAATCCAACAAAACTTTATATCTGAGAAGACCAATATGAGATATTATGCTGATTCAATTTGAATGCCTATCAGCCAACAGGTGGCGCTGCTACACAGCGATTTCCACAATTTAAGGAAAGGCTATATCTCATGAACTACTGCACATAATTTCATATAAATTTGTATGTAGGTGCCATTTAATATATATTAGCGCCTGTCAACTTTTGGTGTAAACCGCTCAACAGGTGGCGCTGCTACACAGCGATTTCTACAATTACAAAGAAAGCTATATCTCATGTTCTATTGTGTATCATCAAACAAAACTTAATATGTGAGAAGGCGAGATTATGAGACATTATGCTGTCTCAGTTTGAATGCTTGTCGGCCAATAGGTGGCGTTGTTATACTGCAAATTTCATAGATAACAGGATGGCTATATCTCAACTTCTATGCCATATAACTATACGAACCATGATATGTGAGATAACCATTATAAAAACGCACTGCTTAAGAAGTTATTTATAGACGATAAAACTGTCTTTCTTTGGATATTTAGTGTTAGATTTCCCTAAGATGAAAATTATTTGCATCCATCACATTAAACTTTTTAATAATAGTTTTAATAAATTATTCGCACTTAGTGAATTTGACAGAAAAATGTAGAAAATGTCTTGTGGTGACCACAACATACAGTGGAGCACCTTTTATACGTTTCTCGTTTATACGTTTTTCTCATTTATACATTTTTTGACTTCGGTCCCAAATCATTCCATTGAATTCTAATGTCAAAATATTTCGTTTATACGACACAAGTAAATTCTTAATTTCACTTATACGTTTTTTTTTTTTTTTTTTTTTTTTTTTTCCCCCTCCTTGTAAAATCCCAAGTTTAAGTTTCATTCCAGGATTTAAAAAAAAAAGATGAATGCTCTTTATGTTTTATTCTTATTCTTTTCAATTATTTTTTCTTAGAACTATGGTAACAAATTGCGGCTATAGAACAAGGTGCGACTTGCATCGATAGCCTCGGGGAAAGGGGGGGTTAGAGAAATTTTCAGAGACAAGCCAAGTAGCCAGTGACCACTTGAAGACCTCCCCAGGACTATAGTCCTGAGACCTCCCACTTTCTCTTTTAATTGATTCCAGGAATGGGGTATGAAAAGGAAAAAGCAATACCTATGCACAACTTTATAGGCATTTTGTAAACTTGAAGATTTATTACTCACTTCCGTTGGGCAACTTGGAATATTTCTTATCTTGTTTATTTGACATTACGGTTGAAGAAACATTTTTTTTTTTTTTCCCTTCCTTTTAATTGTTTGCATAAATGTCATCTTCGTTTAGAGAACAAAAGGCTTTGTCTTTAAAGGTTAAAATCGAAATCTTGAAAAAAATTTCTGAGTTTCTATATTTTTAATTATTATTTAATTTTTATTTAACCTTTTATAAATATTTTAAATATAATTAAAATATATCTCATTTGAATTAATATAAAGGAAATCAGGAAAATTGATTAGACTTTTATTATTAATATGATACTTTATTGTGTATTAATGTTAAAACGAATTTTCAGTTGTACGTTTTTTTCAGTTATACATTTTTTAGGAACGGTCTCTTGAAAAACGTATAAACGGTGCTCCACTGTACTAGTTTTTTTTATAATTTACCAACTGTGTGACAATGAAAATTTACTTTATTTTATATCATATTATATCATTTTACCTTGTTTTGCATGATTTTTAGATGGATAAGTAATGTTGATTTATTTTTTGGGTTTCGGGTTGGGTTCAGGTCGCAAAAAATTCTCTGTTGCGGGTTCGGGTTGTTTTTTGGGTTGATGAAAATTTTTTTGTCGGGTTCGAGTCGGGTTTCAGGTTGATTTAAAATTCATCTGTTGGGTTCGGGTCGGGGCTCTATAAATGGTCAAATGCTTGATTATACTTCTAAATGTCTCAACAGACTAACTACAAAACTCTTTCAAAAACTAATGACTGATTTTCTTGAAAAAAAATCCTGGCACAAAATTTAGACAAGAATATTTTCCAGAAATATTAAATGCTGAGTTGCAGTAGGAAAGCTATAAAAAAATTACTAAACATAAGTTTATGTTTGCAACATCTCCAAATGAGAACCCTACTTGGCGATTTTATGATTACAATTTTCATCTATAGTTGTTATGGAATTAACACTAGAAAAACAGGAACGGTAATTTTTGCTTTTCATAGTTAGGAAAAAATTAAAATAGACTTCGATGATACTGTTGGAAACATGCAGTTTGTCGTTTGGCAGAGCGTTTTTTTAAAACCTGAAGGAACATACCAAAACTAAATGTCCCTTCCTTTGTTCTAAACTCTCAAAAAGTTCAGTAGGTCAACTTATAATTCTACTCTTTCCATTGATGATAAAATTAAATCTGATAATCTTGTTGTCTTGCCTTTTTATTCCCCCTTATGTTTTAAATTAGCCAAAGTTTTGAAGCGTTTCAATTTTCACGTTATTTTTAAACCTGTCAATAAATTCAAATTCCCTTCAACCAAATCCCCTGTTCCTGAGCTTCATAAGTGGGGTATCTATAATGTCCCTTGTAATAATTGTGATTTATCTTATATTGGTCAAACAAACAGAAATCTTGAATGTCGTTTACGTGAACATTCTCGGTATGTTGTTAATCAAGAAATTTCTAAATCTTCTATTGCAAAGCACAGTTGGGAATTTGATCATAGTTTTAATTTTAAGAGTGCCAAAATTGTCTTTCATGCCAAACGCATTTCCAAATTTAATTTTTTGGAAAATTTAGCTATTTACCTTAATCGTGATAAAATTGTCAATGAAAAATCTGATTCCACTTTGCTGTCTAAAGTCTGGAAAAATTTGTTTAATCCAATTAAATACTTTCCTTCATTATGTTTATAACATAATAATAGTTTTAATAAAATAATTCTAATTAAAAAAATAAATAATATGTAAATAAATGTTATTAAATTTACTTATTAGTATAATATTAATTAAATAAATAAAACAAAAATAATTAATTGATTACTCCCTCCCTCCATTTTTTTTGGTGTGTGTGTGTATGTGTGTTCCTCTCTGATTGGTCCTGCATGATGCTTCCTATTGGTTGTTTGTGTTGCTCCTCCCCCTCTGGATTTTACCCTGCTTGCAGCCTTGCTTTTGCCTCCAAGGCAGTAGCATGTGTTTTCTTGTACCTGATGAAGAAAGGCTACGTCCTCTCAAAACTGGTTGTGCTGACTTAAAATTTATGGTGTGTGAAGAAGTTTTAATATTTTTCTGAAGGAACATAGCAACAGATATTTTTCTGCATCGTTGAAATTAGTCAAAATTTTAAAAAATAAAGGACTTAGCATCATAGGTACAGGAAAATGTGCAAAGAAATAAGTACCCTAATCCTTCAAGGCTCACTAAGGGAGAAATGTATTCAACCAAAATTCTCACTCACGATAATATCTCTCTGATGTCATATCAAGGAAAGAACAAAAATGTACTATTGTTAAGTACTTTACAAAACTAATTATAATACACTCGAAATTGATAGCTATGAAAGAAGACGTCAACTGTGTGGCTTAATTTATATAACACAGTGAAACACGTGAGGATATTTTTGACCAGATGGAAAAAAAATATTCTATCAAATATGCTCTTGCTTGACAATGGCCGCCTGTGCAATTTTTTTTTTATTATTATTTAATATTCTTGATCTAGCATTTATAAATGCATGAATTACACTTGCACTAAAAACAAAAAACAAAAATTCGAGCCCCAATACCATTTTTGCTGATTCTTATGTAAAATGACCTCCTGAATCCGATTATGACTCCCATTTTGAACAGTCATCCACCGTTTTCTCGAGATACCACCCCCTTCCCCAATTTTTATCACTGTTCGGTAGTTTTATGGCCATGGAATTTGATTTGGAGAAAAAAAAAGAATTAATTTAACACTTAAAAAGAAAAAAATATAATGTCTAATAAATAACATTAATAATAGACTAAAAAAATATAAGAAATGTAATACATAATTTCAGTGGTAAATCCCCCCCTAAATTTTCCCCTTGCCACAAATGTTCATGTTTTAGAATTTTCCAAATCTGTAACTCCTCAGACAATATTTAACAGTTAAAACAATCCTTTCCCCCTCTAAAAATTAAATTTATAGCCATAAAATTACCGAAAAGTGATAAAAATACGGGGCCATCCCTAAAATACGGTGGGTGATAGGGCAAAATGGGCGTCATATTCAGATTCAGGAGAACATTTTACATAAGAATTTGTAAAAATGGTATTGGGGGCAATTTTCATTCAGAGCAGTGTTATTTATGAAGAAACTACTGTTATAAATATCAAGTGTAGTGACTTTATTTTGAATTTAGCTGATGAACTACATACAAAATATATCTCCTCTAAGACATCTCCACTTTTGAATTTATCTTAAAGTACACAGTACAGACGATGCATCAGTGATCTCGAGCAGTAAACACAAACAATGCAAAATCAATAGATGCTAAAATAAAACTATAAACTTTTGTAATCATTGCAAAAAATCTGTCACACTTGCACCAACAAAGTTACAAAGCTAAGTGTTTGTATAACGTGTACGAGGAATAATGTAAGTCATTTCATACAATATATAAATGTAACGTTAAAAGGTTCTGTAATACTAAATGTGTTGGATTATGGGATGTAAGCATCTTAAAAAGGATGAGGAATCTTTAGGTTAACTAATATCCTTTATTAAGTTCAAGATGCAGTCTTGGCCTGAAGTTAGACATCCTGAGTGGATATTTGCTCTTAGTCTTGGAACAGTTACGTGACGGGACGATCAGCGGGCACCGAAGGCACCGATTCCCTGTGGGACGGGAGCTCCAGTGGACTGGAGGTTTTGTTAGCAAAAAGCATTACATGACGAAAAAGCTCTCTCGATCACTGTGTTTTTACTTTTTGATCACCAGAACTTGATTCTAATTGGTTAATAAACTGCTGATTGCCTTATTAGATGAGGTTCCAGATATCTAGGATTAATTAATATGCAGGACTCAACCACAAGCACTTGCAAAAAGCACTTGAATCAGCTAATTTTTCTCTTACAGTTGCACAATATTTCGACTTTTGCGTTACGAAGTTTCCTGTCGTGAAACGAAACTTAAAGAAGCGATTATGAATTGTTAGTGATTTCTGGATTTTAAAATGGGTTTTTAAATATTTAAATTTAACTATATTTTATCCCTTTAATACAGGGCGCGAAATTTCCGCTCGCCAGCTCGCCATTGGTGAGTGGAATTTTTACTGTGGCGAGTAAATATTTGGTCTAGTTATATGCAGAATTCTTACATGATACAGTGACAGAAAACATTCTTTTTATACATTTAAATATGGCAAAAACTTGCCATCTTATAACCTTATATTTAACCTCTCCTTTTACTCTTCTCGGAGTGCCAAGTGTGTGTGTTTGCTGCCTGACAATCGCTCTAGCCTGGGAAAGAAAAAATGTTTAGTGCATGATTAAAAGTTTTAATCTCTTCGGCAGTTTCGTTTCTCCCACTGTGATTTCTCTAGGCAGAGTGAGAATAGATGAGCAAATAGCCTCTTTGCTCGTCACCCACCATACGAGAGAAGAAGTTTGCCTATGCGATACTGGAGCAAGAAAATGAGCCTGAGCCCTTTTAAAAATAATATGTTTATTAATGATCAGAAAACAGTTCACATTTTCCAGTTTTTTACTGAAATGATTATTCTAATGATTTGTAAGCAACGATTTCATCGAAAAAGTTATTCCGAAATGGCTATTTCAGATGACAACAATGAACAAGTTATACACATCGATATTCTGTTACAAAAATAAAATGGACGAAAAAGACATTTCTCATGTTAAAAGTTCAATAAATAAATAGGTAAATAAGGCAGCTTAATCTTTCATAATAAAAAGTTTTTCACAGGATACATTGTTTGGCAAAGAGTTTTTTATTTATTTTTTTCTTTAATGACTCTTTGCATATTTATGTTTTTAGATATTTTAATCTTTTTCAAATCTCAAATACAATACATTATAATGATTTTTAATTATAGATGATTATGTAACATGATGATATACGACACACTTTTAATATATTTAATTTCAGGCATATTTGTAAAAAAATTTCAAACTTTTTTTTTCGGCGAGTGTAATCTGAATTGAAATTTCGGGCCCTGCTTTAATATATCTGTGTGTGCATCTTGAAAGCAATTATGTGATATAAATGTAAAAAAATGTTAGATATTATGTGCAAATCAAATTAATTCCTATTGTATTATGTGCCTTATTTTGTACTTGTAATATTTTTTCTCAAAAATAATAATAACAATAATTATATTTTTAATAAAGCAATAAACTAATAGCATCATAATACATTATTTACTTACTAAATATACTCAAAATATCTCTTTCAAAAATATAACCTTCAAAAAATGTATTGTTTTTGATCATTTAAAAAGAGTGATCAAACTGACCGCTTACTGTCTTTTTAGGTATACGTAAATTGCCATCTTTCTAGTGTTAAAATGTTTCCATTTTAATTTGTTTTTGTTTCAATGTTTTATTTATTGAATTAATAAAATATCCTATATGATTTCAATTTATTTTAATCATGAGTAAACTAATGTAAATGTACAAGCTGAATAAATTTATCATAATATAAATGTAATGTAATGCAAAAGTAAGTATAAAATTGTTAATGCAGTTTTTTGGCTTTGATTTCTCATACTTGGCATTCAAAATGTACAATTTAACCTTTGTCTATGTGTTGCTGTTGTTTTTGTTTTTCTATCGCTATTCAGCAACTAAGATTTTACCAGTAAATTAAGTACAAAGTTAGTTTCTGTAATGTTTTTCAAGCCAATCAGAAATTAACACTCAGAATGTTTCCTGGCATGTTTTTAATATATAAATAATCATGCTGGAAAAGCAAAAGTTTTCATACTTGAATTAAAATTTTGACTTTCCAATGTAACCGATTTAAAACCTTTATTAAAATAATTCATAGTTATTTTTTTATGGAAACATTTTTTTTTTTTTTTTCACTTGTAATGCTTATATTCTTAATTATAGATTCATTATTGACAAGATAATATATGATTAATAATTAGGAAACAACATTAATGGGAAGAAAAGGTAATTTTTCTTACATTTTCTTGTTGCTTGCTCCAGACTCAGATTTTCCACCAGTTATGCCAAAAAATGATTCCAAAGAAGGAACAAAATTACTATAGAAATAATAAATAATTACATAAATGAAAAAATATGAAGCATAAACTATTTTCACACACGGGACACATAAAAAAATAAAAATAAATCAGGCATTTTGCTTTAACATTTCTGAATAAAAAAAATAACAAATATTTTTCTTTCTTTTAATAGCAGAAACAATTTTTTTTTTCCAATACTTAATTTTGTAAGGGAAGACATGTTTAATAAAATAATAATATTTACAGTAAAAAATAAATAAATAGAACTCAACTGATATTAAAAACATCTATGAAAACATACTCAACCAAATATGAAAAGTGACATCCACATCCCAACAACAAGTTAACCAAGTTAGTATTCCAAGATAAACATAGCTTCATATATATACATAGATATTATTGTTATTTTAAGTAAAGGAGTTTTTCTAATGCACTTTTAAAGTTTGTAAAAAGCAATTTTTTAGAAATTTAACTCCAAACTTACTGAACATGATTTAATAAGAGCATTTTTTAAGTGTATGTTTGTTTACAAAGCATCATGATGTTATAAACAATAACATGAAATGTGTTTTTTAATAATTGATTTTCTGTTGGTGAAATTACACCTTAAATAATAAAAAGAAGAAAAACAGATTTATATATTTTTTCAATGATTAGCATACAGCTGTTGAAAATTTCCATTTAGAATTTTTTTTTTTTTTTTTTAGAAAAAGTAAAGAGAAGCCTATTTCAGCCATCTAGAGCAAAAACAATTTAAATAGATAGGATATGAATGATTTAGCTAATTAATAAGAATGATTTTTAATTATTATTTATTTAATTATATTAAAAACACTTTAAACACATGTAAAATTAAATTTTATTTAAAAGATGTTAAAAAAAATTTTATCCGAAGCTTTTCGCTTTAATAGTAAAGCATCATCAGGGATTTTTATTTATTTATTTATTTTAGAGGAAAATTTTAAAACAATATAATCCATTTATAAATTGATTCAAAATTACTGCTAACTTTGAATATTATTTCAATTTATTCAATTCAATTATTACAATTGATTCAATTCAATTATTTTGATTTGAAAATTTACATTCAGTCTATATTTTCTTAATTTCTTCCATATTTTTTACAATCTGGGTTTCGTATTTTCCTATTGGTCAATCCGCCAAATTCCACGTAATCCTATTGGCTGATCATCCTAAGCTGAATCCCTTCCTTTTCCTATATATAACAGCACTTCTATCACAATTCTTTATACACTGAAAATGGTATGCTAAAGGCTACTGAAACAGCTCTCTGCTTTCCTGTTATTTATTTTTGGCATTCTAGACATTGTTATTTGCCTGGTTTGAGATCAATAGAGGTTACTAAAAATAATATAACATTCAATAATAAGAAATTTGGTAAGTAAAATTTTGAAAATTGCTCAGCGTTTTAGCTTAGATATTTTCCTTTATTCACTTAGTATAAAACAAAAAAATAGAGTTTAAAATTCATAGAGTTACCTTTTGAAAAGTTTAAAATCTTTAGAATATTTTCTTTTAAATCATGCATTAAAATACAATTAATATATTAGTCTAATAAATATATTGATTTTTTAAAATAAAAAACAATTACAAAATAAACAATTACATTAAATATTAATCAGTTTAAATAATACATTATATAAACTGAAAATCTAGTACAAACCAAAAAATCTAGTACACCTTACTAATATCGAGTATGCTCACTTTTTTAATTATAACACGTAGGGTATTAGACCCAGTGCAAAACCATTTTCAGGAAATATGGCATACTACATTCGACACAGCATACAGCAATTATAACATCAAATTTTAACTATCTCATGAAATATGAGCATTTTTACTAAATACTATTTAACTATGGGTGTGCAAGCTTTATAAAAATTTCATTTGCATAATTTAATAGCCAAAGGTATTGAGCAACTTATATGAAAACCCCAAACAAATATCATGTAAATTCAAAACGTTACGAGAGATAGAATAAATAGAATTTAAGTTCTTCTCAAAAAAAAAGAAAAAAAAATGTTAAGGGGTTTTAACAATATTTACAATCAGTGAAAACATTGTAATATGATTGGACACTGATTGAATCAAAATAAAAATGTTCTAAAAAATAATGTGAAACCCCTCATAGTTTAGCTTTTATTTTGAGAGAACTGAAATTCTGTTTATTCTGTTTCTTGTAACGTTTTGAATTTTCATGATATTTGTTTGAGGTTTTCATATAAGTTCCTCAATACCTTTGGCTATTAAATTATGCAAATGAAATTTTTATAAAGCTTGCGCATGTGTAGTTTAAAATTATTTAGTAAAAGTGCTCATATTTCATAAGATATTTAAATTTTTTTTATTCTGATTGTTGTATGCTGTGTCTAATGTAGTATGCCATATTTCCTGAAAATGGCTTTGCACTGGGTCTAATACCCTAAGTGTTATAATTAAAAAAGTGGAAATTGTTTTTGCAATTTTTTTTAAAGAAAACATTATATCTACATGAATATATATGGTAGCCTCATAAAATTTTATACAGATAATGAGAAAAGTCCTCATAATCACATGCTACAACCAGAACACATTTAAAGCATTACCTTTTACAGGATGATCCAGAATATTTTGATTTTTGTTTAATTTTTTACTGGTCCCCTTTCCCTTTTCATGACACAACTTTTACTGAAAAATACGAGGTATAACATGTTCTTTACACTACCAAAGTTTCAAGATGATTCCTAAAGAACTTTTCAAGATATTTAACAAAACATAAAAAAGCGAAAGTGTTCACATTATTTTGTCACCCATCTGTATCTGTATATTTTTCAAAAAATCACCTTCATAGCAACTTTTTTAATAAAAGTATTATTAAAGATAAATAAAAATTATTCCATGCTTAAATATCACATAAACTCAAGCTAAAACAGGGTGGCTACAGAAATTTAGAAAATAGTTCCCTGATTTTTCCATGATTTTCCCTGATTGTCAACACCCTGTAAAACTTGAAATATCAATTGTGATATTTTGTCAAAATAATTAAATTATAAATATTATTATGTTAAAATAAATCTAACTAATTCCTAATTACATTAGAAAAGGACTATTAATAGACTAAGTGCTATGTCAGTCTTCAATGACTGACACTGAACTTTCTGTTCAGAGTGTGTCAATCATCAGTGACTGACACTGTCGCTGCAGTTGCTGGTAGCTGACAGTGCAAAAAAGAAAAATAATAACAATTAATATTCCACTCTTTTACATTACTTAAAATTTATTTTAAACTTACTTTTAAGTAGCACATATGGGCTAATAAGGATTTCCTTATAAATTCATACGGCAATCAATATGTTAGAATATTATAATTGGGAATTTACATAATAGATATAACCAAAAGAGATTTTTTTTTTAAATTTCAATGAATGGTAATATAGAGGTTGGTTGATTGTAAATAAATAATGATAACCACCCTTATCATTCCCCCCTCCCCCAACCCCACCCTTTTTTTTTTTTTTTTTAAGAATTGAAATTCAATTTATTCCATCGATGATAATTTTCGCAATATTTGTTTGGAGTTTTCATATAAATAGCTCAATACATTTGGCTAATAAATTATGCAAATGAAATTTTGTTAACACTTATGCATATACAGTTAAAAATTATTTAGTAAAACTGCCCATATAAACATTAGATATTTAATATTCTGATTGCATCTAATGTAGTATGTGAAGTTTCTTTGTAAATGGCTTTGCACTGAGTTAATACTCTGCATATTATAAACCAATAAAGGCTTTTTTTTTTCTTCCCATTTTTTAAAGAAACCTTTATGCACTACTTTTCTATAAATGACTGGACACATTCAATTTCATTGCCTATGGTATAAGTAGCTCAATACATTTGGCACTAATAAATTATGCAAATGAAATTTTGTTAAAGCTTGTGCATGTGAAGTTAAAAGATATTTGGCAAAAGTGCTTATATTTCGTTGGGCATTTAATATTTTTATATTCTGATTGTGCGTTGTGTCTAATGAAGCATGTCACATTTCATAAAAAGGACATTGCATTGGTTTTAATACCCTGCATGTTATAATAAAAAATCTCACAATCACATGTTATAACTAGAATACCTTTCAAGCAATACTTTTTACAGGGAGATTGAAAATATTCTGTTTATCTAATTTTTTACTGGTTTCTTCTTGATTTAGGGTAACAACATTCATTGAAATATATGAGATATAACACATTCTTTCACTCCTGAATTTTCAAGATAATTCATCAAGTACTTATTGAGATATTTGATATAATGTCAGAAATCTAAAGTGTCTAATCATTTTATAGGAAGGTAGCATATATTACATTTTAATTTTAATCTAATACATTTTTAGTTAAAATACTTTAATTATAACATATTAAAGTTTTATCAAATCTATAGTTATATTAGAAAAATAATATTAAGTTTAAATAATATAAATGGAAGTTAAACACTGTATCAAAACACACACAATCATGGGCTGAGAATCTGGTAAAAAGAAAATTTCTTGGACAAGGATTAAAAGCCTGGGTCATTCCATGTCAAATCAACCAAAAAAAAGATGATTTGACACCCATAATCTCAGATTTTGACGAAACTTGGTGTATTTGTTCCTTTCATGGATTTAAATGAGGAAAAAAAATATTTTTGTTCTATCTTAAATAGTTTAGGTTTTACAGCTAGTTAAAGATTTGTGAATTTCATGTTTTTATTCGATCAGGCAGAGAAAACGCAATTTGTTCTTTCATAAAGAATAATTTTTATCTCCCTTATTTACCAACTAATGTTGATGAGATTTTTTATGAGTATGCTTTAATATATAAGAAATACAGGAAAAAATAAATTAAACTAGCAAGTATTTGCACATGGCCAGGAAAAATTCCTGAAATGTTATTTTGAAATTTTTTTTAATGAAATACAGAGTTCCACTCCAAATGGATTATCATCATGAGGGAAAAGGATAATCAAAAAAATTTTTTTTTATTATTGCTCTAAAAGATGTATTCTAAAACATGAAAAAATAAAATAAATGGCTTTTTGCATCCTTCATTATTTTCTCTGACTTCAAATTTAAAATTTCCAATTCCCTCATTTTCTTGAAATCGCCAAATTAGAAGTTCCAATTTTAGTAAAATTATATAAAACTTTGAACTAAAATGTTATTTATCAACAAATTTCAGTTTAAAGGTTTTTGAAATAAAATGAAAAATTGAATTACATAATTAGGTGGTGTATGATTAAAACAACAAAGTAGTTTTTAAGAATGTTAATTCAACATGTACAGAAAGATACATACATAAATGCTATTAAATTGAATCAACAAAATTATATCTGAACTGAAATTTCAAAACAAACAAAAAAGTTTCTAAATTAATATTAAATGTTCTAATTAATAGAAATTTGCATTAAAATTTAATTTTGTTTTAAAAACAAGATCTAAATTCTAATCATTTTACTACTCATTGCTATTTCAAATGTTAATCTTATTGTAAACAACCAAACCATTCAAGTTGCAACAATACAATTAAGTGATATTCTGTCTACTGTGTAGGTACATGTTTAGATGTCTGAATAAGTCAAATTTTGTTTGACATGCTTAACCCTTTAACGATCATTGGTTTCGCAGCAAAATCAAACATTTGACATAATTTAACAATTTTTATGCAGTAGATTTTTTATTATTTCTCCCTTGTTTTAATCAGGTTTTAAACTTTTGTTCCTTTTCTGCTTTGTAGATAACAGCGCTATTCCAAAATTTAACAAATAATGCTTCAAAGGAAGCTAAATGCATAAGTCACTTGACGTTTCTTAGTGTGTGTGGGTGCGAACTGCTGGTTTCATGATGCACTCATGTCTAGTTTTTATCATTTGATGAAGAGCTGGACTATTATTTTCACCTGAAACAACTTTTATGAGTTTTCATAGTCGATAATTTTTACTTACAAAGTGTTTTATTTATTAAATTAAATATTATTTGAATTTAATAAGGTTAACTTATAGATGTTTCAAACCAAAAATTCTCAAAAAGGAACAATGCTAATTTTGTTATTTTTTAAATATTTACGATCAGCTACGTGTCAAAAAGCCATTTTTAAAATTAGTTTAGTAATTTTTAAAATAAATTAAGTAGTGAACGTTAAAGGGTTAAACAAGTGAGCTTGCTCAGTAGCAGAAACAAAACTTGGCATCATGTAATTAGTCAGTCACAAGCTATTGTATATGTAACATGCATTATTGAGGCTATACTATTTTGAAAAGAATTATTGTTAATTATTTTTTTTATGTTATAGTATGTTAGAAAAATGAGAAGTGCAGTGCGGGGGAAATGACTCAAAGTGATTGTCATTTATTATACCATGTTAGGAAAAAAACCTTGCAAACTCTTGATAAACTATTTGGAACTGATTTAACTCTCTTAAAATTGGACAGAATTAAGTTGTGAATTAAAAACTATTTGTCTTCTTCATCACCAAAGTGTGTTAAAAAAAAGCAGAAGGCTTGTTGCATTTACTTTGTATTACTATGCAAGCTTTCTTTTTCCAGTACAATTTCAGATTCTTCCTTTTTGAGTTGTCAACTATCCTTAAAATTCTAATTATACTATTAAACACAATGTAATCGATCAGTGAATTTCATTGTTGCTTCGTGGTTTCATTGTTATTCATCTGCTTTGAAATTTTGCTTTTTCAATCCATATGACTCCTATTCTGATCGTGGCAGGCTGGGTGAGTGTTGCTGGCGTGAAACTAGTTTAACCCTACAGGCAAGTCACAAGTCTTGCCGCCTGCCTCCTTCCTTCCTATCTTATGTTTCTTAAATTATTTTTTCATAAATTTTGATACAGTTTATGGTTTTAAGTTAAGATTTGTTGTGTTACTTTATTGATTCGTTTGTTTTGCAGGCTGATAATTAATAAAACTGGTTTCTTTACATTAGTGTATTTCATCCACTGATAAAATTTCTTTTTAATCTTATTGGTCATTGGTGTTTCAGTGATCTTGTATCTGTTGCTTGGCTTCTACTATGCTTAATAAATAGATCATCATCATTATTATATATATATATTAAAATCTTTTAAACTGAAATTAGTTGACAAATAACATTTTCTGCTTTCGTTGCAGTACTCGTGCGTACTTTGTTTTCCTGACGAAGGATCGTGGTTTTTTTTAAAACTCAAAACAATTGCTGAAAATTCTTGTATTTTTTGATGTTTATTCAAAATTTGTACTTATTAAATAACATCTTGGTTCAAATTTTTGTATAATTTTACTAAAATTTGAACTTCTAATTTAGCGATTTCAAGAAAATGCGGGAAATGGAAATTTTAAATTTGAAGTCAGAGAAAATAATGAAGGATGCAAAAAGCCATTTATTTTATTTTTTCATGTTGTAGAATACATCTTTTAGAGCAATAATAATAAAAAAATTTTTTGATTATCCTTTTCCCTCATGATGATAATCCATTTGGAGTGGAACTCTGTATTTCATTAAAAAAATTTTCAAAATAACATTTCAGGATTTTTTCCTGGCCATGTGCAAATACTTGCTAGTTTAATTTATTTTTTCCTGTATTTCTTATATATTAAAGCATACTCATAAAAAATTTCATCAACATTGGTTGGTAAATATGGAAGAAAAAAATTGTTCTTTATAAAAGAACAAATTGCAATTCTTCCGCCTCATCGAAAAATAACATGAAATTCCCAAATCTTTAACAAGCTGTAAAACTTAAACCATTTAAGATAAAGCAAAAAATTTTTTTTTCCTTATTTAAATCCATAAAAGGAACAAATACACCAAGTTTCGTCAAAATCTGAGACTATGGGTGTCATGGTGTGGTTGAATTGACATGGAATGACCCGCCTATGAGCTTGAGTTAGCTTGGGGTTTCAATATATAATGAATTTGAATTTTATTTTATTCATAATACTGAATAAAAAATGAAATTATAAAATTGTTATTAAAAATAAAATGAATTAGAAAAATACCGTTTAGGAGATTTGCATGCTTCCCAATTATTTCGTGTTGTACTCCACAATTTAGTAGCTTCAGTACTTAAAAAAGAGAGAGAGAAGGAGAAACAGAATTAGATTGTTAATCAATAAAAAATAATACAGACAGATTACAACATTGACAAATACAATAATTAAAAATATATACATTAAAGTCTGTTATGTGTGTATGTATATATATATATAGTCAAGCTTTTTTTGTGTGTGGTTCTTTTTTATGTGATTTGTTTTGTGCGATTTTCATTTACGCAATTTATGAACAGGATTCATACTCAAATGGCATAAAAAAATCCCCTGACTTTTCCCGGTTTTCTAGTTTCCCCCCCTTCCCCCCTCCCAGAAATTCAAGTACACATGTCACTTATACATTTCTTAATGATAAAAATAATCTGGTGTATCACTCACATGACTTTCTCTTACCCTGAAATTTAATATTATAAATACATTTTGGATATTAAGAGGTAACATAACAAATATTATTATTTAAACCTATGTTAAAAGAATTCAAATTAGGCTTCGGAAGAGTTTTATATGATAATTAGTTATGTGTGAGGGGGGGGGGCTGCCGCCCCTTCAACCCCCCCCCCCCTTTTCATTACTACACCTATATTTATATAGAATTTAAATCTGTTATTAAAATTAAAAGTTCACTTAAAATTATTTAGACAACTTTCACACACAACATTCATTGAAACTTATCAGTCTTGATCAAACTTTTCTAGCAACAAACTTATATTAATTTGAAAATACAACTTTTGGATCTCTTGAAATTATTCTTTTTTAAGTTACTCTAAGAGACACAGATAAAGATCAAACTTTACAAAACTTGACTTCGATAATCAGTAATCCTCAAAACGCGTAAATATATAAAAAACGAGCAATGAATATTTAGCTTAAAAACATACATTATTAGGCATCCTGTATAAATAGCTCAATTTCCGGTATCACAAGTGCGTTCCTTTAAAAATGGCTGTACGGATTTTTTTCTAACTCGCCATATTAACTCCCTTTTAAATATCCTTTTGTATGTAATTATTGTTACCCAGTCAATAATTAATTATACCAAGTTTTAGTAAAAGTTGGTATCTGAAAAACAACTCTAACGATTTTCTTGAAAATAGTTTCATTAATCCATTTTAGATACCCTTTCTCATGTATTATGTGGTTATTGCAGGAATATTAACGGTCATCCTGATTAGGTAGTTCCTTTTAGATCTCGGAAATTGATGTTTAAAAAAATAACTCTTTTTTTTTTTTTTTTCTTATTTTTTAACTTGCTATGTAAACTCTGTTTTATATGTCTTTATACATGTATCAAGTTTTTCTTCCTGTAAAATTCCAGAAAATGTATATAATTAATACGTGTAATAGTGGGTAATAGAAGTTGTGTGGTTGTTTCACATCAGATTTTTTAAAAATTGTTTTCAGATTAAAATCTGTTAAATTATTTGTAATTGCTAAAATGTCTAAATTAGATATTTTTATGGCCATGTAACTTCTATTCCTATAACTGATACTCCCATTTCCTTATTTATAAAACTTATAACAAATTCAAGTTTATAGCAGATAAATCTTATTGCATTTTTTACTACACTGTAAAAAATATGTCCTATTTGCTGCCAGAAATTCTCTGTAATTTGAGCAAATATGTTCTGACAACGTAATCTTAACAAACCCTCAAAAATATTTTTTAAAGTCTTGGTGTAAATGTTGAATCAAAAATGAAAAAAAAAAACTGAACTTTTATAAAATAGAATCTAAACTGAATCAGAAATTGAAATCAAAAGTCGGCAACATTAAATGAAATCAGAGTTATTTAAAGCCATTTTTGGCATCAAACTGTCTAAAACACTATCTAATTAAATGCCAAAATTTTATCTATTAATCAACTGGAAATAATATGTGAAGTTTTGGTCCTGTAATGATACTCTCAGAAATTAAAACAATAAAACTGATTAAGACAACCCCAAAAAAAAGTATTTAGATTTTTTGGATTTTCCAGGATTATAAACATATCTTAATAGAAATTACTCAGGTCTGATTGGCCCAGTGCACAATGAAAGGATTTTAGAATGCCCTACTGGTCACACTGCGGTGCAATGCAACGAGAAAGCCACAACAGAATTTACATATACTACTTCATTTCTGATTCCTTGAAATGTTGACAGCTCTAGTGCATTTACTACTCATACAGACAGTATCACATATATTTATTTAAAGTGATATTATACTTTAAAATCTTTATAAAGAAAATCATAACAGTAATAATCAACAGTATATCAAATGTTTAATAATCAAACCCAAATAAAAATGTATATATATACTTTGCTTTGCACTTGTAGGTATGAAAATCTTCCCAGGGACGCTTTCTTGATCTGAAAAATTAAATAAATATTTTTAACAAGAATAATTAGAAATAAATTTTAATAATTTTATTTTGTGAATTATTTTTAAAGAAAATATAACACATATTTTACTTTACTTACAAGTGCTTAAGAGCTGAAATTATTCAAATGAAACATGCACAGAAATAAGTATCATAAAAAATAAAACTTTGGCTTATTTATCTTTGGTTAATTGTTTTAATAATATTCAAACACATATCTGCCAACATTGAAGAATCAAAGTAAGGAAGATTCTATAAGCAGCTTTTTCAGGCCTATAGAACATTGACTGGTTTTCAACATATGCAAGTTATTGAGAGTTTAACCCATGGTTTAAATAATTAAGCACATATGCATGAGTGAAACTTAATTAATAAGTAAACATTTAGTAGCTATTAATTTTAAAAAATAGTGCCATCTATTAAGAAGCAAAGGAAATATTTTTCTGCAAAAATGAAAATTATTGCAATAAAAAAAGTTTAAAAATTGGAGATATGTAGAAGTTTTTCACAAACTATATGCAAAATTTAAAATACTCAATGAACAAAGAAATGCATATGAACAGGGCTGTATAATATAGACACATGCATGCACGCCGTGCGTGGAAAGTTTTCCTATCTTGCAGAAAATTTTCCTAACTTGTGGATAGTTTTTTTTTTTTTTTTTTTTTTTTTTTAAGAGGGTAAAACGTTTTTAGGGGATAAGGAGAGAGAGCGAGATTACCTGTCTGTAAACTTAGTAAACTCACGATTATTCGCGGAATTGAGTCACGCAGCAACCCATAGATAATCAGAGCCCGAGGATAACTCGCAAAATTTATTTATTTTATTTTTCTCGCTTTCTATAAAGTCCTTATTGACCGGTGTACGCTGTTTAGGAAGTTTACTATTTCCAATCTCCAAACATTGCAGCGACCATTTCAGCGCAAAAGGTATAACGCAAACAACATTTTGAGATGTTTAGAATTCTGATCTAGCGCAGCACCAATTGGTACTTTTTTCCAGCTTTTCCTAGCTTGCAGAAAATTTTTAGCTTTTAGGTCATGTGTGCGGAAAATTGTTTATTTTATACAAGTCTGCATATGAATAAGGATGAATGAAAGACAGTGCCAGAATAAAAGAGGAAAAGTTGGCAGGTATACAATTAATTTTTAAAAAAAAGCATACAAATATTATAAATGAAATCAGTAAGAAATTAAAGAAGTCTGAATTAAGTTAATTCAATTAATTAAAAGAAATATTATAAATGAAATTATGTGTTAAAATTACAAGTCATTTGTAGCTTTTTATGATAGAGGGTAATCCTAAGTATATTAGATTTTCTTAAATTTGTGGTTGGACCCCTAATTGCACATGTAAACTAAATCATTACTGAAAAATGTGAGTTTGTGAATGTTTTTAGCATGTCTGAAGTTCATGGGTCTAAAAAAGTCTAAAGTCTAAAAAAAAAAAACTAATAATTTTATCATTTACTGTATCTTAGAGTTTAAAAAAAACAAAAAAAAAAAAAAAAAAACCACTCAAACATGAAATAAACCAATATTTTTTCAGTGAAGAAGTGACATTTTTTCTTTTTGAAATGATGCATTTCAAAAAGACTATATTTCTATCTCACAAATAAAAATTTAAATTGCTCTGGTGATACATTTTCAAAACACTGTAAGAAATTTTTTTTTACTTTATTATAATAAAATAATTATCAGTAATTACTTTTTTTCTATGTCTAATTTTTCAGTAGTTTGCCTGAAATCAGGACATCCATCATTTTTCCAAGCACTCCAAAATTCTTCTCTGCGCAAAATTTTCTAAATTCGAATTAAAATATTATAAATAATTAAGAGTATAGCTAAATAAAAGTATTTAAAAAAATTAAAAATACAGAAAGAAAGAAAGAAAGAAAGAAATTATAAAAGCTGTGAATTGAGAATATAATTTTCTCTTTTGAGAATAGTATTGATATATATGTTTTTGAAGGTGAATTTAACAACTGATAAACGATAAAAATGATAAAATCAAAAAATTTCTAGAAAACTTGTAAATTAAATTCCTTCAGTTCTTTAATAATGTTATTTCTTTCTGATTTCTTTTATTAATTTATTATATAAACACATTTAAAATCTTTTGCAGATTTTTAACAATTATATATACATAAAGATGCCCTATTCATAATATAAATTCACCTTAAAAAAGAATTCAAAATAATAAATATTTCACTATAAATTTAAAATTCATACCTCAACATCTTTAGCAAAATCTGCACCATTTGGTGGAGTTTCTTCAAGTAGCTAAAGTTAAAAGATAATAAACTTTAATATACATAGTACAATAAATAATAATTATCTGGGGAAATAAACAGACTTTAAAATATTTAACCAAGTATTCTAAAAATATATCCTCAAATTGACACTATTAAAATTTAATTCTGTAATTAAAGTATGCAAATATGACTTTGCATAAAGGTTAATTAAAATAGCTATCTATCTTAGAGTTTTTTCAAATGAATTTTTATTACAAAACTTTTAGAAATAAAAACACATTTTTTCACAGCAGTCTAAAAACTTAATAAAATTAATTAAGCAAGAAAAATATTAAAATTTCAACAGTTGGCTGAATGGTTGAAACCATAGATATAGTAATAAGACATTTTTTTTTTTTTTTTTTTTTTTTTTTTCGGGAAAAGTCACTCTAATGGCTGCCTTTCCCCGAGTAAATTACAATTCTGTAATTAAAGTATGCAAATATGACTTTGCATAAAGGTTAATTAAAATAGCTATCTATCTTAGAGTTTTTTCAAATGAATTTTTATTACAAAACTTTTAGAAATAAAAACACATTTTTTCACAGCAGTCTAAAAACTTAATAAAATTAATTAAGCAAGAAAAATATTAAAATTTCAACAGTTGGCTGAATGGTTGAAACCATAGATATAGTAATAAGACATTTTTTTTTTTTTTTCCGGGAAAAGTCACTCTAATGGCTGCCTTTCCCCGAGTAAATTACACACAGGAATACACACGGATAATTTAGTTAATAAAATGTATGAATAATTTATTTACTAAAGGTGAATGAAAAACTCCAGATACAGTTTCAAATTCATTTTTCTTTTTATTCTTTTTTTCAATACTCTCTAATGGCTGATTTTAGAACTTTTTTCGGCATCAAAATTTTTTGCTCAATAATATGGGGATGATAGATCTATATATATTACTATATCTATAGTTGAAACATATTAATTTTCAGAAATACTGAAATGCATATACTTTTAGAACTAGTTTTTAAAACATTATAAGTTAAATTAAGTAGATGCAAAATTCTTATTTTAATTTTTCAACTGATTTTTTTTCTTTTTATATAAAAGAAAATAAATAATAGTACCCAATAAACTTTCTTAGTGATATCTTTAATCCATGTTTGCTGATCTTCAGTCAATATATATGATTCCCTGTTAATGAAAAGTATAAAAGACAGTTATGAAATTACAGCATTGATAGAACAAGCTGAATACAAACATACCAAAGCACAAATTATGTTGATATGGTGAAACTATTACAATGATTTCTTGTCATATTCAAAATAGTGTAATATTTATTTTAGAGTTTTATAGCTTTATATATACATTTAAGAGATGTATTGAATAATACTTACAACTTGAATTTGACAGGTAAAGTCAGATATTGAAATAGAATGAGAAACTGCACAAGAACATATCTACGAAAGTGGCTGTCACTCAATTCTAACTCTAATAACTAAAAAGAGAAAAAAAATGAATATGCACATTATGTATGTTGTACTATTTAAAATAATATTAACTAGCTGAAAACTATAAAAGTATAACACGTTAAAAAGAAAAATATTTTAGAAAAAGTTGTAATTAATTAATTTATTTATTTTAAATATATTAACTACAATTAAAACTATAAAAGTGTAATAAGTTCTTTAAAAAACATTTCAGAAAAAGTATTTAAAAAAAATTTCCCCTCCTTCCCCCTTACTGTTCAATTATATTACCTACATTTAATTAATTATTTATTTTTAAAATCAAGGCTGTTTGTAATTAATTTGCTTTTAAGCCTGCAAGTGTTAATCAAATTTTTACAGAGGCAACCTAATATGAACTTCAAAATACCAAATTTGAATTTCCTGGAGTTATTTGATTTTACGTTAGGTAGAAAACAGTTACACATACAGATCAACCATGAAAAATTGGATTTTTGTATTCAAAACATGTCAAAACATATTAAACAAAAAGCCAAAGTTGTAAATAGAACTTCAAAATATACTTTGTTTACAATATGGGTATGAAAAATTAATTTTCTTTCATAAACAGTGTTCATTGCCATAGTAAAATGTAGCAAAGCATTTTCATCAATTACATTCAATAAAAAAGAACATTTAGCTTAACTTTGAGTAGCCCTGTATATTGTCTGTAAACTATATGCACATCAAACTGTGTACTTAAATTGAGTTTTATATGAAAAGCACCTAACACAAATTGAAATACACTTCCAGCAATTTCAAAATATAGCTCTAATATATCTAAATACTTTGGGTAACCCTGTAAACAAATAATGATGAATGATTTCCATACCACAATCTACACAAAACATGTCTTTATGCATATAAAAAAGAAATATATTAATTTCATTATGTTTTGAGCAGCCTACAGATGTTACACTATACATACCAGAAATTTCCCCCATAGATGTAATGTATTTTGATTCTCTTGGATGGCCCTGTACACAAACCATTTGCTTGAGATCTCAATGAAAAGTTTAGTGTAGCATCACTATATGACACAGAGTTTGGACACCAAGTTTGGACTTCCTGCTATTATTTGTTCTTGAGATATACTGATAACAGACACACACACACACAGAGAGAGAGACACACAGACTGTTTTTCAGATTCAGAGGATCTCAGAACGTGTAAATATAACAAAAACTCACTTTCGAAAATTTGACCCAAAAACAATACTTTTTCTACTATATAAATGAGGAAGAGAAAATAAAAAAAGGGATGATTATCTCCATAAAATTTGTTAAAAAAATAAATAAATAACATTATTTCTTTGTAATTTATTTATTTAAAGAAACATGTTTAGAATTTTATGTAGATTTAAAAATATTATCATATTATCAATATGCAAAAGATGCCCTATTCATAATATAGTGAAGCACCGTTTATACATTATTCAAGAGAATATTCTTAAAAAGCATAACTGAAAAAAACATCAAAACGAAAAAAAAAATTTAGCACATTGATTTTTATAATAAAAGTCATATAATATTAAAAATTTAATATATTTTAATAATTTCCTTTTTATCCTTTCGACTAAGATAATTTTTAAATGAAATTTAAAATAATTTAAAAAGGTAAAATAATAATGATAATTTTATACAGCTATTTTATGCACACACACATATTAAACTCTTTGAAAATCAATAAAATTCTTACCTTTAATTCTAGTTTAAACCTCCTGTTGATTGATTATATACAACTATATTCTTTTGACCATATATAATTGATACTGATATGGGAATATTCAATTTTTTTCGCTAATTGAATTCTGTTTAGTGCATTACTTTTGTCACCCCTTACAATTTCAATTTTATCATTTAAAGAGAAGGCATGAAAACGACATTTTTACTCACAATTAAAAGGAAAAAAAAAACACTATCCTCAACTGCTAATGTTTTAAAATATTTCCTTAAACCTCCTCATGCTATCAATTCGGATTCACTTTGTACTATAGTTCTAAGTAAAAGTAACCAAAAAGATAAGATAAGGGCATAGAGAGCATATTTTTATACTTTGGATTAAATTTCAAACTTGGAATTCATTAAATATATATATATATATGTGTAAAAGCAAAACTAAAATTTTCTCTTGTCATATAAAGGAAAGATTTTAGCAATAGAATACAATGGAATACTTTGAAACTGGAGTTAAAAAATGCATAAATGAGAAATATATAAAATAAAAGGACTTCCCTGTATAATGTGTACTGACAAATATTTTGCAAAAGGAAAAAAAAAAATCTCATTTGTGCATTTCAGCTCATTTTTTGTTCTGAAAACAGTAAACTTTTTGGCAATTTCATAAATTGATATACATGCTATTTATTGCTCATAGACATTCTAGCAGCAGTCTCTTAATGATGAAGCCTTTTTGTTATGCTGAGACAATATAGTTTTTATTCCATAACTCTATTAGAGATTCAACAAACTCTCTCACTCTCTTTTCTTTTTTTTTTAACAGGATGTATGTTTTGTGAAGAAAAAATATCATTTTGGGAAAAATTTAAATTTGGGGAAACTGTTTTAAACTTAAACCACTTCATTGTGTATTCTAACATATGATGAAATATTGTTTTTACATAATTTTTCATTGCATATTGATAAAATGTCATTTTTCTTTAATCAATTAATAAAATGAGTTTTTTTTTTTTTTTTTTTTTTTTTTTGGACGCATTAGCAATATTTTTGCAACCAATTGCCAAAACATGTAAACATTTTACTACTTAAAAAACAAAATTGTGCTTTTTTGAAAGCCTACAGCTGAAATGTTTGATAAATACACAAAATTTTTTGTCAAGAAATTTTTCAATGCAATATTCTTTTGGTCAAAGGCTGAAATACGAAATTATTTTGCCACTGATTGACAAAATTTACTTTTAATTGCAGCCAATTGCTTAATTATACTATAATTTTCCACTGCCAATTACTAAAATTACTAAAATAAACATTAACTCATCAGTAATTGGTGAAATTTTGCACATTTTTTTCAAAGATTTTTCTCAAAAATAATTATATTTTAACAAAAAAAAAAAAAAAAAAAATCAGCAAAATTCTCATTTTTTATAGAATTACTAAAATATGCTATTTTAGGTGGCTGATAAGAAAAAAAAAATGTTTATCTTTAAAAAAAAAAAAATATATATATATATATATATATATATTCTTTTTAATTGCCTTTTTTTTCTTGTTAACAAGCTCTCGCAGAGTTTCATGGGTCATGCACCGACAAACATAATCTTTTGAATAAAGATTTTTTTTTGCTTTGTGCTATTATGGTATTTTGTAGGCACTTAAAATTTGTCAATTTAAAGTAAGCCATTTTCAATTTGCCATAATAATTTGTAAGGTTTTATATTTATGTTTATTTAAATCCAGTTTAATGCAATAATTTTGAGTTTTTTCGAATCTTAATGATTTTTACAACTTCTTTCCCATATAAAATAATTTTAATATTGATAAACACTTTATGGTTACCATCTTTTTTATGGATTTCCATGTACCTATAGATTTTGCATTAACATTTAATTGTTTATATATATATATATATAAGCATAGTGTACAACTATCTTTATTTTAAATAAAAATAAATAAAATGTGGAGGTAGCGACCAATTCATTTTACACATGTGCGTGAGAGCACTTCCAGCTCACTTTAATACAATTTAGAAGAGAGAACAGGAAATTGCTGTGTGCGTTAAGACCTGTGTGGTCATATGTAACCTGTGTGGCTCCCTGAAAATACGTCGGGAGAAAATATTGCTTATTTACTTCATTATCTTCTATATTATGTTGTTTGTTTGTTTGTCTAGAATAAAAGTGAATGCCTACTCACGTCTCTAATGGACCTCTATTTAAACAACAAACTGATAGAAGAGCATGGTTGTAGATGAAATTTTGAAAACAAAACAAAACTTTAAAACGAAAGAATGTCGTGAAAACGAAAGTTGCTGCAAAGTATAAGTTTTAAAGAATTTTAATTCTTATTTGGAAAAAAAAAATGGATAAAGTGAACATTCCAGAATTGAATGGAACTAATTTTTTTGTATGGATGATGAAAATAAAAGCAGCCCTAGCTATAAAATGACTGGACTCTTTTATAACAACTGTGAAACCAGAAGGTCTGAATGGACAGATTTTCAAAAATGGGACAAAGTATTCGAATACAATGGCTTATATAAAATTGTCATCAGATGAACAAGCATTGCAGTTTTCTAATGAAGAAAATGTCAAAATATTACGGGAAAAAATAAAGAATACTTTCACCAGTCAAATAGAAGATCGAAGAATAGATACAGCAAACAAATCAAAGAATTTATAGATGAAATATAATGAGCCAGTAAATGACTACATCGCTTGATCGAAAGGAATAGCCATTAAATGTCAATCTCTGGGACTGGAGATTTCCATGATAGAACTGGTGTATTATACAGTCTGAGGACTGAGAGGAAATTTTGTGAAAATTAGAGAAGTTCTCAAAACGCAAAGACATAAAAGCATAGAAAACAAATTAGAGATTCTGCGAGAAGAGGAAGTCAATAATACAAATTTGTGCAACAAAGAAAATAGAGCAGAAGCATTCTATGTAAAAAAGAAGGGCCAGAATAAAAAATTATGTTACATATGCAGGTGCCTCAATCATCTAGCAAAGGATTGTTTCTATAAAAATAACAATGAAAGAACTTATAGCCCCTCATGTGGGCAGTATCAGGAAAAAAATAGTTCTGTATTTAGTGCTTCTTTTGATAATTCAGTGTGTGATAATGTGTTTATATTAGATTCAAGGGTCTTAAATCACATGGTAAAAGACCAGATATGGTTTGAAAACTTAACACCACAGATTAAAGGTGTACATATAGCAGGTAAGGATTCAAAAATTGTGTGTCATGGAACTGGAAGAGTCAGAGACAAAATTGTAAGTAGAAATTCTATTAACTTAGTTACTGAAAATGTTTGTTATGTACCAGAATTAAGATATAATTTATTACCTGTTACTTCTTTAATGGAAAAAGGGTGCCATATTAAATCTACTAAAAACTGTGTGTTAATTTTTGATATTAATAATAGATTAGTGACTAAAGCATATAAAAATAACAATAAACTTGAAATTCATTTAAAGCCTATTTCTAATAAAGAATGTAACATAATTAATTCTGTTGATTATGAAATGTTGCACAGTAGATTATGTCATTTGAATCTTAATTATATGATAAAAAATAAACATTGATTTTAATGTTGTAAATGATTCTAATTGTGAAATTTGTGGTATAAGTAAAGAATTAGAAAAACTCCTCCACCTGTTAACGTAGAACAAAGTTCTGAAATTCTAGAATTAATTCATGTATATTTGTGTGTGTGAGAGTATATCACACATATGTTTTATAAACTATTAATTTAATTTTACAAATTAAAAAAAGAGAGAAGTATAATTAAATAATAGAAATGTATTTTGAAATTTAGATAATTCACTTAATTAATGAAATAGAAATTCCCATTTTTTATGCAAACCAAAACTGTTATTATAATACACTTCATATTTGTTTCAATAAAAACGTAATGTCCTCTTTCTAAAATAAAGCAATATTTATATTAGGGATCTGAAAAGTAAATTTAATTCATAGTTTTCCCCTGAAAAGAATAAAACCATTATCCATTGCAATTTCATTAAGATTGTTTACTTTCATAATAATTATCAACGTAATTCTAACATATTTCTGTATAAATAAAACAAAAAGGAATTTCCATTAGCAATTTATAATGCTTCTATATTTTTATTCAAAATAAGCTATTAACATTTAATAGCTTTTCCATAAAACTTCTAACATATTTCTGTATAAATAAAACAAAAAGGAATTTCCATTAGCAATTTATAATGCTTCTATATTTTTATTCAAAATAAGCTATTAACATTTAATAGCTTTTCCATAAAACGGATGTGTTTCTAAAAATAGATATTTAATGATTTTTTAGCAGTCTAGCTGTTGTTGCAATATGATTACATTTTTGTCGTCTGCGGCTGTTCTTTGACTGACAGCTGGCATTTATTTTTTCAGTCAAATTCTTTTGTCTATCTTTAACGGTTAAATTATTTCCAAAAATTTTTTATTAATATATTCGTGAACAAAGAGGCAGTTTGGCATCCTTTTGGCATTATTTTAACCATGACAATTTTCAATTGGCAGGTTTTCTGGGGGGGGGGGGGGGGGCTTCACAAACGATTTCAACTCACTTCATTGGTGGCTTTTCCCTCATAAGGACTAAAAGAATCCTCATTGTTAGCCATCATCCCCCTCATCCCTAAATTTTATTTGGAGTTAGTAATAGTTTTAATTGGCTACACCATGTAATGACTGATGTTTTTGAAATGTCTACTACTTCTGCATTATGAAGACATTTAGATTGTTATTTGTGATTTTTGTGCTACATAACTAACAAGCCAGAGAAGTAATGTAGAGAACTTTGTTTTTTCTGTACGAGCATTTTTCTTACCCTTTAAACTGCTCACATAATGCATCTTGCAATGGAATTATACATCTGACTTACCTGAAGGAATCTGCAGTCTCATTTCTATAGTGTGGGCCCATTAATCCTATATCATTAGGGTGTACTAAATGTTTTCTGATAATAGTGGATGAATTTTCTGGCATGTACTTTACTTATTTTTGAAATGTAAAAATGAAGTATTTGAAACATTTTGTAACTTTAAGAGTAAATAATGAAAATTTAACTGGTAAAACAATCAAAGGGCTCAAGTCGGATAATGGCCTAGAATTTGTAAATGAAAAATTGCATAATTATCTTATTTATTCTGGTATATCACATGAAAAAACTTTTCCTTATAATTGAGAATCCAATGATAAGGCAGAGAGAGCCATCCGTATTTTATTAGAAAGAACTATAAGCATATTATATGAAAGTCAATTACCATTATATTTTTGGGCAGAAAGTACAAACTTTAGCACATAAATTTCTAATGTAACACCGTGTAAAGGAAAAGAAAAAATACTCCTTGAAATATGGACATGTAAAAAACCAAAATTTAAGAAAGTTTGGTTGCATATTTCCATATCCCTAAAATATTAAGAAATAAATTTGAAATCCCAGCAAAAAGTGGAATTTTTCTAGGTTACCCTCATCAACGTAAAGGATATAGAATTTATGATTTAGGAAATTAGAAAGTAATTGAAGAAAGATCAGTTAAATTTAATGAATCATGAAAAGGAAGTTCATTTTTTGAAAAAAATAACACTGTTTGGGATATTCACAAAATCTATAATACATCCCTGAAGGAGAGTGACAATAATCTAACAAAAAACAATGTATCTCATTTGCAAATCTCTGACGAGAAAAAAGAAGGAAACAATCATTTAAAACCATCAACATCGAGTAACAAACAGGGGGAAACAGGGAATGAAAATAAGATTGGATGTAATTTCAAATTGCGGAGAAGTAAGAGAATAAGAAATCAACAGATTTTGGCAAACTTTACAGAAAATGTTCCAAGTAATTATTTAGAAGCAAAAAGTGATATTAATTGGCATAATTGCGAAATTGGCAAATCGCAATGTAAAATGAAATGGATTCTTTAAATCAGCATAATGTTTGGGAAATCATTGTCAAACCAAATAACGTCAAATTGAGATTGTATGGTTTACCTCAATCAGGTAGGAATTGGTATTTGAAAATAAAATCCGAATTAGAAATATTAGGATTAGTTCAGTTAGCTTCAGATAATTGTATATTCATAAAAACTATAAAGATAATTTTCTTATTTTGTGTATTTATGTTGATGATTTGAGTATATTTTGTAATAATCAAGAAATATATGAAAATATTGTATCTAAAATTAAAAAGGTATTTGAGTTACATGAAAACAATAGGTCTAAATTCATAGGCATAGAAATTGTAAGAAATGGATAATGGTATCTATTTATCACAGTCACAATATATTGAATCATTATTATTTAAACATAATTTAGGTGAATGTAAAACTAAAAACCCCAATTGTTGAAGGAGAAGATAAAGGCTTACCAATCACAAACAGAATTATTGATGTAAATATATATCAAGAACTTATTGGTGAATCAGTGGTATCATCAGAAAAAATTTCAAGGAGGGGCGAAACCTGACAAAATATTTATTTTAATAGAATTCTGATAACAAAGTTTTAAAGTTAAAGGAAAAAATGTTTACTAGAATTTTCCAGGAGGAGGTAAGTGCCCCCACCCCCTTGCCCCGACACCCATGCAGTGAATTATTATACAGTAGAACCTCGATGCATTGTTTTTCACAGGGTATGTGAAAAAAAAAAAAAAAAAAAAAAAGATGGAAGCGGGAAAACGATGAATGTGGGTTAAAGTCAAAAGAAGAAGAAGACAATGTTTATGGATTAATGCACACAATGTACTGTAAAAGAAATAAATCAAAGTTGTAGAATATTAAGGTTTTTTTTTTTTTTTTTTTAATCAAAAATTTTATGTTGGGCTTTTTGTTCCTTTTATAAATTAAACAGGAATTTTCCAGATTTGCAACATTTTTCTGGTCCTTTTCTGCAATTCCATGTGCTTATATAAAATTTCGTGCATTTTTTAATGCCATAATTGAGTCATTGGCATAAAAATTATCCTCCGTTTCTTCGCCTGTCGTGAAACACGACAGTGTTTTTATATTAATTTAATTATTTTTCAATCATTTTAGCAAACCCAAATTATTAGATCGCATTTTATCCTAAATTTATTTAAGTTTCATTAGTTTCCCGTTCGCCCCTGTAAGTTTACTTCTCGGCGACGCGAAAAATTCTCTCAGTGCTTCTTCCTCATTTTTCCCCTCCTTCCAGCCGGTTTTGGAGGCTTGGTTTCGTCCTGCCGGGAGCGCGCGTTCTGATTGGCCGCTAGTGCCGTGACGTTTCGTCGCTCGCCGACCTGGGAGCTGAAAGACTTCTCTCTTCAGCACTTGGATAGCAGACCAGCCGGAGTTAACACGTTTTATCGGAGGTCGCCGCGCTTCGGCGCGTGCGGCCCACGTGCCTTTAGCGGCATCGCCGCACGGATATCTATGGATTTAATTTTAGTGTAAAATACGTAGTAATACTTAATATTTAAAAAAAAATAAGGCCATAATTTCATTCTTAAAGACTTTTGTAGACGGATTCCTGAACGTTTGCGTGCATTCGATGTTGTCGGAGACAGATGCATGTGGATTGTGTCATCCAGTCTCGTAGTCGTTGATAGAGTCCGGGAGATCTTCAAACTCCCAAATTAATTACCTTCACGAGAAAATATACACGCCATCAAGACAAATTATTCATATGTAAAAATATTCGGCGATAACTTTCCACCTTCAAATTACCGGCCCCACGATGCACATGGATATGGTTTGGAATTTCCCAGGAGCCAGATCGGCTAAGCTTTGGAAAAGACGGACCCACGGACGAACGTTCCAACCTTCCCTTTTCAAGACACAATAAAAATTATTTGGTATTGTATAGCCTATGGTGTTGTTGCTGTCTTCTTCTCAAGACCTTATGGTATGTACTTTTGTTTATATCATTTTTATTAAGTCTTCTCCGCGTGATCCTCTCCAGCGATGTTCATAATCACAGAACCTGGAGATCGATCATCAGTTTTGGACTATTCACTGAAACTTTCTAGATTCATCTAAGATCAATGTACAGTGAAGCTCTTGAACTTAAGTTTTGGTGATCGTCATAATTATAGTTTATGCATATTCAGTCTTTACCATAGAATACATTCTTAAAAATCACATTCTTATGTCGAGAGCAGCCACCATCCGCTCTACGACAATATGGTGCCGTGTTTAGTTTCGCACGAGGCATCACGCGTATATTTCATTCTTAAAAGTCACTTTATGGAAGAATAAACTGTATTTGACAAATTAATATTATATAAGCTGAACTATTCAGGAAAGAATTACTGAACAATATGTGGGTCCGATTTGGTTGTTTGCCGTTTTCCTCTCCAGCTGAAGTCTGTTGTGTTTTTTTTAAATCAACGCACGTGCATTACCCTCATGCTTCACCAATGTAGCATCCATTAATCGGAGGACGTTCCTGACAATGGACATGCCGG
Source organism: Salticus scenicus (assembly GCA_963930645.1). Lineage (NCBI taxonomy): Eukaryota > Metazoa > Arthropoda > Arachnida > Araneae > Salticidae > Salticus > Salticus scenicus. Next base: position 173,667,395 of record OZ005648.1, read on the forward strand.
ACAGATTTATACAATACTGAACTTCTTATGCAGTGTGAGCAAGGAGTGACTGCCATACAATATAGTTTAATTCCACAGTATTCGGCAAAATGTATCCTTTTTCAACAAAAATTCAGAATATAGTTCTCATAGATTTTTTTTCTCTCATAATTTTTTTTTCCCATTTTATCAATGGATGACTTATTGTTAGAACTGTGAACAGAAGAAAAGATAATGCAAATTTTAATGTGGAGCTGAGAGTTATACTTTTATATATATAAAATTTTTTTTGCTTTACCAATTTTGTTTAAATTCTCAAAGATTGCATTAGTGTCATCGTCCATGACGTACAGGTATAACTTCATATTATAGGTATACCAGTTTTATGCATTTATTGTTTTATTATTTACAGTTTGGCCAATAATTTTTGTTACATGTTATATGATATATGTGTGGTATCCATTTTATGATTTTTCTTGTTTTCAGTATTAAACTAGTATCATACATTTTTTTAGATTTTTCCAATACTTTTATATATCTATATATTTATATGTTCCTTTCTATTTTATTTTCATTACTAATCTAGGTACTTTGCATGTCGTATTTTATTATATGCAATGATGATGAAAGTTCGTCGTATTGAACTAGTATTAGGACAAATCTTATTTATCTTGTGTTAAATTATTGCATTTATTTTTTTTGAATTTACAAATGATTACATATGTTTTTTTTTAATTTCCTAATTTTCATGGTATATGTCTGTTTATTTATTTTTAATAATTCTCGAGTGGGAATTTTAGGTCATGAAATTTTTCTTTTCACTTACGATATTTATGCACATATGATATATCAATAAAGTAAATTTACACTAAAATATTCATCGCATTGGATGGATAGGAAGTATCTACATAAGTTTTATGTTATGTCTATTACATTTTTTTATCGCTTTCAAAAAAAAAAAAAAGAAAAAAAAAAAAGAAAAAAAAATTTATTTAATCTGGTTACACAAACAAGTCATTAACACTATTTGATATTTATTGCAATAGAATGACTCCTTATAAAAAAAAAAAAAAAAATTTTTTGAATTTTTTATGTTTTTTTTACATACACTGCAGTTTGGGTGTATATCAATTTGGTTTGCATAACACTTTCACAGTTTGTTTTACAGACTTAACTCAAACAGTTTATCTCACTTTGTACACATGTGATTTCATATAAACGTCAATTTTTTTCCACACGTCATTTTTTTTTAGCATTGTGTTTAGTGTCACATCTCATTTTGTTCATTTTCAAAACTTCATTTTTTTTTGCATTTTTCAAAACTTCAATTTATTTCTATAAATCTCCATATAACCTGCACACTATAATGCATTGGGTTAGGAGGCATCAATTTACATTTTCGATTCAAAACTATTTACATTCATTTAATTTTAGTTATGTTTTATTTAATTTACACACTTTGAGACTTGAGTTTATCTTGTTCTGTGTTGGATTTTAGACTTCAACTTGTTCAACTATGGTCAATAGTTTATTTTCACACTTTTTGGACAGCGTTTATTTTGGCGGCGTAAACGACTGTACCTTTCACAATGGATACACTTTACACATTTTCACTCACATTCACCAATTGTTTTGGAGGAGGCAATTTGGTGGTGAGATTTCATAGATTGTTACGGGTTGACTTCTGTTTTCTTTCATGATTCTTGATTTGCTTTTGTCTATTTATCTAATAGGTGAATTTTATTTCATCATTTATTACATACACGTTAATTTTCGTTCATTGCTTCAGTTTTTTTTTTTTTACCATTCAGGTGCTCTTGTTTACATTATTTTAATAGCTCTTCATGTGGTTCTCCTTTCCTGCACTCATTGGCAACCCATTGATGGGAATGACGGTTCCTGTTTATGGACAATACACGATGGTACTGCTGGACAGACCTATGCGGTATTGTGTCATTCGTGCAGTTTAGGCAGTGACCACCGTTTAATATTGTTAACATACATTTTTTTTATTCATTTCAATAGTTTTTATTTTTTTTTATAGCCTTAGGGTGTTTTATTTTTGTTATTTACTTTTATAGGGGAATTATATCCCTTCTCACTTACACATTAATATTCACACATTCAATAGTTGTCTTATTTAATTGCTATATACAATTAAATTTTCTCTTGTTTGATTCATATGTGGTTTGCAATGTTCAATTTGTTTTGTTTGTTTTATTCACATATTTTCATTACTGGTTACACTCTTCAATAGTTTTACTTACTCTACATTTTTGTGCATTTGCATTCTCACAGTGAGTCAACTTGTTGATTTAATTTTTGTATTATTCTTCATACTATGTTATTTTTTTACATGACTTTCATATATACACATCCACACTTTTTAACTTTATTTTTGAGATGGTGTTCACTTTTCACACTTCACACATCCTTATAATAGGTTGTTTGCTCATGATCAATAGAGTTATTCATGTTATAGATATAAAATTTTTTTTTCTCTCACGTATTACTTTACACTTATATTTGTTTTTTTATAACAAACATATATTTTATCACGTGGCCTGGCAAAATAGTTTGCAGGTAGTTTCGCATTTATACACAACTTAACTGTTTTTGTTTCTCTATGTTATTCAATTCATTTTTCTACTCGTATGATATATTCAATAGCCATACTATGTATACACAATTTCCTAAGTACACTTACACATTCTCATTTCATTTTTGGCTTTGGGTTGATTACACGTCACACAATTTAACCCAAATGTAGATTCACATAACCAATAGTTTTTTTAATGTGACATTTTTTTTTATTGTTTATTTTTTTACCTTTCATACCAAATTATTCAAGTGTACCTCATTGTTAGATGTTACACTTTGCTTAAGGGATGGTTTAGTTTACCATTGTTTCCATACAGTAGTTTTCTGAACTTTTCAAAAATCTTTATTTTCACAATGTGTTGTTATTTTTTTGTATTCAACAATAGTCATTTTGTTTCTACATGATTATCACACTTACACTTACACACTTTTCCATGTTATTAGTTTTAGTGGGTGTTCAATTGTTTACACTCAACATAACCTCATACAATTTTATTTCTGTATAATCAATAGATTTACTCGGATTAGCTATGTGACAGGTTGTTTTGCTGCACTCTCATCACAATTACTCACATACTATTTTAAATTTATATATCTTTTAAGACACATAAATGTACATGTTGTCTGGTAATTTTTTTTGGAGTACAATATACAGAATGAAACAAAACTTATTTGTTTTTGTGTTCAAATTTTCATTTTTCTTATTTACATTTTGAATATACATAAAAATGATACTTCCATACTCACATTATTGCATTTACATTTACAATAGTTTTTTAGTAATTGTATTCTGCGTATGTATATATGCAATTTTTTATTTTTTTTGTTATATATTATTTTTGTTAATAAAAAAAAATGTATTTTTTTATATGTGCATTGAACAATTTGAACTCTCTATATCTTTGGGAGAATTTTAAAATTTTAAATATTTATCATTTTTATGTAAGGCTATGCAAATTATGCATATTGACTACCATGGTAGCTATATCATCAGCAAGTACTGATTCAAGGCCTGTATTGATGTATTGACTAGAGACATGTTTTTCTGCCATAGCATTAATGCTCACTTTAATTTCACATAGTCGACTATATACAGAAAAAGATTTAAATCGTGGCAGATATTTATAAATAATACTTATGAGTTATATATTTTTTTTAATGGTGAGATATCTCCTTAGCGAGAGATAATATTTTTTTTTACGATTGCTGTTTTAAGTGTTCTCATTCTTTTGTAGCATTCATTTATGTACCCTTCCCATTGTTTTAAAATTCTAACAATAGTAATAATAATTCTGACTTACCTAAAATTTTCTCTTTTGGTAGCATCGAGATGGTATCTTCTGCAGGGATACAGTCCTGATGCTTGCCATTCCCTCCTCGTCAGTCTGGGAACATTCCGGACCCTGTTCTTGAACTGATGATTTTTTTTTATATTTTTTTTTACCAATACTTGTTTTTTTAAGTTACATGTTTCTTTGTTGGTTAACTTATTTCTAATATTGAACATCAACTCATTCAATGATAACAGTAGTATCTTCAACATTTAGCAGTTGTGACTCAAAATGATATTTCATATAAAATTTTTTTTAAAAGTAAGGTTGTAGTAACTACTCATGAACTTTAAATTTTTTTGTTTTTTTCACTACAAAGCTTTTTTTTTTTTTCTTCAACAATGTTTATTTTAAAATCTATCATTATTTACTTTACATTTTCTTTTACAGCAGGACATGTAAATTTATTGATTTGATCATTACATGCAATCAGCATATGTAAATTCAGTTACTATTTGTGTAACGTTATTTTATATGTAAATTATAATGAGAACACAGACATCTGTAGTTGTAAAAATAGCTTTATTTTTATTTTTCATACAAACATGGATACTCACCTACTTCATGTAAAACATCAAGCTCTGTCAGCAAAAAGATGTTGAATTTTTAACAGACATGCTGTGTGTCTTCCTGTAACCCTCTGTAGGGGACAGTTCTGTGGCCGTCTGATCCATTGTCTTTGCATCATCTCCTCTTGGTCCTTTTTCCACCTGGTGCTTTAATTTTTTTTTCAAATCCCTTTTTCGGGGAGTGTGTCGTGAAACACGACAGTGTTTTTATATTAATTTAATTATTTTTCAATCATTTTAGCAAACCCAAATTATTAGATCGCATTTTATCCTAAATTTATTTAAGTTTCATTAGTTTCCCGTTCGCCCCTGTAAGTTTACTTCTCGGCGACGCGAAAAATTCTCTCAGTGCTTCTTCCTCATTTTTCCCCTCCTTCCAGCCGGTTTTGGAGGCTTGGTTTCGTCCTGCCGGGAGCGCGCGTTCTGATTGGCCGCTAGTGCCGTGACGTTTCGTCGCTCGCCGACCTGGGAGCTGAAAGACTTCTCTCTTCAGCACTTGGATAGCAGACCAGCCGGAGTTAACACGTTTTATCGGAGGTCGCCGCGCTTCGGCGCGTGCGGCCCACGTGCCTTTAGCGGCATCGCCGCACGGATATCTATGGATTTAATTTTAGTGTAAAATACGTAGTAATACTTAATATTTAAAAAAAAATAAGGCCATAATTTCATTCTTAAAGACTTTTGTAGACGGATTCCTGAACGTTTGCGTGCATTCGATGTTGTCGGAGACAGATGCATGTGGATTGTGTCATCCAGTCTCGTAGTCGTTGATAGAGTCCGGGAGATCTTCAAACTCCCAAATTAATTACCTTCACGAGAAAATATACACGCCATCAAGACAAATTATTCATATGTAAAAATATTCGGCGATAACTTTCCACCTTCAAATTACCGGCCCCACGATGCACATGGATATGGTTTGGAATTTCCCAGGAGCCAGATCGGCTAAGCTTTGGAAAAGACGGACCCACGGACGAACGTTCCAACCTTCCCTTTTCAAGACACAATAAAAATTATTTGGTATTGTATAGCCTATGGTGTTGTTGCTGTCTTCTTCTCAAGACCTTATGGTATGTACTTTTGTTTATATCATTTTTATTAAGTCTTCTCCGCGTGATCCTCTCCAGCGATGTTCATAATCACAGAACCTGGAGATCGATCATCAGTTTTGGACTATTCACTGAAACTTTCTAGATTCATCTAAGATCAATGTACAGTGAAGCTCTTGAACTTAAGTTTTGGTGATCGTCATAATTATAGTTTATGCATATTCAGTCTTTACCATAGAATACATTCTTAAAAAATCACATTCTTATGTCGAGAGCAGCCACCATCCGCTCTACGACATTCGCCATTATTTTCATTTTTTGAAATCACACATTTCTTCTATGCTTAAGATACCACATGTCACAACGTCTTGGTTAATGCAAATATTATATCTAAATTTTGTATCAGACGCATCCTTTGCTACACGCAACCACTCTTCATCTGCATTACCAGCATCATGGTATTCTTCATTTTCTTGCCCTTCTGATTGGTATTCTTTTTGCACATAACCGCATTTCACGAAACAATTTTCAGGATTATTAAAGAGGTTATACTTCCTGAAATGCTGAAATTAGAAAATAAATAGATGGTCAGAGACATGGCAACACAATTTTGATACTCCATGGAAATGGGGAAAAGAGATTTTAGGATGAAAGAAGTAATTCCAGTTTGTGTATGCCATATAGAACCATTTAACCTTCAGAAGAAAATTTTTACAAGGTTATGAGAAAAATTTTACAACGGTGAATGAGGGAAAACGACTTTCTGAGGCACGATACATGCAGGTTTTGTTAACATTATTTAAATACAATTTGTGCAGGGACCATAAAAGTAAAACGATCAATGTGGGAATGATAGGTCGGGATTTCACTGTATTTATCTAATAGAACACATCCAGATATAGCATTTGTAACTACTTATTTGTCATAGTTTAATCATAAGTCTGAAAAAAGACATTATACACTTGCTAAGAGGGTTCTAATGTATTTGAAAAGTACAAAAGATAAAAAATTACTTTACAGCAAGGAATTTGGGTATCTAAATGCAAGTTCTGATGCAAGTTGGGGAAACATGGAAAATGGTAAATCATTTTCTGTTGGAATAATTTTATTGTGTAACTCATTAATTTCATGGAAATGCCATAAACAAAAAAGTGTTAGTCTTTCTACCTGTGAAGCTGAACTATTTGCTATTTCTGAAATTTGTAAGGATATAATTCGATTGGTAAATTTGTTACTTGAATTAGATTGTAAAAATTTTATAAATAATACTGTACTATTAAGTTCTGACAGTCAAGCAGCTATACAGTGAATCAAATGTGCAAGATCATCTAATAAATCCAGGCACATGAATTTAAGATTCCACTTTATTAAGGACTTATTAAAAGAAAATGTTATTGAATTAAGCTATATTCAAACAGAACTTTTAATTTCTGATTTTTTGATAAAAGCAGTTAATGAAGAATAGAGTATTCAGTGGAAAAAATTTCATTAATTTCTTAATTTTATGTATTTTTATGTTTATTTTATATTATGTTATGTATGTTATATATATCTTTATGTTTTACTTTGTGTATAGATTTAAATGTATCACTCGCAGGAGGAGTGTGTTGGAGGTAGAGACCGATTCATTTCATGCATGCACATAAGAACACCTCCAGCCCACTCCTAATGCAACTTAGAAGAGAGAAGAGGAGATTGCTGTGTGTATTGAGACCAGTGTGATCATATGTAACCTGTGTGGCTCCCTGAAAATATTCAGGAAGAAAATATTGCTTATTTGCTTCATTATCTCCTATGTTATGTCATGTGTTTGTCTAGAATAAAAGTGAATGTCTACTCACGTCTCTAATAGGACCTCTATTTAAACAACACAAAATATTTTTTTTTAGATTGTCAAATAAAATGAATGGCATCATAACTTTCATAAGAATACAAAATCCAATATTTAACTGCTATCATGTGACAGTTTCAAAAATGTAAAGAAAAAAAAATACTCTTGTTTAAGACCTCTCAAGTTGAAAAAAATATCCTCACTTAACTTGAAAAATCAATGGAAAATAATAGAAAATAATTAAATAAAAATATTCAAATTCAAAAATCGAAAAAATATTTATGGCTTGCACCTCCTACATGGCCCAAGCTATTTCACTGCCAAGCTTTATAGCAGCTCAGTGATCAATGGCCTTAACTCCAGAGTGCACACAGATAATGTACACTTTCTTGCATGCAGAAAGTGTTTCGTAAATAAGCAGGTAGTTCCTAATTGACAGATGCACAATATTCAATGAATATTCTCGAATACGAAACATTTTAATATAACTGTCACCCTTACCACAAAAGTCAAGTAAGCAACATCATAGTATACATTACAAAGCAGGCACGCTTTATTGCACAATCTCTCAAGGAAAGATGCTCAACTCAAATCTGAATACAAAATAACTACTTAAGGATGGCTCTCCTCCTTTTGTTGTTTCAGTAGTGATTTGGAGAAGATTCAAGACAATTCAATACTTAAGAAACCTATGGAGCATTCTAAAAAAGAGCTTCATTTCTATTTGATTATCTTGATCTACTTTTTGTGTGCACAACAATAGATACATAGTGCAGGATACGGGTTTTAAGTTTTAATCATTCACAACATTTTGTTAAATTTACATAAATATCTGTTTAAAAAATGGCGGAAAAAATTATTCTAAATTTTTTGAATGACTAATATGTTTTTAAGGATGTACTTAATAATCCAATTTCCCATATAAACTATCCCTCCCCTTTTCATTTTGTCTTAATGAGGTTTTACTGAATTGATAATAATCATCAATTAAAACTGATCAACAGAAACAATATAAAATTAACCAATGTATATGACACAAAATTAATTAATTTGTTTAGTTTTATAGCTGCATCATACACAAAAAATAAAATACTTTTGTATAATAAATGTTTAAGAAAATAATAATAATAATTGAACTATAAATTACCTTAGGACTAGTGAGATATTTTGCAAAATATACACATGAACCAGCAGATGTTGGTAATTTTGCTTGTTTCCATTTAGATGAATTCGCATCATCTGATTTAAAGCTTCCAAAAACTGTAAGTACTTCAGAGGTACACTAGAAAATAAAATAATTTTTCTATAAACTATTATTTTTAAACTTGTAATTACACAAAAAACAAAATAAATAATTAAAGTATAAATAAAGGACTAATTTCAAACATTTAAAAACTTTTAAAATACCTTAAAATCCTTTAAAATGCAGCACTATTATACATTGTGACACGCATTGCAGTCGTCTTCAGATGTTTAGATTTTGCCGCTTATTGACTATCATTGCCACAGGACTCATTTTCGGCTCTTTCGCTTACAATACCTGGAGAGTGGCAACAGCTGATAAACACTTAAATATAACAGATCCTCTACCTCATTATCCCGTACTCATACCAATAACCCTATAAACCCTAATACCATAACTACTAAAATCGCGCATTACAACTCCCATAAGTATGCTTTAAAACATGAAGCCTTTGAGACCCTAACATCTAACTCTACTGTTAATGAATGAGAGCGCAACACAATACCTGGAGAGTGGCAACAGCTGATAAAAAGGAAGACACGTAAGGATGACATCACCAGCAAAAGAGCCGAAGATGAGTCCAATGGCGATGATGGTCAATAAGCAGCAAAATCTAAACATCTGAAGACGACCGCAATGTGTGTCGAAATATATAATACTGCTGCCTTTTAAAGGATTTTAAGGTATTTTAAAAGTTTTTAAATGTTCAAAATAAATAAATAAAATAAAAGACTTTATCTTCTTGCAATTAAAAAAAAATAATAATAGTCCCCATGGCCGAATTTAGGTGACACAGCGACATTGTTGCAGAAAAGAAATTGTCACTTGTAGAAAGATTTGCCCATAAAAATAAATAATTAAAAAAAACAAAAAATAAATTTCAGTAGAAAATTGAAACTATGTCTTATATTTATTAAGAATTCCTCAACAGTCTACTAATAATATAGATTTCTTTATAATTATATGTACATATTATGCGTAAATAAGAAAATATGTCAATATTGTCTTATAGAAATGGTTTGCAGTAAAGGTCTCGTAAAAATATTTTGTCAAAGGGATAATAGTAATTAAAAAGTTATAAATTAAAGAATTGGTGTACAATAAATATTTAAACATACAAGTTTCTTTACAATACCATAAAATAAAGGGAAGCATTACTGGTTTTGAAAGAATGTGGTCTTTCTTCTTCAGGTGCAAAAAACATATGCTACTACCTAGGAGGCAAAAGCAAGACTGAAAGATAGGAAAAATCTCAAGGGGAAGGAGCAACACAACCAGCCAATAAAATAGTTGTATGCCACAACCAAACAGAAGGGGACATAACAAAAAATGGAGACAAAAGAAAGAAACATGCACACACAAAAAACAAAACAAAAGGATTTTATTATTATTATTAGTAGTAGTAGTTACTAATAGTAATAATTTATTTTTATTTAACTTATTTTCTATATACTAATTAATTTTTTCTATTTTTATTTTATTTTACGATTTATAATTTCATTACATTATTAAACAAAAAGAAAGAAAAATAGTTAATGGAATTAAACAAGTTTTTCTAAGTTGAAGACAACAAAGTGAAAGCAGATTTTTCATTAACAATTTTATCATGATTAAGAGAGACAGCTAAATTTTTCAGGAAATCTAACTCAGAAGCACGTTTGGCATTAAAGATAATTTTGGCTTCCTAAAAATTAAAATTATGGTCAGATTCCCAACAATGTTTCACAATGGAAGGTTTAGAAATTTCTTGCTTAGTGAAATACCGTGAATGCTCACATAAATGATATTCAAGATTTCTTTTAAGCTAGCCTATTTATGTAAGACAAATCGCAATTATTACAAGAGATGCTAAAGGTATTTCACTTATGAAGCTCGGGAACAGAAGATTTAGTAGAAGGGAATTGAAGTTTATTAACATTGAGATTTGCACGAAAATTAAACCATTTAAAAATTCTGGATAACGTAAAACATGAGGGAGGATAAAAAGGCAAGACAACAAGGTTATCAGATTTAATTAGGTTAACCTACTCATGGTACTGACAACTCTAAGTTTGTTGAAATCAGAGGGTAAAAGGGAAACATAGACATCAAGAGGGTTCTATGGGGAGTCATGCTTCCCCGCCTCCAAATAGACACTTTAAAATTTAAAAAAAAGTTTCATTCTTCACTACTGAAACAAACTAGGAAGTCAGTCTCTGCCCCCCCCCCCCCCCCCCCACAAAAACAAAAAAAAAGAAAAGAAAAAAACATCTTAATCCCCTGCAGATTATGTTTCTGGTTAAGCCAGTGTAACTATAATTCTATAAAGTTTTAATCCAAACTCAATTTTCCAGATTGTACAGTCCCCATGTTCACCTAGTAGCAAAATTTCATGTATTTATCAGTAGCAAAACAAAATTTATTTGCAATCCAAGAATGCTTGACCAAGTCTGGCATCACAAGAAATATTAGTACTTCATTAAAACAAATTTGCATCTACAATAAATAAATAAAAATAAGAAACTACAATAAGTATAGTAATTCAGATACACAATGCAAATTCTATTAGTATATTTAAGCTTAACATTTCTTTCTGAGCTGTTAAAATATTTTGCAAAGTCTACAACAATCTGCAACACATACTGCCAAGCTGCACTATTTCTGGTACAGGGTTAGTTAACCACTTGACTATGGCTACGTACGATGCGTACGTAGTTTGTACTACGTGTGTAACGACGGCTCCATAAGTAGTGTCCTCCTATCACTATACACAAAAGAGAATTATATTGTTGCTAGGGCAATAAAGTTTTCTTATGTCTTGTAGTGGAGATATGATGCTTTTTTCCACCTGGATCACATGAACACTTTGAGCCAAGAGCATATCGGAAACATTCACTCCAAGGAGGGGCGATAGAACTGATTATCTACGAAGATTTTTTTTGTCTTTTTGTTGCTTTGTTAGTGTTTAGAGTAAGTGCGTGTTTTCGTTAGTGATTTATAAATTTTAGACCATAGGAGTGTTTTTGTTTTGAATTTTATTTAAGAATGTGAATGAAATATGGATGACGAATATAGTAGTGTGTTAGAATTTATTCCAGATGAAGATAAAAATGAGTCGAGCGATTCTGAGTTCTCCAATATAAGTAATATCGAAATTGAAACAAGATCGGAAGATGGGTCTTATGACTTGTAGCGGAGTAACATAGAGTGCGAGCATCAATTTATTATTTTGCATTTTGTATCTGCGCGTCTCCTAGAATTGTCTTTGCTTTCCTGCAAACCCTGGTAGTGGGAAGTTGTCCACTTCTTTTGATGACGTACTCAAGTGGTTAATTAACAAAATGAAAGTAAAATTAATAGAAACTTACGTTGGTAAAGTGACGCCATTGCATTTTATTATAACATGAGTTTGGACACCGAAAAAAGTCTTGAAGAGACCAAAACTTCTGATATAAATTTTTGTCAGCAACAATTGGGCTAAAAATTAAAAAAAAAAAAAAAAATTACACATAGCTATCATAAAAAAGTACATAAATCAAGACTCATTGTGCCTAAATAGAATTTATTTTTCACATGAAAATCTACATGTAAAATCTACTTATTGTGTAGTTTATAAAACTAAGAGTAAAATATCTACAAATGTTTTCATGTCTTAAAAAAAAGAAAGAAAGAAAGAAAAAAAAGAAAATTAAATAAACAAAAAAATTGTGAAAGAAAATGTTAAAAATTATGTACAATGAATTCAATTAAATAATTTCAGATTCAGTGGATAGTTAATACATAATAAATTTATATTATAGTGACTTACAGATCATGTTACAGGAATTCACTCACTGAGTAAATATAATTTTGAACTATGACTATTTTAAGTATAAATCAAAACTAAGATCTAACATTGAATATAAGGAGATAATATATGAATTTAGTAATAATAATAATAATGCTTCAACCTGCTCATACCTTACTTTAACAAAAAATGAAAAAAAAAAAAAAAAAGAAGAAGAAATTTTATAGGCAGGTTTTTTTTATGTACCTTTTGGCATTTACTAGCCCAGATATTACATTTACTGTTAGCTATTTAGCACTGGATAACTGCAAAACAAGGTATTGCAATGTCAAAAGAAACTAAAAATTATCGTTTAAGATATAAGACACCCATTAACAAATAATAGGTTTTTCATGATTGGGCATGTGACATAGATTATAAAAAGCACTTGCAGGAAATCCAATCAGCTGGGAAGCTCATAAACAAAACACAATTGCTTTATCGAGTAGTATAGTAGAATATTTAAGCCTCTGAGTTATTACTTAACAAACAATTTATATCAAAAGAGGAAATAAATTCCTTTCAAATGCACAGGTATTATATTGTAATGACTTCAGACTAATGACTTTAAGACTCATGAGAGGGCGCTGTTTGTTCAGCTCGGTGAAAGACTTTCGAATTGAAGAGAGACTTTAGTTGTGAGTTTGTTTTGGTAAAGAAATGATGCCACGCCGAGAATAGCGGGTGCCTGGATTGAGTGCCGTTCATGTTTATTTTTTTTGGTCCAAAGATTATCGACCATTTATGCAATATGTCTTACGTGTTTTCGTTTATTTTTATGTATGAGTGTTTGTGTCGTAGAGTGTTTGTAAATGAGAAATAAAAAAAATATTTCTCTAAATAAAAGCAATCTTCTCTTGATGATTACAAGAATACGATACATCACAGTCTAGTGATATGGTGGCAGCTCAAGGAATACGTCCGACGCTACAAAGAATTCACGTTACTAAAGGGGTAAGTGCCTTTATGTATGAAACAGTGCCTTGATTTAAAAATAATATAATAAATACCTCAGTCCTCAGTTCTTGTATTAGAACGTGAGAAAATATTCTTTTTTTAAAAAGGGTACTTTAATTTAGATTATGTATTTAAATCATGAATTATATAGCACTGCTTGTCCCTATTCATTTAGTAAAAGTATTATTTAAAGATAAATTATTATTGTAGAGAAAAATATGTATTATTAACCTGATTCATCCGTTGTTTAAAAGAAATAAAAAAGAAGGAAATCTTTCGTTTTTTTGTCGATGTGTTTCGAAAAAAAATAAATAAATAAAGTTGATGAATCAGTGAAAAATAAATGAATATATATGTTTTTTCTTTTGTTTAATGGTATAATAATAATAAAAACTTACTGTAGAATAAGTACATTTTGAAAAGAATTTCGGTTTTAACGGAATTGCAAATTTGAGAACAGATTTTAAAAAAGTACCTGTTCTGTATTTTATGGAAGAATAAATATTCTTGTTTAGTAATCTGTGGTTTAGAGTTTTGAAAAATAAAAAAGAATGTATTTATTATAGAATTAAAAAGAAAAATGTTGAATGATTCATATTAATGTGCATTTCAGGTCATTTTTATTTCTGATATTTTATTGGATTTATTCTGTCTCTTTTTACTGATTTGGTATTTCTTTGCTTAATAATACAAAAATAAATGGGTAAATAAAGAGTGAATGAAGGATAAAAATAAAAAAAAATTAGTTTCGATTTCATGTAAAATGAATTTGTTCGTGTTTGGAACAAAATATTTTCGTTTCGATATTCGATTTGAAGTAAAATAGTAGTTTCTGTTTCAAATGAAGTGTTTAACGATTAGATGTTCATTTTAGTTATTAATATTAATTACTATGGTAATTTATGTTACTTAAATCCAATTTCGATTGAACTTACTTTTTTTTTGATAAAGCAAAAGAGTTTCGATTTGAAAACGAAACTGTTGTGTGTTTTTTTTTGTTTGGGTTTGAAGAAAAATATTGATTATTCTGTTTCCTGAGAAATATGTGTGCAAAAAGAATCAAATAGTTTTGCAAATAAATTAATTTATTTCTGTTTTGAATTGAAATAATGATTGTGTAGGAAACAAGTAGTATGAGAACATACTTGGTTTAAAATATTATTTTGAATATTATTTTTGAATATATGATTTATTTAATAAAAGAAATTTCTGTGATTAAAATTTTTCATGTATTCTGTTCTTTAACAGGAAAAGTGTTGGCTTTTTTTTTATGAAAGAAATATATATATTAAAAAAAAAAGTGTTCTCTTAAATAGAGAAAAATATTAAGATACCATTAATTGGGTTTGATATTATTATTTTTTAATTAATTACAAAGCTTAATTACCCTCATTATCTTATTTTATTTGTGTGTTTGATTGATTTTTGGAAAAAAAAGGGGTAATAAAAAAAAAAAAAAAAGAAAATAATAATTTTTCTAATTATTTTATTTGTTTATATTTTATTATCGTTTTGAGAGCATTCTGGTTTTGTTTGGGGTTTACAAACATGGCATTTTTAGCTAAAGCTCGAAAACATGAATTGGTTCAAATTTGTGAGGAAATCGGTGTCGAAGTAGATACTTCCAGTAGAGTTATTGACATCAAGAAATTAATTTTATCTAGCAAGTCCTATAATGAGGAAGAAGTAAAATTAATATTGGAAAGGCTTCTTGAAGATAAAAAACTACAAGAAGAAGAGAGAATAAGACTAGAAGAAAGAGAGGAAAGAAGGACCCGAGAAACTCAACAATATGAACTTGAATTAAAGAAACTGGAAATTTCAAAAGAAAATCCTGAAAGAATATTAGAACCAGAAACATTGGCTGAATCGGTTCCAAGAATACAGTTAACCCAAATTACCCCAAGATTTGATGAAAAACATGATGAAATGGGTTTATACTTAATAAACTTCGAAAGAAGAGCGGAGATGGCACGAGTTCCAAAAAAAGATTGGGTGGCCTACCTGTTAGCAGTTTTACCGCCAGAACTTTCCAATATGTTGGCCAGAGAGTCGCCAACCGATGCGACAAATTATGATTTTGTTAAAAATATCATTATGAGAAAATATAAATTAAATAGTGAAAAACTGAAACAATGTTTTTATAAGCACCACAAATCGTCCGAAAAATCTTGGAGAAATTATGCCCAAGAGCTCTCTAGTTATTTTACGGAATGGCTCACAGAATTAAAGATAGAGAATTTCCAACAGCTGAAAGACCTAATAGTGACTGAGCAGTTGAAGTTTCGAGTGCCTGCTGATGTAAGAGATCATTTCTTAGAAAACTGGCTTACATTCATGACACCTATGGACTTAGCTGAAAAACTAGATGAATTTGAAAGTATTAGAGAAAGCTTCAAAAAGAGGGATTTGCCCAAAAGGAACTTTTCCAACTTTCGTAACCAAAGTGGAAACTTTTGTGATAAGTCTGGGGAAAATAGTAAAGATGTCAAGCCGAAATTTCATGTAAAACAAGAAACATCCCAGGAACGTCAGAGAAATACAGAATTTGATTAAAGAAAAATTGCTCGTTGCTATGAATGTGGTTCTCCTAATCATCTTAGACCTCAGTGTGATAAATTAAAGAAAAAGGAAGAATTTATCTCACATATTATAGCTGAGGCAGGTTCTGATAAATCAATGACACCTTATACTAGTATAGGTAAAGTGAATGGTGTTGAGATGAAGATAATTCGAGACACGGGTGCTTCATGTGATTTGATCAGCAGCAAGTACGTGAAACCACATATGTACACAAATGAGAAAGTGTACATTAGAAATCCATTAGAAGTGGATCCTGTTTGTCTACCACTTGCAGAAATTGAATTGGATTGTAAAATGGGACACTTAAAAACTAAAGCAGCTGTCCTACAAAATTCTTTTTATGGTGACAAGTATTTGTTAGGAAATAAAACTGCTGCAATGTTCAAAAATTGCAAATCAAAAGAAAATGTACAAGTGTCTAAGTTAAATTCTGTACAAACAAGGAATTCTAAGAAATTTTTAAGAATGAAGAAAAATATTCAAAATAAAGATTTTGCCCATTTTAACCAAAAGTTGATTGAAAGGAAATCTGCAGATGAAAAGAAAACCGAAGAGGTAGAAGAAATCCTGCCAGAATTTTCATGGCCAGAACTCAATAAAACCTCTCCAAAAGAGTTTGTTGAAGAACTGCAGGATATAAAAGAAAATAAAAATAGAATAGAAAATGAAGTTGTTCTTAAAGAGAAAATAAATTTTGACCATCTCAAATCTGAAAATTTCAGATTATTAAATGAAATAATATGTTTGAAAGGGGAGATGGAAGAAAAGAAAATTAAAGAACAAGAACTGTCTCTTGAAAATAAAAAACTTACTGAAAGGTTGGAACATACTACGAAAAATATTTCGGAACTGAATAATGCCTTAAAAGACCTTAAACAGAAAAATGAAGACTCTAATTTTGTGATGGAAAAACTAAAAGCAGAAATAGAGGCTTATCTAAATAAAAAATGCTTAGAATATGAAAAGCAGATAAATAAAGAAATTCAAGAGAAAGAAAAGTTTGAAAATCAGTTAAAAACTCTTCGCCTTGATTCACTAAGTGAAAAGAAGAATTATCTAAATCAGTTAGAAATTCTGAATGTTGAAAAGAATAATTACAAACAAGAACTGGAAAATACGAAAATTGAAAATCTTAAGCTGTCTAATGAAATTAACATAATGAAAGAAGAACTCTTAAGAATGAAAGGTAAAGAAAATGAAATTTGTCTTAAAAATGAAAAACTTGTTGAAGAAAGAAATGAAATTACTATAATTAATTCCAAATTAGATTACCTGTTTAATATTCTTGAAGAAAAGAAAAAATTTCTAATGATAAATTGGATCAGTTGACAGCTGAATTGCAGAAGAATAAATTAGAACTTATGCTATTATCTGGAAAATGCTTAACTTATGAAAAACAATTGAAGGAACAAAATCATTTGAAAGAAATGCTTTCTGTGACTACCTTGAGTACATTCAAGCTCATGAACAATGTACCAAAAGATTCTAGTCAACTAATGGCAAATTCATTGAATGACAGTGAAAAGTGTCCAGTGCCATATAGTGAGAGAGTCGCCAATTTTCCTAAAACAAGGAAAAAACATGTAAAAGACATTTCCTTCAAGATGAGTGTTACTAAATTGCACATTAAATCTTTTAAATGTCAACCTACTCGAGCTCATGTGAAG
Source organism: Salticus scenicus (assembly GCA_963930645.1). NCBI lineage: Eukaryota > Metazoa > Arthropoda > Arachnida > Araneae > Salticidae > Salticus > Salticus scenicus. The sequence continues at coordinate 173,685,010 of OZ005648.1, forward strand.
AATTCTGGACATTTAGTAGGCCAGAGATTGAGAATTTCAAGTGAAATGAAGGTTCGAGACAAAAAAGATTCTTCGTCTCAGACTACCAAGACTCATGTGACAGCCTTTTTGAAATTAGCTGAATATCGAAAATGCATTCCTGAGTTTTCTGAAAATGCAATCTATTTGTCAGACTTACTAAAGGATCGGACTCTAAAATCCATTGACATGAATATCTCTTACCAAACGGCATTTGAAAAACTAAAGAATTTATCTCAAAATCCTGATTTATTTAATCGTAATTGTACAAAGCTATTCATGTTCATGAGAAAAAGAAAAAAAAAAAAGACCAAATCTCAGACTTTTACTTTGGGAACTCTATGCAGTATTATTTAATTAGGAGGTTGTTCAGTGTATAGAAATACAATCTCAGAATGCTGATAAATTAAGTCTTATCCCTTAGTTTAAAAAAGTTTCTGTATTTGTTTAATTATTGCTAGAAATCGTATTTGTTTAATTATTGCTATATATATTGTATTTGTTTAATTATTGCTATCTATATCGTATTTGTTTAATTGCTATATATATGTGTGGTATATAATTGTTTTCACTATCTATATTTTACTTTGCATATCTATTTAGTGTCACAGGTATATTGTGTGTAATAATATTTAAATTTCTATTTGGTATTTATTTTTGTTGTATATTTTAAAATAAGTTAAATAGTGTATTTAATCTGAAATAGGGATAAGTCTGGTGCATTTAAATATAACCAGGTACTGTTTCTGCATAGAATTGGTGCTTGCTCGTATTTTTTTAATTTATTACTTGTTTTAAATTAATTACGATATTAAGAAAATGGACCAATATGTTGAACATTGTGACTATTGATTTTGAATATAGACTTATCCTAATGAAGTATCATTTAACCAAACTTTTCCCTCTACAATAGTGAAAAGTTTCTCCCCTGAAGGGAGGAGGTCTGTAATGACTTCAGACTAATGACTTTAAGACTCATGAGAGGGCGCTGTTTGTTCAGCTCGGTGAAAGACTTTCGAATTGAAGAGAGACTTTAGTTGTGAGTTTGTTTTGGTAAAGAAATGATGCCACGCCGAGAATAGCGGGTGCCTGGATTGAGTGCCGTTCATGTTTATTTTTTTTGGTCCAAAGATTATCGACCATTTATGCAATATGTCTTACGTGTTTTCGTTTATTTTTATGTATGAGTGTTTGTGTCGTAGAGTGTTTGTAAATGAGAAATAAAAAAAATATTTCTCTAAATAAAAGCAATCTTCTCTTGATGATTACAAGAATACGATACATCACAATATATAGTGTTCCATGTAAAAATTATAATTCTACTTATATTGGTGAAAAAGCAGAAATGGTGATATCAGAATTAAAAAACATAAATGCTCATATAAATCTGGTGATTTTAAATCTAAATTAATAAATCATGCATTAGACACCGATCATATTCCAGATTTCTGTAATGTAAGGTCCAAGCTTCCAAAGAAGGAATCTTCCTAGAGAACATGTTCAACTGAAGAGAGCTAATTTTAAGCCGAAATGTTTGTCATATGTTTTAAGTGTTTTAAATAAAGTTTTTTTTTTTTTTTTAATGCTTTTTATTATCTCATTTTAAAAGTTTTTGAATAATATTTATGATAGTCAAAGCACCTAGAAAAATCATTACAAGCCCTGTATATCATTCATGTACAATTTCCACTAATGTGATGTAACACTTTATAAGAGAAATCTAATCTACTTTCAATTTTATACAGTTAAAAATGTTATAACATTTTGAATGAAATGAAAATACATGTATATCACAAATTAATTAATTCAGCTTTTAATCATTTATAATTCACCCATTATTCTTGTTCTACAAAAAATTTCTAACCCAACAGTACCTTTGTTTTAGCAATTTGTCAATTTGCTCCATTTTCACAAAAGTGTTAATACCAATATTAGGCAAATCTAAATACATGAAATTCACATATTTTTTTATTTGAAATGACATAAATCAATAAGTTTCATTAAAGTCAAAATACATTCAAAATTTATGCACAATTGTTGCAGTTTTAATTTTAAATGTAGTAAATATAATGAATTATTAATGATGAATTATTAAACATAGTAAAAGCCAAGCAACAGATACAAGATCACTGAAACCACATAGACCTATAATAATGAATATTTTTCAAGTAGGAGAAGCTGAGTAAGGTGAAAAAAATTCATCAGGGGAGACCTTTTCTACCCTTGAGCACCAATGTATGATTTCGTTTGCTAGCAGCTATAATAGCAAATCACTAGTGGGCTCCCTATTGTACATGAAAAAATTGAAGTGAAATTTAAAGTGGAATAAATAGATAACATAGAATCTAACAGAAAACAACCATAATAAACAAACAATACTCACAGGATGATACATTAGGAGTCACATGGATTAAAAAAAGCAAAATAATTCAGGGGTTTAGTTGTTGATGAAGTAAAACAAGCAAAGTTTAAGGTTTAGTGGTTTATAGCTGATAAAGAATAATGAAACTATACAGCAACATGGATATTTATTGATTGATTATTATGTGTGTAAGAGTATGATTACTAATTTTAAGAATAGTTGACAACTCAACAATGAAGAAGTTGAATATTTAAAGGAAAACGAAAGAATGCATATTAATACAAGGTAAATACATAATATATATACAACACAGTTAAATTCATTTTTAATTCATACAACTTTGAATTTTTAAATAATGCTAGGGTTCCTCTCCCATTTAGGATTGTTAGCAGATGGCCAGTTTGGTAAAGCATTCAATCACTGGTACATAAGGTATGGTGCTCACTTGTTTTATTTAATATTTGCCATTGTTACCACTTTGCTAATCCGTGTGTTTGCATCATTTGATGATTTAAGTTTATTTTCGAACATCAAGCACAGCTTTTAAAACAGCATCTCATTGACGAGCTGTCTATATTATGAGCTATGATATATACATTTTTTTCTCTTAAATTTTAATGGTTTTTCTTTCTTTCTTTTTTTTTTTTTTTTTTTTTTTTACTGACTTCGTAGGCACGTTAGTCAAATTTTTCTGAAATTCATCAATATCATATAACACGGTCAATTTTATTTATTGCAATATTTAAATATTAAATTCTTGTATAAGGATGAAATGTCATTTTAATAACTAAATATTCTTCCTATTTGAAAGCATCATTTTGACCGTCAGTATAACATTTTTATTGGCCAATGGTAAATTAAAAATCATAAGCACCTTGAAAATTTAAGAAAAGAAAAGAAAGAAAGAAAAAAGAAAAACTGAATTCAGCAGAACAAATTTATCAAGCAGATAAAATACTATAATCAAGTAAGAAATTTTATTGGTGGTTAGGGAGGTTAGTAGAATTTTTGTGGCTATCTGTAATATTTAGCAAGAAATCACACTTTTTAAAGCTGTTTTACACAAGCTTAAGAAATCAAAACAAAAGAAAGAATTGAAATAAAAATACAAAATTCATGAGTTAAAAAATTTTAACGAAAATTAAAGAGTAAAAATTAAATTTTAAACCTTTGGTTGCTTGGAGATATTTCTCCTTCTTCAGCAGTATCACTTTTCTCAGATGTGACATCACTTAATATATCATCACCGGTACTGTATACAGTGGTATTTTCCAAATTAAATTCACTAATAATATTTAAACCTAGAAAGATAATGAATAAAAGGAAATTATGTATGCTGTATGCATTTAATTACCAAATATATTTGTAGATAAGCGAACAAATTAATTAATATTAAAAATAAGCAATCATAAAAAGGGGAATCTTATAGTAAATACCTGGGAAGATTGAGCATAATTTTTTTTTTTTTTTTTTTTTTTTTTCAGAATTTATGTTTAATATATTTCTTGATTTCAGTTTTTTTTTTTTAATTAATTTTTGGTGACCGTTAAGAGAAAACTGTTTGTATAATAACTATTGTATATATATTTTTTTAGATATACTGAAATGTTCCATATATTTTATTGGTTATAATCATAAAAAATGATAATCAAACCCTGTTTTTTTTTTTCCCCATATAATTTTGGGATTTTTAAAATAGGGTCAGTAGGCCCTAGAATATATAAGAAATTTCATGTTAAACTATCGCTACTTACATATATTGCCTATTACCAAGATTTGCATCAGAAATGAAAATTTAAAGGTACAAAAGACTATCAAGGTTACGATTATGTGGTCAAAAATACAGGATTAAAAAAAAAAAAAAAGACAACCATGGACAAGTGCAAGTTTTTATACTACTGCACATATATTAATGTTTCATGTGAAAACAGTGCAGCTATTTCAATTTAAGAAATTGTAAACACAAACAATATATCTATTTCTATTTTAAAAGAAATTAAGCAACAACAATAAATTTCAAAGAAAGCAGCAACTGTTTCAGGTGAAAATAATTAATCACAACTCTTCATCCGAGTAAAAGAACATGTGCAGCATGAAAACAACATCTCAATGTAGCTGCCTTGAAATAATACCAGCATAGAACCTTGAAGATAAAAATACCTTGAAGTCAATTATTGAGCTACTGACATCGCTTATAAAACACCAATAATTGGAGTTAAAAGCATTTTTTAAACACATGATTTCCAATTTCTGAAATTTTATTTTAATTTCTTTTTTACATACAAACATTTTGAAATTTAAAAGATTCCAGCAATATATATACTGGGTGTGCCAAAAGTTTGTTAAAACTTTAAAAATTCAAATGATGACAAAAAGGTGTGGTTTGCACGAATGGCATTAGAAAAAAGGCGGATTTTTTTTTTAAGAACAAAAAAAAAAAAAAAAAAATTAGTTCAAAAAATGACCGATAGGTGGCGCTGTGGTGCATACACAAAGCTGATTTATGCATATCAGGTTGTCAATAAAACACCTGAATGCACATGGACTCTTCATTTGATGCCAGCGTTATGCTATCGTTGCAGGATCAAGTGTTGATTATCAAGCTCTTTGAAAAGAATCATGAATCAACATACCCTTCTCTCAAAGAAGGTCTACCACTTCATGGACAATCTTCCAAACGACCCGTTTCTTCGAAGCGCTTGACAAGTTTTGGTATCCCTGATAGTGAAATGGGTCCTTTTTTCTTCTTCAGTCCTTTCGCAGTGCGAAATTTCCTCAGTGCATCTGTTACTGATTTGTCATTCTTATAAAAGAGCTTGATAATCAATGCTTGATCCTGCAACAATAGCATAATACTGGCATCGAATGAAGAGTCCATCTGCATTCAGGTGTTTTATTGACAACCTGATGTGCATAAATCAGCTTCGTGTATGCACCACAGTGCCACCTATCGGTCATTTTTTGTACTAAAAGTTTTTTTGTTCTTAAAAAAAATCCGCCCTCTTTCTGATACCATTCATGAAAACCACACCTTTTTATCATCATTTTTTTTTTTTTTTTTATGAATTTGTAAAGTTTTAACAAACTTTTGGCACACCCAGTATATATTGTTTGTGTTGTTTTGTTTCCATTTTTTAAAATATAAATAGAAAAAAAAAAAAAAAGAAAAAAAAAAAAAGATGATAATAATAATAATAATTTATAAAAATATTTTAAAGGCCAATTTGTTGTCCAAATATGTAATTTTGGCAATATAATACAAAACTTTGTATCTCACAAACCAATGAACGAAATTTAATATAAATTTATGTTTGGTTGAACATGTCCAGGCCAATATCTCAACCTCTATGATATAAATACACCAAACTTTGAACGTGAGATGGATATTATGAAAAACTATGTTGATTCAATTTTGATACATATAGGGCAAGAGATGTTGCTATGCAGCAACTAAATCCCTTTTATGGGAAGGAAATATCTCAGTTTTTGAGGTAGATGTAGCGTCGGGTTGAAGTAAATAAAGGTTGCCGTAGGAAATCAGTATTGATGGTAAGATGTTGATCAGAGGTTGGGAAAGTATAAGCAGGATCCAGCATAGTTTGGCGACAGTAGAGGTGAAATCACTAGATTGTGGGTGTCGAGTGCAGGTTGTTTTAGGTCAGCATGGAGTGTTAAAAAGGAAATTAGAATCTATGCAGTTTGAGGAAAGATGATTGAATACAATTAATTTTAGAGAAATAAGTTGATGAAACGAAATAAATGATGTGGTCTGTTTTTGAAAGTGTTTAAATAGCAAGATGTTTGAATGGAAGTTGGCTGGTGTTGCAGTTATTGTGGAGCGTTTAAAGGGACTGAGACATTTGCAACAGTGGTGAAGTAGGAAATTTAGGTTGTTGCTTTAATAGCTATATCTTTTCTAATTATGCATGTATCAATATAAATTTTTTATGAGATATTAACAAGAAGTTTAAGAAATATTTGATACAAATTGTTTAATCTTATGTGTTACAGATTTTTTATAATAGCACTGTAAACATACATATTTAGCTCTTAAGAATTTTTTCACTTCATTCACTTTGGTACACTTTTCTAAAAAACTAATGAAAATCTTACCTTGAAATCATGTATGATGATAGAAAATATTTTTGTTTATGTACTGAATCTATTTTATGTTTTGTTGTTCTTTTTTAAAAAATATAAAAAAATGGCAATTTTTACTTATTAGAAATATACATTTTTTAACACATATATCCGTAGTTTTAAAAAATATCACAACGTTTACATGTAAAAAAAAAAAATAGGTTCGCTATATGCAGAGACACTTATTCTATTTCCCTCTAAAATTTCAGAGAACTACTTTTAGCAGATTTTTCACAAAGTGTACCAATATACAGAAAGATGACATATTGAGAAAAATGCAAAAAACACTTTAAGCCCTTCAAGTTTAAATATTTATATATAATTAAAATATTCCTGCCCTATAGTCATTTTGTCCTACCATTCCCCCCCCCCCCCCCCCCGACATGCTTTTCTGTATCTTTTTTTCATTCAGGCTTCTCTGGAAAGTTTTTGAACTCTGAGTCCTGCTTGGCACACTCTTATATTATCAATTTTGAGATGGGATGCTTCTAGGTTTGCTCCTGGTACAATGTCCATAGCCTTTAATACTTTACTTCTGCTATGCATACCATCATTAAAACAAATTACAGCATCCATTGCCTCTGTTTTTAATGTGTTTATGCTCACAAATTTTGTTTTGGGTACTCTATTTTAGTGTCTTTGTAGCTTCCATACTTCCACTAAATCCATCGAAATTTTTCTGGCAGTCGTGTTAATCAACATTTTTATTTTTGCATGAGAAACAATACTTTGATAAATATTCAAAGTCAATTACCTTGCTGTTTTCCAATGACGTTGCATACACAACAAAACTGCACTTTTCTGGCAAAATAAACTTAAGCTTGGCAAGTCTGCCTTTTAAATTAAAAAATATTTTGTATCTTAAGAAACAAAGAATTTAAAATTTCAAAACAAATTTCATAAAATAGAACATTTTATTTGAAAACAGAAATATATATATACGACACTATTAAATTATATTAGCATTTGTGTAATATTGTACGATAGCTGCTTTTATTTAAAATTATATATAATATTATAAACGGATGTATTTAAAGGACTTTTAATTTGGATATTTTAAGCATAATAATACATTTATCAATAAAATAAAAAATATGCATATAAAGTTCTTTTGAAAAATACATCTAAGCAAATATTAATACTGTTATTGTTATGAGCTTTGTAAAATTTTACCTGATCTTTCTGACAAAGGAAATATGTGAGCCAAGAATAAAAGGATACGACCACAAAATACTGTATTTTGCGACCGTGACAATCGACGAAGCAGATCTATAGATATAAAGCAAATAAATTCCAGTTAAACCCATACAAAAAGAAAAAAAAAAAGAAAGAAATGAAAAGAAAGAAATCGAAACAATACAGAAATTAAAAATTTTAAAATATTACCATTGCAAGATCTTAAAAGCTGGTTCTTACAGGTTTTAAAGAAAATATCCTAAAATAAAAAGTAAAAAAGTTACACAAGCTAAAAAAATAATCAGGATGATAATAATAATAATAACAACAATACATGATTTAAAATAAAATCTCTATTTTATATTATACATATTTTATATTATACTCTATTTTATATTATATCTGCCATTTTTTAATAAAGTGGCAGATATTTTAAGTTAAGCGGAACCACTTGAAATCAGGCTACCACTTGGAAATTTAAAATCACTATAACTTCCGAAATAATACTCCAAATCGAACCAAATTTAGACAGTGTCTTAACATACCTTATAAATATCTTGATGAGTTTATTGACCAAGTTGTTCCGCCATTTTGTTTTCAAGTGGAGACCACTTGAAAATTTCAAATCCAAATTGTAAAAAGCTTATTCCGAATTTGTTTGAAATTTGACGTAAATATAGACCACATAAGGGTCTCAATGATGTTTATGAATGAAATTTATCCATTATTTTTAATAAAGTGGTAGATAAGTTAAGCAGGGCCACTTGAAATCACGCTACCACTTGAAAATTTAAAATCACAATAACTTCTGAAATAATACTCCAAATTGAACCAAATTTGGACAGTGTCTTAACTTCTCTTATAAATAACTTAGATTAGTTTGTTAACCAAGTTGCTCCAGCATTTTGTGTTCAAGTGCAGACCACTTGAAAATCTCAAATTTAAATTGTAAAAAGCGATAAATTAACTTTAAATTTAAACGAAGTACTTTACACATAATTAATTAAATGAGAAAAACCTTTAAATGTACCTCATGTTTCGTGAATATTTTCATCTGGGTGCCCAAACCTTCTCAAACGATCATCTGTGCTGGATCTCTTCAAGTTGCGGTCTTTTATGGATTCTATCAGCTGATTCCACATCCGGTTTGGTGCCATTGCGTCACTATCATTACATACTTCCGGTGTGGTTGCGATTTCTATTGCTTCTCTAAACATCGCGTAATTATGGTTATTGTAGTTAGCTATCTTTCTGGTTTTTTTCAAAATTTATTGTAATTTCTTCATTTTCGAAAGTTTTGGCTAAAGCTGTGTTTGTTTTTCCTGTTTTGATGTCATTTTTGTGTTCCTTGAGTCTAGTTTTAATCTTTCTTTTCGTTACGCCAATATATGAACCTGGTTTATTTTCTTGTTTATTTATGTATGGTATTTGATAAATTCCGGCAGTTTCCAAAGGGGGGATGGGGTTTTAACAAAACCTAACCCAAATATTTTTCAATTAATACGCAATGATAAAGACCCCATCCCCCCTTTGGAAACTGCCGGAATTTATCAAATACCGTACATAAATAAACAAGAAAATAAACCAGGTTCATACATCGGCGTAACGAAAAGAAAGATTAAAACTAGACTCAAGGAACACAAAAATGACATCAAAACAGGAAAAACAAACACAGCTTTAGCCAAAACTTCCGAAAATGAAGAAATTACAATAAATTTTGAAAAAACCAGAAAGATAGCTAACTACAATAACCATAATTACGCGATGTTCAGAGAAGCAATAGAAATCACAACCACACTGGAAATATGTAATGATAGTGACGCAATGGCACCAAACCGGATGTGGAATCAGCTGATAGAATCCATAAAAGACCGCAACTTGAAGAGATCCAGCACAGATGATCGTTTGAGAAGGTCTGGGCGCCCAGATGAAAATATTCACGAAACATGAGGTACATTTAAAGTTTTTTCTCATTTAATTAATTATTTGTAAAAAGCGTATTCCGAAATTGTTTGAATTTTTATGTAAATACAGACCACATAAGGATCTTAATGAAGTTTATTGATAAACTATATCATTATCGAACCAAATTTGGACAGTGATATTATCATATAATTATCTTGAATGGTTTCACTGGGCAACTTGTCCCGACATCTTGTTTCTAAGTTCCAGCCACTTGAAATCACACGGCCACTTGAAAATATGCCATCACGATAACTTTTAAAATACTAAACTGATTCAAATAAAAGTTGGATAGTGAACTTATGGTTCAAATATCTAGGATAAGTTCACTTGGTGACTTGATCCGCATTTTCTAAGTGGAAGCCACTTAAAAATTTGTTATTATGGTAACTTTAGTAATACAGAATCAATTCGCCTCAATTTTGGGTAGTGGATTTATCATTCAAAAATCTCAGATAAGTTCGCTGGGCATCTCACTCTACTTTTTTTTACAAGTGGTGCCACCTGAAAATTTCTTATGATGATAATTTTTTAAATACTGATTTAATTTAAACTAGAACTGGGCATTGAACTTATCATACAAATATACTGGATGATCTTGATGGGCAAGTTGTTTTGCCATTTTGTTCCCAAGTCGCAGCCACTTAGACTGCCACTTGAAAATTTGCCATAAGAATAACTTTTGAAACACGGCACTGATTTAAACCACAGTTGGACAATGAACCTATGCTTCAAATATCTTGGATGTGTTTGCTTGGCAACTTGTTCCACTGTATTGTTTCCAAGTGGTGGCCACTTGAAAATTTGTTATCACGGTAACTTTTAAAATACTTAATCAATTCAAATCAAAGTTGAAAAATGGAATTATCATTCAAACAACAAAAATTTAGAAAATCCACGTAACTCGTGAACCAATCACGTTATTACGTCCAACTTTGGTATATCGATAAAAAGTATTTTCTCTCCAAAAGTCGCAAAAAAAGTCGCCATAGGGGAAAAGTCGCCAAATTCATTATCTGTGTTACTGGATCTTTTTAATGTGTTTTTAAGGAAAAATTAGGCTGTTTTAATGCTAAAACAAACTAGAAATGCAGAAAACTATCATTTTAGCAGCTCTTTGAAAGAATTTCTACAAAAAAAATTATTTTCAAATTTGCAACGATATCTTAGATGAGAAACTTTCTCTGCCATTTTGGCGGAAGTGGCAGCCACTTAATTTTTCAACACGATGACTTTTGAGATTTTGAATTAATTCAAACTATATATGTACAGTAGACTTATCTCACAAATACATTTCATATATTTGTCAACTTAACCCACCATTTTGTTTCCAAGCGCCAGCCACTTGAAAATTTTAAATTCACATAAAAATGTATTTATGAACCGATTTGCTTCGAACTCCATATGTGCATAACCTACATCAATATTTCTACCAAGTGCATTAATAATTTGTAGCCGCCATTTTGAAAAAAAATGACAGCTACTTGATAAGGAAAAAGAAATCAACCTACCCTTCCGAAAAAGCCGGAAGGACTTGTTTTTACTTTTAAATCTGATATTAAATTATGTAATTTATTAAATTGATAATTTATTTCTAATGCTGAACGTAAAATTTAAAATGACTAGAAAAGGATAAGATGAAAGATGGAGGAATATTATTCAATAAAATGCTGAAATTTCTCTAGATATTAAAACTGTATAAAAATGTAAGTCTGTTAAAGTTTTAGAAATGTATTTCATTTTCTTTTTTAAATTTAATGCATAGAAACTATTGAGACAGATAAAACTACTAGTAGAGTGGGTTAAGAAAGTAGAGCTATAGTTTCCAAAACTGATAGTTGACCAGGCTAAGCAAATGACACTTAGCAAACAGTAAATAGAAATCTAAATATGACTAGTAAAATTACACCTATACTAGCCCTGGAGGTAAGCGACAAATTTGATTTTAAATTCTATGACAATATCCAGAAATCACAAAACAACTTTTCTCTGTGTTTGGAAGAATTTTATTTATAACTAGCCACCTTCGGCGACCAGCTGGTTCGTGATCCTTGAAAAATCCGACTTTACGAAACTCTCACTCGGTGGTGCCTGCAGTGCCTTTTTCCCGTTTCAGATCTTACAACAGTTTATTGACATATAGTGAAAATAGCTTTATTGAAAAATTTAATCGCAGTAAATTCCCGCTCGGTAGCCTGTGGCACCCTCTTCCACTTTCAATATTTGAAACAGCCTGTCCGCTCACCATGTTATGATCTTTCAAATTTCTGACTTTAGCAAAGTCCTGCTCGGTGGCGCCTGCGGCACCTTTTCCCTGTTTTGGATCATACAACACCTTCCTATCTCATTAGAATTTAAAATATTGAAATTTTAAAATATTACAGTACCATATGGCGGTAGAAATTTCTGTAATCTACTGTTCAATTCTAAATCAACAAACCTTTCAAATGATGTATTACTTATGAAAATATTTTAATTAGTAGCTGAGATACAAAAAAAAACCTAAACAGGAGACCTTAAAACGTGTAAATTGGATAAAATCTCGAATTCCACTTTCGATAATACAAAAGAACTTTAAAATATCTTTCGAATGATGTATTAAAAATAATTTAATCATAATTAGAATTTGAAATATTGAAATTTTAAAATATTACAGCGCAATTCCAAATCAACAAATCTGTCAAATGATGTATTACTTATGAAATTATTTTAATTAGTAGCTGAGATACAAAAGAAAACCAAAACAGGAGACCTTAAAACGTGTAAATTGGATAAAATCTCGAATTCCACTTTCGATAATACAAAAGAACTTTAAAATATCTTTCGAATGATGTATTAAAAATAATTTAATCATAATTAGAATTTGAAATATTGAAATTTTAAAATATTACAGCGCCATCTGGCGGTAGAAATTTCTGTAATCTACTGTTCAATTCCAAATCAACAAAGCTTTCAAATGATGTATTACTTATGAAATTATTTTAATTAGTAGCTGAGATACAAAAGAAAACCGATTAAGGACACCTCAAAACATGTAAATTGGGTGAAATCTCGAATCCCACTTTTGATAATATAAAAGTATTTCAAAATGTCTTTCGAATGAAGTATTAAAAATAATATAATCATGATTAGAATTTGAAATACACGTATTAGTAAGTAATTAGTCAAAAGTACGGAGCACCCGTACTTTTGATTAGAATTTGAAATACACGTATTAGAATATTAGAATAAAATTTTATTTGCAATTAAATGTAAATTAAAATGTAATTTTTTTTTTTTTTTTTTAATTCTCTGAAATTTCTCTCAGTAATCCGACTTATCCATGGTTTTCTCCGAAACTTGCATAATTCCGGGCTATATAACATTAATAATCCTTAGTAGGATAAGTGAGCAGAAATTGGAATTCGAAATTCTGCAAAATATTAAAGAATAAAGGTGTTCTGGGTATTCCGTTGTTTTCTCCGAAACTCCCGTTCCTTTTCTACATCTTTGCCCCTTCGCTCTCCCCCCCTCCTTTCCGTTGCTAATAATAATTTTACACTCAAAAATATTCGCAATCGAATTTCCTTGCCTTAAAATCTAAATATGCCAACCAATTTCAAACGCTGTAACTCTTTTTTTTTTGCCCCTTCTCAAGCCCTCCCTAATAATTGTACTCTTTCAAAAATATTCACAATCGAATTATCGGGCATTATCAAAATACCTCCGATTCTCAATCAGTGGCAGCTGTTTTTTTTTATTTTTTTCGCTTCCATCTAGAAATGTTTCCTCTCTGAACGGGTTGTCATGGTGACGCCAACGGACGGCTGCATGATTTGATTACGGAATTTCATTATGGAATGAAGTTCGCCATTTTCAATGGTTTAATGCCTAAAATTAAAAAAATTATAACTCATTCAGTTTTTGAAAATTTCTCTCAATCTTTTGGGAAGTAAATTGTGGAAGCGAGATCTATATACAAAAAAAAAAAAAAAAAAAAAAGAAATGATTTATCTCTAAACGATTTTGAGTTATAAAATGTTTTGTGAAAAAATCAATGTTTCGTAAAATCTAAAAATATGTATTGCTAATCCATATTTTGTAAAAATGTTTATATGGTTAAAAAGAGTATTAAATGACTTTTTCAAATATACCAGTTGTTAAGAAATGGAACAGTTACTCGGTCATACAGGGCATTTCAAAAAAGACGATCGAGAAAAAGAAAAAATTTCGACCCTTTTTAAGACTTTTTTTTAAATATAAAAAATTCGTATTTTTTTTTTTAAATTGTACCGTAAGAATTGATAATAAATGTGCATTTTTGATATGTCGAACTGTTCAAACAGGTTCGCTTTACAAAAACCCACGAAATTTTTTCTTTCTGCTTCGTCTTTTGAGGTAGGCTGTTCCGTAACAAAATGAAAGTCAGCTGCGATTTTGAATCGTTTTTTGATTTGACATGGGTTGACATTTTAATTAATATCTCCGGAACTAATTAAAATTTTTAAATTCTGTTTTCAGGAGCCCCTCGGGAAGGCTTCGGAGCACCCGTATGTCAAATTTTGTACTTCTGCGTTCAGTAGGGGCTGAAGGTATAGATGCACAGACAGACAGACATCTTCTTTTATTATTATAGATAAAGCAGTGAAGAAAGGAGGTAGCCATTTTGCTCTTCTACACATCCAGAATACCAGAAATGTTAGAGAACAGGTCCAGACATTCATATGCAAAACAGAGATCTATCTTGCCAAAACAAATCTAAATAGCATCCCATTAGCAATAAGTTATATGAATAACAGAAGTACAGAAAACTATAAAAATACATTTTTAATTTCACACAATCATTCTATAGCAAAGAACAAATATGTCTTCATCTATTAATAAAAAAAAAATTAAATATGTGAAATTTAGATTAACCCCTTGGAGTCCAAATTATTTTTAGGCAGAACTGCTCAGAAAGCAATTAAATTAGTTTAGATAGGAATGTAATAGTGATTTAAAAAAAAAAAAACCTAGCAACAATAAAATAAAGCCCTATATTTATAAAATTAATATATTTCTTGTTTTCAAATGCCCTTTTGTAAAGTTTAATATGAATATTAAGCGATATTGCTTTTGTAAGGATTATTATTATTATTTATTTATTATTTTTTTGTTCTAATGCTAGAAAAAAAATGAAAATTATTTTTTCAAATGTAAGTTCAAACAATCATGTGATTCGACACGAAGATGCCACCAAGGTATCCTAGTGCACCTCGAAGCCAGATTTTTGAATTTTTGATTAGTTTTCTTTTAATTAAAATATGAAAATAATAACCTCATAATAGCTTTAAAATTAGCAATTTAAATATTAGCTATAATTTAATTGTTCCCAAAAAGTTTGAGTTCACTTTTTTTTTTTTTTTTTTTTTTGGACATAAAAATACATTTAATTAAACGTGAACAACAACAATTATAAAATATTAAATTATGCATCTCACAGACAAAAACTGACATCATTAAAACTTTAAAATTTTATAGATATAGATAAAGTGCTAATATAGTTCATGATGCTAAAATATGTTGTTCTAAAATGATTATTTTTTTATTTTTAAAACTACTATTTTTTATATTTTTACTGTCAAGTTTTTGTTCAAAAAAACTGTCCATGACCTCACATGAACTCAATGGATCATAAATTTATTTTATCAGTTTTATTTATAGATCCTCCTGGGTGAGGTCCTATTTTGGCCCTGTAGTATAGCGAACATTTTTCACCAAGAACTTTGATTTAACAACAGCTATTTTAATCCAAGTAGAGATTCAAAAATATAAATAAATTATAATATATTACAAATATATTCATACATATATTATATAAAGCAGAGATATTAGTCACACAAATGATCTATTTTTATCTGAGAAGATAATTTTATAGAAAGAAATGCAGTTTTAAAAAGAGGAAATTTATTTCAACAAGCACTGTTTTAACCTAAAAACCATTAAAAATATAAACAAAATATGAAGAACACTTATAAATTAACAAAAAGGTACAACTGATAAAAGTATTAGCAAAATAGGTACTGAAAAATTTCCGCTTTTTATACAAGAAATTATAGAAAAAAAAAAAAAAAAAAAAAAATCTATCGTTAATATTGCAACAAAAATTCAAAAGCCACCAAGGGAGATATGTTATAAATTTTGTGTACCATGATAAGGTTTACTTATTTAATTTTATATACCAATCACCAGGGGTGCGAAATATGCCCAAAAGCGTGAACAATGTTCGGAGGAAATTTTGGATGTCTAGGGGAAAATTCAAATATTTATTTTCTTAAAATAAAATGGAAATGGAAATTAAAAAAAAATCAACTGAAAAAACAAACTTTCTAATATTAAACAAAAACTGACAGCTGTATTCTTCTGTTATAGCATGTATTTCTTTTAAGTACCTATTACATAAATCCACCCCCCTCAAAAAAAAAGTTAAAATTTGGAATATAGTAGCTTATAAAAAATCTCCCTCAGTATTTAGACTTAAGAAAGATTCTTCTCCCCTTCCCCCTCCCCCGTCAAAAATGTCAAACCGACTGTCAAACCTTCTTCCATTATTTTTGGGGAAATTTAGAATGTGTTTGGGGGAAATTTCAGAGGTCTGAGCATTTTCTGCACCTCTGCCAATCACTATGCTAATTTAACATGCAAATAATGGGCTGCTATCTGCAGCTCCAAGATATACGGGCACAAATATTTGATTAATTCAAACTAATATCTAAATAAATATATCAAAATAAAAATATGTTTAATGGGAAACATATACAACCACAAAAACATTAGTTGTCTAAAATATTATATTACCACTCATACTGGCATAAAACTGCTGTTATTTTATGGTCGACAGCACATATCAAATAAAATATAGGAAATGACGTAACAAAAAATACTATCTATAGTACGTAAAGTGTTGTTTATATGCAAGTACGATTTAAATATAAAAGTGCTACTTTGATATTTTTCAATACTCTTTGTTTCAAATTTGTCATACGATAGGCACCCAAACTGAGGTTCATGGGTAAGGTGTTATCACAGGCAATAGAGACACGGAACAAAGGCATTTCAGTGAGAAGTCTCTGCTGAAGGCAGCGAGGATCCAAAGTGAAGTTTTTGAGCAATTTCACTCTACTTTTTAGCTTTTATTTGTAAAGCATTATAAAATATAGTGATATATTTTTTTTTTTCATTTAAATATAGGGACCAGCAAAATAGGCAAAGCCTGCTAGTATATATATCATCATAATAATCAATTTCAATCTTTATCAAAACACTGCAGGATGAAGGCCTCTTTTAAGTGATTCTAATTTGCCCTGTTTTCTGCAATTCTTCTCTAATCTGTTCTTCCAAACTTCACAATTATGTCTCTCCAATGACACTGTGGTCTCTTACTCAGTCTTTTCTTTTGTCTCTATATCCAAAATAGGAGTCCATCCCAGCTCCATTTTAACCCTTCAAATGACATCAGTAACTTTGGATTGTTATCTAATCCATGTGTTTTGCTTTCTGTCCATTTGTATGAATCCTAGAATGCATCTCTCCATGCTTCTCTGGATTGTTTGAAGCTTTTGTTTCAGACATTATTGTCCAAGTTACTGAAGCATAAGTGAATACACACAAAATACATTGATCAAAAATTGTTCTTTTGAAAGAAATTGGGAGGTCACTTTTGAAAAAAGCACTATTTCTTCTGAATGATCTACACACACACATATATATGTATATATATGTTTATTTATTGCTTACAGAACCACTTCTCAGTTTTGTGGAATATTTAACTATATTTTGAAGAGAATTTTTTAAATGATCATATCATTACAATACATATATATATATGTATATACACCCCCCCCTTTCCCCCCATTTCCAAAATGAATTATGTGATACATTTTATAAAATATTGATATAATTTCTTGATGATGTTGTGAACTTAATAACAAGAGTTTTTTTTTTTTTTTTTTTTTTTTTTTTTAAGCTAAAAGTCATTTTCTCTTTTTATAAGAAAAAGAAAGAACCTAGTGGTCATACCTTTATGAAATATGGTATATAAAATTCACTATTTAGATAATAAAAATTTTTTGCAAATATTATTTTCTCAATTGTATTTTTTAAAAGATATTTTAATAAAAAAGAAAAAAAAATATGACAACTAGACAATAAAATCAAATGTTGAGTTTACAATCTTTTTAAAAATTTCTTTAATGTACTACACATAAATTATACTTTTATTTAAAAAATAAATAAATAATAATGGAATACCTTTTTGAAAGTTTCAACTTTGCCTTCAACAAATGCAAAGATTTTTTCACATTCAACAATTGTAGTGGAATCAAACATATCTCCAAGCACCAAAACTGGCATATTTCCTGGCACAATATCTAAAGAAATTAAAATAAATTAAAATATCTTTCCATCTAAATAAGAAAAAATTGTTTTAATATCTAATGCAATTTAAACTAAAATTGAAAAGAAAAAATTTTAGACTTGTTGTAAATGATTTCAAAAAATTTTTAGGGAAGTATGTAGTAATAGTACTACTGCCCTAACTAAAGTTTTCAATGAAGAGGAAATTAAAATTAACTTCAATAACATTAAAAAACTCACAATTTATGATAATCATAAATACACCATGTTCCAGGAAACAATAGAGATGATTACTACCCCTAATTCATGTAACGACAATGATGTAGCAGGTTTAGAAAGAATGTGGCGCCACCTTCTGGTGGAATCTACAAATCAATGTTCACAACATCAAACACTCACTAAAAAAAAAAGACTCCAACACAGTAGATGCTGCCGACGAGAGCAGGGTGCCCTGCAGAAAATATTCCGGCAGAGTATGCCACAAGTTAAAGGGTTTTTTGTATTAATTTAATTTTTTTTAAACCATTTAAAATTATGTCCCTTAACCTTCTTAACAGTAAATATTAATTCAATATCAGAGGCTTAAATTTTTACATATATATATTTGTTTAACTTCTTTGCTGAATGGCATGAAATTTAATATTATAAGTACAAGTTTATTCAAGGGAAATATTAGTTAAATTTGGACATAAACAATAAAAAAGTCCCCCCCCCATCTCCTTTTCAGAATAAAGATACCCTTTTCTAGCCTACTTTGTTCATCTCTTTGAGATTTTCTACAATAATTAAACAGTAAATTCAACTTCCTTATAATTTGGATTTAAAACTTTTTACTTTAAACAATGCATAATAATAAAATAAAACAACAGACCTTACTTAGGCTTCATCTTCAGCAATAAGCTTTTCTGGGGAGGATCCTCCCCCTTTGTCAATTGCAACTAGTGTTTGCTGGCACTGGCTATTTATAGCCTTATTTCTTCCTTGTAGCATGTAGCGCCACAAGGAAGAAAGTTGTTTTATTTTATAATTATGGTGTGCTTCGTTTGAAATTAAAGTAAAGCAATGCATAATATTCAAATAATTTATAGCTACAAGTAGGTTTTAAAAAAGTATATTCTTACAATGAGTTGAAAAATGTTTTTATGAAACAGACAATTTTAAATGGTTAAATAAAATTATAAAATTAAAATTTCTAATTACTTACCACACAATGCTGCTTCAAAAGAAAAATGAAATACTCTTTCAAGCAGAGGTATTGTTGCTTTGACTCGCTAAAGAAATGATAATAATGAAATTACAAAAAAGAATTATACAATTCAAAAACTGAAACAAATAAAATGAAAGACTGAAAAATTATTATTTAAACCAAAGAAAAATAAAACAAAGTTACTACAGAAACTTGGAAAGAAAAAATTCTTAAAGTTTTTCCAGTCTTTTAAAAAGTAATATAAAGGACACACAATATCAGAGCAGTATTAAACACATTTACTAGTCAATTGAACATATCTAGAGTATATTATTTTTTTCCCCTACACAATAATTGGGGAAAATCATAAATTTGACTTTTTTTTTTTTTTTGCTTGCATTAAAAAAAAAAAAAATTCTTCTCTAAACTACAAAACTAGACAATTTAAAATTAAACCTTTATTATGAAAAAATTTTCCCTTTGTTTTTCACAAAAAATTTCTAAATTCCCTGAATTTCTAAATTCTCCTAATTTTTCCTGTTTTTAAAAATTATTTTTTTAATTCCTTGATTTTCCTGGTTTTCATTGAATTCAAGGTATCATAGCAACCCTGCAAAATACTTTAAAAACTTCATGGTTCTGCTTAATTCCTAAGCTTTTCAGTAATCATCCTCAGCCATCATCAGCTTACAAATGTCAGATCATTTGTAAGCTGAAAAAAGGTGCTGAAGGTCTTAATAACTTAAGCATAACCATTAAGTTAATAACGTACTGCAGCTCTCTGAGCTTTTTAATGATACAAATTAAAAATATAACAAACTAAAAATTAAAAATTATCTTTGAATTACTTACTATCATATCCAACAAAACTTCCCGTATTGTTAATTCAATTAGACTCTTTTGTTCTCCCTCTCTAAAAATTGGAAAAAATAATGAAGATAAAATAATTGAGAAAAGCTAATGTTTACTCATTTAAAATTAATCATACTTACTGCATATGTGATGTAGCAAATCGAGATTTTTCTGCAAATTCCTTAAAGTTATTATGTTCAACTGCCTTTACAAAAAGAGACTAAAGAGAGAATATAAATTATTTGTCATTAAAAAAAAAAAAAAAAAAAAAAAAAAATTACATTCATGACATTAAGCTAAATTTTTCACACAGTAAAATATGTTTACTAAAAAAAAAAAAAAAAAAAAAAAAAAATGTAATAACACTCTTGATAAAATCCAAAGTATAAGAAAGTATCAAACTTTCATCAAAATAATTTCTATAATTATAATTTACTTTTGATGAAAGATGTTACTTGGAATTTTTCTTAAACTTTAATATTATACATTAAATATTTATAAAATACATTATATCATACATAGTATGGGGACTTAGCACCTTTGACTTTGCCTCACTGAAGGTTCCATGTAAAAGTTTATATTTCCATTTAATATTTATAAATTGAGCTATATTAGGTTTTTTTTTTTTTTCAATAAAATATATATTCAGGCAACAATTCTTATACAGGGGTAGAAGTGACCAATTCAGAAAATATAGGACATTTCTCGTGCAAAATATAGGACATTTAGAAATAGCGCTATGTGAAAAATTTTGCCATAAAAATCAATGTTACACATTATGTACAGTACTTAGTACATGTACACTTGTTATAAGTTATTAACATATAAAACAGAAATAAAAATAAACTAACCTCTGCAATGACTTAAAACAATGACTTTTCTTGAAGATAGATTTAGTTCATAAAGAGGAAGTTAGAAAAGATATGTACAAGGTGCACCAATTTCTTTTTACACTTATTTTTAATTAGTATCATTATTTATAGGTAATGTTTAGTATAGTATGATTATTTACAGGTTAGAAATAGTATGATTATTTACAAAATATAGAGATAATGATTACTCTTTTTTAATATTATCTTTAGCAGATTTTAGCTTTTTATAGCTACCATCTATAAGCACCTGTGCTCTTTCGATTTCCTGCATGCACTTTCTCTTCAGTCCATTTTTCAGTCTCTCATTACCTTCATCAATCATTGATTGAGCAGAATCAATATCATTTTTAAATTTCACCATCTTATCTGCATTTGGAGGTGCTGATGCAGAAAATTCTCATTTTTTTTTTCGGACTTTTCATCTTTTTTTTTTTTTTTAAGTTCCTTTTGAGCTTTATATTTTGAATATGCCTCTTGATAAAATTGTATCATTTCCTTTGTTATGCAAGCATCCTTAGCTTTTTCACCCACCACAGCATCTTTTATTAACTTTAAACCTGTTATTGTATCAAGGCAAAGCGAGGCTCTTTCCAATGTTAACATTCTTTTATTTATGGAAAACCCTCTTTCCACTGACACCTGTCCATATGAAAATGTCAAGATGGCTTTCACTAAAATACCCAAATATTTGTATTTAGGAAGTTGATCACCGTTGATCGTGGCAAGGACATTTTTCCAGTAGTAATTTATTGGTTGACAAGTTTCTTCATAGCTCCATTCCTCATAGATAGCATCATCAGTTGAATATATCTTCCATTCATCTGTGAGTTTACCTACACAATCTTCTGGTATTATCTGGGGCAATATTGGAAAGACATCTTATAGATGGTAGTGTTGCCGTGTAAGACTCTTTTCTTAAAAGAGGATGCAAACTTTTTAAATTTTTTAACAGCTTTTTCTTCAAGGGTAACTTCTCCTGTAAATATTTAGTGATAGTTACATAAAACTCTTTAGCATCAGATAAAAATTGAGATTATAAGTCTGAAGATAGTTTTAGCAAAAGATTTTTGGTACTAATTACCTACATCTAAAGATTTCAAAGCAACTGCTTCCTTGCGAACATCAATATTCATCAAATCCTCACCATATTTATTTTCCAGTGCGGATTCCTTCAAAAAACATCTCATTAGCTATAAATAATTGTTTTGACAGTTCATCATATACAATGTGAATTAACGTACATTTCTCTTCTTCAAAATTTCTTCAAATATTGAACCTACACTGATATGAAGCACAAATACACTGATATTAATGAAGATTGTAACATTTTTTAAACTGACATATATCGATCATTTTTTATCAGTCTAGGATTGTCTTTGGGCAAATCTTTGAGAAAGTAAACCTTCAACATCGACGAAAATCATCGTAAACATAACAGCAAAAGCAATTGCCATTAGATAGCGAGAAAATAGAGAAACATAGGATAGAAAGTAGAAAAATATAAGAAATATAGAACAATATAGGACATTTTTTAAGGTTATTTTTTAAATATAGGTCAACTTCTACCCCTGCTTATGGTTCTTTATATATTTTTTACAGATTTGAAATCTTTAAATTGCATTTTCTTGGTTTACATTTTTTCATCAATTCATGATCTTCAAAATGTTAAAACTTCTACAGATATTTAAAAAACTTATTATTTTTGGATATTTAATAAAACCTACTTTAAAGAATCAAGTAGGGATTTTGCATTATCTTTTAAAAATATATATTAAAAATAAAAATATAACAAAAGTCACTTTTTTTTTTTTTGCTAATTGTTACATAGACTATGGCATCTTTTCCTATTTCAGACACTTACACAAGAGTCTGCTGATTTAGTGTGCAAAGGACTTTTGAAAATTCTGATCGTATTCAGTACCCTTAAAAAATTTGTTAGTACGAAACTCCCACTCAGTGGTGCCATTCCTTATTTCGATTCTACATGTTCGTTTACCATGCAATGAGCCTTGAAATTTCTGACTTAGCGAATTTGTGCCCTTTCTTCCATTTCAGACACCTACAGCTTACTTGTTGAAGGTATGTGTAATCAATTCCTCACCTCCAAAAACTTAAAATTATGATTTTTGAAGGCCCTAGCTTGAATAAAAGGATTTTGGGAAGAAAAATGATTTTAAATAAAATTATCAAATTAATTTAAGTTAGTCTAAAATTATTTTTTTTTTATTCCATTGGATCACAATAAATCAGTCTTAGAGCTTGTCATTAAATAGAAGTGATAAGGAAAGCAAAACTTCATGCACATTACATGCTACAAAAAAAAAAAAAAGCAGTTTGTTGTATTTTACTTATAGTATTGTATAATAAAGACGAAATTAGACAAGGTGTGATTCGATTTCAATGATCTTTCACTAACAATTTTTTGTTTCTAAGTGGTCTTTTTAAGCAAATTATTTATTTTAGTTACATCACTAACAGGTTTCGAAATATCTTAAGTCTATAGAATTCAACTAGTTTTTTTTTTTTTGACATGAAATAGCAAGAGGGAGCTTATTTAATGTCACACTATAGGTACACATAGGACAATTGGCAATTATTTTAGGATTCAATCCCAGTGGTGGTCCGGAGACAAGCCAACACAATTTTTATCCTCTTCGGAGGGGATGGCTCTCCCGCTTTGATATTTCCCAGAAATATTATTTGTATGGGACATGGAGAACATTGCAGCCCCGACAGATTTTATGTACACCAGCCACCGATATATATGATAGTCTTTGGATGGCTCTAGTATCGAATCCGCAAACTTTCAATTACGAAATTGATGCTCTAGCAACTAAGCTACTGCAACAATATGAAATAGCTCTATAACTAAAGAAGGTTTCAAAGAGAGAAGAGGATTTTAAAATTTCCCTTAAGAAACTAATCCTAATCTTCAAGTGAGTAATTGAAAAGAGGTGTGGACTCTCAGGAAGGAATATGGGAAATAGTGGTCAATTAATGGAAGAAAAATTGGCATTGAGCCTGTAGCCAAAAAATATCTAAATAGAAATATTTCGCTTATGAAAAGTATGTTTTCAAAAAGGTTGCACTGTACTGTAATCACTAAATTGGATTAAATTTGACATGGGTAATTAGAAAATTAAAATTATTAATAGCAGACGAATTCATGCGGCAAATAAGTATGTTCTAGCAGTAAGAGTTCTTTACCCCTACTTTGAAGAAAGAAAGATAGGGTATGCTGTGGTGGCACCAGAAAATTCCTGGAAAGGGAACACCACTTGTCCAACAGGGGGGCACTATATATAGAGAGTTTATTATTATATGAATATTTAACATGGTGCTGCGTCATGCAAATTCTCAGCGTGGCAAACATACACTACAATATATATATTTTTTAAATTAATAATATTGTTATTAGTATTTTGGCCATTTCATTTATTAGCAGTCCTTGCAATTTTGGAGACTTGCATGCCATTTGCTCAGTGTATGATACTATGTTTTTCCCCATAGAATTAAATATGTATAGGGTGCATGAACTAGTGAAACTTCCCTAACAGGGCCACTTATTGTGCCATAGAAAATTGGTCCTTTAGAGAGGTTGCTAAGAAAATCTTAATTTAGGCACCAAATAAATTCTTTTAATTAAATGGATTTAACTGTTCTAATTTACATTATTTTTCAATGCAATTTTTGAATATAATCATTAATATTAGTTTGTTTAAATTCTGATTTCGTTTTGCACAATTTTATTTTTACATTTTCTGATACTACACAAATTTTTCAGCTTAATATAATTTTCAAGCAGAAAGAGGTCTCTAATTACCTATATTACCACTTAAGTTTTCTGAAAGGAATACTGATTTTTTAAATATGCTGCACTTCATTTTGAGGCAAAAAATAAGAAAAAATGCACTTTTTAACTCAGAATTACAAAAAAAAAAAAAAAAATTAGGTAATGAGTAATTATGAAATCAAACTTTCCCATAGAATAACATGAACCATGGCTGTCAGAGAGATTAGGTATTGTCCACTCTAAAAATGTGTAGTTGCATTCCTTAGCAAAAGTTGCTATATTCATTTCTTAAAATTTATTTTAAAAGCTTTACTATATTTTACCACAATTTTTAATGTTATGTCTTTTTAACTTGTTTCCAGGGGGGGTATCGAATTCAAACTTTAAGAATACCTATATTCGATATTTATATACTAAATTTTAAATAAATTAGTATTCAACAAAATTGATTCTACAAATCTTCATCTAATCAAAAATTTCGTATTAAAAACAAATAGAATCATTTATGTTTCTTTTCAATAATAAAAGGTAAGAAAAACTTACCTTCCTTCATCTGTGTTGTTCGAGGGATGAAATATTCGTTCCTAATTCTATAATAAGTGGAAACTTTCACTCATAGAACAGTCATTTTCTTTAAATAAACGCATTTTATCTGGTAAATACACAATCACAAATTATTAAAGACATAATACTGATAAAATTACATAGATACTTAACGCGCGCTAACAATACACAATATTTACATTTAGAAACTTAGAACATTCTTCTTCTTGCTATCGAACGCACAATCCCTTTCGTGCGCGCAGGCACAGATGATCGGATTACAAAAAGTTGAAGTGGAAGTAGCGATTTTCGCAACACACTCCCACCTTTGAGTTTCGAGGATTTTTAGAGAAACTCAAACTTCACTTTTCACAAACATCCATATTTGGATCGTTTTTCAAGTGGAACAGTCTCTATAGGAATGTCCTTTACAGAACTTTTGTCAACTGGCTCAGTAGGTTCAGTCACTGGAACAGACTCAGTTGGAGGAGTCACTGGAACAGATTCAGTTGGAACAGTCACTGGAACAAAGTTATTTTCAGGAGGTTGGATATTCGACTTAGATATTCGTGATGAAAAAAGTAAATCTGCACAACTTTTAGGAGTTATTTCTAGAGGAATTAATCTAAGCACTGGACGGAAAAACTCACCACCTTTCATTTTCACTTTTACTAGTCGAACATGGCCATCTTTAGATGGACAGAGTTCAATAACTTTACCGAGAAGC
Source organism: Salticus scenicus (assembly GCA_963930645.1). Taxonomy (NCBI): domain Eukaryota; kingdom Metazoa; phylum Arthropoda; class Arachnida; order Araneae; family Salticidae; genus Salticus; species Salticus scenicus. Next base: position 173,711,014 of record OZ005648.1, read on the forward strand.
CAGTCAATTTTCTTGATGTTCTCACTGGATACTATAACGATATCACCAATTTGGATGGGTCGTTGATTTTTAGTAAATTTCGAAGATTGCCTTAAATGCCCCAAATATTCAATTCGAAACCTTTTTCGTAAATCTTCTTTTATTCGCTTTCTATAGGCATATCTTTTATTGAGAGATGATGAATCTAAAACATCAAGATCGGGAATGCCTGATTCTTTAATATCCCGTAAAAACATAGCAGGAGTAAGCGGAGTTAGATCATTAACATCTTCGGAGAGGTAAGTTAAAGGACGTTGGTTAACAATGCCTTCAGTATCACAAATAACAGTATTCATTTCTTCTAAATTCAACGAACTTCTTCCTAAGACTTTTCGAAGAATTCCCTTGATTATACCAATCAAACGTTCCCACCACCCACCCCACCATGGTGCAGATGGAGGGTTGAACTTCCAAATGATTTTCTGAGCTTCACTGTATTGAGAAATGGTATCCCAATTGATTTTCTTAAGTAAATTTTCTGCACCAACGAAATTTGAGCCATTATCACAGTAAATTATTGTGGGTCTTCCTCTTCGAGCTATGAATCTTCGGAGAGCCTGTAGAAAATTTTCAGTCGACATGGATGTAGCTATCTCTAAATGCAAGGCTCGGTAGACGGCACAAGTGAAGATGACTATCCAGACTTTTTGACCTCCTCGAAGAATTAGAGGACCGGCATAATCAATTCCTATGACCTCAAACACTGCTGCTTCCTTTATTCTGTCAACTGGGAGAGGTGCTTCTATGATGGGCTTTGGTCTAGCATCATATCTTTTGCAACGTACACAATTTCTGATAACTTTTCTTACTGTCTTCCGATACTTTAAAATCCAAAAATCTTCTCTTAAATTATTCATTAGGATCTGGACACCAGCATGATTCATATTTAAATGTCTGGTTCGGATGAGTTTTTCTACCACTGGATGATTGGATGGCAATATTATCGGATATCGGAAACTTTGTGTATCTTCTCTCATGATGATTCTAGTCTTCATTTTCATAAGTTCATTTGTATCCATAAAAAAGTTAAGGGATTTCAGACGTTTATCTTCAGGACCCGAGAATGATTCTTTTTGTACATTTTTCAACATAACAGTTTCAGCATCATTTATATCTTCTGAAGTTAAGAATCCAAAAATTCGATGTGAAGGTTCAACTTTACAATTATTAAAAAATCTGTAAATCCAAGCAGTGATTCTTAACAATTTATTGTATGACGAAATACGGTTATAAAGCTTCTCACTTGAATCTTCATGATTTGTAGCACTAATTACTGTTTTCTTCTTCTCGGAGTACACTATATCGAAGTCAGGAAGAGCATTAGATCTTGGCCATTCTTGTCTTGGCTTCCTCAACCATTGCACACCTTCCCACCACTTGGATTTAATCAATGTTTGGACACTACAGCCGCGAGATGGTAAATCTGCTGCATTGAAAGACCCTGGTACGTGGTGCCAATTTTCAGGCTCTGTCAGAGATCTAATTTCTTTAACTCTGTTAAAAACGAAAGGCGCCCAGTTTTCACTTCCCTTTATCCAATAGAGTGCATTTGCGGAGTCGGACCAAAAAAATTTTGAGATAGTCTTTATTCGGAGATCATTCACCACAGTCTCAGCTAATCTCGCTCCTATGCAGCAGGCAAGGAGTTCCAATCTTGGAATAGAAGTAGTTCTCATAGGAGCAACTCTGCTTCTAGCCTGTACAAGTTGACAAGACACTGAACTTCCAGTTTCACTTAAGAATATGCAGGTAGCGTATGCACTCTTGCTTGCATCGCAGAAAATATGTAAACTTAAATTTTCTGGCGCCTCATGATTCAGAGTGAGGCATCTTGGGATTTTGACTTCTTTCAATTTAGGAACTTCTTTTCGCCACTGCTCAAACTTCTTGGTAATTTTTTCAGGCAATTCTGCATCCCATGATACTTTCAATTTCCAGCACTCTTGCAGGAGAATCTTCGGCCCCAAGGTAACCGGACATGTGAAGCCAAGGGGATCAAATATTCTATGTACCGCACTCAGTATTTTCCTTTTCGTTGCAGGGGTATCATCTTCTAAAGTATCTCGTAAATCTACAGACAAGGTATCATTCTTTAAGTTCCATGTCAGTCCCAGGACTGGAATACATCTTTCTTCTGATGAACTGGGGAAATTGTGCTCCCACCCTCGAAGCTCAAATTTAGCATCACTGAGAATTAACTTGGATTCTTCGACAAATTTCACGAGGTCTTCATAGTTTTCAATGCTGGTGATACAGTTGTCCACATAAAATGATTCTAGCAACTTGGTAGCTGTTTCTTTAAAATGAGCAGAAACAGTTTTCAGATGATATCGAAGAGTAGCATCCAGTAGGTATGGCGAACAAGAAAGTCCAAAAACAACTCTACGATGTTGAAAAACTTTAGGTTTCGTGGGATCACCTTCCTCCCACCATAAGAATTTCAGAAATGGCCTATCACGTTTACTAAGTCCAATTTGTAAGAAAGCTCTTCGTATATCAGCAATTACTCCTATTTTCTTTAATCGAAACTTATTCAAGATTGCTGGAATCAGTTCGATGGTGTTAGGTCCTTTCTCTAAACAATCATCGATTGAAGGTGAATTTTTCTCTTTGGCAGAACCATCAAAAACAGGCCTAACTCTGGTAGTAGAATTTTTTTTTATTACGGCCCTGTGGGGCAAATAATGGTCACTTTCATCATTACCCAGAATTTTAACTTCTTCTATAACACCTTCTTGAATCCATTCTGTTAATACTGTTTCATAAGCTTCTAATGTCCCTTTTTTCTTGAGCGAATCTATACAACCTTTCAATCTTCGTTCTGCAATATTTTTACAAGTGGGTAAAGGAGGATGGCCTTGGATCCATGGGAGATTCACTTCATATCTCCCTTCAGCGTCACGTTTGATACTTCTATTAAAATGGTCTTCGGCTGCTATTTCAAGTTCCTTTCGGTTATTCTTCTCTCCTGGATCCAGAATCCCAAGCACATCAAGTCGCCATAAATCAGAAATTTTCGTGTCATTTACATGTAATGACATAACGCTACTTGTACTATCTGAAACCTTCTGTCTGATTTTTCCCATTAGCGTCCACCCAAGGCGGGTTTCTATTAAGACTAAACCAGATTTTAATGGTTTTATATTTCCAGTGCATAGTTTTCCAATGACATCAGCTCCAATTAAGCCATGGATTTCATTCGAGGAAAATTCGTACAATAAATCTACATGACAATTCAGGTCAGACAAATGAATTTTATGCTTAATTTCATTTAGAAATGAACCATAGGGAATTTTTGGTATTTCAGAACAAATTTTTTCTTGATTTAACACTTCAAGACTGCAACGATAATTATCATTATAGTCACTCAGACCTATTAAATATTTCTTATGGGGTATCTCAGTTTCTACTCCACCAAATAAGCTATGTGTCAAATCTTCTTTACCTATGCATTCATATCCCATTTCATTTAATGCAAAAGTTGACAAATAGGACTTGCTGCTGCCAGAATCAAATAATATCCTGATGTATTTCCTTTTATTTCCCTTTCTAAGACGAACAATCAGAGTTTGCAAAAGAACTTGTCGAGTACTGGTTTTATTTGCTAAAACAGTGTCTTTCTTATTTTCAGAATTTAAATTTTCAAATTGCTGAAATTTAATTCGATGTTCTTGATCGCTTTTCCCAGGGAAATCTTGAAATGAAATTTTCCGCAATCACAGGCCGGTATCTTCGCTTTGCAAAATCGGGATAAATGTTTCTTTGCAGCTAAACATTTAAAACAAGCACCTTTTTTCATCAATATTTGCTTTTTATCCTCATAGGATAAACTATCAGCATTTTTACATTCACTGCTTACATGTGATTTATTGCAAAAAATACACATTTCTTTTTTCACTTCAGAAGAATTATATAATTCAGCTGCGGTAGGAATAATTCTTTCACGTCGAACGGGTGGCGGATAAGTACTTTTATTCACATTTTCAAAATTAAATCCACGACGAGCAAGTTTCACCTTTTCTTCACTTTCAATTTCATGCCGCAAAAAGTTCATCAAACAATCTAATTTGTTACCCAATTTCAATTCATCATCATTTTCCTGTTTTGCGTAGTTCAAGGTTGAACTCAAATTTCTTTCCCATATTTTTAAAATATCTACAGGTAAGCAGGATTCAATTAACGGATATAAAATTGATGAATAATTTTCACTTGAAACACCTAGCATTTTCAATGACCGTAAATATGTTTCAATTTTATCATACAATTTAAAAAGTGGCATTTTTGGACCTTTACTTATAGCATTATTCATCATTAACGCAAGAACTTCTCGTATATAAACTTCAATTAACATATCTGTACGCCCAAAACGACTTTTAAGACATTCTATTACATTTTTGTAACTATCTTTTGTGGCGGGATACGATTCAACAATTTCCCGTGCCCTTGAGCCTTTTATTGTGGCCTGCAACAAATACTGATATTTATCTTCATTTGGTATCTCTTCATCGTTGTGTATTTTCTCAAACTGTGCCCAGAATGGCAACCATTCTTTTATTTCACCCCCGAACAATTTAAATTCTATTTCAGGAAGTTTGAATTTTCGTTTCATTATATTTTCATTTGATTGAAAACTGTTTTCAATTTCAGAATTTTTCAAAAGTTTTTCAACTTTTGTTCTTAATTTAATAAATTTTTCTTCATAAGAACTAAAGCCTTCATACTCTTTATCATAATTATCTTGTGTACACTTATCATCTTTAACAAGAACATCTAATATTTCTTTTTCTTTTGGACATAACATTGTCCATTTTTCATTTAATTGAGCATATAAAACTTCAGTTTCTTCTATATTCTTATCTTCCTCTATTAAATTATTCTCTAATAAATTAGCGATACGTGTAAACACACTTTTTAAAGGTGTTCTTTCTTTAGCTAATTTTTCCATTATAATCCTAGGTAAACAGATCCCGGCAGTAGGATGCTAATAAATATCGAATTCAAACTTTAAGAATACCTATATTCGATATTTATATACTAAATTTTAAATAAATTAGTATTCAACAAAATTGATTCTACAAATCTTCATCTAATCAAAAATTTCGTATTAAAAACAAATAGAATCATTTATGTTTCTTTTCAATGATAAAAGGTAAGAAAAACTTACCTTCCTTCATCTGTGTTGTTCGAGGGATGAAATATTCGTTCCTAATTCTATATATAATAAGTGGAAACTTTCACTCATAGAACAGTCATTTTCTTTAAATAAACGCATTTTATCTGGTAAATACACAATCACAAATTATTAAAGACATAATACTGATAAAATTACATAGATACTTAACGCGCGCTAACAATACACAATATTTACATTTAGAAACTTAGAACATTCTTCTTCTTGCTATCGAACGCACAATTCCTCTCGTGCGCGCAGGCACAGACGATCGGATTACAAAAAGTTGAAGTGGAAGTAGCGATTCTCGCAACAGGGGGAGAGAGAAAAAAAAAAAATTTTTTTTTTCAAGTGTTCTATTATTTTGTCTGAAAGGAATATTTCTGTTGTCCTAAATATAATTCAGTACAAAACTCAGTCATTTCCAGATTTATAATAGCAGGAGACTTGGCGTTGGAATATTAAAACAGGAATAAACTACTACGTCAGAAACACCAAAGAAAAATTATTGAGGTGCATACAGCTGTTTCGGTAGCCTAAAGCGTACCGTCTTCAGTGCAAAAAGAATTCTGAATCTGGAGAAATGCTCATATATATAGGAGAGGGACCGGATTTAGTTCAACCAATAGGATTACGGAAGAGGTGGGGAGTGGGGCCAATAGGAATTAAGGAATGCGTAGCTGTGTAAACAGTAGAAAAATTAAGGAAATGTGGACTGAATGTAAAATTTCCAACAATCAGACAAATAGGGAACAGCGAAATCACAATTTAGAAGGTTTTTAAAATTTTTATAAATATGAAAAGCTTCAAAGAAATCGAGTTCATGAATGGATTTAGGTCTGCAAATTATTTTAGCTGAATTAAATTTAAAATTATGATTTTCCTCCCAGCAATGTTTAGAAATAGCCGATTTATTGTTTTCTTGTTTGCGGACGTAATTCATATGTTCTTTTAGACGAAATTTAAGACTGCGTTTAGTTTGGCCAATATATGATAAACCACACTGACAGGAAATACTATAAATGCCCCAAGAATTATGCATATCAATAGGATCTTTTAACTGAGATAAGGTGAGTTTATTGGAAGGCGAAAATATTATTTTAAAATCATATTGTTTGAGAATTTTAGCTACGGTTTGACTGGTTTTAGAAAAATAGGGTAAAACAATACTGATATTAGATGTGACTGATTTAGTAGACGAAATACGAGGGAGTTGTAATTTTTGGATAGCTTTGTCTATAATGGAAGGGTCATAACCTCTGTCAATTGCGATGGCTTTCAGGTATTCAATTTCAGATTTCAATAAAATAGGATTTGAACAAATATTAAGGGCACGGTTTACAAAAGTACAGAAAGCAGCCATTTTTTGGTTAGGTGGGTGACATGAACGCGCATGGGGAGGAAAGGAAGGGAGACTGCAAAATTTTTACGATAGACAGTGGTTGAAAATCCATTTACAGTGCGAGAGACGAGTGTATCAAGAAATGGAAGGGAGCCATTATTTTCTATTTCATATGTAAACTGGATATTACTGTCAATTGTCTGATTGTTCGAAATTTTACATTCAGTCCACATTTCCTTAATTTTTCTACTGTTTACACAGCTACACATTCCTTAATTCCTATTGGCCACACTCCCCACCTCTTCCGTAATCCTATTGGTTGAACTAAATCCGGTCCCTCTCCTATATATATGAGCATTTCTCCAGATTCAGAATTCTTTTTGCACTGAAGACGGTACGCTTTAGGCTACCGAAACAGCTGTATGCACCTCAATAATTTTTCTTTGGCGTTTCTGACGTAGTAGTTTATTCCTGTTTTAATATTCCAACGCCAAGTCTCCTGCTATTATTTGTTAAACTTATACAGACTTAGTTGTGTTATTGATCTTCTGCTCATATTGTTACTGAGCAACCTGGTCTGAGAAGCCTCATATGAGGGGGAGATTAGGTCAGTAATATTTTGAGCAATTTTCTTGCTTTCAAAATGTGCAAATTAGTTAATCGTTTCTACCGTCTACGTACTAAAAAGTTTCGTGACCTCAACCGTCTAAAATTCCTTTTACAATGCAAAAGACACCGCATTATCCCTAAATTCATTCAACTGAAATGCAATATTTCTGGTTCCAGTTTTGTAAACAAAGTAGTACTCAGGTCTCATTTTAATATTCTCCGTGCAGTTATTAAGGAAACTCGTACCAACATCGCCAAAATTGAAAAAGATTTATTGTTTCTCCACTTAAAGTTAGCTTTTGAACGTCCTAATTTTATGTTGATTGATCACAATTCCTGGATTCATTGTGACAACCGTTCTCGTAAACACTCAATTAAATTACATGATAAATTCACCCGGCTTCATAATTCACAGAGTCCTATTCATTCGAACGACTTACCTGTTGTCAATAAAAATGCAATCGTTAATCTTTCCAGTACTGATATTTCCAATAGTCAATATTCTGTTCTCAAACTCAATTCAAATTTTGCCATTTCTAAACCTCCTTCTTTTCCTCAGTTAATTGCACCGGTTGAAAAAGCTTTCAAAAATTCTCGACTGACTGACCAACAGAAAGAAAATCTTCGTCATTTAATCCTTAATAATGCCAATTTCAACTCTAAAAATTTTAAATCAAATCTCAGCCCTGCAGAAAAAAACGCCTTGAAGGAATTAAAATCTAATGAAAATATCATCATTACTAAAGCTGATAAAGGTGGTCAGATTGTTATTTTGGATAAAAAACAATACATCGAAGTGTTACCGAATTAATTAATGTTGGCCCATACATTCCTTTGCCCCGTGACCCCTCTCCTCAAGAATTAAATAAAATTAAATCTGTTATAAAATCTTGCCCCTTGTTATTGAACTCGACTAAATCCCATCTTATCCCTTCTATTGCTAATTGTGCCAGATTTTATGCTTTACCAAAAGTTCACAAACCCAATATTCCATTTCGTCCAATAGTCTCTAATATCGGTACTGCTTCCTATAATCTAGCTAAATTTCTCACCACAATTTTTGCTCCACTTCTTGCTGCTAATAGTTATACTGTTAAGAATTCCATAAATTTTGCAAAAAATATTCAAAACTGCCCTCAAACTAATCTCACTATGGTTTCTTTTGATGTAAAATCTCTTTTTACTAATGTTCCAATAAGTGGCGCCCTCTGCTGTCTCGAAAATAGATTAAAAGAGTTTCATTTCACCTCTTTCGAAATACAAGAATTAATTTCTCTTACCCGCATTTGTTTATCACAAACCACTTTTTCTTTCCAAAATAAATTCTATCGTCAGTCTGAAGGTTTAGCCATGGGTTCCCCTCTCTCCCCAATTCTCGCAGACATTTACATGCACTATTTCGAAAGCAAGCTTTTTAAGAAAATATCTTTTCCTTTTTGGACCCGTTACGTTGACGACACCTTCACGCTTATCGACATATCTCATCACAATATTGACCATGTCTTAGAAACCTTAAATTCAATTGACAGTAATATCCAGTTTACATATGAAATAGAAAATAATGGCTCCCTTCCATTTCTTGATACACTCGTCTCTCGCACTGTAAATGGATTTTCAACCACTGTCTATCGTAAAAATTTTGCAGTCTCCCTTCCTCCCCATGCGCGTTCATGTCACCCACCTAACCAAAAAATGGCTGCTTTCTGTACTTTTGTAAACCGTGCCCTTAATATTTGTTCAAATCCTATTTTATTGAAATCTGAAATTAAATACCTGAAAGCCATCGCAATTGACAGAGGTTATGACCCTTCCATTATAGACAAAGCTATCCAAAAATTACAACTCCCTCGTATTTCGTCTACTAAATCAGTCACATCTAATATCAGTATTGTTTTACCCTATTTTTCTAAAACCAGTCAAACCATAGCTAAAATTCTCAAACAATATGATTTTAAAATAATATTTTCGCCTTCCAATAAACTCACCTTTTCTCAGTTAAAAGATCCTATTGATATGCATAATTCTTGGGGCATTTATAGTATTTCCTGTCAGTGTGGTTTATCATATATTGGCCAAACTAAACGCAGTCTTAAATTTCGTCTAAAAGAACATATGAATTACGTCCGCAAACAAGAAAACAATAAATCGGCTATTTCTAAACATTGCTGGGAGGAAAATCATAATTTTAAATTTAATTCAGCTAAAATAATTTGCAGACCTAAATCCATTCATGAACTCGATTTCTTTGAAGCTTTTCATATTTATAAAAATTTTAAAAACCTTCTAAATTGTGATTTCGCTGTTCCCTATTTGTCTGATTGTTGGAAATTTTACATTCAGTCCACATTTCCTTAATTTTTCTACTGTTTACACAGCTACACATTCCTTAATTCCTATTGGCCACACTCCCCACCTCTTCCGTAATCCTATTGGTTGAACTAAATCCGGTCCCTCTCCTATATATATGAGCATTTCTCCAGATTCAGAATTCTTTTTGCACTGAAGACGGTACGCTTTAGGCTACCGAAACAGCTGTATGCACCTCAATAATTTTTCTTTGGCATTTATGATGTAGTAGTTTATTCCTGTTTTAAAATTTCCAGAGTTATTTTTAGTTAGTGTGAATAACCTTTAAAATTTAGTCATTTCTGTCATGCAAAAAGTCAATTTTAAAGTAGTCTTTCCTTGTAGTTAAATACTTTTTTTACATTATTTTTTCAGAAATGTTAAATGTTAATGTTGCTACTTATTATGTTTAAAAGAAATGTATGTCTATGAAAATAAGCCTTTAAAAAATTTGACAATTCTTTTACCTTTAAAACTGATATAAATTCAGCCGGCAAGGGAGTAATTAATTGACAAACATTTTGAAACATCAAATACACTTTTTTTTTTTAAAAATTTATTAAGTTTTTTTGCATAAACAAACAAATCTTTCTTTCTTTGGAAGGAAAAAAATAATAATAATGAGCAGAAATTGAATTTTTAGACACTTTTCAAAAATATGCAACTTATTGTCAACTAAAAGCAATAAACTTTAACAATTGTTTAGCTATGATAATTTGATACGTCTATATGTGTGCATAATATATGCGCTGGGATATGTGCTTTAAGTAAGGTGACCAAACGTCCTCGAACTTCGATTCATGTCCTCAGCAATATGAAGATTATTTGAGAAGGACATCAAATGTTCTCGAATTTACAAATTTGTCCAGAAATGTCCTCAAATTAAAAGTCCTTTATTTATTTTTATTTTTTACTCCCGAAATATATATATAAAGAAATGTGCCAAAACGTGATTTACAAACTTTATGCGCTGGTTTGTGAAACCATGATGAACAAGTTTTACACAGAAAGTTGGGTCTAAAAACCTGCTGCTAAGGATCAATGTTCAAATTCCTTTCAATGCCCCATAACCTCATTACTGAATTCATGAATCCTTCTCCTATGCAAAATGTTTGCCTGAAGTAACCATGCTTCTCACTATTATATATACCTGTGAACTTAACTTCCTATGTAAAACTTATTTTTCATGGACTAACAATCAATAAGTTTTTAACCATTTATATGTGTTGTGTATTTCAAGAGTACAAAAATATGTTTAATATATATATATTTGATTTTTCTTTGTTTATTGCCTTCCTGTGGTATGTATATAATAACGTGAAAATTGCCCCCAACACCATTTTTGCAAATTCTTATGTAAAATGACCTCCTGAATTCGAAAATGATGCCCATTTTGCTCTATGATCCACTGTTTCTTAGGGACCCCCCCCCCTTCTTTTGTCACTTTTCTGTAATTTCATGTCTATAAATTTGATTTGTAGGGGAGGAAATGATTATTTTAACTGTTAAATATCTTCTGAGGGGTTACAGAGTTGGAAAATTCTAAAACATGAACATTTGCTGCAAGCGGAAAATTTAGGGGAAGGGGATTCGCCACTGAAATTATATATTACATTTATTATATTTTATTAGTCAATTATTATTTATTATACATTATATAATTTTTGTTTTTAAATGTTAAAATACTTCTTTTCCATTTTCCAAATCAAATTCATGGCCAAAAAATTACTGAACAATGATAAAAATTAAGGGAGGGTGTGGCATTCTGAGAAAACAGTACAGCATTGGGCAAAATGGGTGTCATATTCGGATTCAGGAGGTCATATTACTTGAGAATCAGCAAAAATGGTATCAAGCTCGAATTTTTTTTTTTTTTTTTTTTTTGTAATGCAGTGTAATTTGTATACAGGTATATTTAATCAGGGGAATATATGTAGTATGTTTATAATTATGTAAAACAAATTTCTGCTTATTATGATAAAAATTTTTGAAATATATTCTCAAGTTGACACACCTTGTTGAAAAATTAACCTAACCCGCAGGAAAAAAAAAAATCAGACTATCTAATCCAAACCCGACCCACAAGAAAAATAAATCGGTACAACTATAGTATTTCCCCTCAGCTGAATTTGGCGATTTTTCTTTGGCGCCGATTTGAACGATAACGATGTCGTCCTGGATTGTTTGCGATATAATATGGCAGCCTACATGCTATTTATTTTGGATTTATGACTTATAATTTAGCTTACGATTTTATCATTTATGCTATATTATTTTTAGATTTATGATTTAGCCATAATCGCCAAATCTAGCTGAGGGGAAATACTATAGTTGTTCCAATAAATCAGTCAACCTAACCCATAAGAAAAATAAATCAGTCTGAACTGAAACTCACGCGCAAGATAAAAAATTTAGTCAACCAGATCAAACCTGACTGTAGGTCAGGTTCGGGTAAAATCGGTTTACTAGACCTAATACTGGACTCTAATTCAAATTCTGATTTAAAACGAAGTTAATCACAAAGATCAAATAAAAGTTTAATTTAAAGTTAATTGAACTTCAAAAATTTAAAGCAATATTTTATTATTGATTTATTATTTTTTATAATATAAAAGTTATTAACTCACATGTAAAGGACATAAATCAAGTAGATTTTTGCGCATATAATTTTTGTAAATTGTGAAATAAATTTTTTGACAGAAAGCAGTTGCTTAGTTTTTTTTTTTTTTTTAACTGTTACATGCATTTATATATATGTGTGTATATCCATGCACATTAAAATAATACAGTTAGACAAGTCTACTTCAAGAAAAAGACTTAAGAATGAAGGAACTTGAAAAGAATAAGTAATTTTAAATGAATGTGAAGGGTGGGAGGTCATTATAATATTTAAATATTTCAGGATTACCATTTGATTATGTGGTTAAATTTTTTTGAAATATAAACATTATCAGAATTAGCGTTTTCATGCAAGGAACATGAAAAAATATTTCAAGAAAAAACATCAGAATATAAATTATTACAAATTTTTGAATATATTATTTTATGTTAGAAATTTCAAAATTTTCAATTTTTACGGGTGGAAATAAACCCCTTCGGAAAAAACCCGAAAAAAAAAAAACTGTCCCCCCCCCCCCTAAATTTTCCGGTTATTTTCGGACCATTCCCATCTCTAGCCCTGATAAAGCATAATTTTGCTCTGTCCTCGAATGGCCCTTCAATTTGAGGACGCTACGATGATTTGTCCTCAAATTGGGTTTCAAAAATTTGGTTGCCTTAATTGAAGGAACTTCATACATAAAAATTATTAATATTTTGTTGTTTATTTACCTATATTTGTTAATATTATTTATTAATTTTTGTCTTGAAATTCAATTTGAAAAATTTGTTCCTCTTAATGCTTTATAAATAATAATTTACTCTAAAACAATTATGAACAAGAAATTTCTAATGAAAGGAATAAAATAATAGATTACCGAAATCCCTTTCTTCAATTCCATATAGTTAGACATTTTTTTTCCTTTTTTCAATCAACTAATACGATTTAATAAAATAAAAATACAGCGTGATCAACAAATATTTTTAAATATAATACATAAATTACAAGGCAAACATCAAACTAAACACAGCTTTTTCGATAGTCGGCATCGGCAACACGAAATCCGTGGTCGGCAAAAAAAAAATAAACAAACACAAATATAAAATCGATTTAGTTTATGCATATCGATATTTTTGTTCGATTATTTTTAGCTTTTTACCATAATTGTGCAGTGAGCAGCAATGCACCACAGCAAAAGCGATCGCTCTTGAAACCGCTTTTCAACTTTAAACATCATTCTTTTAGAGGCGTGGCTTCGCAATAAGTAATTTTCATTGGTCATAAGCACCAAAAGTGATCACTCTTAGTCTTAACCGCTAACTTTTAACCTCAGCCTGACCTTCTTTGAGAGGCGGGGCTTCGCAGTAAGTAATTTTCATTCGTTGAATATCACAAATATTTATCCAGCTTTTTCTAGGATATATACACACAGTTGTTAGATGGTAATTTGTGTTTGTATACAAATAAATTGCAAGTTCGGCATCGGCACGTGTTGTCATTGTTTTGCATGTTAAGTTCCTTTGATAAATATTTTTATTTTACTTAAACAATGGGGAAACATAAGAGAACAATCTCAATAGAGGTATCAGAAAATGAAACTATTAACGATGAACAAAGAGAAAAAGAAATAATTGAAGACGTTAAAGAAAGCCAACCTAAAAAGGTAATATATATTTCTTCTTCTATGTGCTCGATTCATAAAACATTAATGAAAGTGGTTATCTCTAAAGTTATTCTCGACTAAAATTACGATCGTAATGTAAAATGGATGTACCATACAAAAAATTAAATAAGCTACTGACAGAACAAAAGTGCCTTTTTGTAAACACGGAAACAGTAACATATAAACAGTTAGCTTTAAAGAAACATTTCGTTAAGAACATTTAATTATGTTAAACGATTTTTATTTTATTTATTTTTTCTTGTGAAAAATATTTTGTAAGAGTTATTGAATTTCAATAAAATTATACCTCATTTTGCATGTGTGTGGTCTTAATCTAGTATCAATCAAGTTAACCACTGTAGAAAACTTAGGAAATACAATCCGCGAAATGAAAAATTAGTATGAGTGATGCCTCCCCCCCCGCCCCCCCCCCCCCCCCCCAGAATTATAACGTAGTCCATTGGTTAATCGAAGTTTTCATTTTTGGGGCCCATCTTTTGTGTTTTTTTTTTTTTTTTTTTGTGGAAAATTTCTATGTGGCTTCCATTACTATTTGACATATTTTTTTGAATACTTAACTCTTTATATATTATAGAAATATTACATTTTGATTTAAAAAAAAAGAATAAGCATTTAATTCTAAGGAATAGTAAAAGAAAAATGCTACCATTATCAATATTTTAAAATACTATTATTAATTATTTGACATGAACAAATGGTATTAGAGGGCTGTATTGGTACATACCATATTGGCAAAATAAAGATGAATTTTAAACTGGCTATGCCAGCAAAATCAGGGCCTGACTGCCACACAGGAACTCGAGACCTTTTGCCTGGGCATGAAATTCTAGGGTCACAAAATGAAACTGACTAAAAGTCTATAGATTTCTTTAATTTGTTTATTGTTAATATCCTAACTGAGATATTTTTCTTCTAGTTTGAGTGTCTTGGGGGGATATAAGTCTGCCTCTTCTTCTCCCTGTTCAATATGCTCTTGATATTTTTTACTATTTCATTCATTTTAAATGGGTAGTTATCACATTAAATAAAAAACAACAAAGTTAGCTCATCCCATGATTTTTGCGAGTATGCATTTCTTCCCTCTGTTCGAAAGCTCATCCCATTTTGTCACTGTTTATCTGTATATATATATATATAATATACTAGTCGCCTTCAGCGACCAGCTGGTTCGTGATCCTTGAAAAATCCGACTTTACGAAACTCCCGCTTGGGGGGCCTTTTTTCCGTTTCAGGTCCCACAACAGCTTGTTCACATATAGTGCACATAGCTTTACTGAAAATTTAATCATAGTAAATTTCTGCACGGTAGCGCCTATGGAGCCCTCTTCCTGTTTCAATATCTGAAACAGCCTGTTTGCTCACTGTGTTAGGATATTTGAAAATTCTGATTTTAGCAAAGTCCCGCGGCGCGTTATCCTCATTGTAGAAATTAGAACAGCTTGCTCGCTCATAGTACAAATTGCTTTGAGAATTTTAACTGCAGCAAATTTCTGCTCTGTGGTGATAGTTAGAGTTGGAGATATTGAAATTTTAAAATATTAAAGCGACAGAGATTTGTAACATCTACTCTTGAAATCCAATTCAAATAAGTTTTAAAATGATATATTATTTTTGAAATTATTCTAATTAGAAGCTGAGATACAAAAATAATATAAATACTGTTATAAAAAGATTTGTGTCTGCCTTTTTCAGGGTTTTCTCTGAAACTTGCATAATCCCAGGCTAAATACTGTTGAAAATTCTTAAAATGTGAACGGAGTGTCAGATTTCGAAACTCTGCAAAATATAAAAGATTAAAGGTGTTCTGGGTTTTCTGTGGTTTCCTCCGAAACTCCTGTACCTTTTCTACATTTTTGCCTCTTCGCACACCCACCTTTCTGCCCCTCCTAATAATTTTACACTCGAAAATATCCGCAATCGATTTATCTTGCCTTAAAACATAATAATACCAATTTCAAACGCTATAACTCTTTTTTTTTTTGCCTCTTCATCCCTCCCCCCCCCCCCCCCCCAAGCCTTTCCTAATAATTCTACACTTTCAAAAAAATTCACAATCAAATTATCGGGCATTAAAACCAAATATTATACAAAATTTCAATTCTTTTGCTTAGTATTCAATAACTTTATGATTATTATTACACCTTGAAATTCACTTTACTCGCTGATTGAAAAATTTTTATAAAAATTTTATTATATGTATTTTAAGAAACACACACATACATACACATATAGATATGTGTATGTTATACAGCGAATACATCTGCACAGTTCCATTCTTTT
This sequence comes from Salticus scenicus, assembly GCA_963930645.1. Taxonomy (NCBI): domain Eukaryota; kingdom Metazoa; phylum Arthropoda; class Arachnida; order Araneae; family Salticidae; genus Salticus; species Salticus scenicus. The sequence goes on from OZ005648.1 coordinate 173,727,083, forward strand.
ATATTACCTTATCTGTGGACCTTCATGTCCCACTCAACAGCGAGAATGGCCCACCAGCCAAAAAGGTTGTGCACCCCTATTTTAATTCATCTCAAGCCAAATTATTATTTTTTTTAAGGGGGGGGGGGGGATGAAGCACTAATGATAGTTAACCAGAATCTTTCAAAGACAATCTAGTTTTCATGTATAGGATCCCTATGACGACTTTTTTGCCACCATGTTGGCAATGTGTTTTAATTTATTTTTTAAATTATTCATTTTGGCATAATTTTTTGTAAAAAAAACTTAGCTCTTATTTTGATTATACTTCTTATTGTTGCGTTTTTTAGTCAATTTATGACACAAAGTTCATGTTTTGCTTATATCTTTAAAGAAAGTATTGCTAGGTTTAAAACGACGCCTGCAGATTGTAAAGTACAAATTTAAAAAATAAATTTTTCTATAAAATTATCTCATCAAACAAATACTGTTCTTTTTTTTTTTTTTTTTTTGTTACATCTCTCAACTGAGTTCGCGTGCTTACATATTGCTTATGTTTTTTTTTTTTTTTATCCTCGCGTATTTTATTGTCACTATCGAATTGTTTCAACAAAATATAATCGTAACTGGACCATGTTAGAGAGATATTATATAGATTATTATGTATATACAGGGTTGCCAACTGCTCCGATTTCTGCGAAGTTTCTCCGAAAAAATTTAAACATTCCGCAAAGTAATGTTTATGCTCCGCATATTCAGTCTTGACCACCTAACTAAGTATTTTTTATTAAATACATAAAACTGAATAGTGGCAGACACTGAAAAAAAAAAAAAAAAACTGTATTTCTTTCTTTCTTTTTTTTTCCTTGCACACATCTAGGCAGAAATCACGTTCCAATCCTTATCAACTTTTGATTTTGCATTTCCAACAGTTGCGGCATAAAACATTATTTTTTGAATTTTAGTTTTTATCTATGAAAGCGCTTCAACGTATCTCGAAAATAAAAAAACTAGCTTTTACAATTTTGGTGAAGAACCACACGCTTGATCGTACAATACTCATAAATAGTAAAGAAAAAAAAAGAAAGGAAGAAAGAAAACATTCTAGTGCTAGGCATTGCGTAATCAAAATATTGCTGACTCAGAACGGGAACAAGTATTTGTTTACATTAGTTAAGAGTGTGTTTAATTAAAACCACAAGCTGAAAGGGTGAAGAAAGAAACCGAATGCTATGATTATGCAGTGTTTTGATTTTCATTTAAACTACAGTAGAAGATCTTTATAACGCAAAGCTAAAAACACAAGGTTTTGCGTTATATAGAATTTTGCATTATATAGATCACATTTCACACATCGTCAGACTTACCTTGTAAACATGGCCAAATATGTCTGAAACATATCAAAACAGAGTAGGACATTTTAAAGTTACATTTCTTGGAACAAAAAATTGGGTGGATAATAACTTTCATTCTAAAATTTACTTTATAAAGATAGTCCATATATGCCTGTACAAAATCATTCATTATATTGCTCACTTAAAAAAAAATTAATGATAGCAATTTTTTCATTAAAAATCTCTGAATTAAGCAGATAAAGAAAAACAAATGTATCACACTTACTTCTTAACAAAGTAACAGTTTTTTAGAAAGTATTTCTTAACTGCAAAATTTATTGTTTATATCCAAGAAATTTTGTGTTATATAGAAAATTGCATTATAAAGATCTTCTACTGTATATCAATGTTTCAGTTATCTTAATGCTTAATAGGTCGTTAAAAAAAATTGTTTATTTTAATTATTTATCGACAAAAATAATGGATTCAAAGCTACTGAACTTTAAGGCCGATTGACAACGCTTTATTTAAGATTTATTTGAAATAATTATGCATTTATTTTATCATTCACTTAAAGCATTAATGATTTATTATTATATCTTCATTTGTATCTGGGGGAAAAGAAATAAGTAAAGAAATTATGACCAATAATCTGCAAAATTCTAAAGTTTACAAAACATATGGTCCCAAGCTCCCAAGCTATGCAGATTAGAGGAAGTTGACTCAGAGATGAGATTTACATTTATAGATACACATTTATATGAATATCGGAGATATCGTTTTTAGATTTTTATGTGATAGTATTAATAATTATTTTGACATTCATGAAAATTGTTGAAAATTAAATTAAATTTTTTTTTCCCCTTTGTGCTTTTTTTTCTTTTCTTTTCTTTTTTTTTTTTTTTTTTAATGTAACTGAATAATCTACTTTCATATATTGTCTTTATTTATGTATGGAAAATATGCCATTATGCAAAAAAAATTACTTTTCTGTTTTAAGCTTATATTCAGACTTAATCATTTCCCATTCTTATCTCTCTTCACTGATTTGCTAAATATATTTGATTATATTTCTTTTTTCTTAATTTCATATGAATATTGTTAATTTATTTTTGTTAGTAGTTTCTTTCTTTTTTTTTTTTTTTTTATGTATTTTTAAAATTGCTCCTCAAAATTTCTCTGAATACTCCTCAAACTGTTTTTGAAAAGTTGGCAACCCTGTATATAATATATATAACATAGTGTATCATATTAGTAAAGTATATGCCAATTTGAAGTTATGTAATTAGTTTTCAACTTTGTTAGAAAAATTCCTTGCATGTTAACCATCTATCTGTGCAATATCTCTTTTGAACAGAACAGTCTTTAAAAAAGAAAGATGGGAAGAAATGAATTAAAAAATTATGGGTTGATCGCCACTATAGTCACCATTTTTTGTGATTTATAAAAATTTTAAAAAGCTAGCGATGGCGATTGCGAACAAACACCTCTTGGAAGCCATGTAATTCTCAATCTTTCTCCATCCAGAGCATAAATGTGAATGGTCATTTAAAACTTACTTTGTTAGACTCTAGAATTTAAAAAGAGATAGATTTCTTCAGTATTTCTCACTAATGTAATTTTGTGTACCCCCACCCCTCCCTTCCGCTATCTGTCGCTGGTCTAATACATTGCAGAAGCCTTACGATTTCCAATCTTTCTACATCTTCAACTTAAATCTTAATTTTCTTTTAAAATTTACTTTATTAGATTCTAGGATCTTTAAAGAAATAGAATTGTTTAATATTCTTTCACTTTTATACTCCCCCTCCCTCCCTTCCAAACTGGCAAAATATTTTTCAAAGAAACACAAAGATAGACTTTGTCTTGACTCTTGAACCTTATTTTGAGGTTTATTACACTAAACATAATTTCTAATTTGATTTGTGTAAATATTGCATCTTTGTGTAAAAATTATGTCTTTATATGATTACTTTAAAAATTAATGTTTCTGAAAACATAGTTTTATGATCTTAATTTATATTTAAAAGAAAATTTTTGCTACAAAAATCAGTTACATTTTTTAACTCTCAAATGTATATAGGTTTCAAAAACTTAATAAAAATATTGTGCAGACAGAGGATTAATATATAGGAGTTAAAATAAGTTTAACGGTCTGCATATTCTTTCGGAAATTGTGCTTAAAATTTCTTGTGGATGAAAATTTTTTTTTGTATTTAGTTTAAAGTTATAATCTACTATAGTTTCTGTTTCTAATGATTTCATGTCCTAACATTTTCAAAAAAATCTTATTAAATAAATTTTAATTGCAGTATTTTATTAACATTTAAAATATCCAATATCTTTGTATAATTAGCAAAATTTCTCTGCAATGTGTAATCTAATACCATAACCTTATTTCGTATAACAGCCAACAATTTGGTGACTGTCTTATTTTACAAAAATCCTTTGTAATTAGTTTTAAACTAAACAGATTTGAAATATGTTTACAAGCCTGCATATTTTCCAAAACTTATGCTTAAAATTTCTTGTGGTTGAAGGTTTTGATTTTTGATGTTTAAATTAGTCTAGAGAAAGTTATAATCAATTATTTCTAATGATTTCACTCCTGAAATTTTCAAGCAAAAGTTCTGTAAAGAATATAGTTTTGTAGCTGCAATTTTTCACTTTTCTTTTCAGGCTAAATGGATAAACAAACAAAGAGTTCTTATTTTTGCATCTCGGGGAATTTCTTTCAGAGATAGGCATCTCATGATTAATTTGAGAACATTGTTACCTCACTCTAAACCAGGTAAGTCTGTTATTGTAATAACATATTTTTATTAAACATTTGTCAGAGGCAGATTTAAGTTAGATTGCACCCTAGGCCCATTTTGCTGTGGCGCCCCACCCTTCTTCCTCCACGCATGCACACTATGTTTTGAAATACTATTAATATATTTTTAAAAAAATAACAGCTATTATAGCTAAGAAAAATTATTTTATTCTTCTGCACATCAACCACTGTGCAACATTGAATATAACAATCCACTAATAGTTAAAAAGTAAATTTGACCAGTGCAATCACTTAAATAAACTATGTATTTATTTAGTTTCTTCCTATGAAGGTGTGATTTACTGAGCTCAATTAAAATTTTTATTTAAATCCAGCTTCGTTCATTCCATATCAGTAAGAAAGTAGCACCAACTTATAGCTTCATGCGGTCAGAGTGATCAAAAACATACAAATAATGTTACAGAGTATTAATATAGTATTGTGTGTGTGTGTATTTGAAACAAGTATGGAAAAATTCGTAACGTGTCAAAGGAGCTAAAATACATTTCCGATGTCGACGAAAAATCTGATTGATCTCCAGTTTTTTCACTTAAAATCGGAGTTATTTCTTTTTGATTTTTAGTCATCCTTCAAATTTAATCGCTGCTACCATTCAAATCTAAACCAATATTTTGGTGTCCCCTGAAACACTAGGACTCATGAGCCTAAGCCTAAATTCGTTACTGACACTTGTTACAGTAATGAGATATAGCGCATATGTTTGTCCTTAATTTTAAAATTGAAGGATTCTCGATTTTTCAAAAGATGGTTGGTTTCAATTTCTTTGGATTAATCGAGATTCTACTGTATTATATATAAAAAATCAGCCTATGTCATTACTCATTAGTTACCTGTTTGGCTTAAAATTACTAGAATATATAGGGGGGAGTGTCGTACCTCGGGACATTGACAATTTCTAACAGCCTACCTATCTACCAACCAGGGTTGGCAGGTTTTTGACACATGACAGTTTTTGACGGTTTAAACCACAGTTTAAACTGTCATGTCAAAAACTCATGTCGAAAACTGTCAAAAACCTTACATTTTACACTTCTTGGTATATTTTAACAATGAAGTAGTCATATTTAGAGAAATAAAAAATTGTAATTTTACAAAAGAGTGTTTAATTTATATGTCTCTCATGGTTAAAAATAATTCTTAGAAGTTTATTATCTGTTTCCTATGTATGCTAATGATATCTATTTAAGTACAAAAAATTTATATCTTTACAAAAAACAAAAATTCGAACATAGGAATTTGTATATTCTAAGGTGAACTAAATTTTAATATGAATTACATAATGCAATTTTAAATTAATTATTTTCAGTAAAAGGGATGGTGGACAGATCTCTTTCGTAAATTACTGCCTTAAAGGTATGAAAATCTGCATTTATATATATCAGGGGTCGATACAGGTTTTAATTTTTGGGTCCCTTTTTTGTGAAAAACAAAATATTTTTGTGAAATTTTTATTTATTTTTGTGATTATAAAATATTTTTATGAAAAAGTAAAATATTGTGTAAAATTTTCCGTTTTTATAATCACTTTATGTAATGTTTAATATCAAGTTAATAGTTTTGTTGAGCCTAATTAAGGCATTAATTAAAAATAATACTGAAAACATTTAATAAAAGGATCATTTTTATAAAAAAAAAAAATCTTGTGAAAGGACTCATTTTATGAATTTGAATTTTGTGAAGGGTCTCTTTTTACTATGGGGAATTTTGTAAAGGGGCCGCAAAAGGGACCCAAATTTTGCCTGGATCGACCCCTGTATATGCATTGAAATATAATATTAAATACATGCGCGTAGCCAGGGGGGGTGCCCTGGGTGCCCGGGCACCCCCTCGCTCATGCACACACATTCAGTATATTCAACAAAAACATATTGAAAAAAAAATTTGAAGGTTAAAATATATATATATATATATATTGTTATTACTAATACCAATGATTCTATGCAAATAGAATTCTTAAACATTGTAGTAAAATATATTTAAAAGAATAATCTAAATTGTTCATAAATCCAAATTTACTTGCACAGTAATTTTTCTTGGTAAACAAAAAAATAAAATGAAATTAGTAATTTGTTTTTTCTTCAAGGAAAAGCAGGAAAAGAGGCGATAAAATGATTTAGTTTATTTAAGCTCGTGGCCTTAACAGAGAGTCAAGTTTTTTTGTCATTTCTTTTTTAATCAGCATTTTTAAGTAACTTTCTCTTACCCATACATGATGAAAAATGTAATGTTCTGCGATCCAATTTTTGAATATGAAATAGTTTTTACAATAGTATGTCTTGAGGTCCGCTCAATTGTATAACCAGGTTCTTGTGGTTAGTCTGCATGGGCATAACTCAAAAGCAGGTATTGGCAGGAAGTCTAAAAATCATATTCAATTTATATCATAATGATCCGTATACTATGACATGCAAAGAGTTCAAATACATTATTGTTTAAGTACAAAATTTCTAGTTGGTGCATATCAACAACATTTTTAAAGTGAAGTAAACATAATGAAACTAACATACTTTATTGATACAAAATAATTTTCTTATAAAAGATTGTAAGAAAAGTTAGGTTCGATTAAAAGCATTCATACCAAATTACATTGCGTCAGTGTAAAAACGTTTAAAAATGATAATTGCTTTCCCTTACCATGAGTTACAGAAAGTATTATTTACGCGGGGTCGAATTTTCGAAACTAAATATTTGCGATAATTTCAGGTTTTGAAGTTCTTTGAATACAAAAATGATTTTTTTAGTAATTGTTGATTATAATGCATGTCTGATATCATAATAGCGGGTAAATTTTTTCAATTACACATACACTGGTCTGTGAAATCGTACTTTTCAAATTTTTTATGTACTGCATTGGGTGTCTCTAATGTGTTTTGATAATCTGAATTCAGAAATGATTACTTTTTTTTCCTATCACGTAAGAAATTTTCACATAGTAAGGATGAAAATCAGAAGAATTCGTCTAGAAGTTATAACAAATTCGAAAGAATTTATATAAAAAATGCATTGAAATAGACTCTTATTTACACATTATCTTTTAAATGTATTTCCTCACATCGAATCTCCCTTTAGAGCATTGTACCTTGTGCAAGGCTTGAGGGTCTTGTGTGTATGTGTGTGGGGGGGGGATTCTCTGTGCAACATGCAACAATATTCTGCTAATATGTTAAAAATGTATCGTCTCTGATACCTGTTTTCCATTTCTTTGATGTCTTGATGAAACAGCTCTCCTTGTTCTTCACTCTCATCACCCAAATTTTCAGGGAAATAATTTAGATGGGAGTCGAAAGAAATGAATGGATGTATGGATGGTTGGGTTTTACGTCGCACTAGTGCTGCGCAGATGGGCAATTGGCGACGGTCGTCGAAAGAAATGGAGCTTTAAGCTCAAACAATTCCCTTTTTTTTTTTTTCCAAAACTGTACATGAGGGAAATTTTTAAATAGGTTTTCCTTAAACAGCATCCAAAAATGTATCAGAAAAACATATCAACCTGAAGAAAAAATTTCTTCATCGGCCTGTCTCATTTGCTATTTTTAAAAAAAGACAACACTGGAAAGTTTAAATTACAATAGTATTGTAAATCATATCATAAGCAGATTTTCTTGAAAAATAATGCGGGTGGAAGTTCTAAATGTGGGTGGAAGTTCTTTGAATCATTTTAAAAGTATTTTTAATTTAAGCCTTAAATGTTTTAAGAATGCAGGTAGAGTAATCAAACAGAGGGTTTTGAAGGATGCAATAGACATGCTTCCCCTTCATAAATATACATGCCAAACAAAATTGTTTCTAAAACAATTTTCAACTTTTTTTAAAGCACCTCAAAAATGGTCGGTCAAGTATACAATATCTTATTTTTGTGACTAAACTGCCACATTTTATTTATTTAATTTTTTTACCCTATTTAAAAGCTGTCACTCAAATTTAATAATAATAAAACATTTTATAATTGTTTGCATTACTTTTTAACTTTGGCAAACGATTTATTGCTGAAAATAAATTATGTATTTATGAACAGATGTTTTTGTATTTGTAATTAATAAAGAAAGAAAATTATTAAAAATTAGGCTACAGTGTAAATATTTATTCGGATTCCTTCTTCTTGTGCGATTTTATAACACAATTTCCACTTTCCTGAAAATCCTGCATCTGGAGATGGTGGTGTATAATTCTATTAAAGCTGTATTGAATGACTAAAGAAACGCAAAACTGTTCTGGAATCATGTGCAAAAATGTGAAGGACTTGATAATTATTCCAACCAAAGAAAAAGAGAGAGTTTGAAGAGTAAGCTCAAGACAACACAAAAAATACAAACATCAAAGAAAGGTATGCTCAAAATATGCTCCATTATTTAGTCTTTTAATTTTTTAAATAGCAAAGATGTTTATTTATGTGGGTAGAAAATTTCCGACATTATGTCATGATGATTTTTCGTGCTATTTTATTAATGAATGTTTCTGGATTCGATTATATATGCAATTTTGAATATTTTCGGCTGATGGCCAGTGCACGGTCGGATAATGAGACACCCCACTAGCTTTTTATCTGTCCTCCATTTTGATACATTTACTTTGCGGGGATTTTTAGAGCAATTTTATTGGTATGATGGTATGTGTCCCTTTTAATGTTTTCATTTTACTTTATGCAATTTTTCATGGAATTCTTGTGTACTGTGGTAATTTGTAAATATCTTTGGCTAATGGTCTGTGGCGTGTTTCTACACTTTCCCCGATTCGATACATTTATTTAATGCTGATTTTATTTTTTGTGACTTTTACACACATCACATTTTTATATTATGGTACACACAACAGTTTATTACAATCTTAATCAGTATCACTTTAATTTTATAGCGATCACAGTACCCGTTTGTACTATTCTGTTTGAAACTAACATCACAAATACAACAATGTTTTAAAATATAGAAAATAAATGTTATCCATGAGTATGGGAACGAATAAAATAATAATTTTAAAAAAAAAGTAGCTACAAGATTGTATTAATTTAATATATATATATATATATATTTAATTAATATATATGTATTGGTTGGTAATTTGAAACTGATAAAATAAAAGAAATGAAATGAGATTATAAATAAAGTAAACATATCATTATAATTCTACTTTATCACTTTGTGTGCGCAATTTAAGTACCATAGTATAAGTTTTTCCGTAGTTTAGTTTTTAGGTTTTCGTTTATAACTTAAGGTTTAAGATTTTTATTTAACGTTTTAACATGCATTGGTTTGGTGCTGAAAAAAATATTCGACACCATTTAATATTTTTTATGCAACATTCTTTCCTTGTTTTAATCAATTTTCAAACTTCTGTTTAACGGATAGCGGCAGTACTCTGAAAGTCCAAACTTTATCAAATGATATTTCAAAAGAAGCCAAATGCACCGATTTACGCTACTGAAACTGCACAACTGCAGTCTGCATTTAACATTTTTTTACATTGGCATTTTTAACGTTGTGTAAATATTGATATTTCTGCTCTGCGTCAAGTCTAGTTATTTAGTCTAAGAGAAAGTTACTTAATTTATATGTTAAAACGTACATGTGTTAACTTGTGTAACTTTTATACATGTGTTAAAACGCACATATGCATACATATGCGCACTATGTTCGTAATGTAATCATATTGTAACTTTTAGTTTAAAATTTGGGCACCCCCCCCCCGCTCGGAAAGCTGGCTACGCCTATGAAATACATTAAAATTTCGAGTGAAGTCACTCCAGATTTTCTAGTGCTAACTCTAGGCTACTTTGGCTGGAAGCTGCACCTGGCGGCTCTTTCAAACTTATTTTAGCACCCAGTGGCTCTTTTCTCACCATTTTTAGCACCTGGCGGCCCTTTTAAAAACATATTAGTACCAAATGTTTTTTCTAATATTTTAAATGTTAGAAGCCTTTAAATGCTTTTCTTCCGGATATGTAACCTTCTAGCAATAGTTTTACAGCATTCCTGGAAGAACAAATGCATATCGCTTACATATATGCATGTAAAATTAATAATTTACTTTTGTCACATGCAAAAATCACAACATTGAAGACTGCAAATTATGCAAATAAAATACCCTTTTTGAAAATAGTTTGCCCTTTTTATTGAATTCCCCCTGGAAGCTCTTTTATTCTACAGTCAGCATATTTTTTGTATTTTAAATATTATGTTTGAATGCTAAAAATTTTCATTGAAATTTCAGCACTTAACATAATTTTAAAAATTAACCTACCATTAAATTCACAAAGTAATAACCTAATAATACATTTAATATATTTTTTTAAACCATAATAATGCTAAATCGAAGAGGAAAAAATTAATAATAATAATTAGAGGAAAATTTTTAAAATTTTAAGCAATTTTTAATTTTTTTTCTTTTTTTTTTTTATTCAATTAGTTTTAAAGAATTTATATACTTAAAATTTTATTATTATAATTTACCACCTATGTATCCAAATTTGTATAGCTTTAAGACAATTTACAAAAAATTCATAACGTTCACTCTTTTCTTAAGATGATGCATTAACATCATGGGTGAAAGTCTTCCGTCTACAGGACGGAATTCAGTCTTTCAAAAATACCCCAGGACTGAGGCGAGACGGAAAAATCGGACGACTTTCCGTACTACCTTTGCATGCAGCTTGCCTAAAACATGCGAGATCCCCGTGTTTTAGTGCAAACCTCAAGGAAAGTAAATAGAAAAAAAATTTCACTCTTGGCTACATCTTACAACTTGCAGCCATGATTAACATGTTTCCTAACATTTCTTTTTTTTTTTTTTTTTTCTAGAAAAATATTACATAAATATATATATATATACAAATAATGAATGTTAATTTATGTACTTAGTACATTGCAACTTAAAAATGTGCATAAAATCATTTAACATTATACTTTAGATTTTTCACCTATGGTTTTCGACAGTTTTTGACGGTTTAAACCAGTTTTTGACAGTTTAAACCAATTTTTGACACATGTCACGTCAAAAACCAGTTTTTCGAATTTTTTACTCGGTCTCTTGAATTTTGTATTTAAATAATGTTAAAAAATCGTGGATAATTCGAATTTTTCATACGATTAACTTTAAAATATTACAGTAAAACTTTTTCCCAAGATTTATTTCAGCTAAACTGCATTATTTATTTTAATAGTCTTTCAAAATAAGGATAAGGAAATACAAGAAAAGCCCCTAACTAGTGCATCAGAAGATATGGTGCATATAAATGAACTTCGAGGGTTTTTCGAATTGAAAGTCATGTCTGATGTAGAAGATTCTATTTTTGTATCAACTGATAGGTTGAAGTCATATGCTATGACACAAAGATTGTACTTGAAGAAGCAATAAAAAATATCTATTTTTTTTTTTTTAAGTGTTGAATAATTAAGCTCGTAAAAAATATTGATTTAATGGGGGGGGGGGGGATGTAGCAGTTTTCTTAGATATAAAGTTTATATGTTAAATCTTTGATCGTAGAGTTTCAATTTTTTTTATTTATCTCTTCCTTTTGACAAAATAGCATGCTTGCCAACATCCTAATTAATATTCTGTAGTGTTATTAGTCCCGCCCTTTTTTTTTCACACCAATAAATTTTTAAAGTAATATTTTGCAAATGCAATTACAATTAAATAAGAAGAAAAATACTCTAAAATGGATGCTGGTGTAAAAAAGAACGCGGGGTTAACATTACTACTGAATTTTAATTAGTATGTTGGCAAGTATGAAATAGTATATGCAATTCGAATTCTTGGATATTTCGAATTTTTCTCGGGTCCCTTCAACTTTGAATTATCCAAGTTCTACTGTATATTATTTTTTACTTGAATTTGCATGTTATCCAAGTACTTAAACCAAAATATTATATTTTTAGGCATAACTAAAAATCCGGAATTGCCACGGTCCCGACGATTCCGGATTTTCGGCTTCATACTGTATTGCAGTTTTATTTTATTTAAACCATGTGGGGATTTTTCTTTGGACAGTAAACCATGTTGTACGTTGTACCTTGGGACATGCCACAAGGAACAACATACTTCATACAGATCATTCTCAATAATTTGGTTATTGTTTTAGTATAAATATATCTTCTAGTGTGTTTTAATGTAGCATTTTTAATATTAGTAGAGTTGTAAAATTCTCGAGAATAATCTTTCTCAGAATATTCTCCTTGAAGAGAATAATCGAGAATTTTCTCATTGAAGCTATAATAGTTGGTAATTTTGAAATGCATATAAGTCAGGGCCCGAAATTTCAACTTAGATTTTACTCGCTGGAAAAAAAGTTACTCGTTACAAAATATGATTAACTTACTCTATTTTTTACGTATAAGGTGACCGAAATTTTTTATTGGAAAAAGAGGAGAAATTACGCAACATCTTTTATTTTATAAGAAAATGGAGGACATTCAATTTTGGAAAAGAGGTCATTTTAGAGGACACAAAATTGAATGAAAATGATTATAAAAACCGTTTCAAAAGCTACTTTACACAAGTGGTGGAAACATTTTTATCTCAAATGATGAATTTGGATCAGTACACCTTAATTTAAATTAATAATATATGGATACGAGAAGAAAAATCACTAAATTTAGGTGCCACTAGACAATATAGATTTTTTTTTTTTTTTAATATTAATTTTTGCTATAGACAAAAACATTTTTTTTTTAGGGGGGGGGGGGGCTACTTTTATGCAGTTACGTAAAAAAGTTGGTAGACATTTTTTAAATTAAAATCATAATCATAAAATAAAAAATAAAGTTCGCAAATGAAAAAATAAAATTAATATTCGGCAGATGAAACGATTTGTTTTAACGAACAGTCATTCTTTATCAACATTTTATAAAAGTTCTCACAAGTATAACCTAAATTAGTCTTATTAGTTAATTAGTTTTTAAAGTAGGTATATAAAAGGGAGTTTTTTTCACATGTCTACATTTTGTTCATCAAAGAAAACATTCGCTTTGTGGGAGTGTTTTTGCCCGGAGGACATAAAATGAATTCAACTAATTTTTGCATATTTTTGTGAAGTGGTGGTAGTGTTATCATTAAGGCCAATTGTCTGCACTAGGGCTTTAGGCCTGAGTTGGAGAGTCCTCCATGGGGTCTTTCTAAGAGGTCCTAGCCCATATTTATGCTAGTTTCTGAGAAAACCACGGAAAACTCCTAGTGGCTAAGCTAACGAGTGCAGCCGGGTATCGAAACCAGCGCCTCATGTATACCAGTTTTGCGGATAGAACCTCTCGATCACTAGTGGGCCTATTTTTATGAGGAATATTATCCATGCAAAAGTGAGAACTAATGCTGGACGATATCAGAAATTAAATATCGCGATATATCATCAAGTTAATATCGATATTGGTGATATATTGCGATATTTATTTCAAGAGAAGGAAAATAGATATTTGCTACTTTTTAAAGACAAATGAACACCAATTTTAATGTATACAAGTGGGGAGTGTTTTCTATATGTATATATTTTCTGGTATATTACTTCCAAATCTTTTTTATTAAAAAGAAAAGAAAAAAGAAAGAAAATGCATAAATAGCAACACAATGTTTTGTGTTTCTTTTAATTTATACCATTACTTTTAAGTATATTTCTGAATAGTTTGTCCTCCATTCTTTTTATTTTAAGATTTAATTATTTCAAAATCACATTTTAAGAGAGCTAATGGGTGATATGTGTTTTATTTACACAAAGTATATCATCAAGATACATAATTATAATAAAAATATAAGCTTAAGAAAAATGAAGTTGTACTTAGAATGTGGATGATTAATAAAATTTTGTGCAGAAGTTGTAACTTAACTATCTATCTATCTCTCTCTATATATATATCAATGATTCACTTATATACGGAAATTTTAAAAATAAATATTAGTATGAGTTTTGCGCCTAATTCCCATCCCTGAGTATAAAGAATGTTCATTTACTAATAGTCCTGTCAGTCATTGATAGCGATATGGTTGTAATTAAATTAATTTCAGTGAATAAGAAATGCACAGTAGAAATACTGTTTATAAACTTTCTTTAGAATTGCCACCGAATAAACTTTCTCAGTTGTAGAGTAATATTAATTTGTAACGCTATAACTCATAGGTATTCTAAAGATCAATTACCTGCCATTTTTATTTTATTTTTTATCTACTTACCATATCATGATTTTTTACTTTCCGAACACTATAGTGAGGAAAGTATTGTAATCATGTCAAAAATCCGAATTCGGGATTTTGATGTTTCTATACGTTTTGAGGTCCCCTGAGTCCGTTTTCACTATTTTTACGATGATGTATGTATGTGTGTATGTTTGTGAACACACTAGCATCTAAAGGCTTTGTTCGATTAACCTGAAAGTTGGTACGTATATTGTAAGTCACCATAGTACGAACCCTATAGATTTTGGTGAATCTAGCACTTATAGTTTTTTTACAGGGACACAAAGAAAAATTCTTTATCATTATGGCCTATGGGACCAAAATCTTAAAAGTGCGATAGCATCTAAACGCCTTATTCAATTGAGCAAAAATTTTATACCCATATTATAGGTCACAGATACTCAATCTGTATAGATTTTGGAGAATCTAGCACTTATAGTTTTTTTACAGGGACACAAAGAAAAATTCTTTATCATTAAGGCCAATGGGGCCAAATTTTTAAAAGTGTGATAGCGTCTAAACGCCTTATTAATCTGAGCAAAAAAATTGTACACATGTTATAGGTCGCATTTGCACCAACTGTATAGATTTTGGTGAATCTAGCACTACAGTTTTTTTACAGGGACACAAAGAAAAATTCTTTATCATTATGGCCTATGAGACCAAATTTTTAACCTTTTGAGAGGGGCTCTTACGAAATCCTATGGTGAAGCGTGACAGATGCTGTCACAGCCCCTTTCAAAAGGTTAAAAGTGCGATAGCATCTAAACGCCTTATTCAATTGAGCTGAAAATTTGTATGAATATTATAAATCACTGTTGCACTAACTATAAGCATTTTGGTGAATCTAGCATCTATAGATTTTTACAGGGACAAAACGAAAAATTCTTTATCATTATGATCTAAGAGCTCAAAGTTCAGTAGCGTTAAATAAAACCTCGTGTGATATATGGAGAAAAAAACACTCTATTATGGTTTTCTCTCTTTTGTTTGTTTAGCAATTCCTCTTTCTTTATTTTATCTACAAAACTGTTAGTTACTCAATGTTCGGAAAGTCGAGTGGAGTCACTCCAGATTTTTTTTTTTTAAGATATATATATATTGAATTCATATTTTGTAATGTTTTTATAACATTTGAAAATTGTATTATATTTATATACTAGTACCGCCCAGTGGTTGAAGATCAATCACTTTTTGCAAAGCAAAGCAAAACAACTGCCTTTCCATAAACAGAATTAAATTGCAGCACAGCAGCGACCCCTGTTGGCCGATAGGCACGAGTCGTCCATGAAATAGAGCGTTCGAACTAAAAAAAAAAAAAAAAAAAAAAGAAAGAAAGAAAGAAAGGAAATCTTAAAAATGGTCAATTAGAGTTCAAGGAATCTCAAAACTTGTAAAATCGTCGAAAACTGGAAATCTAAATTTAATCTGAATCTTATACTTTCTTCTTATATATGCAGAAGGTAAAATAATAGATCCACTTTTTTAAGAATAAGAAGTCAATTTCAGTTAATTGAAATGCAAGGAAATCTCAAAACGTGTAAATTCATCGGAAACCAGAAATCGAAATTTTCCCCGTGTCTTCTAAACTTTCTTCTTATGCATGCAGAAGCCAGTAATAAATCCACATTTTAAATAATAAGTAGTCAGTTTCAGTTAATTGAAAAGCAAGGAAATCTCAAAACGTGTAAATTCATCGAAAACTGGAAATAAAAATTTATCCAAATCTTATACTTTCTTCTTGTATATGCAGAAGATATAATAATAAATCAACTTTTTAAAAAATAAGTAATCAGTTTCACTTAAATGAAATGCAAGGAAATCCCAAAACGTGTAAATATATCAAAAAACGGAAATCAAAATTTATTTCGTATCTTTTTTCTTCTTATGTACGCAGAAACTAGTAATAAATCCACTTTTTAAAAATGAGTAGACAATTTCAGTTAATTAAAATGCAAGGCAATCTCAAAACGTGTAAATTCATCGAAAACCAGAAAAACATTTATCCAAATCTTATATTTTCTTCTTATATATGCAGAAGATAGAATAATAAATCCAGTTTTTAAAAAATAAGTAATCAATTTCAGTTAATTCTTTGCTTAAAAAAGAAAAAAAAAAAACCCACTTGACGATATTTCGAACAATCCACATGCAATTCCGAACAATATATCAACGAACCGATAGCAAGAACTAAACGCAATATACTGTTTGCAGTGTTTTCACTTTTCACCTGCGAGCGAAGAGCAGCTTCGATATTATTGGTGTGGGGATATTATCGAATGGGAAATAATATACTACTGCGATGAACTAAACGCGATATACTGTTTGCAGTGTTTTCACTTTTCACCTGCGAGCGATGAGCAGCTTCGATATTATTGGTGTGGGGATATTATCGAATGGGAAATAATATACTACTGCGATAACTTGATGAATGAGGAATGAAACATTTTATATGTTATCGTTCAAGGTCATACTTTTTAAGTAGTGGTTTTGATTTGAGAGTTCGCACAAATGAAGCAAAGGGACACATCGCTGGAATAAGGAAGAGAAAGTGTGTTCGGATCGTTTGCGGTTGGGGTTATTTTTTAATCAGTGAGTAAATAGGAGGAGGAGAAGGTGTATTTGTATAAGATATTCGGCGGTCTGTTTGTTGGGTGTTTACGGGGTGGTACGGTGAGGTGGGGAAGCAGAATTTGAAGATATGGTGGTTGGCGTTGGACGCTGTTTATCGGCATATGGATCGATCGCGCTGTGCGCACTAGGAATTATCGTTAGAGGGATATATTGGTAGAGCAAGAACTTAAATACTGTTATCGCGATATTAAAAAAATATCGATACTTGGGGATATATTGATAAATAATCCAGCCCTAGTGAGAACACATGTCAACTCACCACGTATCAACTGGAGCACCACCTTAATGATTTCATGACAATTTCAATAGTGATTCCGTGTTCTGGATCAAAGAACCGTACAAATATAGGGAATTGTTTTATTTCTTTATGATTCTAAGTATCTGAATAGACATAAAACATAATATGCTTTAGCAAGTTTTTAGAAAGTTGTTCTTTTGCGAACCTAATGCAGAAAAATGTTAGTGTTCACCATTCGATATAGCCAACAGCCGATTGAGCTTCCCAGTTTTGCGAATTTTTTGAAATTAAGGACTCCTTTTCATTTGAAAAAGAGACAGAGGACGAAAAACATAAAAAAGAGGACTTTTTAGTCCTGTAATGCTTTTTTCGTTTAAGAGGTTCAAAGCGTTGAAAAAGAAGACTGTCTTCTTAAAAAGGGGATGCCTAGTCACCTTACCTAAGATTAGCATAATTTTATGTTTATCGATATATATATATATATTTTTTTTTTTGTAGCACCGTATACTGTAAGAATTCTACCTACATTTAGGCTGACATTTTACTCATCACAGTAAAATTTCCACTCGCCAATGGCGAGCGGAAATTTCACGTCCTGGTATAAGTATTAATTTATGTGCAAGTTCAAAAATTTATGAAAATTTGCTTTTAATAAAAAGTAATTTATGTAGTATAAATTGGAGCTACCATGATTAATATGCTTACCTGTTACATCTACGGTTGTAGACACGATGACCTTGCCAACAGATATTGTGTAAAAAATGCCAAATGTGTAATGAACTGAGATTGCTCAGTGGTAGAACATTCGCATGGTAAGTGGACTGTCAGGGCTTGATTCCCGGCTCTGGTATTTTTTGCATAGTTGGTATAAAAATTCAATCTTACACACTTCATTTTTATATAAATATTTATGGTTGATAAATGACATTTACTAGGTCATTTATGTGGCATATTGGAGTTGCCATGTTTAATATGCTCACCTGTTACATCTATGGTCGCAGGCATGGAGACTTTCCCAAAAGATATGTGAAAAATGTCGAGTGAGTACTATGCCAAGGTGGTTCAGTGGTAGGGCAACTGCACGGTAAGGGAGTGCCCAGACTTATTCCCAGCTCTGTTATTTTTTGAATATTTGATGAAAATATTTAACCTTACACACTTCATCTCTAAATAAAAAATGTTTCATTCAAAGGCAAAATATTGTAACCTCTTTTTTCTTTTAGAACCAAAAAGGGAAAAAAAGAGTTCTTTGTTGCTGATTAATGAGGTAATTTTTTTTTAATAGTTCTTACATTATTGATTCTTGTACATTTTATTGCATTCAAATATCTGTACTGATAAGTATAAAGGATTTAAGTCCATATTCTTGATTTTTCAGGAGACGAAAATTAAAGTTAAACTAACTAAAATCTACTTAGAAGAATCAATTAGGAAAAAGGGGTTATGTTGATTTATAACCTTTATACCATTCAGTGATTATCAATCTTCATTTGATGAAGGGAAAAAATTGAATTAAAATTTTATACCAGAGATTAATGCTAAATTTCTGACTTGAATCTTTTTTTACCAATGGATTTTCTCAAAGACTAAATGGCATTGATTTAAATAACTTTATACCAATCGATAGAGAATTTTTTTCTGAGTCTGACTATGTACGTAACTCAAAATCGACATTTTTGGACTCGAATCCTTTATACTTATCAGTACAGATATTTCAGTATTATAAAGCTTTTATGCAGCAAAAAATTCTAAAATTTACTTAGTTTAGGAAGATTTGGTGAATTACAGGCCATTGCTTTGTGTACATATGATACATATTAAAAAATTAATATAAAATAGAAGAACTATGATACAACAATAGCTTATTCAAAACAAAATTAGCTATTCAAATTCTTTGTAATTATTAAATTTTTCAATAATGAAACAATGAGAGTATAAAGTTTGATGTATGATGAATATTTTTTTCTGTATTCTTTGTCTAGCTACTTATATAAAGTGTGAAGGGAAAACATGAAGGAAATCCTCTACATGTGTATTCAGGAACAAAAGTTTTTTTTTTTTTTATGAATATTTTATCGAGACTTAGTTATTCATTGTTGAATAATTTTTCATATTAATATTTAATAAATATTTTCTAGCAATTTCATGTGGCTCACATTACCATTTGATGCATTTTCGCATGACTAAACTCTGTATATATCAAAAAAATATCTTTTTAAGGTCTTTATAGATGCCTAGAGTAAAGTAAAAAACTAAGGTTATTAATATTTTAAAGTTTAATATGAATAGATATTGTCTAAATATAAATTTTGCACTGTGACTCACATTACAAAAATAAATAAATAAAATAAAAAGCAAGTTTTATGGATTAATAATAAAATTCTAAAATTTCACCTCTTCAAGCAGCACAGCAAAATAAAATAGTATTTGGTACAATAGGAATAAAAACATTTTCAAGTTATTATCTAATACAAAAATTACATTATCTGAATTATAATTAATTATGTTAATCTTTTTTTTTATTTTATTTTATTTATTTATTTATTTTTTTTTTTTTATTTATTATTTGACTCATTTTAAATAATTTTGTAACTCACATTACATTCTTTGTTTAGATATTTGAAGTAAACAGGCTATTGAAAACAGCTACCAACCAAATGTTGTCATACCCTAATAATAAATGTCTCTTAACCAAAACTTTTTTTTTTTTTTTTTTTTTTTTTTTTTTAACTATTTCAGAGTCAAGTTATTTATTTTACACAATAATTCACTTGTTGGTGGATTTTTTTTTTTTTATATATATTATGTATTTTTAATATTTATTGTTTATTAAAAAATTTATTTTTCAATTTTTTGTTTTAGATTTGTGAAATGAAAAATTGTAATCATTGTATATATTTTGAAAGCAAGAAACATCAGGATCTATATATGTGGTGGGTAACTTTTATTTAAAAAAATATATATATAATCTAAACGAAAATGTTTTTATTGTTATCTATTTTATTATAAACAGTCTCCCTATAAAAGCTGTAAATGAGAAGATTATGCATCATAACCCATTTGGCAGGAAAATAAAATTTTGTTTAGTCAAATTTTCTACAAGTTATTTAAATTAACTATCAATGTTAATATAAAACAAACCCTGTATATAAAATTTAACTGTTTATACAAACAATTTTATTTTTATTTTTTCGAAAAGTAAACTACATTTTTCAGTTTTTTTTTTTTTTTTTTTTTTTTTTTTTGACGAATCTATGGTACCTTTGACATCTGTGTTACAGAACTCATGGCTACATTCGTTTTGCACCTTTCTTAATATATCCTTGTTAGTTGAAACTTTATAATTAACAAAAGGGTAAATTTAAATGATAATGAAGTGGTTATAGCGATAGGCATTAATTAGGAAATTTCTATACAAAACTAGTGATGAAGAAAATATGGGCTGCCGTAACCCTACGTATTTACAAACAAAAGGAAGAGCAAAGAAATCAGGTAAACTGAACTGATAAACATTTTTTAGCTGTGTTGGGTATTGTATAGCTGCCAACTCTCTTGCTTTTTTTTTTTTTTTTTTCTTTTTCAGAATTCTTCTAAATTTTTGGCTTATTTTAGGATTTTATGCACAGAAAACATTTTTTTGTGCTTTCCTTTGATGATCAAAAAATATTCCAGTTGGCTTACAGACTGCAGCTTCACATTAAATTGATCAAAATTTGTTATTGCATTAATCAAAAACAACAATAATAATCATTCTTTGGCAAAGATAAACATAAAAAATCTTTTCTTCCGTAGAAGTAATAAAAATCTTATATTACTCAGGAAGGGGATTCTTTGCCAATTTTTCATTTTTTACTTCTTGGAGATTTTTCTGGTTATATTTTTTCTTACTGTTACCATTGTGCAAAAAAACCCTTAAAGAATTCCACTGATCAAATATAAATATGTTTTCAAAGGATAAATTTATTTGCAATTATTTTCATATGTGCATGTCTTCTTTTACCATTGAATGAACTTTTCCTTGATCTTTTCTTTAAAATAAAAATGAAAAAAATGTACTTTTCCTTTAGCATTGAACCTTATTAAGTAACTATAGTAACTTTTGTATAAATAATAAAAATTTATATAACTTTAACTTTTATTTACAAAAAAAAAAAAAAAAAAATCTGCACTAACAGAAAGATATTAAAAAAAAAAAAAAAAAAATCTTCTGATTTTTCTTTAAATATCTTCTGAATTTTATTGAAATTAAGTTGGCAGTTCGGTACTATAGAGTTCAAGGCCAATTCATTACCTAAAGGTTCTAGGCCTGGACAGTTGTTCCTCAAGGTGGGTCTTTCTAGTTATTATGGTCTTAGCCTGTATTTACATGAGTTGCATAATTTAAAAAAAAAAATGAAAAAATGAAAGAAAAACCTGAATGGCTAGGCAAAGGAGCACAACTTCATTTTTTGTGGTGAAAAAAAAATACACTTCAATATATCATAAAAGTTTATATAAACAGAAGAATTAAGTTTCATTTATATAATATAAAACAAGAGAGGGAGATAATTATTTTGGGAGAAATGCCCCCTTTGAAAATTTTCATGGGGACTATATGCCCAAAATTCATTTCTGTGAACCTCACAAATTCAATACATTTTATATATTTATCAAAACACAGAAGAGAAAAATAGTAAAATATATAAGAAAAGAGAGTATTTAAGAGCCACAATTTTGTATCATAGTTAGTTTCATAGATTTTCAAAGCAACAGAATTTTCTTGCTTGGTTTAAGGTTTTAATAAGTTTGGCATTACAATCTAAATTTTAGAATTAAATTTGCTTTCAATTTTGTATTCTAGAGGAATGGGATATGTTTTGGTGTAAGTTTTTTAAAAAAAGTTTCAAATTTTATTATGACTAATAATAATTCTTTTGTTATATAAATAAGTCTGATTAACTGACAGTTATATGAAATTAAAGTGTTTAAGTCATTAAATATTTATTATTTAAAATTAAATATTTATCATTAATAAAAATTAATAACACAAATGCCTATTTTGGAGTTACTCTGTCAGTACTAGGGATGAAATGGATAGTGATTTTGCCGGATATCGGATATCCGGAGCACCTTTGCCTGCCGGATACGGATATCCGGACCGGATATCCGTCGGATATCCGGCATTAGTTTTGTTTTTTGTTGTGTTGTATATTTCTTTTCTTTTTCTTTATTTTAAAACAATAAAATATAAACATATTTCATATATTACTCTTTTAAACACATTTTAAATATAATTTACTTAAGCATATTTATTTAGCATTCTATTTATTTGTGCAATATTGCGATGAAGTATAAAACTTAAGTCTGACATACCCATTCCTACACTTGCAATTTGTCACAAAAAATATAGGTTTAGTTCAGAATTATAAAACAAAAACTTATCATTTACACATTTTTTACAGTACTAAAAAATGTGTGCTTGATAAGTATAAAAAAGAAAAAAAAAAAAAAAGGAAACAAAATATTTTACTAATATAATCATAGTTGAAGGGTTGGTTATTTTCATAAGAAAAGGTATATTGTCGCCATCACACATCACTTACAGTTTAATTTGCGCAATAGTTTAACCATAGCTTCACACAATAAATATTTTACATATGGAGTTTGGTGCAATTTTAATCAATAGATGTTGAGATATAGGCTTGTGAAAAATCATAATAGCAGATTCACTTGTCGGCTGATATATACCTAAATAAGGGCGACATTAGTTGAACGGAAATTTTGTCACACACACACACTAACACAATTTTTTTTAAATTTATCAAACCAGGTTATGGACCTCTTAAAATGTGTAAATCCAACGAAAACCAAATGTAGAAAATTTTTATGAATCCAATACTTTCGTTTGAGACCTTTATAAGGAAACATAAAAGAAAGAAGCAAAAAAAAAAAAAAAAATCTAAAAGCTTCAATGGCTTAGTATGTTATGGCCATTACGAAACTTTCTTTTATATCAATCTACATAACAAAGCTACACGCTGTTTAACATGCACAGAAGAAACTTAATAATGGCTTCGCACAATAAAGATTTTACATATGGAGTTTAGTGCAATTTTAACCAAAAAACTGTGAGATGTAGCCAAGTGGAGAATCATAGAAGGTGAGGAACAACTGCGACATCTGTTGGTCAGTATACACCCAAATTAAGCCAGCCTTCGTTCTCTTATTATTTATCTTGCATATCAAGTTAAGTGCAGTTAGATGTTATAGATGTTGAGATTTAGCCTTCCTATTCACAGGGTAAATTGCAGCATAGTATAGCCACCTATCGACCAATATGCACCAAAATTGAATCAACATGATGTTTCATAAAAATGGCTCTCTCACATACCAGATTTTGTGTAATTATACACAAATAAATCCAAAATAATTTCTCCATTTACGGGAAAATTGCAGCATAACAGCATCGTCTACTGGCCGATATGCACAGAAATTAAATAAACATATTTCATAATAGCCCTGTGACATACTTAGTCTTTTTTTTTAATTATACACAGTAGAAGAGATATAGTCCTCCTTTAAATGGGAGAAATAACAGTATAGCAGCGCCACCTATTGAGTAATTTGCACCAAAAGTCGATGGGCACTTTTTTCTTTTTTTTCGGTTAATGCACAACTATGTATAAATTTATATGAAATCCTGTGCATTAACTCTTGAACTAGAGCTGCTACACAAAACTTTTTCAGACAGACATTTTCTAAAAACGGCCAAATTCAAAATTCTGGTTCACTCAAAATGTGTAAATCCACCAAAAACGGGAAGTTGAAAATTTTTACGAATAAAATGCTTTCTTCAATTGAATATAGAAGAAAGTAATGATTCAAAACAAATTTATATTTTTGTTTCTTTAAATGCTTTTTACTTATTTTATATTTTTATATTCTGTACAGATAAGAAAAAAAATTAAATTGCTTATTAAAATTCTTTACTTAAAAGTAAGTTCAGTTTTTCTAATGTACAAAATCATAAACTTTAAATAATTGAACTTTTTTTTTTAATAATTTTTTTTTTATTCTTTAACAATCTGAAAATGAAAATACAGACTTCCTGAAAATTTAAATATTACTTCTATTTGAAGTAATTTTAATTTTTGGGACTATATCTATGCAGCGCAATGGGAAATTCTAAATTCAGGTGTTTTAGCAAGATATTTCATTAAAAGTGCAAATTTATATAAATTGGAGTGGTTTTTTTTTTTTTTTT
This sequence comes from Salticus scenicus, assembly GCA_963930645.1. NCBI lineage: Eukaryota > Metazoa > Arthropoda > Arachnida > Araneae > Salticidae > Salticus > Salticus scenicus. The sequence goes on from OZ005648.1 coordinate 173,751,502, forward strand.
TTTTTTTTTAATCCAAATCGAATAGGTAGATGACACGTTTAATTATATATGGCACAGACAATGATGCCAGAGGATCTGCTATTATAAATATATGGTCACAAAAATAACTTTCTTGTGTAGGGGAAAGTGGATTGTAAATAAACAGGCAGGTTCTAGTCAATAAACGCACATTATTTGACTCATTCTCGAAACAATCTATCAGATTGTGCAGTTACTTCAAAGGAAAGCATGCAAAATTGACAAAGATATCTGCCTCTGGCCCCTCAATTATCTCGGGGGGGGGGGCATCAAGGAGATCTCTAGACTGTCAACCCGTTCGAGGGTTTTGAGCCCGGTTGACCACATCAAAAGATTCTGAATAGTACCGCTCCAACCAACCGCTAGTGGAGACCGGCACTCTGGAAAATCCTAGGTAACTCAGCACAAAATTAAAAAAGGCTTTCTGTATCTCTTAAACCTGAAGCTACTTTTGCTAAATTTGTTTGCTAAAGTGGCCCAATTCGACTTTTGCAATTTTTATTTATTTTTTAACCTTTACAAGCTACAATTAATCTATTTAAAAAAAAAAAAAAAAAAAAAAAATGTTGCAAAATTTTCATCTGAGGGGAATTTAAGCTTGAATTTTCTTCTCCGGATATCCGGCTTGAAATTACCGGATATCCGTATCCGGACAGTTGATATCCGGTACCCCGTCGGATATTTAAAACTTGATATCTATCAGTTGTCCTCGCACATAAAAATTAATTTTATGAATATAAATGCTTATATTTTATATATATATAGTTGTTAACTTACCTTTAATTTGAATTTAAAAGTTTTCTCTATTTAAACTCGGTCAGCCATCTTTTACTTACATCGCGCCATTACTAACGACGTTCTGTTTACTTTGTTGCTGTTGCCAAATTTGCTCTGCATAATTTTCTTAATTTTTGCTGTTGCCACTTCTATTAAAATAGTTATGATAAATTGTATTTTTGACTTTGACTGTTGAGTGGCAATGGTAATGCATTGTTTATATGTAGATTTTTGACTTGTCAGTCAGTATAAAAAGATCGCGATGCATGTGTTAAAGGGCAGTTATCGGCAGTGTTTAGCAATGGCCAGGTAATCTTCAATTAGATATGAAGCGGTAGTTTATGAGTTGTGTAAGTAGCTTGATGGTCAAGTAACGATGTATGTGCTTATAGTATCGTTCCTGCTAAGCTATTAATGCTCTTTGGCTATTGCACTTTTTTTAAGAAATGATGGCTGCCGTTGTTAAGTTGTTAATAGTTTACACATGTTAAGTTTCTGTTTGTTAAATTGTTCCTTGTTAAAGGTTAAATTTTCCGTCGTTCATGGATGATGGAGGTTTTGAATAAAATGATAAATTGACGTCCTTTTGAGACGAGTTTGTTAAATTTGATAGTTTAATTAATGTTAAATTTTGTTTAGACGCTTTTTAAGCGTCATTTGTTTAAGTTTGAAATCTTTTTAAAAGTTAATTAAAAGTTAAATGAAAGTTTCTAAATTGAAGTGTATAGTGGATGAACGTAATTGTCTTCATTTCAATTTTGTGTTATTTCGTCTTGCTTCACTTTCGCTGATCAACCAGGCGATCGCGGAAGTATATTTCTTCATCGTATTTTCCCGCTGATCAACCAGGCGATCGCGGAGGCTCTGCGACGTTTCTTGAAGTATATTGTCATCTGCTTTTTCATTGTGTTTATCAATATGCCTAGCTCAACACCTGTAAAAGGTAATCTTGTTCTTGTTAAATCTCTTGTTAAATCTAATTTCTTGATAAATTTGAAATCTTAATATATCATTATATCTTGTTGAATAAAGTTGTTTTATTTGTTAAAAACTTTGGTCTTTAATGTGTTATAATAGTTGAACACTGGTCGGGTTATTTCTATTGAAGCCCTTAAAATTTAAATCTTAATGTTTCCACTGTATTTAATCTGCTTAATAGAAATGATTTGAAACATAGACTTTTAGTTTATATTATTTGGTTATGGGCAAGTTTTTTTGAGGGTGTCATTTTTTTTAAACTTGACCAGTTGTTCTTTTCTTGTTTTCTGTATAATTGATAATTAAGTAACTATTAAAAAAATGGCTTATAATATTGTACCTCAAATTACCAAGTTAAATGCCACTAACTACTCTGGTTGGAAGTGTGATATTAAATTTTTACTTATGGATAAAAATGCTTATGATATCGTCATTGGTAACGAAACTAAGCCCAAAGTCAGTGAAACCGTGTCTGAGGAGGCAGTACAAGACTTTAAAAGAAGGCAGAATGCTGCCATGTCAATTTTATATTTGAATATTGATAATGAATTTAAAAGTTTAATAAGTGAATGTACTGACCCCTCAGAAGCGTGGAAAATTTTAAAGGTTAACTTCCAGCCAGATAGTAGAAGTTATCATATGAAATTGTTTTCTGAAGTTATGACATGTTTTTTAGAACCTGGCGAATCTATTGGTGTTTTTGCAGCTAGAATATCTAAAATTGCTGATCAGTTAAAATCCATTAATAAACCTATTGCTGACGAATACTTATGTTTTCAGGTTTTGAGATACCTACCTGATAAATTTGATCAGGTTGTTCAACAAATTCTTCGTTGGCCTGATAAGGACTTTAACTTTAAAAATATTATTGTTGAGTTATGTGCCGAGGAAACGCGCCTTCAACTTAGAAATTTTGATAAAAGTAGAACGGAATGTTCTATTGAGGCCCAAAATGTAAAATTTAAACGTAGGCCTGTTTTTACTTGTTGGAGGTGCGGGAAAAAAGGCCATGTTATAAAAGATTGTAAAGTTAAGTTAAATAATGATCTAGCTGCAAAAGAAAAGGAAAAACCACTCAGAAGTAATTTTTCTAAGAGGGGTGGCTCTAATCAACAGTCAAAACGTGATAAAACTCCTAAAGCTCAAAATTTCATAGCTGAAGCAAATTTAAGTAGTTTTGATAGAGAGGGCAGCTGGGCTTATGATACGGCGGCCTCTCATCACTTCTGCAAAGATAAATCTTTTTTTTGTAATTTTTCTGAAATTTCCGGTGATGAGCTTCACGTGGCTGTTGATGGCGTCACTTTTCCCATTACTGGTAAAGGTGAAGTAGAACTGAATTTTAATGGGACTGTTATTAAACTTTGGAACGTTTTGTATTCGCCGAACTTGCGGAAAAATCTTTTGAGTGGTTCTAGATTCGACCAGGGTGGTGCTAAATTTATTGGTGAGGCCGGCAAAATAAACGTGGTCGACAAGTATGGTAATTTCCTTTTCTCTGCTAAACTCCATGACGGGATTTATTATACATTTCCAAGAGTAATTAAAAATAAGCACAGTGTTAAATTGAATGGGGGGCAGAATTCTAATGAAAATTTAAATGATAATACTGAAATTTCAGCTTTTCCTGTAATAAAACCTGTTAATATAAAAGACTTTGATACCTGGCACCTTCGTTTTGATCACCTAAGTCCTGACTTAATTTTTAATACTATCCGTAATTCTGCTGTAAAAGGTCTGCCCAATTTAAAATCAGTTGATAATTTTTTTTGTGATCCCTGTCATGTGAGTAAGCAAAATCGTATTTCTTTCAAACCCTTAAGTCATTCTTCTTCCAAAAAACCTTTAGATCGACTTTTTATGGATACTTGGGGTCCAATTAAAATTCCTGGCAAAAAGGGTGAACGTTTTTTCTTGTCTATAATAGATGATTTTTCTGGTAGGTCATCCGTTTACCCTATCCAGGAAAAATCCATGTGTTTTGATGTTTTTAAGAGACATGTTTTGAGGGCTGAAAGGTTTTTGGGAACCAAGTTGAAGTCGATCAGAACTGACAATGGCAAGGAGTTTGATAATGATTCTTTTAAGGGTTTCTGTAGAGAAAATGGAATAAATCATGAGCTGACCAACTTTTACACACCAGAAGAAAATGGAGTTTGTGAGCGGTTCAACCAAACAATCATGAACTGTGTTCGGGCTATGCTAAAATCCAGTGGTTTGTCTGATGATTTCTGGCCTGAAGCTTGTTTACACTTTAATTATACGTGGAACCGGATTTGTCACGGTGGGAACTCTAAAACTCCATTTGAACTCTATTCAGGAAATAAACCTTCTGTTCGACATTTAAGACCATTCGGTACGTTGACATATGTGGGTGTTCCAAAGGTTAGACGTAAGCACAAGTTAGACTCCAAATCAAAACGTGGTGTCCTTGTGGGCTATGCCTTGCGTACCCGTGGTTACAGGGTCTGGTTAGAAGACGAGAGGAAAGTTGTGGAAACCATTAATGTTTCTTTTGTTGAAAGCGGTGATGTTCTACGCAGTGGAGCGGTGATGGGCGACTCTTCTTTTGAGTTGGTGCTTGTCCCGGAGGAACAACCACGGCCCGTTGACCGGTACCTTCTTCCTGGTCCGGAGCCTGGTACCTCTGGGGTCTTGCCCAGCGAGACTGAAGTTGTCGTCCCAGCCGTCTCTCCTGTTTCTCCTGCTCCTCAAGTTACTCCGCAGACTGCTTCTCCTAACTGGATGACCAATCCCGTGTGGTACAGGAAGGTTGTGCCTCGACCTCAGGGAGAAAAGGTCGATATTTACTATTATCCTGATGGAGAGGGTAAAAGGTGTTGTCAAAGGTCACCTAATGATGTCAAAAAGTTTTGTAATTTAAATAATATTGTTTTTAACCCTGCTGATTTTGATTTTTCCAAGTTTAATAAGTTTACTGGTGTTGTTAATCCTGGTGTTATACCTTCCGCGTCCAGCACGGCCAGTTGACTAGATGTGGTGGTCCCGAGAACGTATAAACAGGCTTTAAAATCTGCACAATCTGATGAATGGCATGGGGCTATGTTGGAAGAGTTAGAATGTATGGCCACGAGAGGTGTCTGGCATCTTGTGAGACTCCCTGAGAACAAGACTGCGTTGGGAAACCGCTGGGTTTACACAGTAAAGCGTGACGAGTCTGGCAACATTGTCAGATACAAGGCCAGGTTGGTCGCGCAAGGTTTCAACCAGATCCAGGGCGAATCGTACGATGAGACCTTCTCGCCTGTGATAAACTTTTCTGTTGTTAGGTTTTTTTTCTCTCTTTTAGTCTCATGTTATGGTTGGTTTAATGTACAGTGCGATGTTAAGTGTGCCTATCTGTACGCTCCCTTAGAGGATGAAATTTACATGAGGCAACCAGTTGGCTTTACTGAAAAAGGTAAAGAAGACTGGGTCTGTAAGCTGGATAGAGCACTGTACGGATTACACCAGTCAGGCAGATTATGGTTTTATGAATTAAATAAAGTATTGTTGGAACTTGGTTTTAATAAATTTGAAAATTGTAACTGTGCTTATTCATATTATGATTTTTCTGTTTTATTGGTTTATGTTGACGACATCGTTGTTTTTGCCAGGACTGAATCTCAAGCTAATGACATTTTAAGTTTGCTGAAATCAAAGTTTGATTTGAAAATTTTGGGTATCACACGCAAGTTATTAGGTGTGGAGTTTGAGTATACAGATACAGGAGTTTTGATCCACCAAAATCAATATATTGACGAAGTCATTAAGAGGTTTCAAAATCACCGTGTACCTATCTCCTCCTTACCTATTGTTAAAGGTATCAAATTTTCAAAAAGTGATTGTCCTGTTATTCAAGAAGACATCGATGAAGCTTCTCATTTACCTTACAGAAATCTCTTAGGTTGTATTTCTTTCATTTCAAACCGTACTAGACCTGATATCGCATATGCTACCAACATTTTCTCACAGTTCCAACAAAATCCAGGTATTAAACATTGGCAGGGCCTACTTAAACTTCTTGGATATATAAAATTCACCAGTCAATATAAGCTCCATCTTAAATGCACACAGGTTAAATTAATTTCTTATTCTGACGCTGACTTCGCCGCTAATAGGGACGACTATGTTTCTATGGGTGGCCAGTTAATTCTTTTGGATAGTGCTGCTGTTTCTTGGCGTACTAATAAACAGAAAGGGATTACCATATCAACGATGGAGTCAGAATTTGTTTCTATGTGTGATTGTGTTCGTGAGCAGGACTGGTTTTATAATATTTTATGTGAATGTTCTGGCTTAAATCTTATAGAAAATAATTTTGAAATACCTACCTTATATGCTGATAATCAGGCTGCAATACGTTTTACAAAGTCCAGGATTGAGAGTTTCCATACACGTCATGTTAATATTAAACTTTTTTTTATAAGGGATTGGTTTGATGAGGGCAAATTCCATATTCAATATATTTCCTCTAAATTGAATCTTGCCGACCAGTTTACGAAGCCGTTGACAAAAAGTGATTTGTTAAAATTTATAAAAGTGATCTTTATATAAATCTTTCATGTTTGAATAAATTTCTTCGCTCTGTAGATGCTTTTCATAATTTTTTTATTATGTTATCATGGTGTGAATGTGTGTGTGAAATCGTGAGGCGCCTTGCGTATTTGTTCATTGTATATATATATATTCATTTTTCATAATTTTTCATATATTGTATATATTTTCATTTCTTGTATATATACCTCATATTTACTCTTTCATGTTTGAATATTGCATCATATAATTAATATTGTATATAATGTATATTTTTCATATCACCTTTTTCTTTAGTGTATCTGCGGAGTGGGGAGTTGTTTTTCATCACTTGAAATTTTTTTTTGTCAATGGTTATCTAGTAATTAGTTTATTACATCACTTGTGACATTTCGTATGGACTATGTGGAATCTCATGATGGTATTTTGTTAAATTTTTTTTATATGCTGTGGTGGGGGGCAATTGATATCTATCAGTTGTCCTCGCACATAAAAATTAATTTTATGAATATAAATGCTTATATTTTATATATATATAGTTGTTAACTTACCTTTAATTTGAATTTAAAAGTTTTCTCTATTTAAACTCGGTCAGCCATCTTTTACTTACATCGCGCCATTACTAACGACGTTCTGTTTACTTTGTTGCTGTTGCCAAATTTGCTCTGCATAATTTTCTTAATTTTTGCTGTTGCCACTTCTATTAAAATAGTTATGATAAATTGTATTTTTGACTTTGACTGTTGAGTGGCAATGGTAATGCATTGTTTATATGTAGATTTTTGACTTGTCAGTCAGTATAAAAAGATCGCGATGCATGTGTTAAAGGGCAGTTATCGGCAGTGTTTAGCAATGGCCAGGTAGTCTTCAATTAGATATGAAGCGGTAGTTTATGAGTTGTGTAAGTAGCTTGATGGTCAAGTAACGATGTATGTGCTTATAGTATCGTTCCTGCTAAGCTATTAATGCTCTTTGGCTATTGCACTTTTTTTAAGAAATGATGGCTGCCGTTGTTAAGTTGTTAATAGTTTACACATGTTAAGTTTCTGTTTGTTAAATTGTTCCTTGTTAAAGGTTAAATTTTCCGTCGTTCATGGATGATGGAGGTTTTGAATAAAATGATAAATTGACGTCCTTTTGAGACGAGTTTGTTAAATTTGATAGTTTAATTAATGTTAAATTTTGTTTAGACGCTTTTTAAGCGTCATTTGTTTAAGTTTGAAATCTTTTTAAAAGTTAATTAAAAGTTAAATGAAAGTTTCTAAATTGAAGTGTATAGTGGATGAACGTAATTGTCTTCATTTCAATTTTGTGTTATTTCGTCTTGCTTCACTTTCGCTGATCAACCAGGCGATCGCGGAAGTATATTTCTTCATCGTATTTTCCCGCTGATCAACCAGGCGATCGCGGAGGCTCTGCGACGTTTCTTGAAGTATATTGTCATCTGCTTTTTCATTGTGTTTATCAATATGCCTAGCTCAACACCTGTAAAAGGTAATCTTGTTCTTGTTAAATCTCTTGTTAAATCTAATTTCTTGATAAATTTGAAATCTTAATATATCATTATATCTTGTTGAATAAAGTTGTTTTATTTGTTAAAAACTTTGGTCTTTAATGTGTTATAATAGTTGAACACTGGTCGGGTTATTTCTATTGAAGCCCTTAAAATTTAAATCTTAATGTTTCCACTGTATTTAATCTGCTTAATAGAAATGATTTGAAACATAGACTTTTAGTTTATATTAAAACTCAGCCGGATACCGGATAGTTACCGGATATCCGTTTCATCCCTAGTCAGTACTATCGGTTGTGGCATTGGACTTTCCTCAGATATACACTGCTGATCACTAGCTTGCTTCTGAGTAGACTGATCCAACTTCATTCCATGAGGTGAGGTGTTTCTTGCTGTTTACAGGTGCGCTCATTGGCCACAATTTTGATTATTTCCCGTAGAGCCGCATAATTATGGTTATTGTAATTTGATAACTTCTAAACTTCATTGAAATTAATGTTAATCAATTTTTGATGTTAATTTTAGTTAGCACTGTCTTAATTCTATTGTACATAATATCATTTTGGTGCTGCTTAATTCTATAACTAATTTTTCTTTTAGTCATACCAATATAGTAACCCATTTCGTTATTTTCGGTTTTATAATTGATTTGATAGATTTGTGCAGTTTGTAGTGGGTCAATTTTATCTTTATCGTTTCTTATTCTTTGGAAAATGTTGCTGTTTGGTTTTATGAGAATATTTACATTGATCTTTGCAGCTTTACTTTTCATTTTGACTGAGGTATTTTTGTTACATGGGATTGAAGTTGTGTATTTATTTCCAATTTTTTGTGTGTTATTAATGTGGTTTAAACTTTTAATTCTATTTTTATACATTTTATTTACAAGTTTTCTAGTATAACTGGCTTTTGTGTCAATTTCATATATTTTATTTAGTTTTTCCTTCAATAGGTTCTCATTTGAACAAGCAATTAAAGCTGTATTTATATATGACCTAAATGCACTTATTTTATAATTGTAGGCTGTTTTACTTTTCTAGTGTAATTTCATTACTATTGTTAGGTTTAAAATAACAGTTATAAAATAAGTGTGCACTTAGATCATATATAAATAAATCTTTAATTGTATATTCAAACGAGAACCTATTGAATGAAGAACTAAATAAAATATATGAAATTGCCATAAAAACTGGTTATACTAGAAAACTTGTAAATAAAATGTATAAAAATAGAATTAAAAGTTTAAACCACGTTAATAATGTGCAAAAAATCAGAAATAAATATACAACTTCAAATACCATATACCAAAAATACTTCAGTCAAAATAAAAAGTGAAGATGCAAAGATCAACGTAAATATTCCCATGAAACCAAACAGTAATATTTTCCAAAGAATAAGAAATGATAAAGATAAAATTGACCCACTACAAACTGCAGAAATCTATCAAATCAGTTATAAAACCGAAAATAACGAAATGGGTTTCTATATTAGTATGACTAAAAGAAAAGTTAGTAATAGAATTAAGAAGCACTAAAATTAACAATGAAATTCGCAAGTTATCAAATTACAATAACCATAATTATATGGTTCTATGGGAAATAATCGAAATTGTGGCCAATGAGCGCACCTATAATCAGCAAGAAACATCTCAACTCATGGAACAAAATTAGATCAGTCTACTCAATCAATAGAAGCAAGCCATCAATCAGCGATGTACGTCTGAGAAAGGTCTGGAACCGGTAGTACTGACGGAGTAACTCTAAAGTAGGTATTTTTGTTATTAATTTTTATTAATGATTTAAACTCTCCTTATTAGGAATTTTAAATAGTTTAAATATATATATATATTAGATCTACTAGAAAGTTCTGCCTTTTTGCACTAATGAAATGGCACTGAAAATTTTTGTTTAACAGTACCTCAAAAACAAGAACCTACTGTAAAATCCTGATTATAAGCCCCCCGTTTTTCATATACAAAAACAATGAAAAATAGGGAGGAGCTTATAATCGAAATTATTAGATATTTCTTTTTAAAAATGTAATGGCGGTGCCATCTATCACCAAAGAATGAAACTAATATTTATTATCTAAAACCAGAATTGAATTTAAGTTACAGAAATAAATTTTAAATTATTAATTCAAAATTATTTTATTGATTTTGGTAAAGTAAAGGCAAGGTAAATCTTGAAGGTTGTTAAAGTAAATCTGGAAGGTTGCCAAACATTAATTAATTTAGAGTATATATTTAGGTAAATATAAAAGGCATAAAACTCATTTTTTATATTGTTGTTAAACATGACATTTTACAAAAATCAATCTTTTTAATAGAAATAATTAAATTGAAAAAAAAAAAAAGAGATAATATATTTTTTTAAATGCAACTTTTGTTAAGTAAATAAATAAAAGAACTCTATTATTTAGTAATGAAAGGTAAATAAAGAAATGTTTACAGATACATTCAATTATTATTTTAATAAATATTGAAGAAGCCTGTAAGAACATTTTGTGAATTAAGACTGGTGCTGTCATCTATTAAAAAGTAGGTTTACAATTTTGATTTAAATATAGAGCTATAGTTATTTTATAGTTCTCATTCCCACCTCGTTGTTATTTTGTTAAAACGGAAGGAAAAGACGAGAGTTACAAATTTTTGCTGTAAAAAATTATTTTAAAGAATAAATATATTTAAAATCATTAAATATACATAAGATTTCGGAAATTAATTTTTTTTTTAATGAAAAAATGGAGGGGGAGGGCTGATTTTCGAGGGAGGCTTATAGTCGGAATTTTTTGGTAGCTTGACCCTTACATCTTGCCAAATGAAAAATTAAAATTATAAAATTACACAAGAATATATACAAATATAAAAACGTATAAAAAGTAGGAATGAAACGGATATCCGGTATCCGACCTATCCGGCTGAGTTTTAAATACCCGACAGGGTACCGGATATCAGCACTCCGGATACAGATATCCGGCTTCAAACTGTCGGATATCCGAAGGAGGAAATTCAAGTTTAAACTCCCCTCAAATGAAAAAATTTCGACAATTCTTTTATATTTTTTTTAGCTCAGTTGTAGCTTGTACAGGTAAAAAGAAAAAGAATAAAAAGTTAACTTCTGTGAAAGTCGAATTTCACTACTTTAACAAGCAAATTTAGCCAAAAGTAGCTTCAGGTCTAAGAAATATAGAAGACCTATTTTAATTTTGTACAGAGTTAGCTAGCTTTTTCCAGAGTGATCTAACATCCCCCCTAATCCTCCCCATAACAATAAAAAGAGCTGTTTATTATTCCAGAACAAATGATATTCATTCTCACTACAGAGAATATCTGCAAATGCTCTCTGTCTGAACTTTTCACTTTCAGATTCTTAAAGAAAAGGGAAAAATATTAGAAAAAAAACAGTTCAATATTTCAAGTTTTTGATTTTATACATTTGAAAAGCTTAACTTTATATATATACACTTAAAGAATTTTAATAAATAATCTAAAATTTTCTTTCTTATCTATACGGAATATGAAAATATAAAATAAGTAAAAATTATACAAAGAAAAAGAAATATAAATTCATTTTTAATTATTACTTTCTTCTATATTAAATAGAAGGTCATATTGTATGCATAAAAAATTTTTAGTTCCAGTTTTCAGTGGATTTACGTCTTTTGAGGGAACCAGAACACAATATGACCATTTTAGAAAATGTCTGTCTGACAAAAATTTTGTGTAGCAGCTCTAGTTCAAGAACGAATGCACATAATTTCATATATATGTATACATAGCTGCACCTTAACAAACAAACAAAAAAAAAAGTACTCACCAACTTTTGATGCAAATCACTCAACAGGTGGCACTGCTATAATGTGATTTCTCCCATTTAAAGGAAGACTATATCTAAGCTTCTATTGTGTATAATAATAATTTAAAAAAAAAAGCTAAGTTAAGTATGTCACAGGGTTATTATTAAACATGTTTATTTAATTATATGCATATCGGCCAATAGGAGATGCTATGATGCTGCAATTTTTCCGTGAATGGGGAAGTTATATCTCAGATTCATTTGTGTATAATTGCTCAAATTTTTGTATAAGAGATGGCCATTTTTATAAAACATCATGTTCATACAATTTTGGTGCATACTGGCCGATAGGTGGCAATACTATGGTTCAATTTACTCTTTGAATAGGAAAGTTAAATATCAACATCTATAACATTTAACTGCACTTAACTTGACATGTAAGATAAATAATATGAGATCGAAAGCTGGTTTAATTTGGGTATATATTGATCAACAGGTGGTGCAGCTGTTTCCTCATCTTCTGTGATTCTCCACTGGGCTACATCTCAAAATCTTTTGATTAAAATTGCACTAAACTCCGTATCTAAAGTGTTTATTGTAAGAAGCTATGAATAAGTTTCTTCTGTGCATGTTAAACAGCATGTAGCATTTTTATATAGAGTGATATAGAAGAAAGTTTTGTGATGGCCATAACATACTAGTTTGAAGCTTTTAGTTGTTTTGCTTCTTTCTTTTATGTCTTGTTATTAATGTCTCAAAAGAAAGTATTGTATTCATAAAAATTTTCAATTCTGGTTTTTGATGGATTTACACATTTGAAAAGGTCCAGGACCTTGTTTGATCACTTTTAAAAAATGTCTGTCTCTGTGTGTGTGTGTGTGACAAAAATTCTGTTCAACTATATCTTCAGAACTACTGTGTAGTATTACATTTAAATTTACATGTAGTTGCACCATGACATAATTCAGCGCCTATCAATTTTTGGTGAAAATGGCTCAACAGGTGGTGCTGCCGTAGTGTGATTTCTGTAACTTAAAGGAAGGTTGTATATCAGGAACTACTTCACAGAATTTCATATAAATTGAAATGTACTTGCACCTTGGAATATATTAGTGCCTATCAACTTTTGGTGCCAATCGCTCAACAGGTGGTGCTGTTATACAGTACTTTCTACAATTTTAGGGAAGGCTATAACTTATGTTCTAATAATTTAATTACATGAAACTTTATGTTAGAAGGGCATTATGAGAATTTTTTCTGATTCAATTTGGGAGCATGTTGGCTGATAGGTAGCACTGCTATACTGCAATTTTCTCCCAAAACGGGAAGGCTATGTCTCAGATTCTATTGTGCATAACTGCTCAAAACTTAGTATGCGAAAGAGCCAGCCATTATGAAGCATTATAGTGATTTATTTTGAGTGTATATCAGCTAACAGGTGGCAATACTGCACTGCAATTTACCCCATGAATAGGCTAAGTGTCAACTTCTATGACATAAGTGTATGAAACTTAATATGTAAGACAACCATTATGAAAATGAATGCCAATCTTATTTAGGTGTATATCAGTTGACAGGTGGAGCTGCTATAAATATTTTTCACAAGCCTATATCTCAGCATCTGTTGACTGAAATTGCATCAAACTCTATATGTAAAATATTTATTGTGAGAAGGTATGGTTAAATTTTTGTATGATTTAAACTTTAAACAGTAAGTGGTGCTGTTATATAGAATGATATAGAAGAAAATTTTGTGATGACCACAACATATTAATTTTCCTAAGAAAATAACTCTTCAGCTATGATTATACTAATAAATTATTTTATTTCATTTTTTTAAATACTAGTATTGAAAAATATATGTAAATAATATGTTGTAGTTTTATAATTCTGAACAAAACCTATCTTTTTATGATAATGCTTTTCACCATAAGTGTAAGTATAAGTGTGTTAGGCTTTGAGTTTTATTCTTCATGGCAATATTGCACAAATAAATAGAATATTAAATAAATATGTTTAAGTAAATTATATTTAAAATGCTTTTAGAAGAATAGTATATGAAATACAGTTATATTTTATTGTTTTAAAATAAAAAAAAAAAGAAAAGGAATATACAACACAACAAAAAACATAACAAATGCCGAATATCCAACGGATATCCGTATCCGGCAGGCAAAAGAGCTCCGGATATCCAGTGTCCGGAAAAATCATTATCCGTTTCATCCCTAATAAAAAGATTGTTAAAAACATCAAAAACAACATAATTCCACAAATAAAAAACAAACACCAAGATGTTTGAAAGAAAAACATTTACAGTATTTTAACAGTTAGGATTGCATTGATAATACAACAAGGATATCCATTTGATTTTTTGTTGTCAGACAATTTACGAATAGTAACTTCAAGATTATCATAATTATTCGTGTTCTTTTAATCCTAGCAAGGATATCTATTCAAATTTGCATCCTGTCTGTAAGCATAAAGTTAAGAAATAACATATATTAATGCTTGATCAATGTATAAACATGAAATTTATTGAACAAAAAAGTAAGATAAATGTAACCCAAAGATTATGATAAAATAGAACTAGGTACATATATATGTATATGATTGAATTCATGTTTATGTTACTTTTATGAATTTTCAGGATTTCAAATGTTCCAAAAGGTCCATCTGCAAAATTCTTAGTTGAAAATGGTAAGCATAATTTTTTTTGTTATTATTTTATAACAAAGATTTATTTTAATTTCATATATAGAAATCATTCTTAGAAATACAAAATAATGTTACAAAAATATAAAATAAAAAGATTTTTAATTAAATACAGTTAATAAAATAAAATCATTAAGAAAATAATTAATTGAAGGAATAAATAAATAAAAATATTGTCAATTAAATAAGTAAATGAACACTTTCATTATGAAAAATACTAGTTACTGTTTTTGCTAGAAATATATCAGCATAATGTTTATTCTGCATTCTATCTCTCTCTTTTTTTTTCCCCCTCATTCCTTTATTCTTAAAAAAATTTATTTAAAAATTAACAATCTTCTTAAGATAATAGGCTGATAGCTTTTGACTTTATTGCAAAACTTTTATTTCTTTATGATTTTCACTTTGAAATGAAGTTGTTTACACTTAGTGTAAAATAGGTTATGAAGTTTAATTTAAGTTCCTTTTGATTTTTACTTTTGCATATAGATAGCAGCAGTATGCAGTCAAACAGATTTAATTACGATAAACTTGGATAAAAATAAATTATTAATACAGTCAAACCTTGTTAACATGAATCTCTACGGGGATAATAATTTTTTTTTCATGTTATCAATAGTTCATGCTATCAGTAATTAATCTTCATATAACAACATTAATCTTCATTTTGACGGGGATTGTGGAAGCAGTTCTTGTTAAAAGTAATTCACGTTAACGAGGTTCGACTCTTTTATGATAAAATATAATACATGCAACAAATCAATTGTTAAAGTAATTAAAAATTATTTTTATTTTATTTTAATTATTATTATTATTATTATTATTTTTTTTTTTTTTTTTTTTTTGTTAATTGGGAAAAATATAGCTCAACTTGGTGTCGGCTTGATGTTTTAGACTACTTAGGTCAAGTAGTTCTTTGGCATGTGTTTTGATTTACATACTTGGTTCTGGTGAAAGTTTGCATGTTGAGATTTTAGGATGTAATCTGTTTTATTTTCATTTGTTTGATTCATGGTAATATTTTAGATGCAGGGTGGAGTTACCTCTTGGTATTTTGCGTAATATTGCTTACCAAAAACAGAAACCTTACATGAATTTCTCTGCTCAATGTTTTAGGGGTAATTCCTGAAAACGTCCTATGGTATTATGAGCTTTTTTATTTATTATTCTAACCATTTTTTGTGATTTGGTCCAAAAATTTAGCTAATCTCAACTTTTATGGTTCATTTTGTTATTGTAAGCTTGATTTGTAGACTTTTTAATACAATCCATTCTTAGTTCCTTTTCTATTACACTACCTTCAAAGATCCTTCTTTTATATCTTTTCAACTTGTTTTGTAATGTAAAAAGTATTAAAATTTGGTCAGTAATTTTATTAAATTTCTAATAAATTTAAATTATTATAACCAGCGATGCCACTTATGTGCTATAGTGCATAAATTGAGCGAAAAATCAAAGGCAGGACATGAAAAATTTACTGTGGCATGTCCCAGGGGACGCGTAATTGTCATTCTTTAAAAAAAAAAAAATTTCAGACTGGAAGAAAGAAAAAAAAGCAAATTTTAAAATATATTTCTTGTTTAAAACTGATATTTTCTTATATTTTTAAAGCATTTTGCTCTGAAAAAAGAAAAAAAGTCCTTTAAAAGTTAATTTTACCATAAAGAAAAAAGAACCAATCCTATACGATAAACACAAACAAGCGGCTGGCGCAAAATCAAAAACAAAGTTCCAATGCGAAAAAATTATCAGTAAAAAGTGTACGATACACCGAATCGCCAATGGATGCCCTCTGTCAAAGCTTAGCCAAAATATGAAATTCGAAAAATGATCGCAAAACCATTCTTTCAAAAAATCAAAATTTTCTATCTGATTCCAGTACGATATACACACACAAGTGGCCGGCACAAAAATGAAGTTTCAATATAAGAGTTACCAGAAAAGTGGCAATACATTGAATCACATCACCCTGCTGCATTCTCAGTTCGTTGAAAAAAAAAACAAAAATAAATGAAACGGATGAAAGAACATTATTACAAGAATATGACATTGCTGAATTACGATTCAAGAAATTTGATTATTAAGTAAACCTATGTATTAAAAAAAAAGGAATATGTTTGCTGTGTTACACAAAAAATAAACTATTTTTGCTAATGTCAGAATGTTATTATAGTTATTTCTTTTACAAATAAGTAAGTGTACACTTCTTTAACTTTTTTCTCTAATGCATTATTTAAATTAATAGTATAGTTTATTGGTAAGTTATTTTGTGGTTAAAGGAGGGTGGGGGACTGGGGGTAGCTTTAAAAGACATGATATTTTTGTTTTCGACAGATACCGATATCCGGAAAATTCTAATAAACGGAATCAGGTCAGTCCCACGATTACCGGATAATGGATCCTGTACAGTATTTTAAGTGGAATGTGTAACTAAATTTTGTAATCAATCTGCTTACCTCAAAACTCCTCCTTTCTCAAAAAAAAAAAAAAAAAAAAAAAAAAAAACTTTTTTCTCATTTTGTTCTTTTAATGCTGTGATAATTTCAAGGACTTTTTAAAAAATATTCTAGTTTAAAATAATAATAATAATTAGCTATTATATTATATTTTCTCTTATTCTTTTCCTTTTTTTTTTCCTTTCTGGTTTCAGAGCACATTGAGCTAAATGTTTTCAGTTGTTTCTTAACAGCAACCACCTCCTACATAATATTAATTTTAAGGCAATCTCAAAAAGAGAGCTGGTTAAAAATTTATAAACAACTGTTTTGCATCTACAATAAGATAAAAAATTTATTTTATATCTTTAATATCGTTCATTTATGTGAAGACCCTTTTTTTTTTTTTTTTTTAAGACTTAGATTTTTGGAACTCATGGGTCTTATGGATTTTTGGAACTCATGGGAACTCACCCAATGATCCAGGATTTTGAAAGACTAGCGGCATCACTGATAACTGTTCAAAAAAATTAAAATTATCAAACTTATTCAATTTACCTAATTGGCCTTTGTGGGTTTTTGTGGTGAATTACCCAACTGTTTGGTTTCCATTCTCATTCTTTTCATTATTCTCATGAAAAATTATATATAGAGGTAGATAGATAGATATGTTGTGTGTAACCCCCCCGTCCCTCCCTCTTGTAGTAATATGAGGTGTACTTTTGTAAAATAAGACTAATTAATAAAATCCCTATAAAAATATTTAAAAATAATAATAATATTGTCTACTTTTATTTTGAATAAAGCAATTTTAGAGTCATAAATGGAAAATAAAATGTTCTGTTTTGGTAAAATAATTTTTATTTTCCTTCTTTATTTTTATTTTATTTTATTTTTTTCAGTTCATACTATGGAAGAGCTAAAGTTGACTGGAAATTGCCTAAAAGCTTCAAGACCGATTCTTTCGTTTGACAAAGTAATACTTTTTTTATTTACTTTAAAAATATATATATTAATGTTGACATTTTTTAAAAACTAGTATGTTGTGGCCACCATAAGACTTTCTTATATATTTTGCTATACATATTCACTTCATTCAAATAATTTATTAAAACTATTTAATATGATGAATGCAAATGATTTTCATCTTAGAGAAAACTAACACTAAATATCTAAAGACAGTTAGTTTTATTGTCTATAAATAACATCCTAAAAAACACATTTTTATAGTGGTTATCTCATATATCAAGTTTCGTATAGTTATATGACATAGAATTTGAGATATAGCCATCCCATTATCGAGGATATTTGCAGTACAGCAGCGCCATCTATTCGTTGATAAGCATCCAAATTGAATCAGCATAATGGCCTTCTCACATATTAAGTTTTGTTTGATAATACTTGAGATGTAGCCTTCCCTTAAATTGCGGAAATAACTGTGTAGCAGCGCCACCTGTGGAGCGGTTGACACCAAAAGTTGATGGGCACTGATTTAGGTCAAGGTACATCTACATATACATTTATATGCAGTTTTGTGCAGTAGTTCCTGAGATATAGCCTTCTCTTAAACTGCGGAAATCACTGTATAGCAGTGCCACCTGTTGGCGATAAGTATCTAAATTGAATCAGCATAATGTCTCATAATGGCCTTTTCACATATCAAGTTTTGTTTAATACTTGATAGAACCTAAGATGTACTCCAACAACACACTTGTCAATTGTACATCTTGAAGATGTCCTTTTCATCCATAGGACATCCTGAGGATACCATTTGGATAAGATTTGCTGTTAGGGTAGCCTTCACTTAAATTGCAAAAATTGCTGTGTAGTAGCGCCACTTGTTGAGCAGTTGACACTAAAAGTTAATATGCGCTAATTTATGTTAAGGTGCATCTACATGCAAATTTATATGCAATTCTGTACAATAGTTCCTGAGATATAGCCTTTTCTTAAATTGCAGAAATTGCTGTATAGCAGTGCCACCTGTTGGCCGATAAGCATTCATATTGAATTAGCATAATGTCTAATAATGGTCTTCTCACATATCAAATTTTGTTTGATTATACACAATAGAACCTGAGATATAGTCTCCCCTGAAATTGCAGAAATCGCTCTATAGCAGCACCAGCTGTTGAGCAGTTGACACCAAAAGTTGATAGGCACTAATTTAGGTTAATGTGCATCTACATATAAATTTATACATAATTCTGAGGAATAGTTCCGGAGATACAGTTGAGAGTCAAAATCTGCACAGCAACAGCTGTCAGAAGACAAACCCATCTGACTTTTCCTCATCTTCATAAAAATTTGTGTTTGTAGTTTACCTTTACTCTGCAAGTTACAAAATATGGCAGAAATTGGGTTGGAAAAGGATCTAACACTTTTAATTAAAAAACTTAAGATTGAGTGTTTTTTTGAGATGACAAACTCATTTGATTTATCGTCATCTGCACGAAATTTATCATTCATAGTTATTCCTTACTCCACCTATTGCAAAATATGCTGAAATTTGGTTTTCTGAGAAATGGTTCTAATGATTTTGATTAAAACTTAAGATTTAAAAGTTTTTCGGAATGACGAATTTATCTGACTTATTCTTTTCTTTAAAAAATGTTACTATTAAACCTCATTCTATTTGAAATGTGGCAGATATATATATTTCCTTCCTTTTAATGGATTGAATAATTTTGACTAAGTTTTCTTTTTTCTTTCTTTCTTTCTTTTTTTTTTTTAATGAGAAGCCCATCTAACTTAGCCTCATCTTCCGGAAATTTAGCATTCATTACTGTGTTAACCCTCACTCCATACATGGCAAAATATGGCAGAAACTTGGTTTTCTTAGAAACTGCTCGAACAGTTTTGATTATTATGGTTTCTTTGTTTATTTTTATTTCTTTATTTATTTTTTGCTGACAATTCAATCTAAAAATTATGTCTAAAATGATAATATTACATAAGTATACTTTTTATTGTAATGGCAATTAATTTATTTTGTGTTGCTGAAAAATATATTGTTATTCACTCATCAAAACCCTTTTTTTTTTTTTATTAAACCATATTAAATACTTATTTTTCTTTGTAGAAGTTTGAATCGGAGCCTCACCTTTCACTTTTAAAGGAAATATTCATTCAGGTAATTTTATTCTTTATTAACTTAATGTGTATAAATTTAACTGAAAATGTTGCAGGAATCAGACAAATGATCAATTTAAAAAAAGAAAGAAAAAGTTATGATTAATTGTAGTGTTATAGGTTGTTTGGCGAAGGAAATTATTTTATACTTTTAAGCGCAATTTACAGTTTCATTTCATATCTTTTTTTTTTTTTTTAGTTGTTTGAATATTAGTTGCTTTTTGGAGTCAGTTCTATTTTTTTTTTCAAAAAGATTTAATTATATATCAACACAACCTCATATGATTGGCAGTTAATGTGTTAAGCAAATTCCAAGATTAAAAATATTTTCATAATTGAGGCAATAGTTGGAGACTTTTTTTTTTTTTTTTAATGTATACCTTAAAATTGCTAAATCTTCTTTAAAAAGTTAAAGTTCCATCTTGAGCACACCAAATCTGTTGCTGTTTTATTGTAATTTAAAACATTATCTACTACTATAGAAAAGTTATTTATTAAATCTGTAAAAAACAAGCATCAGGGATAGAAATTAAGAAAATTAAGTCACTGGTCTGTACATACTTTCACTGGTCCATTTGCCCATTCTATTCTATTTTTAAAAATATTTAAAAATGTGTAAAACAAAATTTGCATGGTAAATATGATAATTATTTTTTTTTATTATTATTATAAATGAACTCTTATATAAATAAAAAATTTATGCTTCAACAAACAGGATAAGAGTCACATATTTATCATAAAGTATTATAAAGTTTATAAAGTGAAGTTAAACAAAAAATTACAGAGAATATGTGATATTGACAATTATAATTAAGAACATACACTTACTACCTATTGTTATAACATAGTATTCTAAGACAGATTTACATGCAGTTTTAGAGAAAAATATAAAATATTGAAAAGATTTATTGGCCTGGTGGACCACTAAAATTTATATTTTGTTGGTCCATTTAATATTTTTGTGGTCTCAGACCAACAGATCGCTGTTAATTTCCCTGGCCATTCTTCAACATGGGTCCAGATAGTTGTACTCTGTTCTGGATGCTACTAAAAATTTCATTTTTGTGAGATTATTAAGATGTTTAAAATTTTTTTTTTTTTTTCAACACTTCCATGTCATATTGTTTTAAAATATCTATGTTAATTATATTTGTCAGGTCTTAGGAACTCCAAGAAATCATCCAAAAAGTCAGCCCTTCTTTGATCACGTTTTCAATTTTACATTCCTAGATAACAGAATATGGTTCAGAAATTACCAAATTGAAGATGATGGTGCATCATTAGTTGAAATAGGTAGGTTTTAGAGTATTTTAAATTAACACCCTATTTTGATTGAGAAGAAAGAAAACTGTTATAAGAAAATTGTTCATTATTATTATTTTATTTATTTATTAAGTAGGTTTTGTATTTTATATCGATAGAATTTTAACAGTTCTTGATGAGTGTCATTTTTCTACACTTAGTTAATGAAAACTGCTTTTTTTCACATATATTAACTAATTATAATCAGTATTATTGCAGTCAATTGCAAAATCCTTATTGTCTAACGGATAAAATTTAACTTTACTTGCACCAAATTGCTGTGAAAAAACATTTTTTTCCTCTGGTTAATGTTAAAATTGACAAAAAATTCATGCCTTTTTTTTTTTTTTTTTTTTTTTCTTTCTTCAACACTTATTTCTGATGTTGATTATTTTCCCACAAATCAAAAAATCTTTGCTTTTTAACCGACTTCAAAAAAGAAGGAAGGTTCTCAATTCAAACCGTATGTTTTTTTAATGTTTGTTAGCTCATAACTTCTGAACGGATGCTCCGATTTTGATGCTTTTTGTTTTGTTGAAAAGGTCTTGCTCTGAAATAGGTCCCATTGTAATATCTTTACAATCTAAAGAAAATACAGGGTGCCCGAACAAATCAGTCCCAACTCTTAACTGCTAAACGGCTGCAGCTATAGTGAAAAAAATGGTAAGTAAGTATAGCAAAGTGGCCATGCAGTGCAAGATTAAACCGCTTGCAGCGCCATCTGGTGGAAAAGAGAGGAGTTAGAGTTCCTATCTCGAAAACGGTTCTAGAGGAAAAAATGAATTACAAAGCTGAGGAGTATCCTCGATTTAGTACAAAAAAAAATTGTTTAGACATTCATGCTAGCGCTCCTATCTCAGAAACGGTTCAAGACAGGGGGGAAAAGTGAATTATAAAATTGCAGAGCATCATCGATTTAGTACGAAAAGATAGTTTAGTCATTGATGCTAAAAATACAATGTTAAAAACGTGCATTTTTTTTGTTTGCAATTTCTTACACTATACACACTTGAGCTACATTGCTCACGTTGTAGAGTAGCTGGTGAGACATACGCTATATAGTTCAACATACGGTTACTTGATACTTTTTGTTTTGTTGTAGAGATCTTGGTCTGAAGTAGGTCCACTTATAACATATTTACAGTCTAAAGAAAATAAAGCGCCATCTGGTGAAAAACAGCAGAATTAGCGCTCCTATCTCGAAAACGGTTCAAGATGGGAGAAAAGTTAATTACGAAGTTGTAGAGCATCAACGATTTACTACGAAAAGACAGTTTTTAGACATTATTGCTAAAAATAGAACGCTTGAAATGTGCAGTTGTTTGTTCGCAATTTCCTACACTGTGCACACTTGAACTACGTTGCACACTTTGCAGTGTAGCGGATGACACGTATATTCTGTGGTTCAAAGTACTGTTACTGTAAGCGGTCACATCGATTAGCGCAGAGTCCTTTTTTAACCAACTTCAGAAAGGAGGGTGTTCTTAATTCGAGCTATTTGTTGTTAGTGGTGTTTGTAAACTTATAACTTCGTAAGAGATACTCTAATTAACCGACTTCAAAAAGGAGGAGGCTCTTAATACAAAACGTATGTTTTTTTGTTTTTGTTTGTTAGTTCATAACTTCTGAACGGATGATCCGATTTTGATACTTTTTGTTTTATTGTAAAGGTCTTGGTGTGAAATAGTACCCATTGTAATATCTTTACGATCAAAAGAAAATACAGGGTGCCCAAAAAAGTCAGTCCCAACTCTTTTAACTGCTGAACAGCTGCAGCTATAGTCATAAAAGTGCTATGTAAGTATAGTAAAGTGGACATGTGCTACGCGATTCAGCCGCCTACAGCACCACCTGGTGGAAAACAGTGGAGTTAGCGTTCCTATCTCGGAAACAGTTCAAGACAGGGGAAAAAAATGAATTATAAAATTGCAGAGCATCATCGATTTAGCACGAAAAGATAGTTTAGACATTAATGCTAAAAACCGAATGCTTAAAACGTGCATTTGTTTGTTCGCAATTTCCTATTTTGTGCACACTTGAACGACATTGCATATGTTGTAGCGTAGCGGGTGACACTTATGCTATGTAAAATTCAAAGTATGGTTATTGTAAGCGGTCACATCGATTAACGCATAGACATTTTAAACCGACTTCATGAAGGAAGAGGTTCTCAATACAAACCATGTTTCTCATTGTTGTTGTTGTTGTTGTTGAAATTTGTTAGCTTATAACTTCGTAAGAGATGATTTAACTTTAATACTTTTTTTGTTGTCGTAATGATCTTGGCCTGAAATAGATTTCATTATGATTTCATTAAAATATAAACAAATTACAGGATACTCACAAAAGTCTGTTCTCACTCTAACTGCTGAACGCATGCAGCTACACTGGTAAAAGCAGTATGTAAGTATCGATGTTGAAACTTCTGTCCGTCAGCTGCAATGCATATTTTGCTCTTTGTTTGAACTTTACGCTTTGCTATTTCCAGCGCAGCGGGTGACGCGTATTCACTGTAAAGTTCAATATATATGGCTAGCAGAATGTTTGGTTACGAATACAGCGTATCCGTTCTTTACATTTTTAAAGACATTTTAATTTAACGTTTGTTCATTCAATAGATAGTTTTTTGCTAAAATACAATAAAAGCAAGAAAAGTGACACAACTTAAAAATGCAGCATTTGAGAAAAATCAACTTAAAAATAACTTGACTAGAATAAAACTGGCATAACTGTCTCTCGAGTGGATAACTTTCTAGATGGAGATGTAACTTTTTTTTTCACATTTCATGTATTTTTCAGTGACATAAACCATTTTTTGAGTTATGTTACTTTTCTTGGAAGTTGTGATTTGTGAAACTGCCATCGAACGTCCTCTGATGTTCTGCTATATGCATAAGTCTTCACTGAAAAGGGAAAAATAAAACCTTTTTGTAAAAAAATAGAACCAACTCCAAAAAGCAACTACTATTCAAACAAATTAAAAAAAAAAAAAAAAAAAAATGGTACGAAATGAAACTGTCAATTGCGCCTAAAAGTATAAAATAATTTTCTTCGCGAAACAACCTATAACACTACAATTAATCATAACTTTTGAAGTCGGCGCAAAATTAAATACAAATTTATACCTTTATTCAATACAAAAATCAAATCCTATTCAAAATACACATCTTACATTGTGACCTGCAAAACGCAACTTTGATTCAAGAAAACATGCTTTCGTAAGCAACAAAAGTTGGCAAAGATGTTGGTATCTGACGTCCTTGGTGAAAGAAAAATCGCAAAATTATCTGGGAAACATATTTAATTTCTTTGGGATATCATTAATATTTTGATAAGGTATATTAAGAGAGCAATCAAGAATATGAAACAATACTTCGTACAATACTTAATATGAAAATGTACATCTTGCGTGTATATTTTTGCATTACGTTTTGATTGCCAAATCCAAAAGCCACCAAGGCTGATAGTTATCAAAGTTATACCAAATTTGCAAAGGAAACTCTAACTTCGTAGAAACATAAATACCGCATTGTGAAGAATGTTCACTGTTCTATGTAGATGCTACTAATGGACCAATTGTATACAGTGATAAAATAATAAAGGAAACATGAAAAGGGATCATTCGAGACAACAGCATTTGTTGCTACCGATCTAAAAACAAACCTTTAAAAAATAATTTTATTAATTAAATTTTATTTAATTTTGCGCCGACTTCAGAAGTTATGATTAATTGTAGTGTTATAGGTTGTTTCGCGAAGAAAATTATTTTATACTTTTAGGCGCAATTGACAGTTTCATTTCGTACCATTTTTTTTTTTTTTTTTTTAATTTGTTTGAATAGTAGTTGCTTTTTGGAGTTGGTTCTATTTTTTTACAAAAAGGTTTTATTCTGTATAATATTGATGAAGTAGGCAATATTTTTTCAACCTATTATCAAATTACTTTCCCTCTTTTTTCTTTCACAAAATTTATGTTTAATCACAGCTAATTGCTAAAACAGGCAATTATTTTATGACTAATTGACAAAAATCTTTTAATTCTGATTAAGAATATAATTGATTATTTTTCTTTAAATCAACTAAATCCCTGCTTTTTATGGTGTCTGTCTGCCAATATATGCCATACTTTTGCGACTAATTGCCAAAGTATGTAATTTTTTCATGGTCAGTTAATAAAATTCATTCTTACAAAGGCCATTCTTACATTCATGCTGAAATAAAGGGCATGTCTATCAAGAACTAGTTAATTTTAAATATCTGATAATTGTTCACTAAATTTAAACTCAAATGGATAATTATTGTAGTCTGTATTGGGAAAAATCAATTCAATATTCGTATAATGAAGCTTCTATGTGTGTGTGTATCAGTTTCTTCATTGTTGAGTTGTCAACTATTCTTAAAAATCTATAAATGTCATTGTTGCTTCATAGTTTCATTATTCTTTATCTGCTATGAAATTTTACTTTTTTTAATACATATGACTCCAATTCAGGTCTTGGCAGGCTGGGGGAGTGTTGCCGGAATTAAACTAGTTTAACCCCACAGGCAAGTCACTAGTCTTGTCGCCTGTCTCCTTCCTTCCTTTCTTAAATTTCTTAAATTATTTTAACATAAATTTTGATTTAGTTTATGTTTTTCTGTTAAGATTTTGTTGAGTTGTTTCGTTTGTTATGCAGGCTGTTAATTAATAAATTTGGTTTCTTTATATATGTGTATTTCATCCCCTGGTGAATTTTTTTCACCTATCTGAGCTTCTCCTACATAAAGAAATTTTTCATTCTTATTAGTCTTTGGGGGTAGTGATCTTGTATCTGTTGCTTGGCTTCTACTACGCTTAATAAATCATTATATTATATATATATATATATATATATATATATATATGTATGTATAATAATGATGATCTATTAAGCATAGTAGAAGCCAAGCAACAGATACAAGATCACTGAAACACCAATGACCAATGAGATTTAAAAAAAAAAATTTATCAGTGGATGAAATACACTAATGTAAAGAAACCAGATTTATTAATTAACAGCCTGCAAAACAAACGAATCAATAAAGTAACACAACAAATCTTAACTTAGAACCATAAACTTTATCAAAATTTATGAAAAAATAATTTAAGAAACTTAAGATATATATTTCAGAGACAGAAAAAAGTTGAAAAAGTTTTGACATAATTAGAAAGCTGATGTGTAAACCACACAAAAGCAGCATAAACTATGAACTGGGGGGGGAAAAAGTACTCTGTATAATCCCCATAGCAGATTATTTCTAAAACAGTATTGTGCAGATTCCAAGCATCCCGATTTTGGCCGGAAAGATAGTGATTTTCAATCTTTCTCCATCCACAGTTTAAATGTCAATATTCATTTTAAACACGCTTTATTAGATTCTAGAACCTATAAACAGGTAGAATTGTTCAATAGCTCTCATTCATGTAACATTTTGGGACTCCCCCACCTCCCACCTCATTAACGATCGCCGATCAAACGGATCGCGGAATTCTTGTGATTTCTAATCTTTCTCCATCTGCAACATAAATGTCAATATTCTTTTTTAACTTACTTAATTAGATTCCAGAACCTATAAAGAAGTAGAATTGTTTAATATCTCTCACTCATAAATTTGTTTTACTCTTCCCCTCCCCCTTCTTGTTAATGATCGGTGATCAAACACTCCACAGAAGTGTTGTAATTTTCAGTCCTTTCTGTTTCTCCATCTACAGCAGCATTGTCAATATTCATTTTAAACATGCTGTATCAGATTTTGGAACTTATAAGGAGGTAAAATTGTTTAGTATCTCTCACTCTTGTAATTTTTTGTGGCCTTCACCCCCCCCCCCCCCATTCCTTTTCCCCCACTAACGATTGGCGATCAAACGCTTGACATAAGTGTTTCATTTTCAGTCTTTTTCCATTCACAACATAAATGTCAATGTTCATTACTGAATCCAGTAACTTATTGTGAAATTATGTTGCAGATTATTTTCTAATGTCTAAGTAGTGTTGCAGATTGACAGAAAAAATTCTGCTATTGGGTGTATAATTTATAAAATTAATCTAATAAATTAAATAAAAAGTGATGTGGCTAATTCTTTTTACATGTGAAGCATATTAATTTTCAAAGATATTTGTTCCCCTCTCACTCTTTTGTATGTATGTGAGTAAAGTGGTAGCTTGTTTTTAGAAGACTTACATACATAAAGTGTGTCAACATTGAGTATAACTAAAATATATGTAAAATATAAAAATTCAGTTTTAATTAGTGAAATAATTTTATATTTTGAATATATTTTCTATACTAAAGCTGTATTATTTATTTATTTATTTATTTATTTTTTTATCTCCTAGGCCCGAGATTTACTTTAAATCTCATAAAAATATTCGATGGAAGTTTCTGTGGTTCAGTACTCTACACAAATCCACATTATATAACACCTAATATGGTAAGAATTTTGATAGTATTTGAATTTAGATTTGCATTTCTATGGGTTAATAATGAGATATTTTATATTTACATTTAATTGTTGTCATTAAATTATTTTAAAATCAACATGAAATTCAACAAATTTCAGAATAATTTTAAGCATTTATAAAATTTTAAATTTATTATTATTATTATTTTTTATTTTTTATTTTTATTTTTTTTTTTATTTTATTTTTTTTTGGGGGGGGGGGGGGGATAAAATCTATAATAATAAAATTATGCATTATGTACAAAGTAATGTTAATGAAAGTGATATGTTTTCATATTAACTAAATTATTCTTAATATTTATTACATCAGGGGTGAAACTTCTCAGGATTTTTGAAATTTTTGCTATGAATTTCATGTTAAATTATTTTTTGTAGAAATTTCTTATTTTGAATATTTAATTTGCCTTATTATAAGTCACTGTGACCTTTGCCAACAGATATTATGTGAAAAATGCCTAACTGGTTATCAGCCAGGATGGCTCAGTGGTAGGGTATCTGCACGTTGAGTGGAATGCCCAGGTTCGATCCTGGCTTTGGCATTTTTCACATAGTTTGTATAAAAATTAACCTTATGTTCCAATTTATTTTTAAAAAAATCTATTTTAACAAAAACTAACTTTTTTATGTGTTCTTCTGTTCCTTATAATCATATATAGTAAAAATTTACACTCATCCTAACAAACGTAACACAAAAAGTTTTTTTTCTGTAGAATGAAAATTGACCGAAATGTTTAGTTTCAATGAGATATATTTATTTTTGTTTTTCTTGGGCTTCATTAAGGGGTCCTTTAAGGAGGTGCTTCACCTAATGTCGCCATCAGCCTAACCCCATGTTGTTCTATGAAGAAATTTGTTTTAAAAATTACTCATGTTATTACCTAATGTATTTTTTTAAATTCCATTTTCACACTTAGAAAATTCACAACCAGATTCTGTATTACCAGAAATTAATTTTTTATCTTTTATTTTGTAGTTAGAAAGTGCAAAAAAAGGCACTTAAATAATTTTTAACATTTTGGAGCTTTAAAACGAAATGTCAAAAATTAAAATAGTTAAAAAAATATGTCTCATTTATTTAATTGAAAAATTTTAAAACAATTGAAAAAGACAGTAAAATACAAGTTAAAATTAAGTTAAAACACAAAAACATAAACATTTCATGCTGTTTTCTTAGCACTTCATCAGTATGTATAACATCTTCAAGCAGCAACTTACAATTACATAAACAAGCAGTTTAAACTGGGCATACATGTTCGAATGGTACAGCACATGCTTCATTAACCCTCTGACTGCTCATCCCACAATTTCCACAGGCAACTCAAATGTAGCAAAATTTGCTCATCCCGCAATTTTTGAGGACATATGATTTTCTTCCTTTATTGAGGAGTGCATCGAGCCTTTTCACCGTTTAACTAGTGAAATAAATTATATACAGTATTAGAGTATTAGACGTTTAGTTTAGGTTTTGACCAATAGATGTCGATAGTCATCCACTAAACTAGAAATCCTTTAGTAAACCAGAAATAAGACAATTGCTTAGTGCGCTTGCGCAGTGGACGGAAAAAAATGGTGGGCTGATTAAATTTTGTCCAAACTATGGCAACCTGGATTCCTAACCTTGGTGCATAAGCGCAGTATGGGATATTTATTTGTATGCTCCATAAGTGGTTTTGTTTGAAGGTGTTCCAGTGCAGTGGTCGCCAAGTCTATGTTGGCGCTGCAGTCCTTCCCTCAGGCGGTCGAAAGTAGCTTTGGACGAATCAGAATTTATTGCAGCATTGTCGTATCTCTAGTTTACTGAAGGATTTCTAACTAAACAGGGGTGATTGTGACTCAAAGATAAAAACCCTGAAATTTAGAGCTTCAAATAAAAGAAACCTGAAATATCATATGATACTTAAATTATTTAAACCAGAAGCCCTCAATCTTTTTACAATTTGTTTACGCATTACTTGGATGACAAATGAACAACCAATGAAGACAAAAGATAACTTTGTAGGAAATATAAAAATATAGATGATTAAGTTAAAAACCCTGAAATCAGGAGTAACCCCTGACCAAATTGCGGCATTTGAAGGTACTTAATATTTACCGCTGTAACTTCACTATGTTTGCTGCCTTTTTCTAATCAGAAATGGCTGGTAGAAAACGTTCAGCAATTGTCAGAACAGAATATATATTCCCGATGATTTATCAGATTCTGAAAGTGATTTTAGTTTTGATAGTGATATATATTTTTCAGACTGCTCCTCAGATAGCAATGAATCTGATCACGATTTATTATATTTTCTTAAGTTTTATACGTTTTACTTTTTTATATTATGTAATACATAGAAATTAACTGTAAATAAATTGAAATTTATTTAATTTTTTTTATTTGTAATATCTGAAATTCATTTTTCTGACAGCTTAGTTTCTCATGATAAAAATCTATATAAAAAATCTTTTCTAGAAAGAAAAAATGCATATTTCAATTCTCCAATATATATACATTTAAAATATGCAAGAAAAAAAATACACATTTTTTGAAGTGATTTTGGTCCACAAATTGAGCAGTCAGAGGGTTAATTGGAGATTGAATCTTTGTTAGCCATCCTTCCAAGAAAATTCGTAAATGATGGTTGTTATATAGTCTGAGATGAGAATTCAGCAATATGATCTATTTTACCAAATATGGTTGGCCAATTTTAAACAAATTTACCATTTTTATTATGTTTGTGTTCTTTGATGCAGATCAATTTTTGGAAAAACAGAAAAAATTGAGTGGTCATGAGTTTTCTAAAAGTGGAAAAGAGAAAATCTTGAAACGTCATAGAATTTGAAATTAGTGAAAAAAGTCATGGAAATGTCTGTAAAAATTGTGAATATGGCCCCAAAACCTATAAAATAAACCAATGAAGTGCCTTCTTAATTTTCACTGTGTTTTTACCATTGCATAACTCAAATGAATCAAAATGAGGAAATTGTGTGTGTTTTGTATGCTTACAAAGAGGGGAACAAGTTTAATAATGTATAAATTATAATAAAAATCTGGAGTGACTCCACTCGACTTTCCGAACATTGCGTAATTAACAGTTTTATAGATAAAGCAAAGAAAGAGGAGTTGTTAAACAAACAAAAGAGAGAAAACCATAATAGAGTGTTTGAGTATTTTTCTCCATATATTACACGACGTTTTATTTAACGCTACTGAACTTTGAGCCTATAGATCATAATGATAAAGATTTTTCGTTGTGTCCCTGTAAAAACCTATAAATGCTAGATTCACCAAAATGCTTATAGTTAGTGCAACAGTGATTTATAATATTCATATAAATTTTCAGCTCAATTGAATAAGGCGTTTAGATGCTATCACACTTTTAAAAATTTGGTCCCTTGGCCATAACGATAAAAATTTTTTCTTTGTGTCCCTGTAAAAAAACTGTAAGTGCTAGATTCACCAAAATCTATACAGTTGGTGCAACTGTGACCTATAACATGTGTACAAATTTTTTGCTCAGATTAATAAGGCATTTAGATGCTATCACACTTTTAAAAAATTGGCCCCATAGGCCATAATGATAAAGAATTTTTCTTTGTGTCCCTGTAACAAACCTATAAGTGCTAGATTCTCCAAAATTTATATAGATTGAGTATCTGTGACCTATAATATGTGTATAGATGTTTTGCTCAATTGAATAAGGCGTTTAGATGCTATCGCACTTTTAAGATTTTGGTCCATCGGTCATAATGATAAAGAATTTTTCTTTGTATCCCTGTAAAAAAACTATAAGTGCTAGATTCACCAAAATCTATAGGGTTCGTACTATGGTGACTTACAATATACGTACCAACTTTCAGCTTATTCGAACAAAGCGTTTAGACGCTAGCGTGTTCACTCACAGACATACACACATACATACACACACACACATACATACATCATCGCAAAAATAGTGAAAACGGACTCATTGGACCTTGAAACGTATAGAAACATCAAAATCTCAAATTCGGATTTTTGACATGATTACAATACTTTCCTCACTATAGTGTTCGGAAAGTAATAATTACACTCCTGCTCAAAAGTTTAGCAAGATTTGCAAACTATCAGTTTTTTATTTTTTTTTTTTTTTTTCAATTTAAAAGTTTATCTCTCGATGAAATGTTTTCAAACATTGGGTATTTAAAGAAATGGGTCATCCTCGAGTTTTACAGTGAAGATTTGTTTAAGACAACATATAGGGGGCTGGTGAAAAAATAGAGCAAAATCAATAATATTTGTGATCACCCTGTATCGTTAAGTGAACAAAATGAACTGTAACTTTAGGATATATTAATACAGACCCAGTTTAATTTGTGAATGAATTTGTGTGATGATAGCATATTAAATAACGGAGATGTAAGTATTTATTTTAAAACTCTAAAAAAAAATCATGTTACTTTCATGTTACTATATGTAATATAGAGAAAGTATTGGATTCGTGAAAATTTTTGACCTCCATTTTTTGATGGATTTACACGTTTTGGGATGTCCTGAACACGAATTGATAGTTTTTAGAAAATGTCTGTCTGTGTATATCACAAATTTGTGTCCACTGTATCTCACGAACTAATGAATGAAATTTAACCAATCTTGGTATTTAGTTGCACCCTGACATAAACTGATGCTGATTAGATTTGGGGATCAATCGCTCAACAGGTGGCGCTGTGATCACATTTTTTCTAAATTTTTAACATGGCAGTATAGGACAAAATTTTGTATAAATGTACATAATGAGAGTTATTTTTAACTTGTGATTGTAAAATTAATATGAATTATTGATAATAGTAGTAGTTAACTAGGAAAAAAATTCTGTGCATGTGGGGGCATGAATTTTCAAGATGGGTATCTTTCGAAAGGTCTCATTAATACCTTTAAAACGAATGGTTGAACTATAAATCTGGGATAATTTGAAACAAAGTTATCGATTTTTTTTACTTTTAACAAAAAAAAAAAAAACTTAAAATCTTAATTTTTTTTTCTTTTTTCTTAATATTTTTTACTGAGTGAATTTGTATAGGAAAATATAGAAGAAATTTTTGTGGTGGCCACAACATACTAGTTTTTTATTTATAATATACATAGTTTTTATCGAAAATTATTCCCACATTCAGATAAGTTGGAAAAACACTTTTAAAACAATATACTGTAATTGGAACACAAATATAGAGTAAAAATTAAGCAAATTATCCGAAAAAGAACTAGCTAGATTTTAGATATTTTCCAAGAGTTAAAATTTCTTAAGGGGTTTTTCACATGCCACGTAATGAATTTAAAGACCAAATTATTTTAACCACTTAGCAAAAGTTCTTTTTTGTGAAAAACCCCTTATCATCTCCCAAATCTTAGTAAATAAACAAAGACATTTTAGAGTTACAAGCTTATAAGGGGTTTTTCACAAGTACACTTTCAAAAGTACACTTGGAGCGTGGTTATACGCAGCATATGAAAAACCCCTTAAGAAATTTCAACTCTCGGAAAATATCTAAAATCTAGCTTGTTCTTTTTCAGATAATTTGCTTAAGGTTTACTCTATTCAAATGCACTTTGACAAAAGTTGCCCAATATATCTAGCTTTCAACCTATGCAGTGAAAACATTTTTTATAAAAGTGTTCATATTTCATGAGATATTTAGGATATTTGTATTCCAATTGAAGCATATTGTTTTAAAAGTGTTGTTCCAACTTATCTGAAAGTGGGAATAATTTTCGTGAAAAACTCTGTATATTATAAATAAAAAACATGTTGATTTTTTTTTAGTTTTAAAATAAATTCTTATATCTCCATTATTTAATATGTTATCGTCACACAAATTCATTCACAAATTGAACTGGGTCTATATTAACATATCCTAAAGTTACAGTTCATTTCATTTATTTAACGAAACTGGATGATCACAAAGATTATTGATTTTTCTCAATTTATTACCAGCCCCCTAAATGTTGTCTTTAACCAATCTTCACCGAAAAACAGGAGGAAGACCAAGTTCTTCAAATACCCAACCCAATGTTTGAAAACATTTCATCGAGAGATAAATTTTTAAATTGAAAAAAAAACTGATCGTTTGCAAATCTTGCTAAACTTTTGAGTAGGAGTGTATTTATTTTATTCTTCTGTTTTACGTTACGGTTACACCATCCTCCAATCTATTGGCGTGCCAATTCTTGTGGCTCCGTGATGTTTGGTTGCTTAGCCTATGGCTTTATAGATGCACAAACATATTTTCTTATTGTAGAAATATAAAATAATTATACTAAATAAATTTCAGTTGTCAATGAAATTATTTGAAGATAAAGCATAATTAAGTTTATTGCAAGACAATAACTACCTCTTATGTTGCAAATCAGGTGTTATGACCTGGAATTTTATTTAAAAAAATGGACCTGGCATACTTGCCAATTCTTCCTTATCTACATGCAGTTCTCCCTTATTCTGAGCATTTTAAAGTTATGTAGGGAAGAGTGGGGTTGAATGGGACAATAGCTAGATTTTTATGTTTTACAAGCACCAGAAACTTGACATTTTTCTGATATATGGCAGTACTGAGGTCATTCATCAAGTGTAGTTTCAGAGTTATGCTATCCATAAAAAGGCAAAAAAAAAAAAAAAATTATAGTGTGTTTTTCAGCTGCCTAAAGTAAGTTTTTACTGATTCAATTAAGTAGTAGTTAAGACATTAACTATTTCCCTAAAGTTAATATAACTGTTATATGGTGAAAAAGCATAATCTTTTATTGTGTTTATGATATTCAAAAGAATACTGACAATTGTTCATTAAGCCTATATCCTGTTTTATATGATCATGTGGTGGTTGGGATGAATGGGACATTCCCCACTATGTGCTAATTTAAAATTGTACACAAGAATTATATTAAAACAAATCTTAAATATATTTTCAATACTTTTATAACCTGTAGTTCAGTAGTTAAGACATGGAATTATAAAAGTAGCATAGATTTAGAGAAAAATAGATTGAAATTAATTGTTCTGATTTTTTGTTTATAATAATTATGATTAAAAAAAATGATAAG
Source organism: Salticus scenicus (assembly GCA_963930645.1). Taxonomy (NCBI): domain Eukaryota; kingdom Metazoa; phylum Arthropoda; class Arachnida; order Araneae; family Salticidae; genus Salticus; species Salticus scenicus. The sequence continues at coordinate 173,786,233 of OZ005648.1, forward strand.
TTTGAATATTCAGTGCAGCTTAAATCAATATATAAACTAATAATATGATTAAAATCACAATTTCAATCAAGCTAACTAAATAAATCCTGGGGATTATTAATGTAATACAGAATAGAATGCAGATAAAAATTTATCTGGATAATGTTTACTCTATTATAATGATTTATCTCTTTCTAGTGTCTTATTTATTTATTTATTTTTAGATTAGATCTTATTAGATTAAATTACCAAAGCAGGAGTCGATCCTGACAAAAATTGGTACCCTTCTTCTGCCCCTTCACAAAATTCAAATCTCTAAAATGGGTCCCTTCACAAAATTCAAATTCAGAAAATGGGTCCCTTCACAAAATTCAGATTTATAAAAACAGCCCTTTCATAAAATTTTGTGTTATAAAAATAATACTTCTGTAAAAAAATTTTCCATGTTTACAGTATTATTGTTAATGAGTGTCTATTCTTGTTTAATAAAATGCTATTAACTTGATATTAAACATTAGATAGAGTAACTGCTAAAATGAAATGTTTCTAGCGACAACTCATTTTTTCACAAAAATAAATAAAAATTTCACAAAAGTAATTTGTTATTCACAAATATGGGCCCCAAAGATTAAAACCTGGATCAACCCCTGCAAAGCCTAGAGCACTAGGAACTGTGTGAACCAAAAGACTTTTGCCTTTTGATGTTAATTTGTGTCAATACATCAGGTTATGTTAATTTCAGTAAATTCATAGTGTGTAATAAAATCACATAAACCAATTTAACTTAAAAAAAAATTATTATTAATTAAAAATGATAACTATAACTAAGTTAGTATGTTTATATGTAACTGATTGCTGAAGTGTACTTATGAGCAATGTTACAAAATTCTGAATTACATATGGTGAACGTTATCAGTAAAAATATGAAAAATGTCCCATTCATCCCCACTCTACCCTATAACTTATCAAAAACTTCAGCAAATCTTCAAAATTTTAAGGAAGGCTATCGCTTTTGCAGAAAAAAATTATTTTGTGTCTCAATAGTCAGTACTATTTTTTATTAATTACTAAATTTTTACTTATTACTTAAATTAAACTTATGCATATAGAATATTCACTATTTAAACTTATGACAGTCTTTAATACTAGTTTAATCTATAAGTCAAGAACCTGTCAATGTTGTCTTGTCTTAGCCTGAAAGAGCTGTTTCATAGAATCTTTCTTAATTTGATACTTCAATGTTGACAGGTATGACCTGGAAAAGTCATAGAATTTTACTTAGGCGGGGTGGCTAAAATTTAAACCTTTTCAAATTCTCTGACTATTTTTCGAGATTTTCCTCCATTTTTCCCTGACTCTCATTGTTTATTTTCGATGAAAATTTCACAACATTAGCAAAAAATTTCATTAATAATTTAATGATTAATATAGCTATTTTCACAAAATTTGTTAAAATTCCCTGATTCTTGGATTTTCCCTGACTGCTAGCCACCCTGTTAGGTTAACATCTATATACTATATATATATATATATTATTATAAATTTATATAATTCTACACTTTTCTTTTGCCTTTTCTTTCAGCATCGACGGAATTTGAAGAAACAAGCATCTAGTAAATATGTACAAAAGTTAAATGCTAAAAGACTTCTGGGTATGCGTCGACCAGATGTATCATATAAAACAGATCCTTATGATGAAGTATTTAAAACTATTGCACCTGAAGAGGCTCAAGGTTCAGAGAAAAAGATGTTTTATAGAAATAAACCTTAGAAATTCATGTAAATAAATTTGCTTTATAGAAATTGTTTTTAAATTGAATTGTGAGACTTTTATTAAAATTACATTATATATATAATATTGGTGAAACTTCCACTTCTCTACATCTACGTATTAATCAGCATCGCTCTGATTCAAAAAACCTTTCATCTTCAGCTGCACCTTCTAAATCAACTGTGGAATTACAACACTTTAAATCACATAATTTTAATTCATGTACCATAGAGATTGTCAAAATTCAAAAAAATAAAAGTGAGCGACTATTTCTTAAATCAAAATTCATGCAATATTACAATACAATTTATCCATATGGCCTAAATTCCAAATCTATAATAATAAAAGAAGATGTCTGTCTGTCTATGCATCTATACGTTCAGCCACTACTGAACGCAGAAGTACAAAATTTGACATACAGGTGCTCAGAAGCCTTCCCGAGTTGATAGTGAAAACAGAATTTAAAAATTTTAATTAGTTCCCGAGATATTAATTAAAATGTCGACCCATGTCAATCGAAAAAGAAACATTCTATCAGCAGACGATTTCTAAGCTGTCTCGATCAGAAACAAAACACATGCGAGACAATTGTCTGCGATAAAAAAGGAAATGAATGTAACCAATTAAGATATCACATGTTTCAGAGTGGGGATAAAAATTGCAATTTTCAAATTTTCATTCACATTACATTTAAATTAATATTTGGCCTAGATAGCATATTATAAAGCTACTGTTCAATTTTCATGAAAATATATGAATAAATAAAAAAAAATGACGTATTTATTGGAAAAAGATTAAGTTTTCTTTTATACTTTGCAGTATTTTAAATTGAGATATGCTGTTGAAATTTCATAGTATTTGGTTTTAATGCCCGATAATTCGATTGTGAATATTTTTGAAAGAGTACGATTGTTAGGGAGGGGGAAAAGGGGCAAAAATTTAAAAAAAAAAAAGAGTTACTGCGTTTGAAATTGGTTGGTATATTTAGATTTTAAGGCAAGGTAAATCGATTGCGAATATTTTCGAGTGTAAAATTATTATTATTGGCGGAAGGGGGGGGGAGGAAGAGCGAAGGGGCAAAGATGTAGAAAAGGAACAGGAGTTTCGGAGAAAACAACGGAATACCCAGAACATCTTTATTCTTTAATATTTTGCAGAGTTTCGAATTCGAATTTCTGCTCACATATCGTACTAAGGATTTTTAACGTTATATAGCCCGGAATTATGCAAGTTTCGGAGAAAACCAGGGATAAGTCGGATTACTGAGTGAAATTTCGGAGAATTAAAAAAAAAAAAAAAAAAAAAAACATTTTAATTTACATTTAATTGCAAATAAAATTTTATTCAAATATTCTAATACGTGTATTTCAAATTCTAATTATGATTACTTTTTTTTTAATACATCATTCGATACACATTTTAAAGTACTTTTACATTATCGAAAATGGAATTAAGAGTTTTCATCCGATTTACAAGTTTTGAGGTGTCGTCCTGATTAGGTTTTCTTTTGTATCTCAGCTACTAATTAAAATAATTTCATAAGTAATACATCATTAGAAAGCTTTTTTGATTTGGAATCGAACAGTAGATTACAGAAATTTGTACCGCCAGATAACGCTGTAATATTTCAAAATTTCTAATTATGATTATATTATTTTTAATGCATCATTCGAAAGATATTTTAAAGTACATTAATATTATCGAAAGTGGAATTTGAGATTTCTCCAGATTTACACGTTTTGAGGTCTCCTGAATCGGTTATTTTTTGTATCTCAGCTACTAATTAAAATAATTTCATAAGTAATACATCATTTGAAAGCTTTGTTGATTTGAAATTGAACAGTAGATTACAGAAATTTCTACTGCCAGATGGCGCTGTAATATTTTAAAATTTCAATATTTCAAATTCTAATTATGGTTAAATTATTTTTAATACATCATTCGAAAGATATTTTAAAGTTCTTTTATATTATCGAAAGTGGAATTCGAGATTTTACCCGATTTACACGTTTTAAGGTCTCCTGATTAGGTTTTCTTTTGTACCTCAGCTACTAATTAAAATATTTTCATAAGTAATATATCATTTGAAAGGTTTGTTGATTTAGAATTGAACAGTAGATTACAGAAATTTCTACCACCAGATGGTGCTGTAATATTTTAAATTTTCAATATTTTAAATTCTAATGAGCGAGGAAGGTGTTGTATATTCTAAAACGGGGATAAGGTGCCACCGAGCGGGACTTTGCTTAAGTCAGAAATTTGAAATGTCATAACATGGTGAGCGAACAGGCTGTTTCAGATATTGAAAGTGGAAGAGGGCGCCGCAGGCTACCGAGCAGGAATTTACTGCGATTAAAATTTTCAATAAAGCCATTTTCACTATATGTCAATAAGCTGTTGTAAGATCTGAAATGGGAAAAAGGCGCCGCAGACGCCACCGAGCGGGAGTTTCATAAAGTCGGATTTTTTCAAGGATTGCGAACCAGCTGGTCACCGAAGGCGGCTAGTACTTTAATAAAACTATTAAAGCATATTCTAACGCATATTCTATTAAAGAATAATCTCTACATGATTATTTGACTATTTATGCACAACTCAATCACAAAATTAACAATAAAACTTCTAGAACTAAACGAGATAGTAAAAAAAACAGATTTAATCTTTTCTGAAAGTGCTATTATTAAACTAATTTCAGATCTACAGACTAATTACTTATCTGGTTCATTATTTGAAAATTTATTTTAGTAAATTTTCTGAATGTCTTTCAAAGCCAATCCTATAATAAACATTTTTCAGACATTTTTTATGACATTACAATGTACAAAATCAAACAATTTCATTTAAAAATTAATAAAAAGCCCAACAAAATTAAAACAAATACTCAATTAATTGTGACTTTTACAAATCAAATATTGAATAATATTAACATTGTGCCTATCATTAATGACAAAGAATGTTTGTTTCCGATTAAAGATTTAAATCTATCTCGTACCTTCAAATATCCTCTTCCTCTTGGCAGAAAGATATTCAATTATAATTCTGTATCTAAGTCTACCTCTTTTACTAACACTGTAACATGTAAATGCAATGATCCTTCTTTCTCAAAATTTATTGACAGAGACCATGGACACATTATCACTGGTAATCTCAATATTGATAATTATCAATTAAAAAAATTCATGGAATTTGGCACCAAATTTAGACTGCCAGTTAAAACTAGCATTCCACAAATCTTTCAACAGTTTTCTTATGAGCTAGATTTATTTATTTATAAAATATCTGTTACTCATAATAAACCTATTGCCTACTTCACTCAATGGAAAGTTTTAGTGTTACAAAAAATTAAAAATGCATTTTTTATCAATTCTTCAAATCTGGTGTTTTTTAAAAAATCTGTACTTCTTAACTCTATCAAATCACTACAGGATGACTTTGTGATCACTTATGTTGACAAATCACCTAATACTTATGCCATTATTTGTAAATCCTACTATCTCTCTATTTTAAACTCATCAGTCACTAATAGTAACATCTTCAGTTTAACTAATAATAACCTTATTATTAATAACCAAAAAATACATAATTACTATAAACTACTTCAACTTCCCTTCAATAACTTTAATTATCCTTAGATAGTTCTCATACCTAAGTTTCACAAATCTCCAATTAAGTTTCGCACTGTCACTGTTGGGTGTAACACTTATAACAACAATGCAAATAAAGCTCTACTGGATATTCTAAAACAAATTTACAATTGTACTTGCAAAGTTGATAATTTACACTGTCTTAAAAATAGCTTTCAATTAATTCAATACATCAAATCGCTCGATTCAATAGACAATATTATGACTTTTGACTTTCAAGATCTTTTCAATAATATTGAGTTATCAGATCTTAGTAATATCATTTACAGTCTTTTTCAAGAATATAAAGCTCAAATTAATCTTCCTCACACTTTTAAAGCAGAAAAATTTAAAACACTTCTTAACTTTGTTATCCATAATAATTATATCTTCCATAACAACAATATCTATTTGCAACAATTAGGCATCCCACAAGGAGGTTGTAGCTCCAGTATTTTGGCAGATCTCTATCTTTATTATTATGAAAAGCAAATTTGCAATGATGATGTTCGATTTTATCGTTACATCGATGATATTATTGTATTTTATCTCAACAAGCACTCACAAAATGACTTTTCCTTCAATTATCCCCCTAATGTAAAGCTAACTCAAAATACGCTAACTAATCAATCAATTAACTTTTTAAATCTCAAAATAATCATCGATGGTAATAAAATTTACACATATCTATGACTAACGGCAAGATTTTAGTTTTAAAGTAAACTTATTTACACATTTTAATTCATGTCTGCATTTTTCGGTATTTAGAAACATCATCATTAACCATTTATTTTGAATTAATAATTTATGCTCTGTGAAGTTTAAAAACAAGAATATTAATAAACTGATCACAGCCACTACTAAAATGGGTTTTCCTAAAAACTTTGTATTTTCTATTTTATATCCTTAATCATGTCTCTGTCACTACAAAAAAAAAAAAAAAAAAAAAAAAGCTGTGTACACTTTTGTGTATATCAACAAAAAATTATAAAATAATAAAATACAATAAAAAAGGTGGCGGTTGGGTGGGCAGATGTTTGATTACGGAGGTGGGGTGGTGTTGTAAGGCTGGATGGTTGGGTGGGTTTGTGAAATTAAATTAAAAAAAAAAAAAAAAAAAAAAAAAGCAGAAGGCTTGTTGCATTTACTTTGAATTACTATGCAAACTTTCTTTTTCCAATAAAATTTCAGTTTCTTCCTTTTTGAGTTGTCAACTATATTTAAAATTCTAATTATAATGTTTAACACAATGTAATCAATCGGTAAATTTCATTGTTGCTTCGTGGTTTCATTGTTATTCATCTGCTTTGAAATTTTGCTTTTTCAAATCCATATGGCTCCTGTTCTGGTCGTGGCAGGCTGGGTGAGTGTTGCCGGCATGAAACTAGTTTAACCCCACAGGCAGGCAAGTCACAAGTCTTGCCGCCTGCCTCCTTCCTTCCTATCTTGTGTTTCTTAGGTTATTTTTTCATTAATTTTGATAAGTTTATGGTTTTAAGTTAAGATTTGTTGTGTTACTTTATTGATTCGTTTGTTTTGCAGGCTGTTAATTATTAGATCTGGTTTCTTTACATTAGTGTATTTCATCCACTGATAAAAATTTTTTTAATCTTATTGGTCATTGGTGTTTCAGTGATCTTGTATCTGTTGCTTGGCTTCCACTATGCTTAATAGTTCATCTTTATTATATATATATATATATATATATATATTATATAATAAAGATAATCTATTAAGCATAGTAGAAGCCAAGCAACAGATACAAGATCACTGAAGCACCAATGACCAATAAGATAAAAAAAAAAAAAAATCATCAGTGGATGAAATACACTAATGTAAAGAAACCAGATCTATTAATTAACAGCCTGCAAAACAAACGAATCAATAAAGTAAGACAACAAATCTTAACTTAAAACCATAAACCTATCAAAATCAATGAAAAAACAACCCAAGAAACACAAGATAGGAAGAAGGAGGCAGGCGGCAAGACTTGTGACTTGCCTGTAGGGTTACACTAGTTTTACGCCGGCAACACTCCCCCAGCCTGCCACAACCAGAAGAGGAACCATATGGATTTAAAAATGCAAAATTTCAAAGCAGATGAACAACAATGAAACCTCGAAGCCACAATGAAATTAACCGATTGATCACATTGTGTTTAACAGTATAATTAGAACATTAAAAATAGTTGACAACTCAAAAAGGAAAAATCTGAAATTTTATTGGAAAATGAAAGTTTGCATAGTAATACAAAGCAAATGCAACAAGCCTTCTACTATTTTTTTTTTTTTTTTTTTTTAATTTCACAAACCCACCCAACCATCCAGCCTTACAACACCACCCCACCTCCGTAATCAAACATCTGCCCACCCAACCGCCACCTTTTTTATTGTCTTTTATTATTTTATAATTTTTTTGTTGATATACACAAGAGTGTACACAGCTTTTTTTTTTTTTTTTTTTTTTTTTGTACTGACAGAGACATGGTTAAGGATATAAAATATTAGAAAATACAAAGTTTTTAGGAAAACCCATTTTAGCAGTGGCTGTGATCAGTTTATTAATATTCTTGTTTTTAAACTTTGCAGAGCATAAATTATTAATTATAAATAAATGGTTAATGATGATGTTTCTAAATACCGAAAGATGCAGACATGAATTAAAATGTGTAAATAAGTTTACATTAAAACAAAAATCTTGCCGTTTGTCATAGATATCTGTGTAAAGTTCATTACGATCGATGATTATTTTGAGATCTAAAAAGTTAATTGATTGATTAGTCAGAGTATTTTGAGTTAGCTTTAAATTAGGTGGAGAATTGAAGGAAAAGCCATTTTGTGAGTTCTTGTTGAGATAAAATACAATAATATCATCGATGTAACGATAAAATCGAACATCATCATTGCAAATTTGCTTTTCATAATAATAAAGATAGAGATCTGCCAAAATACTGGAGCTACAACCTCCTTGTGGGATGCCTAATTGTTGCAAATAGATATCGTTGTTGTGGAAGATATAATTATTATGGATAACAAAGTTAAGAAGTGTTTTAAATTTTTCTGCTTTAAAATTGTAAGGAAGATTAATTTGAGCTTTATATTCTTGAAAAAGACTGTAAATGATATTACTAAGATCTGATAACTCAATATTATTGAAAAGATCTTGAAAGTCAAAAGTCATAATACTGTCTATTGAATCGAGCGATTTGATGTATTGAATTAATTGAAAGCTATTTTTAAGACAGTGTAAATTATCAACTTTGCAAGTACATTTGTAAATTTGTTTTAGAATATCCAGTAGAGCTTTATTAGCATTGTTGTTATAAGTGTTACACCCAACAGTGACAGTGTGAAATTTAATTGGAGATTTGTGAAACTTAGGTATGAGAACTATCTAAGGATAATTAAAGTTATTGAAGGGAAGTTGAAGTAGTTTATAGTAATTATGTATTTTTCGGTTATTAATAATAAGGTTATTATTAGTTAAACTGAAGATGTTACTATTATTGATTGAAGAGTTTAAAATAGAGAGATAGTAGGATTTACAAATAATGGCATAATTATTAGGTGATTTGTCAACATAAGTGATCACAAAGTCATCCTGTAGTGATTTGATTGAGTTATGAAGTACAGATTTTTTAAATAACACCAGATTTGAAGAATTGATAAATAATGCATTTTTGATTTTTTGTAACACTAAAACTTTCCATTGAGTGAAGTAGGCAATAGGTTTATTATGAGTAATAGATACTTTATAAATAAATAAATCTAGGTCATAAGAAAACTGTTGAAAAATTTGTGGAATGCTAGTTTTAACTGGAAGTCTAAATTTGGTGCCAAATTTCATGAATTTTTTTAATTGATAATTATCAATAATATTGAGATTACCCGTGATAATGTGTCCATGGTCTCTGTCAATAAATTTTGAGAACGAAGGATCATTGCATTTACAGGTTACAGTGCTAGTAAAAGAGGTAGACTTAGATACAGAATTATAATTGAATATATTTCTGCCAAGAGGAAGAGGATATTTGAAGGTACGAGATAGATTTAAATCTTTAATCGGAAACGAACATTCTTTGTCATTAATGATAGGCGCAATGTTAATACTATTCAATATTTGATTTGTAAAAGTCACAATTAATTGAGTATTTGTTTTAATTTTGTTGGGCTTTTTATTAATTTTTAAATGAAATTGTTTGATTTTGTACATTGTAATGTCATAAAAAATGTCTGAAAAATGTTTATTATAGGATTGGCTTTGAAAGACATTCAGAAAATTTACTAAGTATTTCTTTTTAATTGCAAAAATAAATTTTCGTATAATGAACCAGTTATAGTTAGATAAGTAATTAGTCTGTAGATCTGAAATGAGTTTAATAATGGCACTTTTAGAAAAGATTAAATCTGTTTTTTTACTACCTCGTTTAGTTCTAGAAGTTTTATTGTTAATTTTGTGATCGAGTTGTGCATAAATAGTCGAATAATCATGTAGAGGGTTGATGTTAGAATATGCTTTAATATTTTTACTAAAGTATTCGGAATTTAGGCCATATGGATAAATTGTATTATAATATTGCATAAATTTTTATTCAAGAAATAGACGCTTACTTTTATTTTTCTGAATTTTTAGAATCTCTATGGTACATGAATTAAAATTATGTGATTTAAAGTGTTGTAATTCTATAGTTGATTTAGAAGATACTGATTAATGCGTAGATGTAGAGGAGTTGAAGTTTCACCAATATAACTAAGTTTACAATGACCACAACTGATTTTATAAATATCATTGTATGCCTGACAAAATGGAACCAAAGAGTGATTATTATTCAATTGTGTGTGAGAGGCCATATGGCAAGTTTTACATCTACTAGAACCGCATGTTCTAAATTGAAGTAAAGGAGGAGGAGATGATAGGTAACGATGTCGATCCAAGGATATCCCTATAAATATTTTTGTACCGGGCACAATACTGTGAAGCTAAGTATTTTTTGCCAGGATCTAAAAATTTACTAAACAGAGTCATAGAGAAAAAATGTTTTTGTATATTAAAATTCACAAGGCAAGTAAGTATTTACATTAGTTTTATCGAAAGTGGGCTATACCAAATTCAATTACTTAATTAAATTGATTCTTGATGAATAAGTATTTGGATTAATGAAAAGTGAAGAGAGAACTAAAAAAAAAAAATAATAATAATAATATTAAATATGTACATATTTACACTAGACCTCCTTTGACCGAATTTATTGATTTGGTTCCAATTACAAATTAAATTAAATTCCGCCCATTTTTTTTTAGTAAAGTAAGAAAAACTAACCATCACAATTCACAAAATGTCAGGCACAAAATGCTAAATAATAATTAGAATTAAATATTCGACTACACATACACAACATATTTTTTATCATGATTTACGATGGATCAGTGAATGATATTCTAAACATATTTATCTAATTAAAGAATAAATTATTAAAGTAAGTTGCCAACTATACAGTTAGTTAAAAATGATCCAAGGCCAGTGACTATATATATATATATATCTGAGCTTCTCCTACTTGAAAAATATTCACTCTTATTGGTCTATGTGGTTTCAGTGATCTTGTATCTGTTGCTTGGCTTTTACTACGTTTAATAATTCATTATCCTATATCAGGTAAATCTAAATATATGAAATTCATATATTTTTTATTTGAAATGACATAAATAAGTTTTAAGTCCAAGTACATTAAAATATATATATATATATAATACTGAATTATTAATAATGAATTATGAAACGCAGTAAAAGCCAAGCAACAGATACAAGATCACTGAAATCACATAGACCAATACGAAAGTTCTTAATATATATAGTAACAGTAAGCAATTTAATTAATAAAACACACACTTTATCTTTTAAATATGTTTAATATTGTCACAGTCACAAGTACACAATATAAGGCTCAATACTAAAATGAAACACATATGGCACAAATTTTAAAAGCTACACGTTTAAGTGCATATAAACTGTATGAGTAACACACTCACATGAAATAACATAAGAATGTTTTTTTTTTTTAATTATGTAATTTTTTTACAAGTATAAACTAAAAAATTGTACAAAAAGTTGATTATCTGTAGTATAAATATGTCACAAAACTATGAACATTTTACACATTATTTGGCAGTTTAATTTTTTTTCCCGATTTACTTACACAACACTGCCTTCTTTGTAAAATTACAAATTACTATATAAAATATGTTGATTTAAATGGAGAAGTTCTTGGGTAAATGTATTTTTCTTGACACAGAATAATTTTCACAATATTAAAGACTTTTTTCCCAGGCAAAATTTATTGCATTCAAGGGAGGAAAATTGCATAGTTAAAGAGTAAAAGTGTAATAAAATTCAGTTTTAGACATAATTGATGTATTTTCAAAAAGAAAATAACATCTTTTTTATATTAAGGTCACTTACTGATAGAAAACTAATATTCTCTTCTTCTATACCTATTTGATAAGATAATAAATCTTAAAAAAGTGTATACATGATAATGTGCTGGCATTAATGGATGATCAATGCATATATTTTTCTAGATGGTTACTCTTGACAGAATAAAAAATAATTTCCTATCAGTTATGTTTGCAACAATGTGTCATAATATATGTGAATTTTTTGTACTTTACATTGTTTGTTTGCTTAAATACAAATCAAGCTAATTTTTAAAAAGATCTGGTGAATTAGTTTTTGCTTCAGTAGTAAATTTCTTTAAAAAGAAAATTCCTACCTACCATTTCCAATTTTAAAAGCAGACAACATATACAAATTTAATTTTAGTAATTAATTAGTGTTAGTAATATCAATTTTCAGGTAAGAAATAGTACACACTTTTTCAATGCTTAAAAATAAAAATAATAAAAAGGAAGAAGAAGCAGTTTTAATTGTCCAAATGACAAGTCTTAGCATTATTATTATTATAAATAAGGTAAGATTTTTGTTGACTTTCTGATTGCTGCTCTCAAATATATCTAAACTTTTTTTTTTCCCGTAATATATTTTCTATTTAAATCGCATAAATATGGATTTTTAGCTTGTGTTTTTTAAAGATCATATATAATAGTCATAATATTTATCTTTAAATGCAATCTCACAATAAAATAATTGCTTTTTCAGTATATCGTAAAAAAATATGTAATGATATTACAATTTTACCTTTTGTCAAGACGGTCAGAAGGTTAAACATTTTGCATAAGTAAAATTTTATCTTACCAGACTTTTATTTCAACTACTAAATGACGAAATAGTCATTTGTAATGGTAAAAGGGTTAAAGGTAAGTGTCAAAAATTTACTGTACGAGAAAATAGGGAGAATGAAAAATAATGCTAAAATCAGATTTAGCACAACTGCACATGACTGGACGTGGAGGAAATATACAGTTATAAAATGACTTCTGTCCACAAACATATCAATTTTAATACTGTACACTCCCCCCCCCCCCCCCCCAAATTATAAAAAAGGTTATTAAGTACATTATAAAGTATACAATAACACTAAGTCAATCTAATCTAATGATCGATCACTTTTTGGAAATAATTTATAATTGTGGCTATACAATTTTGAAAAAACTTTTAAAAGCTTCAGGGCAATAAAAATTAACATACAGGATGGCCATAATTAAACTTGGCCTCTGTAGCTATAACTAAAATGCAGATTGGGTAAACAATATATAGACAATTTAAAGGGTGCACTCAAAGATTTTGCAAATAATAATAATAAAATAAATTCTGCTAGGAGGGTGGTATACATCTAAATACAATCAATCTACAAATTTCAATACAAACATCTTTATTTATTATTACAGATTATATATCTTTATTTTTGTTATTTTTTAGAGACTGTTTAGTGGTGTAAAGCATATTGTTTACCATTAAGTTATAAAATCTGCAGCCGATGAACAGTGTGTTCAACAGCTGATTGCTGCTGTTCACCAGTGATCTGCCACCCACACATGCAATCATTAAACTCAGCCAAATTTACATTTCCGTGATAAACCAAAGTTTTTAAATGGCACCATAGCCAAAAACCACATGAATTAGGAACGGGAGAATAGGCCAGACAAGAAGTGGAAGATGAATGGCTAATCATTGTCATCTGTACAAGTTTGCCGCAAAAACCTTTATAAAATGTAAGAATAAGTTTTAAATGTCATAAGATTTGAAAATGTTAAAATAGAACACTGTCATTTATTGCATAGCATTTGAAGCATTTTCCTTGTAATGCTTCCCCCTAGCGGAAAATTAAAAAAATTATTTATTTTTTCAGCATCTTTGAGCGCATTCTTTGAATTGACAATATAAAAGTTTTTGACTCAATCCTTATTTTACTTACAGCTACAGAGAGTGCTGAATAGGCCAAGTTTACATGATCGCACTGTAGTTGGGGGGGGGGGGGGGGGGGAATTGACACATATTTCTTTACATTGTTGCCATACTTGTTTTAATGCTGAATGTTACAATGTACGAGGACAAAATTTTGTTTTATTTATTTAAAAAAAAAAAAAAAAAAAAATAAAATATTTATAAAAGTTCTCAATTTCATCTAAAAATAAACTGTCCAGGAAAATCATAAATCATTGCAAAAAGTTACTTTTTTAATACATTAATGCTCAGTAGGAGGCGGGGGAACTGATCAAGGCTATTAAAAAAAGTTATATATACTTCAATTATATTGCTAATTTTTATACAATATTATTTTTATATCTTAGTGGGAAGGAGAAATGTATAATATTGTTACTTTTTTTAAGCTGGTTTCCTTAGAACAGAAAATTAAATTGAACAAATTGCTTTATCAGTAATAGAATGTTTATAAAATAAACATTTTATCAAAAATACAATTTGACAACTATATATAAAACATTTAGGGACAAAATAGCCAAATACTGGAAGGCAAAAAATAACTCAATGTGTATTTTAAAGGGTTTAGCAATAAAGAACAAAAATTATATGTTTCAAAAAAAGAAAGAAAGGAATTTAAAATACTTGATACTATTATCTTGGATTTGCAAAATGATTCCTTCTTGTGCATTGAGCAATTAAAATACATGAAATATTTATACAAAAATCTACTAAACCAACAAACTACATCAATAAAGATTTTATAAATTTGGCTAAAACTTTATATTAAAAAAAAAAAATAATAACTACAAGATTTCACATTTTTATAATTAGATTAATTATTTATGCAATAAAGTATTTGAAAGGCCTCCATGCGAATCATGTTTTATCTCTGATTACATTAAGTATATGATATATATCATTAAAAAATACTAGCATAAAATCTAATATGAAAATGAGTTATACAGATTTACAGTATATATTTCAAAAATGTAATCTTTACAAAATCTAATACACGAACATACATTTTGTAAAGCAAGACACTAATTTTTCATTAAAAATATACTTATATTAGCTTATTAAAAATAAAACTAAAATTTTATAAAAGCCTATTTTTTTTAAAAGCCTTTATGAAATTTTATATAATTGGTTATTTAATATAATTAGTAACCTTATTTTTTTTTTTTTTAATGTATTTCAATTGTAAACATATTTTCACATTCACATATATAATATACAATTCTATTTACATCTTTGTAGCTTTCAAGAGCAAAAAAATATATAAAATATTTTTAATGCAAAAAGTAATTTTTACAAAATATGCTTTCAATGGAAGTACTTGGATGATGCTGACAAACTCATTAAAAAAAGTGGCTGTATTTCCTTTCATTAGTATAATTAGGCATATATTTTTTTAATTAATATTGTAAAGTTAAATTTTTAACTCTTTATGTAATTACTTTAACAAGCATAAATTATTAAAAAAAAATCAAAAATATCTTTTTTTTATTCCTAGACGATCTTTGTAAAATGTATTTATACAGACATCATTTTTAAATGATTCCATCCACAAAAAAAAAAAAAACTGTAAGAAATACAAATATATCATCAAAAAGTCTCATGAATAAAGAAAAAAACTGCTAAAGATCTGTACATTTTTTTTTTTTTTTTTTTAATGCATCACTTTTCTTATGAAAATTGTGTGTTCTAACACATGCATTTATTTTAAGTAACTAATTTTCTTATGTTGTGAAACATAATTTTTTCATAAACTAAAAAAGTTTATAAAAATAAATGACAAAACTACAACTTTGAAAAGTATCACACAACTGTAGGAAACAAAACAAAATTTGTCTACAAAGAAAGAAAAAAAAAAAAAACATTTAATACAGCACAAAAACAAAATTGAAAATCTTTGGTTATTGTATCTGAAAAAAGTGATATTTGGCAAAACCACTGTGCTGGTCATAAAACTTACAAAACAATTTTTTTTGGACATATAATCTGAAAACTACAAAGTAAAACACTCAAAGGTACAAATTCACTTTGTCATTAGTTCAGGATGTTCCAATAGTATTTTTAGCTTTTTTAGCCAGTAATGTGTTTTGCAACACAATTTAAAATTAAAAAACGGGAAAAAAAAACTTTGGAACATCCCAATATGCTCCAAATGAAAACAATACCATATGGAGTATCACAGTTTTATGTGATTAGCACTCAAATATTGAACTAAAGCATAAGAATACCTTAGTCTGTGTAAGTATATCCTTAAGGTTGTTCTTGAATACAATGTCTGATTTTTGACACATTCACAAATTCAGTTTTATTTGTAATTACATGAAATTCGTTGACTATTCTAAATCAGATATCAGTGGTGTAATCTAATTTTTGTAAAAACGACAAAGGAAAACATTAAAATACATTTAAAAATATACTCTACTTTTTTAAAAAAAAAATAAGTCAAAGTTATGTGCCTCTTGTCATAATTTGACTATAAAAACACCCAGTGTGTCAAAAATAACACTGAATGTTTCTGAAATATAGGATTAAACTAATCTTGTGAATATGTTAAAAAGATTAGTCTATATTTCTTACCATATCTCCAGCATTAAAATATAGAAATATAGACTAAACAAGATTAAATAATTACATTACTAATTGTTTTCTATAAATTATTAATAAAAAATAGTTACAGTTTTTACTTGTGTAAACCAATAACAAAATGCATTTGTTTTTATCTTAAAAAAATAATATAAAGTTTATATTAAACCCAGTCTATTAAAATTTTATTTTATAGCTCATAAATACTCTTATTTTTATAGCTACAGAAAAGATAAAAGAGCATTCTCATTCTTTGTGCATAACAATAATAAATGTCTTAGCAATCACATAAATTTCTCTAAATACTTTTGAAATTTCATATTTTTACATACAAATGAGCATTCTATTGGTAAATATGTACAATAAATAAATAAATAAGCACAAAAAGTATCTAATATCAAATTAAAAAAAAAAAAAAAAAAAAAAAAGCTTGTATACTCACTTCTTATATATTGTCAGTATGAAAATTTGGCTTACTGTAACAAATGACTATATATATGTTTACTGAAATATGAATATTTCAAAACAAAGACTAATACATACTGTACTTTTTATACAATTGAATCGAATGAAACAGCAAAATAAGATATAAAATATTTATACTAAAATATATATTTCCTAGACATGGCTAAATAGCATTAACCCTCTGACTGCTGCCCTACCAGTGGCTGAGAGGTTCTGCTCTCAAAGCTGGTAAAAAGATGTGCTGGATTTTATACCATGTCATGCTCGTCAGTCTAGACATTCAGAATTTTCCATGGTTTTCTCCAAAAACTGTCAAATATGGGCTAGGACTACTTAGAGAGATCTCCATGAAAGGCATGTTACCTGGGTTTAGGACTCATGTTGCGATTCTGTCTTAACACCCACAACCACTGACTGCTGACCCTCTTTATCCACAGGCATTTATTTATTTATTTTTTAAGCTTTTTTTTATATCACTGTTTAAATGTCAGCAATACATTTCAGACAGAATTTTAGACTTTAAATCTGGTTTTAATCAGCAGATAGGATTACTAGTACGCTAAATTTTATATATTTCTGTGCGTTCACAAATCGGTTTTCCTGCTCTTATTCTTTATGTATTTATTATGAGATGCAGCTTTTAGGAAATGTTCAGCAATGTCAGAATATATATTTCTGATAAAATATTGCATTCAGTGATTTTAGTCATTGACTTTTCTGAACATCTTTCTAATCTAAATCTATATTTAACCACATAATGAAAGAAATTAAAAAATACATTGTAAATATGTTTCTAATTACTTAAGAAGAATTTTTAGATATAAACAATAAAAATTATGCATATCACATCATCATTGTAATTAATGAGGTGTGTGCTTTAATACAGAGATGCCCATCAGGCCACATGCAACTTGCGGCAGAATTCACAAAATTTGTATTTGACATCATCATTGATTAACACATCAAGAATTAATAATAAAAATTATTCCAACTCTTCAGAGTGAAAATACTGATTATGGTAGCCAAAAAAATAAATATTGCACTGATCATTGTTAATAAAATATATCAATTACTGATCCTTCTTCTTATAATTATCAATGTACAGCTATAAATTTGTGATTGTTCTGTTGTTATTTTATAAATAAAAATAAATATAACATTAATGTATGCTGTTCCAAATCTTCATCTGCTTTATAGATATTTTAATAAATTATCGTAATACAGAGTTTATAATAATAATAATAAAAGCAAAATTCTTTGTGGAGGAAAAAAATTCTATTTTTATTCACTTTATTTATTTTTTTCTATGATGGTAGACTCTCGAGGTAATACATAAATTAGTTACAACACAATTGAGATTATAAAAAGTGGATGTCAGAAACAACGACAACATGGTATAAAACCCTATTTTGAGCAAAAACAATTTCATATAGCACTAAGTGTCATACGGTAAGTAAGGTATATATGTTCAATCCTTGTAAGTATTTGTAATATTCCTTCCAGAAATTCCATTATACGGATATTTTTATTGAATGCCACTTAGTCCTGTCAGTAGATAAAGGGTGAAAAAAATCTTTGTTACAAAAATATGCTATAAATTTACACTGAAAAGCATATGTAGATTTCAATTATATAATTCAGAAGAAAGAAAAAAAAAATGTACATTTTAAAAACGATTTTGTTAAAAAAATAGGCAGTCAGAGAGTTGAAATGCTTGCAATTTAATATTTATTTTATCATCATTACACAGGTAATTGTCAATTCATGAAAAAATACCTGAAATTTTAGCAAGTTTTTTTTTTTTTTTTTTTTATCGAGAGTGAACATATAATTTATTACAGCAAGGTCCAATCCTCTCATTATGAAAACTATTAATTTTAATTACATCTAGCAGTCATACAAATTGATATTCTAATCTTATTTTATGAATTCAACTATTAGAAAACTGAAATTTTGGTATTGAAAATTAATATAACACCTGAATTCAGATAAATTACCTGAACATAATCACCCATGATCATTTACATAAATATATCTGAGTTGAAATTTAAATATATACATGCATAAGGAAATATTTTTTATTATAATCATTTTTTTAATAATTAAATGCAATCCAAATTAACAATCAAATAGACACATCAAGAGAGTAATCACTGTCCTACACAATTAATAATTCTTCAATTATAGACAGTATTTATGACTGAAAGCATAAAAATAATTAACTAAATAGGATTTGTGTATTTCCTTGACTGCTTGATAACCTTGAAATTTGAAAAGAAAGTATTACTTTTTTATAATTGAAATTAAAAAGCATAAAAAATCTATATTACATATATATATATTCTTTGGAAAATAAATATATGCTAACAAAACAGGGGGGGGGGGAGAATACTGATTACTTTTTACTCAATAATGTAAGCAGAAAGTGAAATTTCAGGACAAAGTTACTAGTCTCCCCATGGAAGCGAGATACCTAAAATTTACTGTGCATGGGCTGTTTTTAGCTAGCTTACTTAGAAAAAAAATATTCAGTTTTTGAAATTGTTTATTTCAGATTGCTTTATGACACTAACTTTCAAAATTTTACTTATAACTGAAAACATATAACACAATGGCCAAAAGTAAAAGGAAAATTAGCTAATACATTTTAACAAATACAAGATTTAAAATAACATAAAAATAGAACATTTGATTCACTATTTTGGAATTAGGAAACTTTTAATTGGAGCAACTGCAACTTGACTAAAATATGTTTTCATATATGGTAGTCATTCCAAAAGCTTTCTCATTATTTCATTCTGAAATATATTTAAAATTTGTGACACATGCATACATTTTTTTTAATTATTAAACTAACGTTGTGGCAAAATGTTTTTTGTGGTACAGCACGAGTTTGAGATTTGATCACCAATTTGAGTAGTTTAAATGTCAATATCATAATAGCTTAAAATTTCATGGAAGTTAAGGATATTCTTTTTTAATTTTTCAGAAATTTTCAGGACATGTACTAGCCCTCATAATGAAACATTTTTCAAGACATAAAAAATTAGCACAATACAATTAAATAGTGTAAACCAGTACAACTGATCTATTATTAAAAAAAAAAAAAAAAAAAAAAAAGCAGAACAAGCTAAGACAAGAGAAATACACAAAACATCAACAAAAGATTCAACATGCATAATAGTCTATCACATTAGCTACTTTTATAAAACTGACAAAAAATTATCACAATTGTTTTTCAGATTATAGTATATTGTTTGTATTAATGAATGTCATGCAAATGTAAGCTAAAAGTTTTTCTTAAAAATATGTAAAGTAAATAAGCTAGAAATATTTGCAAAAGAAAAAGAAGGGCTGAAAGAAACTATAAAATGTATAGTGCCAGAAGCAGAAACAGTGCACCTGGTAGATAGATAGTTTTAAGCTCTGATTTAACAGCTCAAAAAGAATTGTCAGGTTTAAAAATATTAACACTTTCACGACCACTGGCGTGAATTCACGTCATTTGAAAATCTGTAACTCTGCCAGTGGGTGTTTCTTTAGGTTACATTATTTCTTAACATTTTACCCAATATTCACATTTGTGCAATCAATGCATTACAGATACAAATACTTTGATTAGAGAGAGTATAATTGTAATGTATGTTAATTTATATTTTCAATATGAATAAAGAAAACATTGCTTTAAAATAATGTAATATAAAAGAATAACTCCTACAGACGGAGCTTTCTGTCAAAAAGACAAAAACATGCTGTCGCGAAAGCGTTAATGGAATTTCTAATATGTCTCTACTGTGCTTGTTGTATTTTCCTAATTTATTTTCTTTGTAGATACAAATTTTATACATTTTATGAATTGATAATACTTTTTTGTGATACAGTCCGGCATACCTGGATTGCAGATAAAATTTTGTTTTACTGCAGATAGATGCAGAAAATTCTTGTATAGTAAAAATGAAACCTGCTCATGAAAAAATCTGTGATAAAGGTTGTCAATTAAAGGATGAAATCATCCTTTAAATTATACTTTCCCTATTCTTGTTTGATTTTGCTCTTACATGTTTTTGCTGTAACATGCAAAATAACAGCATTTAAAATAGTTTATATGTAAGTCTACAATATATTACTTTGAAATAAGTCCCTATATATATATATATATATATATATATATATATATATATATACACACACACTCACTGTACCTGCCAACTCTACTGGTTTTTAACCATTTCTACTAGATTTTGTTAAAAATCTCATGGTTTTTCAGAAACTTTAAGAATTTTTTTTTTTTTTTTTTTTGTAATTATTATATTATGCAAAATCTTATGTCATTGTTTTTAAAGGTTTGGGCAAAAATCAACTGTTTTTTTTTTTTTTTTAACAGAAATTTTGACAGGTTTGCTTGTATAATTGAATGTTTTTGTGAAAGAAAAAATGACTGATGTGTCCTAGCCTACAGTTACACAAATTTTAAAGAAAATCACGTAAAACTCCAAATGGTTAGGTCAACAAGTACGACCTAAGATAGTACGAGAAATGATAAAATAAAACTGGACAGAAACAATATTAATATTTTTCAAGTCAATTTTCAATCAAAAGTTATAATTTTTTTTCTCTTTCTCAAAAGGAAATTCATGGTGAGTGTACTTTCTCAAGTAAGAAAATTACAAGCCGAATTTCGATCCTCATTAACAGACAAAAATCTGGTGAACATTTTAATTTCTGAATGCTTTGAACAACAATTTGATGATTCTTTGTTTTAAAGAAACAAGGTCTGCAACAAATGTCAAAAAAATTTGCAATACTTTCTTTTTTTGTGATTATATTTTGCTTTTAATATAAACGTCTCAGTATTTTGTTAGTCTTCCTCTGCAAAGGTAAATGATTTATTTAATGAATATTACAATTTAGCACAAAAATTATGTATGGTCGTTTTTTTTTTTTAACATTTTATGTATATATAGATTTTATACAAATTCACGCTCAATTGTTAAAAATTCAGTTTATATATATATTATATTATTTTATTTTTGTAAAAACTAACTGACTTGTCTTCAAAGTTGAAAGGTTGTCAGATATGTATTGTGTGTGTATATATATATATATATATATATATATATATATATATATATATGAATTACTTTGTGCTTAAAACTTTTAGGAGTACCGGAAAATTCTGCAGTTTAATTAAAAAACTTAACACACAAATTTTTCATGGACGACATTTATGTAACTTTTAAGATGGTATTAGGTAAAGTATATAAGTATTGTTTCAAAAAAAAAAAAATCTAATGCCAAAACGACAGGACTTTCCAATGCACCTAATATATAACTAATGAAATTAAAGGATAGAACACAAACTTATACACAGTTTCAACTAACGTCATCAATTGTTTTCTATGGACAATGCAAATGGGTTGTGCATTGCACCTTGAAAGCAATAAGCACATTTTTCATATTTTACAGAATAAAATTATGTTGAAAACAGAAATTTGAAATTACCCAATACAAATAATTTCATTGCATCCATCCTCTACCTCTGTTCACCGAATCCCATGTAATTCTATGAGGAAATTTGTTACTAGAATTACTCATTACCTAATGTAATGAGTAATTCTCATGACAAATGTTACTAGATGTTTTTAAATTCTATTTTCATATTTAAAAAACTACCCAACTGTTAAATTTGTCTTTGTTTTCAAAAAAAAAAAAAAAATAAATAAATGAATGAATAAATAAATAAATATTATTACTAGTTTAATTTTTAATATTTCATTTTGAAACTATCAGGGTTTAAACAACCTAACAACATGCAAAACCCCTAAAAATTGCTACTTGTATGCAGAATGAATGACAAGATGATTTATCATATGGCTATTATTATAAGTACTTATTTATATATAATAAGTGATATTTCAAGAGTTCTTAATGCATTATGAGGCAAATTAAATATTCAAAATGAGAAATTGCTATAAAAACAAAAATAATTTAACATGAAATTTAAAGATAGCTAAATAAAAAAAAAAAAAAAAAAAAATCTAAATTCATGGGCAGTCTCTGAAAAGTTTTACCCTTGCTACATGCATGCGAAATAAAATGACAAGGGGAGACTTCTTAATGATATGGCCTTACGACTAAAAGTATTTATTTATACTAATAAAAACTGATATTTGGAGAGCTTTTTAAAAAGAAAATCAAACATTCAAAATGAAAAATTTCTACAGAAACAAAATAATTTAACATGAAATTCAGAGACAGACGAATTTTAGGTAACCTTTAATTAAGGCGTAGCTCCTGAAGAGTTTCACTCCTGATACTATTAAAGTGTGAAAAATTCATTGAGTATATTTTCTGAATTGTTTTGTTCCAAAATAAGATGTAAAATTTTTTTTAAATCAATTGTTGGAAAACAAGAACAAATTTAATGGTTGGGAATTTTTTAAATGTGAAAATGGCAAAAAAAAAAAAAAAAAAAAAAAGAGTGATTTTAGTAACAACTTTTTTTATGGATAGCGTGGGCTTTGGCTTCTAGTGACGACAGATAGTTTCCTTAACATGCCCTGCATAACTAATGAACTAATAAAAAAATCTTTAAAATTTTTCTTTTAATTAAAAAAATAATATAAAAAAATACTTCACATCTTACAATATACATTCAAATTTCGCAATGACTGGCCTGTTTTAAGAGATGTTAGAATTTGATAAGGTGAACTTACCATTTTTAGATCCAAAATAAGTCAATTGGATCACCATGAGAAATTAAATAGCACTTTTAAATTAAATAAAGACTGTAAAAAAATCAGAGCATTCACTAGAAAATTATGCGTGAAATTCATATATGTACATATAATTAAAATTGAATCATATAAGCTCTTCACTTTAGTTTAAAAAAAAAACTAATATACTGGCTGAAAATTCATGACTACAGATTTATGAGCATTCTCCTTTTCAAAATACAAAAAAACTGGTTAACTGCAGGATATTTTTCTATACAGTACACATAACTAGTCTTATAACTTTATTATTTAATAATGTTTCAGAAGAATTTTTAAAATATCTCTTTAATTCTTTAGCGTTCATTGGTTTCGTATAGCAAAACAAACTTTTTTTTTTATGCAAAATTTTTACCTTATTTTAATCAATTTTTGAACTTTTGTTTTTTATTTGCTCATTAGATAGCAGCATTACTCTGAAATTTAACAAATGAGGTTTCAGAGGAATCCATCTGCACAAGCCACTCTTAATTTCTTAGTAGGCACGAGTGCGCCTTGCTGC
Organism: Salticus scenicus; assembly: GCA_963930645.1. Taxonomy (NCBI): domain Eukaryota; kingdom Metazoa; phylum Arthropoda; class Arachnida; order Araneae; family Salticidae; genus Salticus; species Salticus scenicus. The sequence goes on from OZ005648.1 coordinate 173,810,323, forward strand.
TTTGATGATGCATTTGCACCTAATTTTCTCTGACGAAAGTTTGCATTATTATTTTGAAATAAACAGGGTTTAATCAGGCAAAAAAGTTTTTTTTTTTTTTTTTTTAGCATTTTAGCTAAAATGCATAAACAATATTTTAGCTTTCTGAAAAGTTAATTCTCTAGTGTTAATTTTTTTTTCTATCTCAATTTTTTTTTCTATTTCTTTTGTTCACTGATAATTTTATCAAGTGTCTGTTTGTGATTTAAGAAACATGAATCAATAAAATTTGTTTCAATTTCAAAATTAGAGAGAGCTATGTCATGTACATGCAAAATGAAAAAAAGATTGAACAGAGGAATAATAGGTGAGAGTAGATCATTGCACAATATTAAAGTTGAAAATGCTTCTATGAAGAAAATTCTGACATTCTTTTATATTTAAATTCAATCATTAAAAATTGAAATTAAATCCAAACACACTAAATAAATATATAATGATTCCCATTATTTTCAATGGTTTTGTAATTTTTGCCCAAGTATATTTGGATAAAAATTAGAAGTTATTACATAAAATATTTTCTGAAATGAACCGTTTTTAGCTTTTTGTCAAAACTCTCACCAACATATTTTAACAAAATGCTAAATAAACTAATGACAGTTTAATCCCTGGATAAAAAACAACTGTTATACGTTTTTGCAATTCATAGTACAGTCGAACCTTGTTAACGTGAACTGTTTCTACAACAATCCCCATCAAAATAAAGATTAGTTTAATTATATGAATATTAGTTACTGATAGCATGAACAAATTTTCATCCCCCTTGAGATTCACGTTAACGAGGTTCGACTCTATTTACTTGCAAAGTTATTTATTTATTAAATCAATTATAATTTGAATTTAATCAGGTTAACAATATAGATATTTCAAACCCTAAATTTCTTGAATTCAAAAAAGCTATTTTTTTTTTTTCTTTTCCTTTTTACATATATACGATCAACTAGCCATTTCGTATATATGTAAAAATTCAACTAGCCACCTGTCCAAATAGCAATTTTTGAAATTAGTTGAGCAATTTTCAAAACAAAACATGTAGTGAATGTTAAACAGTTAAACAGTCTTATTACAATTAATTAAATTAAATAATAATGCCCTTTTGTTATTTGTGCTTATATTTAATAATACATTAGAATAATGACTAGCTCAAACAAAGTATCTTGTACTTTTAAGTGATAATAGCATTATAATGGCATGGTACATTAAAAATGTTTTACAAGCAGTTTAAAAAATAATAAATTCATTATGACTGCATTTAAAAGCTAACTATAAATATAAATAATTTACAGATGGATATATATCGCATATAAAAATAAAATTTAGAAATCAGGCACATTTCATGACACTGTCATTTCTTATTGCTTTAAAAATTGTACTTACATTCAACTAGATCTATTATAAAATTAATTACTTGTACTTTAGGTCAAAAATGCATTTGCTGTACAAATACTGTTAGTGAATAAAATAAATAAAAGAGATAATATAAATAATACTGAAGTGTTATGTATCTATTTATCAGGAAAACTGAAAAAAAAAAAAAAGAAGTTTTGGGGAGGGGGGGGGAGAGGAATAAATAATTATAATAATGTTTTCATACGTAAATCAAACATTTTTAAAGACAGACTGTTACATAATAACAATAATTAGATCCAAATGAATACAAAACAATTTAAGTCAATATAATTATTTTTAAATTTGCAAAACAATTTTAAATGAATGCGAAAATGTTAGTATTATTTCAACTAATATAGGGGCATTCTTATTTCATTCAACATTTAACATAACCTCTAAATGCAACACATCCACCTGAAATTTTATCAATGGAAATTGGATGACTGTGTCTATCTTTATTTCCAGTTTTTACTTTAATACTCTTAAAAATACTTTTAAATTGCTAAGTAGAGAGCACAAAACATATTTTGTAGAGTATGGCACATTTAAATATTTTCACATTTGAAAAATTATATTTCCTAATTTCAAAACTAGGACAGTTATCACATGCTGCTTGTACAAAGAATAAATAAAACAAAAAGCTGAAAACAAAATAAAGCTATCATACAAACTAAATAAATAAATATTAAAACTACTAGAAAAAAAAAAAAAAAAAAGGAATAATAAGTTAAAAGCTAATACTGATCAATCAACATGCAAAAGCTGCCAAATAATAACAGGTTTATCATATTTTTAAATATTAAGTAGAACCACATAAAATTAAAAGGAAAAGAAAAATATAAATACTGTAAAATATCGAAACACATGGTTTTGTGCAAATGGGAGCTGAAAGAAAAAAAAAAAATAATGATAATGAAATAATAATTTTACAAATAAGATAATTTGCAGTAAGAGGTTTGCAGTGAAGCTCAGATTTTCAGTGAAAACTGACTAGGTAAAATCATGGCACAAATAAAAGTACTGCAAAATGCCCATTTTTGTGTTTTCTTTGGTTATGAGCTAAAGTTTATGCTTACAATAAAATGTATAGTCATAAAATTATCAAATTATTTGATTTTCTTTAACACATTCGCTGTTGATGTCACATGACTGCAATATGAAACAATAGTGCACATTACATGCTGGCGCGTGATCAGCACCGAATGTGTTAAGTAATATTGAATTTCTAAATAAATTAAGTAACACATATTTTAATCAAATATCAACTTCTAAAACATAAGTTTGCAATTGATTTCACAAGATTTTTAGCATTACTTCAAATAACGGAAAAAAAGATAAAGAAAATTAAGTTGTTCATTAGAAGTAAAATAAAATTATTGGATTATTTAAGGTACAAAACCCTACAAAAACTCACAAATACATTCATGAAAATTGATTACATAGGAATATGAAACATTTAAATTGATTTTAATTAATAATTTATAACTTTCATTCTTTTGTTGAAAGCAAAGTAGATTTGAGAAAGATTTATCAACTCAGTAACTGTAATACTGACTTAAAAAAAAAAAAAAAAAAAAAATCATATAATAGAATTACTTATTTACAGTAACAACTGTAGCTGTAATTTTTGCATCAATACATTTATGCAGTTTAAAACCTCAGTGCAAATATTAAATTTCAGATTACAACAGTATTAATCAATATGAACAAAATGTCATATGCTACCACATACCTTTATTTTTAAAGGTAAAGATTAAGAAATAAATTCAAATCACTATTTTGTTCAGTTACTAGAAATACTGTCTTCCAATAAAACTGTTCCAGTTTCAAAAACTTGTAGAGGCTTTACAAAATAGCTAAAGAAATTTTCTTTGTGTGTTTAAAATTTTTAGTCGTTAAAAAATAAAACTATTTGGAAGTTTATCTTCTAGATACCATTTAGATTTATTTGTTTCAGGGTTCAGGGTTCACCAGGGAAACAACAAAATTATTAATAGTGTACAATAGAAATTTATTTTTAAAAATTTTAATTTTTACTCATGGGTAAAAATTAAATGAGAAAGCAAATAAATTGTATTAATGCATAAAATTACAAAGTTTTTAAAAAGCACCAAGTCAAGCAATTACAAACTTTAGCTCATTACATAAAAATTGAAAGTTATTAAGTAACGCTGCCTAATAAATAAATATAACCTAGTGGACATAATCAAGACAATTCACATCAATCATCCTGAATATTAAGTAAAAAAAGTCATTCATGTAATAAATTAATCACACCACAAGAGTTAATTTCATGTCAAATAATTTTTAAAATGTAAAATTAAATTAAAAAAAGTACTAAAAATCAATGAGGTAGACAACAAAAAAATAATTTTACAGCTATAAAATGTCATTTAAACTCTTTTCTAAAAGTCTTCAGAATATAAGTTTGATTACAATATGTCCTAGCATAATAAATACATTATGAAAACACACACAAAATTCTGAACAAAAAATGAAACACAGAGAACTTGCAGAGAAAAAGTAAAAGACAATGAATGGCACTTTACAGTAAGAATTGTCTTCTTATTGAGTCCTTTAACAATGTCACATATCAAACTATACTTTATAAAAAGTCTTTTCTAAAAAGAGCAAACCCTTTGAGCAGTACCTCTTAGGGACAACGGAATGCGAACTACAAAGATGTAGGCAACGATATGGTGGATGGACTTTTAAGATTGATTTTCTAATACTTCACAATCTGGAGATCCAGGAGGCACTTCTAACTTGACACTATTCCACCAATTGGCCTCAGATGTATTATTAGTAGTAAATGCTTTCCCAGTATCTGAAGAACTTGTAGGCACTGGGCTAGATACTGACGTTGTTATGAATGATGAAAAAATACCACCTAAAGAAGACGGATCTAAGCCACAAAACTCTTCATTACGACCACTATCTATGTGAGAAGGATTAGAACCACCACTAGGCCATGGTGAAGTTGTAACTTGTGTTGGGTTTGAATAGGATACTTTTAGCTGAGAGCCTAAATCTGATGCACTTGATATCACAGTATGACCAGAACTGAAAAGTGATGCAATGGCAGGTAATGTGACTGATGGATTTGAAGTTGGAAAATTAGAAGCATTTGCATTAAAGGTATTGATAATATTTGAATATGTATTCATAGATGTGGTCGAATTCAATAAAAAATGCTCCTGCTCAGGAGAATCTTTGCTAATTTTGCTAGTCACATCAACAGTAGAATTTTTTGAACCAGTATTAACTGATGACATTTCAGGAGTTTTTCCATTTTGTTGCTGTTCATAAGGTGAAGATTGGGTTTGAGCGTATGGTGAAGGTAAAGGCTCTTTAGAAACAGGAGACTGAGAAGGCTGCTGCTCTGAATAGGATGAAGAATGAGTATTTGCACCAGTGGAAGTGGGTGTATAAGAATTTTGTGAAACAGAATTTTCATTCTGATGAGAACCTGGATAATTATTTATCTCAGATGCATTTTGATAATAGTGATTATTATAAATGGATTGTGCATTTTGAGATGAATATTTCTGAGGGGTTTTTTGGATTGAAGAGGAGTGATATGAATCTTGGCCAGATGCAGAATTATTGTAATTTTCTATACCACTATTTCTAATTTCTTGTGAATTACTGGCTTCAAAATATGAACGATATGGATATCCATTGACTGAATCCTGACCAGTCTCTGAAAAGTTTAATGATTCATTAGATTGACTGTTTGTTAATAAAAAAGATTTTGTGCCTTTATCATTCTCTTGATGGCCATTTTCTAAATCTTTTGGGATATTTTCTTTATCTATACTATCTGGAGTATTATTTTTTTGCCAAGATAATTCTGAATCAGGTGATGGTGGTGCAAGATTTCGCAAAGGTTCATATGTTGGCTCTAGAGACTGATTATTGTAATTTGAATCTTCATTGGAAGCTCCATTATCAGATGCACCAGTTCTACTTTGTGAAGATACAGATTGTGCTGTTTGTGCAAAATTATCACTTTCATTTGACCTTGGACGCACAATGGGACTTAATGGAGGCTCATCAGGATATACATTATTAACATTTTGCTGAGACAAAAAATTTTGCATTTGCTCCTTCTGATTTTTACGATTGTTTATGAGATTTTTCAATCGAGTATTTGTAACTTCATGCATAGTTGGCCCACTAAATTCTAAAATACTATCAGCAGGTAAATTTTGGTGATCAATTTTCATAGGATCAACAGAAGCTATTTGACCATTAAAAGGTAAAAGATGATTTTGAGATGAAAATCCAGGAAAAGGAGAATTCATATCAAATAAAGGATTGGCACTTACAATTGAACTAGGGGATTGATTGATTCCTTTTTGGTGACCAGACATTAGATAATCATTTTGCTGATAGCCCTAAAAAGAAACACAATTATAAGGATCATTCAAATAAAATTTAAAATATCAAACATTACAAACATGTATGTATATGCAGGGATGGATTCAGGCTTAGGCCCGTGAGGCCCAGGCCTGGGGGTGCTAGAGTTTTGGGTGGTGCCAAATTTTTACAAGTGATTAAAATTTGAATGGTAGAGGTGATTAAAATTTGAAAAAGAACTCTGGTTTGAAAGATAATTAAAATTAAAAACTGATTGGAAATTCATCGACTATAATAACATTTTTTAAGCCATTTTCATGCATTACTACTTTTCCATACTAGTTTGAAACGCATGGATACAGGCTATAATTGTATCATTGATCATATAAATCTATCAACAATTGTATGTAACTACAAAATACTGCTATTTTGATACAGCGATGGAACGGTCATGGCAGGATTTATGCTTAGGTCCATGTGGCCCATGTTGAGAGAGTCAAAATTTTTAAGCCTATTAAAATTTGAAAATTGATTTAATTTTAAATATAAAAAGTAGGGGTGGGAATCGATTAAGAGTTTTAACTGGGTTAATCGTAGTTCATTAATCTGATTTTTAATCGGTTCTCATTTTTCTTTATATAATTTTATTTAATGAATAAAACTCTCATATTGTGTATATATATATATTATTGATAAGTTTGACTGAATTTTTTTTTCTTTCAAAAATTTTTGTCTAATCAATTATATCTGTTTCATAACTGAAATTTAAATCAATTTTCAGAGTAATAATTGGTGACTAAGTGTTAATTTTATATAAATATTTTCACCTATTCATTTTTTTTTTTTTAATAAATTAATTTTTCGATTAATTTTGAAAGAAACATTAAATGAATTTACGCATATTTTAGTTTTATATTTGCAGGCCTTGTCCATTTCGCTTGTCACTATTTTTAAATGAATTCTCAAAATTCCATATCATTATCATAAAAATCTCAAATTTTTATATTTTAGTTCTTCTTTGTCACTTCGGACTAGAACACAGAATGTTATTTTCTGTTCCTACTTCAATAGTTACTATCAGCAATTGTGAACAGATAATAAACGCTTGAAGATACTGTGAAACTCTGTTGACATTTCCCCCATCAGAGGAATAGTGGAAATCTCAATCCCTTTTTTTTTTTTTTTTTTTAATCTTTAGCATTTCCATCTTTTGAAAGCTTCTTGTTTCTGAGAATACTATTACCCTAGCCAACACTTTCTGTAGATGGCTATAGACAGGTGGTGTTGCTCCAGCATGCACATGAAGCGGCATTTTGTTTAATAACTGTCCTTCCCCTTTTCTCTATCAACAATAGTGCATCAACTTCTTTTGAGAGGTTTTATTTTTATTTATTTATTTATTTTTATTTTGCTTTTTCATTATTTGATGGATGTTTCTTAGAATTCTTGTTAGCAAAACATGTGAAAAAATAATTTGTAGGCAGAACAACATTTTTACTTTAATTCGTAGTTTGAAAATTTTAATCGAATTTTGAAAATTTTTAATCGAATTAATCGATCCGATTAACTCGATTAAAAAAATTGATCGGGGACTAAGCATTGATCGATTAACCGAACCGATTAATCAGCACAACCCTAATAAAAAGCAGTTAAATTTCAAAGCCATTAGGTTTTCACTTGATGGTAAAGCTATTTGTTATATGCAATGTTGCACAGTGATTGATGTATAGAAAAATAACATATTTTTTCTAAATTATAATATACCTTACACAAGCTTTTCATAATTTTGGCTGATTAATTTCAGTCACAATCGTGACCATCTTCAGAGCCAAGACAAACGTCGACGTCCTTCTGTTTATAATCTCGCGGAATGCCGTGGTTGTTACTTCGCTTCACTTCAGAGTCTTGCAAGATGTGTTGCCATGCAGCAGGGATGATGGAATGTTCTCTATCGTTTACAGTGTTGGGGTTAGTAATAATTTCGAGGGCCTCCCGTTTTAGAGCGTAATTACGGTTATTGTAAGGTGCTATTTTTTTTATGTTAATGGAGTTAATGTTTATGGGGTTATTATTGTGGGTAGCGGAGAAAGCGGTAGAGGTTTTTCCTAATTTAAAGTCTGCACGGTGTTCTTTTTCTCTATCGGCGATTTTTCGTTTGGTCATCCCAATGTAGCAGGCTTTATTACCATTGATATGTTCAAAGTTGATTTTATAAATTCCGGAGGTGGAGTTTTGTGGAATGGGGTCTTTTTCGTTCCGGATGTGTTGAAAAATGTTTTTGTCTGGTTTTATTGGAATGTTTAGGTTATTATTTTTAGCTTCATTTTTTATTTTAAGGCTGGCGCAGTTACAAAATGGGATTGCGGTGGTGAAATTAGGTTTAGTTTTTTGGGCATTATTGATTTTGTTTAAAGATTTTAGGCATTTTTTGTATAATTTATTTATAAGATTTTTAGAATAGTTTGCTTTGGTGGCGATTTTTTTGATACTGTTAAGTTCTTTATTTAGTAATTGTTTGTTAGAGCAGATTAAAATAGCGCGGTTGATATAAGATTGAATAGCAGATAATTTGTAAGTGAGGGGGGTTTTACAATTTACTGAAGTGAAGCGAAGTAACAACCACGGCATTCCGCGAGATTATAAACAGAAGGACGTCGACGTTTGTCTTGGCTCTGAAGATGGTCACGATTGTGACTGAAATTAATCAGCCAAAATTATGACTGAAGTGAAGCGAAGTAACAACCACGGCATTCCGCGAGATTATAAACAGAAGGACGTCGACGTTTGTCTTGGCTCTGAAGATGGTCACGATTGTGACTGAAATTAATCAGCCAAAATTATGAAAAGCTTGTGTAAGGTATATTATAAAAAATTGTAAAATCCCCCTCACTTACAAATTATCTAAAACTACAAATTATCTTAAAATCTAAACATAGCTCTAGTTCAACGTAAAATACACTCAAATCAATGAAAATCAAATAAACCAATCAAATCTCTCGTAATTCCTCATAACGTAGCTCTAGTTCAACGTAAAATACATTCAAATCAATGAAAATCAAATAAACCAATCAAATCTCTAGTAATTCCTCATAACGTAGCTCTAGTTCAACGTAAAATACACTCAAACCAATGAAAATCAAATAAACCAGTCAAATCTCTCCTAATTCCTCATAACGTAGCTCTACTTCAACGTAAAATATGCTCAAACCAATGAAAATCAAATAAACCAATCAAATATCTCGTAATTCCTCATAACGTAGCTCTAGTTCAACGAAAAATACACTCAAATCAATGAAAATCAAATAAACCATTCAAATCTCTTGTAATTCCTCATAATGTAGCTGTAGTTCAATGTAATATACACTCAAATCAATGAAAATCAAATCTCCTAAGATTCTCCATTCTGTGTCATTATAGAAATGGGAAGTTTTATTTTCATATTTTTATTAATTAAAAGAAAACTAATCAAAAATTCAAAAATCTGACTTCGATGTGTACAATCGCCCTACGGAGGGCACCTTTGTGTTAAATCACGTGACTGTCCAAGCTACCGTTTTCGAGAACAGTGAAATATACATATATATGCAAATATTGCTCACTTAATAGTATAAGATAATATATATGAGTAACGTTTCAAAGTATGAGATGCACCCCACCACAGCGAAATGGGCCTAGGTTGCAATCTAACTTAAATCCGCCTCCGTGTACATGGTCTAACAAAAACACTTAATACCTGTATTAGAATAAAAATAGTTCCTAACTATTCTTCAAATACTTGAAACAGCATTAAAGCTTACAATGTTTTTTACTTGGTACAGTAGAAAATAACTTTGATGCTAAATTCCAAAAGATTCCCTCCGCCCTACAAAAGCTTGATAGCAAAATAATAATAATAATAATAAATAAAATAAAAAATAAATAAAACTGCAATTGTAAATAATATCAGAAGAAATGTAATTAAGAAAGGTTTTGAGGTTTAATTCCGATTGACTTCACGAGGATCCTATGCTTGATGAAGTACCTACCAAATGGGTCTTTTTAGTGCATGGGGGGGGGGGGCTGTTTTTGTAAATACTTAAGTAAAAGAAGGTATTTATAAATATCTATACCTTCCTACAAATTTTATTTACAATTACATAAAAACAATAATCGGAATATTTTTTAATTCAATTTTCTGGATAAAGAGACTATTTTCCCAATTTTGAATGACATGATATAACAGTATCATTGACAATACATCTGATAAACATATGATTGTAAATATTAAAGTTTATTTTCAACTACAATAAGAATAGTTTTCTATTGTTTCATATTTAAAATCATGTTTCATTCAATTTTATTTTTTTTGGTATGGAAAAGAAACATCTAAAAAAAAAAAAAAAAAAAAAACCTTGCTTTGACTTAATCTTTTCATTTTTTCAAAAATATTAGGGATTAATGAATAATTAATTTTTTTAAATATTTATAAAAAATCATTATCAGGCAAATTACATAATCAACTTACAGTAGGAGTGGCAGGAAGCTGTAATGAATCACTATCAGCTTGATAAGAGGTCTGGCCATTAATATTTTGGTTAATATCTGGATCCACATATATTTGTCCAGCTGCTTTAGCTGCTGCTGCCTAGGTACAATAAAATATACCATATCAATAATTTTATCACATTTCACACAATCACCTAGATTTTTCACAAATAAAAATGAAGTAAATCGCCAAAAAAAAAAGTAAATTGCAACATCACTTTCCCAGGTTTTGAGAGATACAGTGGTGGACATAATTATAAGACACCTATCTAATTTGACAAACAGTGAAAGAAAAGATTCAGAACTTAACAATGTTTTATCAAATACGTCAAAAACATAAATTTATTCTGTTATCATATATAATTATTTTATAATAATGAAATTTTCATACAATTTAATGAAAAAACTTAAAAACATAATGGACAAAATTATAAGACACCAATCGTTTTTTCCAAATACAGTGGTCAACATAATTAGTAGACACTAACGGTCTAAAAGAAAATCCTCTAACATGGTTATTCAATATTTGGTGGAGCCGCCATTGTTTTTTATAACACAAAAGATGCGATTTGGCATCGAATATATCAATTCTAACAAAATATCGCAAGACAGTTCTTCCCAAGCACATTTTATAGCATTCTTTAGGTCTTCGACACATATAAACTGCCTGCCATTTCGGTAAAACGCACGAGCTAAGATCCCCCACAAGTTTTCGATGGGATTTAAGTCTGGGGAGCGAGAAGGCCACGGTGATCATTGATGCTTTGCTCTGAAAGTCACTTTTTTGTTTCGTGTGATGCATGAATCGGTGCGTTATCGTGTTGGAAAGTGTAGTTTTCACCACAAAGAAGTTCACTGTATATGGCTAGTTGATCTTTAAGAAGATTCTTATACTTTTCGGAATTCATTCTTGAATGCACAGAAACGACATCCATTTTCCCTTGAGCCGAAAAACCAGCCCAAACCCTTACTGAGCCTACACCTATTTGGCGGCTCATTAGTACATGAGGAGACTTCCGTAAATCATGCCAATAATACTGAAACCCGTCAGGACCATCCAGGTTAAACTTTTTTTCATCAGAAAATAACACCATTTGGAGGTCCAGGCCATAGTTTGTTTAGCGAAGTTTAGACGCTCCATTTTGTGCCAGCTTAGAAGCGGGTTTTTTTTCTTCAATTTTTTATATTTCACATAGGAAGCATTATGCAACACCCTGCGAATGGTTGTCCTTGAACAATTCAGTTTCAAAGCATTTTTAATGCCTGTAGTGGTCACCTTATTCTGTGTAGCGAGCGACAGCACATGGCATCTGTCTCTCGAGGACAAGCAAGGAGTATGTCCAGATCTTTTAATCACTGATCCATTAATTCCTCTTTTCAAAACATTTCTAATTGCACATCTAGAGTGTTTAATAACTTTTGAAATATTATTAATTGAAGCAACAGTTCCATTTAATCTCCAAATTTCGCGAATTTCACTTTCTTTTAATTCTGTACCTCGTGGCATGTTTGTAAATGTGTGAAGTCGGTTATCGTCTGCTTTAGTTAACCGCTGACGTCATAACAGCGTGCAGAAAATTTGCATATTGCACATTATTTTCGAAAAAAAGCAGGTATTTTAATTAAAATGTTAGGGTGTCTTATAATTTTGTCCATGGTATTTTTAATTTTTTTTATTAAACTCTATAAAAATATCATTTCTGTAAAACAATTACATGTGATAACTGAATAAATTTATATTTTTGACGTATTACATGCATTTGACGTACTTAAGCTCTGAATCTTTTCTTTCACTATTTGTCAAATTAGATAGGTGTCTTATAATTATGTCCACAATCCAGCTTTTTTAAAATGCTATTAATAACTATAGTACTTAGACAAAACTTTAAAATTCAAAGTTTTAGTAATGAGGGAAAATATATGGACTTTCATAGATAAATATTAATACATGCATTTTGCTACGGAAAACAGCAGGCTATAATGATGATCTGTCAATGTGATTTCTCATACACAATTTGTGTTTTACAAGAATATATATTTTATGTCCCATTGCAAAAGAAATACAAAAATTTGATTTATTTAATAAATTTCACCTAGTTGGGCACTTTCATCTGCAAATGGAAAATAATTATGATCAGAATTAGACGAAAACAAAATTATTTTGAGTCGTAGGAGGGGGTGGGGAGTCAAAGAATCTGTACTAGCCTATTATCAGAGGTTTAATTTTATTAACTGGCATGTGATTGCTAAAATTAGAAATTTGTTGAAAATTTTCTGTAAACATGATTAGTTAGACATTATTAGCATCATTTTCAATAAATTGACTACCTAAACAGTTATATATATATAGCTTTTATCTACTTTAGACATTTTCAAGATTATTTCATTAATACAAAAAAATTCTTTAATATAACTGCAGTTACTTTGATATCCACATAAAAACTTATAAAAATTTCATACCATCAGAAAAACAAATTATTCAAACATATATAGAATAAAATTTTTATGTATGTACATTACTCATACATAAATATATATAGAGAGAGAGAGTATTTAATTATCAGTTTTAAACATGTCTGAAATCAACTGAGCATTAATTTTCTTAAACTGATTTAGAAAAAATTTTTGTACCTAAAAATCTATTTTTCACCCCCCCCCCCCAATTATGCATTTGGTATAGATATGAATATAAATATATAATTTAATTGTGAAAATCCGGAGACTTGGCAAGTCTGGACATGCAATCATGCAGCCTTAGAATCTAACATGTTTACAAGGCAACCGAACATATCTAGGGTATATTAATTTTATTAACTTACTATAGTTGTGGGGAAAAAACCATAATTCACTTACTTAAACTTAAAAACATCTTCACACACCAATTAAAACTGTGTGTGAAGAAACTTTTAAGTTTAAATACAGATGAACACACCAGTTCTTTAATTTAGTATTGTGTTATACCATAATTGACTTTTTCTTCTTCATTATAAAAAACTAAAATTTTAAAAAAGATTTGATTAAGAAAAAAATTTTCCAACATTTTTCCAAAACATTTCAAAATTCCCTTAATTTTTTCTGTTTTTGCAACAAATTTTGGAATTCCCAGAGTTTTTCCTGTTTTTTGATAGTTTTTCAAATTCCCTGAGTTTTCCATGAATTCCAGGTACAGTAGCAACTCTACCAATAGAGATAGTGTTTTAACTTATAAATAATGGTGAATTTTTTTAAACACAAATTCATTAATTCTAATTTCAAATTATGGATTACACCTCATAAAATTCCTTATGTATAAAAAAATAAAAACTGTTTGCTTACACTGTCTATAAAAATATTAATAACTTAAAAGTTGAAAATATACTTACTTTTTCTTTTTTTGTTTTTAATTGCTCACATTTTCTCATTTTACAAATCTGATGACTTCTTACACTTTTACATGGACCACACATTCCACAATTGGCTTTAGTTTGACATCCAGGACATTCACCACATCTTTTCCTTTTCTTTCTAGTCACTTTTTCAGTTTCAATGGCAGGTGGTAAGTTAGGAATTGTAGGTTGGTTTATACGTTCCCAATGTTCTACTTGAGCTTGATGGGGAAGAACTTGTTGCATAGCTTGTCGGGGAGTTGTGGAAGACACTGAAGGCACTTGAAATGTGTTTTCTGTGTTCCCTCTTAAATTTAAATCAGAAATATCTGAGTCTAATTTTAAACGTTTTGAATCAGCATATCCCATGACTACTTGAGATTCAGTTAGATATGATGGCACTTGAGCATTATTAGAAGTATAATACACACCAGGATATGGCCGAAGAGCAGCATTTACTTGCATATTTATATTATTTAAACGTTGGGATGCAGGAACTGAAGTGGAAAAATTTTGTGAGAGAGGAGTCATTCTTTGAATACTTTCTTGGTCAATAGCCTCTTCATTAAAATGTGCATCATGCATTTCAACAGGACTAGGGATAGATGAAATACAAGAAGATGGTCTACCAGGAGTTTCCACCGATCTAGGTGGCTGAATAGGATCAGACATTTGAGTATTGGGAGATAAAAAGTCCTGATTTTTATAATTTCGTCTGTCTAGATCCTGTAAGCTTGATGTAGAACTGGACTTTTCAACTGGTGCACTCGGTGGTCTTTGAATTGATTCATTCTGAATATCAGATATTGATTGGGGGGTAGCGGGTTGGCTATGAGGAAATTCTGCTCCACCACCAATTTGCTCCCATGGTCTATAACCAACATTGCCGGCAGGAGTACCATCTCGAGAAGGAGGATTTGGAGTTGGCACATTTCGTACAACATTACTAGGGCTTTTAGACATTAAACGTGCTGAAAGTCCCTCTGTTGAAGCATCATGATTTGGCACAGAAGATGGATTATTCTCAGCATTATTTGTTTGAGAGGTTTCAGTTCCACTTAGAGTATTAGAAGTAAAAGTTGCAGGCTGAGATAGAGATTGAGTGACAGCCAAAGTCACAGGAAAGCCAGTCGTATTACTGATAGATTTAGTAAATAATGGTCCTTGAGAATGGACATCTAAAACTGGATTATGTATGAAGTGAGTGGAAGCAGGTGCTGAATTAAAACTAGAAGTCAAGAATGCAGGCCTAATACCATCAGTCAAAGTAAATTCAGATGAATATGGAGTTGTAATAACAGTATAAGGCGAACCAAGGTGTGGAGCAGTTCCTGTCATCCATGTGTCTTGACCTAGAAATACCCCTGTTCCTGTTCCAACAGCAGATACTGGAATGCTGGGCACATAACCTCCAGAAAGAGCAGTAGGTACAGAACCCTGCCTGCTACTGTCATTCATTTTCACAATAGCATCTGTAAATAAATATATATTAAAAACATAACATTATAAACAAAACAAGTTTATAACAATTATAAACAAAATAAGGATAATAACGCAAGATAAGAATCAATTTCAGGCATGTTAAACAAATCTCACATTGTATTATGCATTTAAAATAATAAAAATGGTGAGAAACATGTAATTATTTAAAAAATACATAAAACAGATTTCATTTTTTTTTAACCCAAAACTGATTCAATTCTCAACTTAAATAAGAGTGTCTCTCCTAATATATTTTGAAATGTGCATTCATACATAAATATATTGAGAAATGCCGAGTTGTTTATCAGCCAGGGTGGCTAAGTGGTAGAGCATCTGCAAAGTAAGCAGAGTGCCCAGGTTTGATTCTCGGCTCTAACATATTTCACATAGTTGGTATAAAAACTAAACCTTACACTCCAATTTCTTTAAATGAAATATATGCCTTTTAATTTTCACAAAAATTCACTCTACTGAAAAGTGGTCATGATCTTGTAATCTTCGTAGATCTGTTAACTCATTTCTGTAATTCTGAATTTTAGACTACGATTGATATAATATCTACTATCATAGTATACCATAGCAATAATCATAGTTTCATCGCAATATATCGTTTGTAATATTAAATAGATTTCTTCAGACTTTCTACATACATATATTATGTTAGCAATAAGAATGAGCAAGAAAAATAAACAGATGAATAATTCACCATAATAACACACAAAAGCCACTTTGGTAACTAGTTAACTTGATTATTTTTTAAAATTTATTTAAAAAAAGAATAATACTCACTTTAAAATGTATAATCAGATAAGAATATATAGAACATATAGAAACATAACAAGGAGTTTTTAATTGATTGTAATCAAAAGTTTTCTATTCAAACTGAATAACAAAATTAACCAAAAATGAAAGTGGTTGTATTGTATATTACGGGCATAAATGTCTTCAAAATGATAGGGAGTCCTTTTAGAAAAGGGTTAGCTTGATTTTGCTTGACCCGAAAAAACGGGTTTTTCAATAAAGCCCACTTCAGAAAAACCAAGTTGGTTTTTACAAAATACTTATTTAAAATTGCACTTTTACCTAACTTACAATAAACATATAAATATAAAATAAATATTATACACATTATTACAACATGAACAAAAAATTTTCAGAAGTATTTGAGGTGCTCAAATTGTTCTATAAAAAAGAAATCCTGAAAAATTTTATAATTATCTTTTTGTCAATGTAAAGAAAACTATGTGACTTGAGGAGTGTAAAACATAAATAAATAAAAATCAAATTATAAAAAATTTTTGAAAACTTTAATAATGCAACACTGTTAAGTAATGGAGAGGGACGATAATTAAAGATATTTTATGAAAATCTATTAAATGCGAAAAATTTAATAAAGCAATATTAGATATAGCTTTTAAAATCCAGTTTTCTGTTGTAAAGGGCAGATAAATAGAACTTTTGAATTTTAAAGTACAATTATATAGTTTTAAAAAATTTAAAAATTAAATTTTTTAAATTTTGATTTTATGAATAATTAACATTTAATTTTTTTAATTGACTTATTATGCATGCAATGTTAAAAAAAAGGAAGAAATAAAATATTCCTGAATTCTCTGATTAAAACAGAAAATACTCTGAAAAAACCCACTTAGCTGGGTTTTTTCCCAACCTTGTTTTAGTGTTGACTAATAATCAGTACAAAAAACCCTTAACGGGTTAAAAGTTTGTGACGCCGCTACTTTATGGCTATAAGAATTAGAAATATGAGTCTTAAAAATAATGATATCAAATTTTAAGTGACGCTTTGCAATTAGTTAAAATATACATAGATTTTCTTATTTGATCATTTACTTTCTACTTTTATTTATATTTATAATGCAAACATAATATTTTTAGCTTCAAGATCAGACAGATATATAAAATACACTCACTGATGCTTTTTCATTCACATTTCAAATTCAAAATAACAGTTTTAAAAGGAATGATATAAAAATTCCAGTGGTGCCTCGGTGTTATTTTAAAAGATTTGTTTTTAGATTCCATTAAAATTACTTTTGTCTAATAAAGTATATTTACATATTGAAACAGTGCTTTTAATTTTCAAATATACTGTCAAATAATTATACTTTCACTGAGTTTGCATTATAAATTAAAATTATTTATTTCAATAAATTGATTTATCTTTTGCATCACGCTATCCAAAACATAGTATCATTATCATAGTATCCAGCTGAGTGAAAATTTGCGCAAAGAGGTAGTCTAACGTAAAGAAAATATTTACACAGATTTTACTTGCAGTTTTGGATAGCGTGACGCAAAAGATAAATCAATTTATTGAAATAAATAATTTCAATTTATAATGCAAACTCAGTGAAAGTATAATTATTTGACAGTATATTTGAAAATTAAAAGCACTGTTTCAATATGTAAATATACTTTATTAGACAAAACAAAAGTAATTTTAATGGAATCTAAAAACAAATCTTTTAAAATAACACCGAGGCACCACTGGAATTTTTATATCATTCCTTTTAAAACTGTTATTTTGAATTTGAAATGTGAATGAAAAAGCATCAGTGAGTGTATTTTATATATCTGTCTGATCTTGAAGCTAAAAATATTATGTTTGCATTATAAATATAAATAAAAGTAGAAAGTAAATGATCAAATAAGAAAATCTATGTATATTTTAACTAATTGCAAAGCGTCACTTAAAATTTGATATAATTATTTTTAAGACTCATATTTCTAATTCTTATAGCCATAAAGTAGCGGCGTCACAAACTTTTAACCCGTTAAGGGTTTTTTTGTACTGATATCATTACTTTTTAGGGGTTATTGATCAAAAAATTAAAACAAGTCCTTCTGGCTCCTAGAAAGGGTAAGCTGATTTATCTTTTATTATGAAGTTGCCACCATTTTTTTTTTTTTTTTTTTTTTTTTTTTTAAATTCTACAATTTTTCAATTCTACAATTTATTAATGGACTTGGTGGATTTATTAATGAAGTCTTGTATATATGGAGTTTTAACATAGAACCTTTCTAATGTAAATTTGAAATTTTCAGTGGGCTGGCACAGGGAAACAAGAGGGTAGATTAAGTTGGCAAATGGACATAACAAATACATTTCTGAGATAAATCCAAACTACAAATTTAGTTTGAATTAATTCAATATTTCAAACGTTATCATGCCGACAAATTTTCAAGTAGCCTGCCACTTGGAAACAAAATGGAGAAGCTTCACACTAGAAGAAAATATTGAGTGGGATTCTCAAACTCTTTAAAATAATAATAATAAGTGGGAAATTTCAAATTTAAGTTTTAGAATTACGTAATTTACATTTTGCAAGTTTCTTTTTAGAGAATTACAAATGCAAATTAAACAATTTAAAAAAATCAAGTTAATGTTAAAAATGGAAAATTATTTATTTTCTTTTCCCTTTTGAGGCTAAGCTCCAATATTCACAATTTTAATTTTCTTAAAAAATGCAGGTAAAAATTATTTCATAAAAATATTTGGTGGAAAAAAAATAGACAAAATATAAATTAAGCTCTACATTTCTATAATTTTAAAAATAAGATAAAATCATCTGGAGAAAAAATTATGGAAAATACAAGTTAAGCTAAAGTTAATACAAGTTAATTAAAATACAAGTTAAGCTTAAGTTTTATGGAAAATACAAGTTATATATATATTTCTTTTTAAAAATTAAAAATCTCTTTTTAAAATACAGTTAGAGTTTATTCATATATTTACTTTTCAGCCTTTAAAATGATACATATTTTAAATATTAACATAAACTAATTTTTTTATTAGTATTTAAAGCAACAATGGCTAGGGGATGAAAGAGGGGATAAACACGCTATATATATATGAAAATAGAATTAAAATTCATGAAAAATGTGTCAAATAGCAATTATTGAAAAACACGTCAAAATAAATAAATAACATCTTTAATTTGAAACCCATAATAATTTATTTAAAAAGTATAATTCTCTCTTTCTTTTTTTTAAATTAATTAATTTATGCATGAAAAATTCCATTTCATAAATATATTTACAACTACAATAAGCAAAAAAAAAACCCTCCTTTAATTGTAAATAATTATTTCTACATTTTTCTAAGCAATTAAAAGTGTCTTTCTTTTAAAGAAAAATAAATTTAATATAGGAATGTATATGGTTTCAATACAAGCTACGAGATGGCGCCACTAGATGGCCAAATTATTACCTTTATGATAAAACCATATACTTTCCGATATTTAAGCTATTTTTCTTTAAAAAAAAACCCACTTTTAATTGCTTAGAAACATATAGAAATGGATATTTAAAATTAAAGGAGGGTGTTTATTGTAGTTTTAAATATAGTTATGAAATGGAATTTTTCATGCAGAAATTAATTGATAAAAAAAAAAGGAAAAGAAAGAGAGAATTATATTTTTAAAATAAATTATGGGTTTCAAAGTAAAGATGCTATTTATTTATTTTGACGTGTTTTTTAATAATTGCTATTTGACACATTTTTCATGAATTTTAATTCTATTTTCATGTTTTTTTTTGTTTTTTGTTTTTTTTTAATATACAGTGTCATGAATATCCCTTCTTTCATTTCCTAGTCATTATAGCTTTAAATAATAATAAAAATATTAGTTTTATTATGCTAATATTTAAAATATGTATCATTTTAAAGTCAGAAAAGTAAATATATGAATAAACTAACTGTATTTTAAAAAGAGATTTTTAATTTTTAAAAAGAATATATATATATATATATATTTGCAAAAGTGTATGTTTTAATTTAAATTAAAGACAAAAGATGGCGCCAAAACACCATTTACTGTTTTTTCCCATCTCTGCGCGGAATGATACATGAATAGGAATCGCAAATGATTGAGCTACTATAAAATCTATGTTTATGAATGATTAAAAATTTTTTGCTTTAAAAAATTGTAAATTCATCATTATTATGATAAAATGGAATATCTAAAATTACAAAATACTTCCTTATTTAAAATATTATCGAAATAATTTTTTCACGAAATGCGAAATTTTAAAATCTTAAATATTTCCTTTATAACAAAAAATATATATATTTAAGTGAAATTTTATTTCGTATATATACAATAAATATTTAAAAGAAACAATAAAGTTTCTTTCTTGCAATAAAAAACAAAATCTTAATTTTTTATTGACTGCATTCAGATTGAACCAACCAACCAACTACAAGACCAAACCGAATAACACCTGTTCAGAATTCTGAGAATTATCAATAGAAATCTTTGCATCGCGTAGTAAAAATAGTTCGATTTTTAAACTGAGTTATAAAAAAAACAAGAGTTTTCCTAGGGAAAAGGGAGATGTCAGGCACATCAGATAAAAGCGATTAATATCATATATAAATTAAATTAAATTCGCTCGAGCCATATTCGAGAATAAATTCTTACACATTAGGCCGCCCATTTATAGCTTAAATGAGCCAATTCATATCTCGAAATATATTGCACGCAGAAATGTAGCGATTTCAGGGTAGGATCAGACAGAAGGTGAAAGACTATTTTGAAATTATCAGAACATAACCTCCCATATTTCCTGAGATATTAAGTGTCGGCTTTCAGCGGTTTCTTTGATCTTTAAATTGGTGTATATATAAGTGTCGCAGTTTCGTTCGTTTTTCCATTTCCGCTGAGTGTCGTGGCGTTCGTTTGTTTTTGCGCTTGCGTCACTCTAGACTCTGCCGAGTCTCTTGATAGATGCAATCTGGCTGGGAGCTAGGTAACCTAAGCGGGGATCCACTCTTAGTCAGGGCAGGTATGACGTTGGAGCGGCTGTGTGGTTGATTGCAGTGATGATTCCCTCCCGATCTTGATTCTAATTGGTTTACGAGGGTTGCCTTTTATGTTTTTACAAACGACCAGTAGAAGGCATTACTGAAATTTGCCTTCAGGATATTTGTAAAATTCACATTTTTTTTTTTTTTTTTTATCTTGGTATCAGTGGCATCTTAGAAATCGTCTGCGTATTTTGTTTACAGTGAGTGTTTAAAAGAAGCAAGTGAGTGAAAAAAAATGGAAGTAACTCGTGAAGGTTTCCGTTGGATGATTTTTTTAAAGATTTTAAGAAAGGCCTCACTTGACAAGAATGCATAGTATCGCTTTGTGAAACTTTTGGTAATGAAGCACCATTAGAAAAGACTGTTTACAATTGGTTTGCAGAATCTCATCGTGGTAGTGCATCCATCAGTGATGAATCTCGTGAAGGATGGCCAAAATCGGTAGTGATTCCAAACAACATCGATGCTGTGCACATGGTGATTGAAGAAGATCAGCATATCACATATCGTGAGATAGAAGCATCCCTTGGCATATCACAGACTGCAATATATTCAATTTTGCATGAACATTTAGCTGCTAAAAAGATTAGTTCCAGATGGATTCAGCCCAATTTGACAGAAGCTCAAAAAGAGGCTCATGTAAAATTTACACGAGCCTCTTTTTCCTTACACCAATTTACACTGTAAATTGGTGTAAGTCGTCGTTACACGTCGTAAGTCGTCGTTACAGGCGACGAAACTTGGATATATTCATATGAGCTGGAAACTATACAAAAATCCACTGTTTGGGTGTTTCCGGATGAATCGAGTCCAACGAAAGTTGTTCGTTCACGAAGCACTTCTAAGAAAATTATTGCTTGTTTCTTCGGCCTTACAGAACATATCACAACCATTCCTTTAGATTATCGAAAAACTGTTAACGCTAAATGGTATACAGAAATTTGTTTGCCAAAAGTCAACAACGAAATCAGGAAAAACAACAAAAATCGCCGCATCATTCTTCATCACGACATTGCCAGCTCCCACACAGCACATGAAACAATTGATTATTTGAAGGATAAAAATATCGAATTAATGTCTCATTCTGACATTCTTTGACTTGAATTGTCTGTATGAATTACAGGATGAAAAATATGAGAATCTCGCTGTTTTTTTCCTGATTGTGTTTGAAAGCAAAGATTAAACTAAAAATCTGATTAAAAATAAACGGGAAACTAAAAATGTGAGTAATGTTGCTTTTTTTTTTTTTTTCCCCCCCTTCAAATCTTAGCTGTAATTTTCTTTGTTTACATTTTGAAAATTTAATTATGGATTAAAGGGAGTTGACTGAATATGCAAAAATAAACATTTTTCCAGTGTGATGCATTGTCTAATTAAAATTGGTAGACTCTGAAAAATGAGGTAATATGTTTACATTAGTTGACTGCATGTGCTTGCATTAAAGATTACAATAAAAAGCTGAAAAAAGCATAGGCCTAAAGCTACCTTCAAACTCTGACAACAAGCAGAGCTTCAAAAGTCATAAATTATCCATTGTCCGAAAGTAACCCTTGAAATTTTGCACATGTTTACAATGAAGGACATTACTTTTTATTTAATAAAAAAGCACCACAAAACTGGCGTTGTAAAAAATTGCTTACAAACTTTGAATAAACACCATAAAATGCAATAAACTCGCAACAATTGTTTCAGGTCGAAAAAACACACGACCCTTCATCAGGCGAATAAAGTAAGCACGAGTGCTGCAGTCAAAGTGGCACTTTGCCGCTTTGACTGCAGCACTCGTGCTTACTTTATTTGCCTGATGAAGGGTCGTGTGTTTTTTCGACCCGAAACAATTGTTGCGAGTTTATTGCATTTTATGGTGTTTATTCAAAGTTTGTAAGTAATTACTTTTTATTGCTCTTTACAAAAGAGACCCAGTCCTCATGCAATTATCACACTAGGAGGTTTGTAAGCCAGGACTCCAGCGGAGCATCAAGCATCAACTCTCAAAAACCACATCAAAGGAATATCAAAAGAGACTGTATAGATGCTTTGCAAGTTGCCAGAGTTTGAAGGCAGCTTAACCAGTATCTCATTTAGAGGGGAGCAAATAATTTCAGGCTTAAAATTGCATGCAAATTTTTTTTGATGGTGTAATGCTTGTTATTAATAAAGATGATCGATCATGGTGGTGTGTTTATAAGTTTATGTATATCAGAAAGTTTAAGTAATAAAAAAAATATAATTAAGATTGGGCACTAAACATTAAAATTTACTTTTTCAATCTTTTCTTTCTGCAATTTAAGTGTGAAGCCAATAAAAATTTATTTAAAAATTAAAGTAATAAAGATTCACAGACCTTGTGTTTTTCTTATCTATTCATCTGATTTATTGAGAATGTATTGTTCCTTGCAAAATAAGGGATAAACAAATTCAACTCTGTTTAGTTACCGCTCAGGCAAGAATCAGTCTAGTAGGTTTTTGACACGTGACAGTTTTTGACGGTTTAAACCATGGTTAAAACAGTCATGTCAAAAACAACCTTGTCAAAAATGTCAAAAACCTATATTTATAATTTAATTGTTATAAAAAAAAAACTTAGTTTAACAAAATATAGTTTATAAAGATTTTTTGAAAAGTAAATAGTGTTCTTTGAAAAACACATTGTTACAACATTTTGATTAATACAAAAAACAAAACTTTAGGCTTTTAAAAATTTATCATGAATTATTTCTATGTTCATTCAAAATATGCTGTGATACTTTTATATATTATGAAATTTATTTATAATTATGCTTAATATAGTATATGTTAAACTTAGTTATGTGATACTTTAAAAATATAGTTGTTTTTAATAAGATATTATTAATAAGTATGCTTTTATTATGTATTTAATCCATAAAATAAAAATGCATAGCCTAATATTTTGTATTTAAATATTTTATAGAAAAACTAGCAGACCCGGCCACGCGTTGCTGTGGCTATGTTATACGTTGAATTATAATGTAGTAAAATATTCAATATATTAAAATTATTATTTACGAATAAAGACCATCCTTGATAACATCCTTGATCTTAGCAGACTTAGCCCGCTTCGCTGGTCCCTATTTTTAAATGATTCACTATAATTAAAGAATTCTCAAAATTGCATTAATTTTTAACATGTGAAAAAAAAAGAGAAAAAAAAAATCTGATCGGGAAAAATGTTCGACACTCATAATGAATCCATATATTATCGAAAGGAAAATGATATAAAATACAAAAAAATCTTCTCTCATTGGTGGAATAATCTGTTCGGACCCCCACTGCCTGCGGCAGTGTATACCTGCGCAAACCATGCGCACCGTTTCTTCATCCACCGTTCCCGCCCTTCTTAATAACTCTATACTTTCGAAAATATCCGCAATCGATTTATCGGGCCTTAAAACTTAATAATACTAATTTTCAAAGTTCTAACTCTTATTTCTATTATTTTGCCCCTTTGCCCTCCCCCCTCCCACTATTCTAAATAATTTTACAAATTCGAAAATATCTACGTTTATTTGTAGGTGTCAAAAACCTGTATGCACCAATTTGAACGATCTAACTATATTTTTATTTTTTGCCCCTCTGCCCCCCTTCCCGCCCCTCCTAATAAATTTACAAATTCGAAAATATCCGCAATCGATTTGTTGGTATCAAAAATTCTATGCACCAATTTTGAATGATCTAACTCCATTTTTATATTTTGCTCCTCTACCCCCCCCCCCCTTTCCCGCTCCTCTTAATAATTTTACAAATTCGAAAATATCTGCAATCGATTTGTACGTATCAAAAACTTCTATGTACCAATTTTTAGCGATGTAACTCTATTTTTATTTTTTTGCCCCTCCGCCCCCTTACCCGCCCCTCCTAATAACTTTACACTTTCGAAAATATCCTCATTCGATTTGCAGGCCTCTAAAACCTCTCTATACCAATTTTGAACAGTCTATCTGCATTTCTATTTTTTTTTTTTTTTTTTTTTTTTTTTGGTTGTTGTTGTTTGTTTGTGAAATCACGTTTTGGCCCCTCCCCCCCCCCTTTTGGGAGGCGAATTTTGCAATAAAAACTATCCTATCTCTCAAGTTGGACCAAATTGCACACAGTGTCCAAATTTCATTAAAATCGGCTCATTAGTTTAGGAGTTCATCGCGGACAAACATAATAAATTTTATATATAAAGATATATATATATATATATATTATATTAAATTATAAAGTTTTGATCAATGAAGCACAAATAAGTAAAAAACAGGATTAATTTCACTGTATTATCTTCATTATAATATGAATTCAATTTACACTTCAGTCTAAGTAACACGTGGCCGGCTATGCTAACACCAAAAATTTAAAAAGTGGAAATAATTGAATTATACGAAATTTATTAATAGGTTAAAAAGTTGAAGATTCTTTGTGTAGGGCAGCACCAAATATATTTCAGCTTTCATTTCAACCCAGTCGAAAGGTATCGACATCTGTTAAGTGGAAATAATTGAATTATACGAAATTTATTAATAGGTTAAAAAGTTGAAGATTCTTTGTGTAGATGGCAGCACCAAATATATTTCAGCTTTCATTTCAACCCAGTCGAAAGGCAGGGTTGGCAAGTTTCTTCCAAGGCGGAAAAAACCGCGGAAAAAACCATGGAAAAAACCGGCCGGAAGAAATAGGTTTCTTCCAAGTGGAAGAAATGGAAGAAACTGTCTTTCTTAAAAATTTATCCTATAAATTGCAGATTTGTAAGATACAATGGATGCATTTATCTTATAAGCAACTTTAAGTAACTTTATACCTATACAAATTTAATTACATATTTAATTAATAATTATGAGATTTTTACCAAAGTGATCTTCGGTATCTGATAATCACGTTCCAAAATACTCAAAATCCAGTAAAACAAATCAATTTCAATTTAAAAAGCGTAAAGTTTTATAATTTATTATTTAGACAATTTTATTTCTTTAACTGGTAATAAATAATAGTTTGTATCACTTGCTTATACTTTCTGATAAAACAGCTCTTAACAAACATTCAGTAAATTAAAAGAGCCAGTATTCAATTATTACTGTATTACAAAATGTTATCAAAAACTTCATTTTCCTAATACAGTACAGTGAAAAAGAAATTTACATCTCATATTTCAAATAAATTCACATTTCTCACATTTTTACTTTTTTTAAAATCAAATTTTTAGCTTAATCCTTGCTTTGAAACTCAATTTGGGGGGGGGGGGTAACATTCATGTATTTATTATCCTGCAATTCATACAGACTAGTGCTTAAAACAAATCACTATTACATCAATGTTTAACAAAATTAATCAGTGATGAATATTATTTCCGAACTTTCAAAAATATTTAGTTTCATATTTTTTAAATATGTTTGTTTACATTTTATAGGTACCTATTATTTGAATATACTTAAATTATTTATCATATATGAATGTGATCGATTAGTTTTATTAATATTGAAGAAATACTTTATTCTAAAATTTATTAGAAATCGTCTTTCCATTCTGATGTCTATTCTCATGAATTAATAATAACTGACTCTGTATCTGCAAAAGAAAACTGTAAACAAAGGCAATGATCTCTAATCTACAAATTCCTATAATCCGCACAACCTCTAAATTTTTGAGAGTTAGAGGGAGTTAAAAACTGTAAAACAAATGAAATGTTTTTTAGAGTAGTTCAATACTGCACTTTATTTTTCAACTTAAAATAGATAAATACAAACTATGCTTTTTTTTTTTTAAATCCTAGAGAACTTGCGAGACAATTTAAAAGTAGGTATATTACTTATTGATACAGTTTACCAGCTTCAAGTTTATACAAAAAATTGTATCCTTTAAAAAGAAAAGTGCAAATATTATGGTTAATTCCGTAATTATTATCACTTGTACTGTCTGAATGTATACTAATATGAGATAGTATATATGCAAAAAGTTCTAAAAATATCATATTGAAAAGTAAAAACCCATCACCTATATATATTTAGTGTTTGTTATAAAATAACTTTTTTTTGTAACAATATTTTTAATATTAATTGGATTATAGTTTAGATTTGAAATTATATTTATGCTTTGAGTTTATATAGTTCATAAATTTTAATTTCGAACATCTGTTTTGTCTTCTGGTTAGTTTCTTCCATTTCTTCCGGTTTCTTCCATTTCTTCCAGTTTCTTCCGGTTTTTTCCAGTTTCTTCCACTGTCCTGGAAGAAACTAGTTTCTTCCGGAAGAAACCCAACCCTGATCGACATCTGTTAGAATCATTTGGAGTTAACAGATAATTGTGACTGTCAAATAATAACAGACAAATAATTAGCAATAAATTAAAATTGCGACTATAATTTGAGATTTAAACTATCCTATCTCTCAAGTTGGATCGAACTGCACATGGTGTGCGAATTTTATTATAATCGGTTAAGTGGTTTAGGAGTCCATTGAGGACAAACATTGTGACACGAGATTTATATATATTAAGATATAACTTTTTTTTTTTTTTTTTTGTAATGACTGCTGATATTGCAAGTTTACAAGAAAAAGCAATAATTCTGAATATTAAGCAAGTTTGAATTGCGTCTGAAATTCTTATAATTACCGTGAGACAAGAAAAATATGAATGCTTTCTGGACATGTATAAATTGCAATAAATTTAATATTTACTCATACAGATTCTTAAAAAATTTATTAGTCTAAGCTGTAGGCCTCACCAGCGGCCAAGTGGTTCTACACTCAAAGCTGGTAGACGTGAGGTGCCAGGTTCAATCCCAGGGCACACTCGTCGGCCTAGACGTTCAGAGTTTTTCATGGGTTTTCTCTGAAATTTGCATAAATACGGGCTAGGACCCTTTAGTAAGACCCCTACGGAGGGCACTGCCCCTTAGGCCTAAGACCCTAGAGTAGCCAATCAGCCTTACTCATAAAACACCAATAGTCCAAGCTATAAACAGGTACAAATATTTATATAATCAATAATAATAATAAATAGATAAAAATTTATTAATAAATGATAAAGTGTAATAAATACAGATTATAAATATAATTATTTTCAAATTCATATTAATTTACTGCCCACAATAATTATGTTTTATTTAAAGAATTAAAAAAAAAAAAAAAAAAAAAAATACTGTGTTTTCATGGCTTATGTGAAAATTCATAAGTAACATTGGAATTTTAGAATTTCATAAATATTAATATAAATAAACATACAAAATATGTCTATGCATACTATGCCAGCGAGAGGGATAGTTATTCTGGCTGGTGGCCAGAATCGGTGTAGTCTCGCTGGCTTAAAAGAAAATTAAAAGAATATGATTTTAATAAGGATAATCATAAAACTAATTCATCTAATTCACCTAAATCGTTTGTTACTATTCCTTACTATAAAAATATTTCTGAATCTATTGCCAAAGTTTTACGCACTGTTAATTTATCTGTTTCCTATAAACCTCAATTTCTAATTCGTAATTTCCTTTCAAAATTTAAAACTGTTATCCCCCCTTTTTCCCGTACTGGTGTTGTTTATAATATCCCTTGTAAATCTTGTAGTTCAGTTTATATTGGTTAAACTGGCCGTTCTCTTCATACTCAAATTAAGGAACATAAAACAAATTTCAAAAACCGTGATATACATTCAAAAATAGTACAACATGCCATAGAAACTGACCATTTACCTGATTTTAACAATACTAAAATAATCGTATCTAATTGTTTAAATTATCACTCAAGAATTTTCCTGGAGGGCTGGTACACAAATCAACATTTTTCTCCACTTAATGAGGCATGCGCAGTTCCTGATGACTATGTTGTACTCACATAAAGTCTGTTGTTCATCTCATCATTTGCACTTGATGTTTATACTGATGAGGAGCCTGTAATAGGCTCGAAACGTTTAAATTTATGTTTTTGTGTTTTTAATATTTTAAAATGTATATTTTTAATGTGTATTATCTGTCTCAGTTTTAATGTGATTAAAATATAATTTTACTACGAGACGTAATGATTTTTAAATATTTTATAAGTGTAAATAGCTTAAAAGCATATAAGAAAAAATTTTTTTAAATGTTTTTATTATTATTGTCATTAAAATGTACATATTAAAACATCTTGAATATCACATTATCAAATTTTTTGAAGAGAAACTTTTTGGAGAATAATTATTCAATTAAAGGAAATCCAATGTGTAGGGGAGACCCGTGTACCTAGGGCCACTTTTTTTCAATGCCCAAAAACTAGAGCCCTTCACCTGTTTAAAATTATCAAACTGATATGTATATATTTTTAGGACTAATTACTTCCAATTGGGATTAATATAAATACCTAAAATAATAAATTGCGACAAATAGAAGGTTTTTAAAAAAAACTTCACTCGTGGCCCTAGGTACAACACCCTCATTGTACCTGGGGCCAGACCTCAATTGTACCTAGGGCCATTCTCTCAAATTTAGATTTCACTTTGTAATGAATAGAAAATAAGCATATAAACATGTATTTTATAAAAGAAACAATATCAAGTAATATATTTATTATCATATAATAATTATCATGGTTGTTGCCTTAATTTAAAACACGAAATTTTTCCCTTTTTTTTTTTTTTCTTTGGGATATTCTAACAGAATGTTTTTTTTTTTTTTTTCTGGAGTGTCTCTTGGATTTCTAGATCTCTCTGGTTTTCGGTCACATCTTTTCTTTGATGTGGGAGGTTTTGCTTTAGGTAAAGGTTTTGCTTACGTTCGTACCTGTTAAAGCATAACACACGAAAAGATGTTAGATGTTGAAGGTTTCGAAAATTTCAACAGGACACGAAACAGAGACATCCAATTCTATCATTGTTGGTTCACTTTCTTCCTGGAAAATCTTTTTCCTTTTTTTTTTTTTTTTTTTGAATTTATGGAGGGGTCTTGTCTTTCAGTCACATTTGAACTTAAATATTCATCCTCAGTGAATGTGTTTTGATTTATTGGCTATATGCCGGATACACGAAAGCCTGATAGAATGTTTACAGTAGTAAAGGCCAACGGATAGGACTTGCCAACACTTTCAGCAACGTCATATATAGTGATTGGTATACCAGGGTTTGCCAGCATCCAATTACTATAGGCTGTACTGTGTTTAACATTTTCTCGACCGCCAACGTAGATTCATGTCATTTCAAAATATGACACTCCACCAGTGGGCGTTTCTTTTGCAATTTGTATGTTATTTGTTTCTAAAAAAATATATACAATATTCATATTTGTACAATCAGTATACTATGGATGCTAATACTTTGATTAGAGATAGAGTATGATTATAATGCATATCCATTTGTAATAGAGGTCAAGATTTGCGGTCGCCACTCGCCACATGGCGACCTAATTTGAAAAAGTGGCGATCCAAAAAAATTGCTGTAATCGCCAATCAGACATGCGATTTTTTCGTGAATTTGCGGAAATCTGTGATTTTCCCCCCCTAATTTGTGGAATTTTGCAAATTAACTTCTTCTGCTTAAAAAAAAAAAAAAAAAATCGCAGATATCGTCCATTTAAAAAAAAGAAACCCCATTAACGATTGGCGATTAAATTCGCTACAAAAACCACCCAATTCATAATCTTTCTCCATCCGCAACATAAATGTCAATATTCATTTTAAACTTGCTTTATGAGATTCTAGAACCTATAACAGGGGTTAATACAGGTCGATTTTACTACCGTTTATGGGTACCTTCACAAAAATCAACCTGGCAAAAAAGGTACCTTCACAAAAATAAACCTGACTAAAAAGATACCTTCACAAAAATCATACAACTAAATGCGATTCACAAAGCAAGAATCATGCAGAATATTGGTTTTAATCTACACACAAGCGCTTGCTACGGGCGAGAAATGGTGTAGCATAAATAAATGAAACAATCCTTGTGTGTATCGAAACAGATAAGCTTTGGAGTTGTGGCCATAGTTACTGTTTGCTGATTCATCAGGTGGTTTGATGTTTTGATGACTGTATGGTGATGTGTATTCTCCCTGGTGTAATTCAAATGTAGTGCAGTGATACTAGCACAAATAAAAACAACTTCCACTTACGCTCTTTCTACTGAACTGTTTACTTCAGAGAGAAGTGAGTTTTGGTTCCTGTTCTGCTATAAGCCTTACACTAACTGCTGAGCATTATTTTTATTATTTTCTTAGTTTGAACTCCCCCCCCCTCCCCACACACACAGAAAAAGAGTGTGCTACAATTTTTCACAAAAATAAAATATAGTTAAGATTTTTCACAAAAATAGGTATTAAGTTTGAAATCCTGGATTGGCCCCTGTATAAAGAAATAGAATTGTTAAATATTTCTTGCTCATGTAATTATTTTTTGCCCCTCCCTCCATTTTCTTATCTCCAACTAGTGATCAGCGATCAGATGTTCTGCAGAATTCTTTTGTTTCCCAATTTTCTCCATCCACAACATAAATGTCAATATTCATTTTAAACTTGGTTTGTTAGATTCTAGAAGTAGTTACTGAAAAAGTTTAATATTTTCTACTCATGTAATTAATTTTTACTCCCCCCCCCCCATCATCTCCAGATAGCGATCAATTCTAGAAACAATAAAGAAATAGAAGTGCTCAATATATCTCACATATGTAATTATTTTTAAACTTCATTACTGAACTTGATAAATCTACTTATTTTTTCTCAATTAAATTAAATATTTATATTTAATATCTATTTCGAATGTTTAAACAAGGGGAAAAATGTAGACTAAATTTTTCAGGTTGGAAATTTTTTTCTAAATCAATTTAAGAAAATTAATACTCAGTTGGTTTTATACATATTGGAAACTGATAATTAACTACTGTAGCTTTTTTAAATATGTATGATTAATGTACATAAATAAAAATCATATTTTATATTTGTTTGATTTTTTTTTTTTTTTTTTTTTTTTTTTGACATGGAATTTTAATAAGGTTTTATGTGGATATAAAACTTATTAAAAAAATATTAAATAATCGTTTTGTGCTAATGAAAAAAATCTTGAAATTTTTAATGTAGATAGAAAGCTATAAATAAAAAAATAAATATATAACTGCTTAGGTAGTCAATTTATTAAAAGTGACATTATCAATGTTTAATCAATTAACCAGACAATCATGTTAAGCAAGGAATTTTCAGTTAATTTTAATTTTAGCAATCGTATGGTCTGTTAATAAAATTAAATCTCGGATAATATGCCAAAAAACATTTTTTATTTCTCTTTCAATGAGACAAAGTAAATATTCTTGCAAAACACGAATTGTGTATATGAGAAATAACATTTTTTTAGTGTGTCATCATTATAGCCTGCTGTTTTCTGTTTCAAAATGAAATGAATACTTAACTAGGAAAGTCCATATATTTTTCCTCATTACTAAAACTTTAAATTCTTCTTTCTAATACTATAGTTATTAATAGCTTTTAAAAGTTGCATTTATATGCTACTATAACTACCCTATATGTTTATAAAACTCACTCTTAAAATACTAATAAGAATAAAATCATAAATGCTCAAAGGAAATTAAAACGAGATCATTATCTTCTCTCAAGTCGAATCATTTTTCAATGATTTGATTTCTCAGCCAATTTTATCTTTCTTCCACAACGTCGACTCGCGAGTGGCCACTGAGTTAACCATGTTCAGTGGCCACTGGCCACATACAAAAATTGTAAGTCTTGACCTCTAATTTGTAATATAAATGTGAATAAGGAAAATTTTGTTTTGAAAAACTGCAACTTATGAGAAAAATGTCTACAGGTTGACTCTACTGTCAAAAAGACAAAAACATGCAGTCGCGAAAGTGTTTAAAAGGTCCAAACACACTGGCCCTAGGTACAAGGCAGCGATGTGGCCCTAGGTACAAGTTTTGGTAACTTCATTCAAAATGTCTTTCACTAAAAATTCCACATGCAAAGAAGACTAATTAAATATCTCATTTATTACTCAATATAAGAAGCAAAATTATACACTAGAAATGAAAGAAAAATATTTGACTTGCTTTTGTAAAATAGCAAAAGAGATGAGCTGCAAAATTTTACTTCAAGCCATGTAAATTCGTTTTCTACATGTAACTTGTCAAAACTCTCTCCTCAAAAGTTCCAAAGTAGTTGTAAAAGTAGCAATTGGTGTTGTTACTCGCCCAATTGAGTATTAAAACTTAAAATTAAATATTATTCAAATAAAGTGGGGTATCCCTATTTCATGATGGTCCTAGGTACACGGGTCTCCCCTATATAATACAGTAGAACTTGGATAATTCAAAGTTGAAGGGACCAGAGAAAAATTCGAAATATCCAAATATTTGAATTATACATACTATTTTGTCAAAAAGAAGAGATAATATAAAAAATTAAAACTCTATGATCAAAGAATACTGCTACTCCCCTCCCCCTCTCCCCATTAAATCAATATTTTTTTACGAGCTTCAACACTTTTAACATATTCAAATAAAGGGCAAAATTAACGGTCGCCACCGGCCACGTGGCGACTAAATAAAAAAAGATGGCGATTAAAAATTATGCATCGATCGCCACTAAAGTCGCCACTTTTTATGATCATTAAAATAATCTAAAAATCGAGCGACGATAGGCAATCGAAGCCTTGTGATTTCCAATCTTTTTCCATCCATGGCATAAATGTCAATGTTCATTTTAAACTTGCTTTATTATATTCTACAACCTATAAAGAAGTAGAATTGTTTAATATGTCTCACTCATATAATTTTTTGGACCCCCCCCCCTCCCCCTAACGATCTGTGATCACACAGCTTATAGAAAGCTTTATAATTTCTAATCATTCTCCATTTGCTGCAAAAATATAAATATATATTTTAAACTTACTTTTATTAGATTCTAGAATCTGTAAAGAAGTAGAATTGTTTAATATCTCTTACTCATAATTCTTGTAATCCCCCCCCCCCCTCCAACGATTGGCAATCACATGCTCCACTGAAGTCTTGTGGTTTACAATCTTTCTCTATCCATAACATAAATGTAAATATTCATTTTAAACTTTCTTAATTAGATTCTAGAACCTATAAAGAAGAATATAGATGTACCCTCCCTCCCCCCCCCCACACACACACATGTGAGCTCCATTTCCACAAGCAGTTAATGATCAAATGTCCTGCAAAGCACAATCTTTTTCCATTAATATCTCCATAGTATTTAGTCTATATTTAACCCATTTAAGATAGTTGACAAATGTGTGTATCAAGATTTGATTTGACTTAAATGTGTATTTTTCAAAAATTTTTGTATTTGCTTTCTTTTGTGTAGAAATCTTCCTTTTCCCTTCCCATTTTAAAGTAGAAATCTCCCTATTTTTAAAGCTACAAATTTGGCAGCTAAGTAAATTATTTTTAATGAAGCAGCTAAGTTTCCATATCTATACTTTTTAAGAGAAAGTATTTTAACTCTATTGAAATAAAATCATTTAAAAAAGTGTGTCTTTAGAAATAAGAAAAAATAATAAAACTGCTAACTGTATTTACACATGACCATGTAAAAGGTTGTGATGATGATGAATCAGCTGATTCATTTACTAGAAAATATCAATGTGAACTGTGAATGATAACAGCTTATTTCACTTAAATAAATTGAAAAAAAAAAAAGTACTACTGAATTATCTGAAAGATAATAACTTTTGCTGTTATTATTACAGCCCTAAGCAGATTTTAATTTAGGATGTGCAATTTAGGATTTTTAAAAAGAGCGTAATTACAAATTACAATTTCAGTGTCCCTGTGTTAATTTTATTATTATATGTATTTCTTATTTTCATATTTTTCTTGTGGTAATTATACCTCAAAATGGTGACAATGCTTTTTGCAGTCTGAAAGAAATAGTCTTATCATGTGAAAAGTGGCCACTAACTTAAAAAAGTGGCTACTAATGAAACTGACAGTACCGGCCACTGGCCACTAATGAATTTTCCCAGTTTTGCCCTTTATATTCAAACATTTCAACACTTTTTAAAAAATAGTCAGATATTTTTGATTGCTTATTTAGGTACAATCTTTGTGTCATAGCATATGACTTCAACCTATCAATTGACAGAATCTTCTACATTAGATACGACTTTCAATTAAAAATCTTCGAAGTTCTTGCATACGTACTATATCTTCTAATGCACTAGGTAGGGGCTTCTCTAGTATTTCCTTACCTTTCTTTTGAAAGACTGTTAAAATAAATAATACACTTTATCTGAGAAAAATCTCAGGAACAAATTTTACTATAATATTTTAAAGGTAATTGTATGAAAAATTCGAATTATTCAAAATAGAATTCGAATAATCCACGATATTATTTTAATACAAAATTCAAGGGACCGAGTAAAAAATTCGAATTATCCAGAATTTTGAATTAAACAAGTTCGAATTATTCAAGTTTCACTGTATATATATATATAATACACACAACACATTAGTTTGTGCAATTTATTACCAATAAAATACATATAAATTCTAAGACTTTTTCAAAAGATTAAAGTTTTAAAAAATTAAGAAAACTGAAACAACTAGCCAGACCATCACCATTTCATTTCGAATTTTATAAAAGCCTAAGTAAAAAAGGAAAAATTGCTTAAGAATGGCCTTGGCCAGTTAAAAAACATAGTGATTAGAATTAGAAATAAGAAAAGTTAAACATGAAGGACAGAGTGAAAGACAAATCAAATGCTTCAGTTCAGATGATACAATATTTATTATCCTTAAAAAAAAAAAAAAAACACTTAGGGCAGAGAATTTAAGGCTTTGTATTAAAAAAAAAAAAAAAGGCTGCAAATGAAAGTAGTTAGCTTCAAAATAAGAATAGAAGATAAAAATAGAGTTGTAGAAAATTAAAATAATCATTTTTAAAATTAATAAACACAGATATTTTATTTATTTATTGGGGAGGAGGGGTATTTGATGTAAATAACAAGTAAGTTCAAGTTTTCTTATGTTCTAAGACTATATAAAACTACATATTGCCCCAAAATTATAAAATTTTATTTTTGATTTAAATCAATAATTTTTTTAAAAAATATCAGTGATTTTAATCACGATTTTAATCAAGCTGATTTTAATCAGCATACCCTGATTACACTAGAGAGATATAGATCACAAACTTTGAAACAACTTCATAAAGGATATTTAGGTATATCAAGTTGCCTTATACGAGCAAGTGAATGCATGTTTTGGCCTAGAATGTCCAAAGATATAATTTCACTTATCATGCGTTAATTCAGAACGAATTTAGTGCTGCTTTGCGGCACCTTCACAAAGTCAATTTTCAACGATGGAATTTTCAACCTTCACAAAATTCACTTTCGGCAATGCAGTACTTTCACAAAATCTATTCTTGGTGATAAGACAAAAAAAAAAAAAAAAAAAAAAAGCAAAATTTAAAAATATTTCTTGTTTGAAACTTATATTTTTAGAGCATCTCCCTCTGAAGAAGAAAAAAATCCTTTAAAACCCCCATCCTACTTCAAAGAAAAATAATTAATCTTGTACAATAAACACACTCGAATGAGATTGTTCGGCTTGAAAACAAAAACAAAGTTCCGATACGAAAAGATTACTAGTAAAATGTGCCACATAACAGAATCACCAATGGGTGCTCTATATCAAATCTGTGCCGAAATACAAAATTTAGAAAATAGTCGAAAAACCACATTCTGTCAAAAAATCAACAAGCATTTCCCTGCATTACGATGCACACATTCTCTACATCACATACATGGGTAGTTTGCCTCCTCCCCCCATCAAAAAAAAAAAAAAAAAAAAAAAAAAATGTTCCTGGACAAGAAAAAAAAATTCTGGTTCAAAAAGGTTACAGTAAATAAAAGTGTCTATACTCCAAATCACTTCGTCGTGTATCAAATCACCAACATAAGCTCTGTATCAAAGCTTAGCCTCTATCTTTTCTGCCACGTTCTAAGTTCATTGGAAGAAAAGAAATAAAATGGTTGGGGATGCAAATGTGATTACAGTAATATATTAATGTCTGTACATACAATTCAAGAACCTTTATAAAGGGTCTAAAAATCCATAAAGATTTTCAGTAAGATTTTAATATTCTATTGTTTTGTGAAAACATAAAATTTAAAATAAATGATCACATTTTCTTTTGGAAAAAAACTTTATTTTAATCGATGATTAATAAAATTTCAAATTGCCAATAATAGAATTTCAACCAATCCTACCTTGTGTGCATTTAAGTTTTTACTTTTTTTAAATATAATTTATTTATATATTTATTCTATCTTTAACAATTTTACTTAAAATTTTCTGGTATCAACACATATATAATTTCTTAGTCTTCTACTGTAATGAAGTTTATAACAAATGAGAAATGAGATATAAAAGAAGTTGGTAAATGCAATAAATTAACACTAATGTAATGGACGCACAATAGCATGTAAATTACGCAAAAAATCAAAGGCAGGATGCAAAATATATTAATATGGTGCGCCAATGGAAGGCACAATAATATTCAACCTCAAAAGAAAGATTTTTTTTTTTTCCTATTTGTGGGATGAGTGTTCTGTAAATTCGTTCACATGCATTTAAAAATGGGTTTTGATTTTTTTTTTTTTTTTTTTTTTTTTTTTTTACGCAGTTTCGATTTCATTATAACAAATAAAAATCCTTTAAATATATAATCTAATTACTTAGATTATAAAGAATTTCAGCAAGACAGTTTGACATTTCACAGTGACTCCGAAAACGTGTGCTCATTCATCCAATGTTTAATCGTAGTAAAAATATCTCTATATTATTTTTAATAATAAATCTCTGAAGTGTTGGTAATAAAATATATAACGTTCAATCTTCCATGATCTCTTGACTTGGAATAACCGAACCGATTAATGGCATAGCTCTAAATCATATTGCATCTAAAAACAATTTATATATGTATAGTAGAGGGTAATGGAAGTTGTGTTAATTGTAAATGCTAGATTTTTTTTTTGTTGTTGTTTATTTAGATCATCAGAGTTTGAAATGACAAAAACTACAGCTGGGTGGTATGTTTACTTTCTCCTCTTCTTCGTTCTTCTCTTCACTTTGCTTGCTGAAACGTGGGCTGCCATTCAGGTGGAATTATACTACGTTCGATGTCGTTTACAGAATTGTTAGAGGTTAGGACTTCAAGGGTTTCTCTTTTTAGGGCATAATCATGAGAGTTATAAGGGGTATTTTTTGATAATTAATGGAATTAGTGTTAATAGATTTATTATTGTTAGTTCTTAAGAAAGCAGTAGAGTGTTTATTATATTTGAGGTCGGTGAGGTGTTCGGAGATACAGTCTTTAATTTTACGTTTTGTCATTCCAATGTAGCTGGCGTTACTTTTATCGCTAAACTGAAAATTGATTTTATAAATACCTGCGGTGTGTTTAAAATGAATTGGGTCTTTTTCATTTCGTATGCGTTGATATATATTTTTGTTTGGTTTAGTCGGAATATTAATGTTATGTTTTTTGGCTTCATTTCTAACTTTTACGGAGGCACCTTTACAATAGGGGATCGCGGGAGTGAGAGATTGTTTTATTTTTTGAGCATTTGGAATGTGATTAAGTGATTTTATATTTTTTTATAGAAATTATCCACTATAACAGGGTTATAATTAGCTTTTTTAGCAATACTTTTTATAAATTTTAATTCAGAATTCAAATATTTTTTTATTGGAGCAAATGAGAATAGTGCGGTTGACATAAGAAAGTAAAGCGGCGTATTTGTATGAGAGGGGGTGCAACATTTATTGTTTATAATTTCGTTATTGCTAGTGGGTTTTGGGAAAACAGTAATAAACAACAATAAATGTCGCACCCCCCTCCCATACAAATACGCCGCTGTACGTTCTTATGTTAGCCACGCTATTCTCATTTGCTCAAAATAAAAAATATTTGAATTCTGAATTAAAATTTATAAAAAGTATTGCTAAAACAGCTAATTATAACCCTGTTATAGTGGATAATTTCTATAAAATCACTTAATCACATTCCAAATGCTCAAAAAATAAAAGAAACTTTCACTCCCGCGATCCCCTATTGTAAAGGTACCTCCGTAAAAATAAAAAAAATTAAGCCAAAAAACATAACATTAATATTCCGACTAAACCAAACAAAAATATATATCAATGCATACGAAATGAAAAAGACCCAATTCATTTTAAACACACCACAGGTATTTATAAAATCAATTTTCAGTTTCACGATAAAAATAACGCCAGCTACACTGGAATGACAAAACATAAAATTAAAGACCATATCTCCGAACACCTCGCCGACCTCAAATATAATAAACACTCTACTGCTTTTACAAGAACTAACAATATAAAATCTATTAACACTAATTCCATTAATTATCAAAAAATAGCCCCTTATAACTCTCATCATTATGCCCTAAAAAGAGAAACCCTTGAAATCCTAAACTCTAACAATTCTGTTAACGACATCGAACATAGTATAATTCCACCTGAATGGCAGCCCATGTTTCAGCAAACGAAGCGAAGTGAAGAGAAGAACGAAGAAGAGGAGAAAAGTAAACATACCACCCAGCTGTAGTTTTTGTCATTTCGAGCTCTGATGATAGCCCTGTTTGGGACACCGAAATATATTAGCTCAAACTTTAAGGATTTTAATAAGGTATATTTAATTTAAAAATTTATGAAGTCAATCCTTTTAATATTTTAAAATGTATCCTTT
Organism: Salticus scenicus; assembly: GCA_963930645.1. Classification (NCBI taxonomy): domain Eukaryota; kingdom Metazoa; phylum Arthropoda; class Arachnida; order Araneae; family Salticidae; genus Salticus; species Salticus scenicus. The sequence continues at coordinate 173,850,017 of OZ005648.1, forward strand.
TGTATGTAGTTATTGTTTTCCAGACAATAGTTGAATAGTCCAAGATTGAGTAAAAGTTTGTTTCTCAAAAGCAGCTCTAACGATTTTTTTTAAAAATTGTTACATAAATCCATTTTAGATATTCTTTTTCATGTATTACGCGGTTATTAGAGAAAAGTTAACAGTCACACTGTTTAGGTAGGTCAGTTTTAGATCTCCAAACTTAGTGTTTCAAAAATAATTTTTTTCTCTTATTTTTAACTTTCTATGTAAGCTTTGCTTTATATGTCTTTATGTGTGTATCAAGTTTCTCTTACCAGAAAAGTTTTAGGTTTTTACTTTTTTAGGTCAATTTTATGTCTTGATCACATTATCGCCAAAAAAAAATTGCATAGAATGTGTGCAATGGAAGTCGTGGGGCTGTTTCATATTAGATTTTTCAAATGCATATTTTTAGTTTTTATGTATAGAGAAGGTGTGAAGTATTATTCTTCAGCCTTTGTGTTTGCAACTGCCACAGTTGCAGGCATAAAGGCCGTAGATTTTTTTTTTTAAAGGATTGAGGACTATTAGTCTCAATCTACGGATTTTTGCGATACCAGTTTTACGATAGTTGGACATTTATCGAAATCTAAAATTTATCGAAAATATAATTGAATAATTTGAAAGCGATGTTATAATTTGAAAAAAAAAAAAAAAAAGAAAGAAAGAAAAGAAAACTAATAGTCCTCTGTACTAAACTTTGCCAGAATTTCGTCAAAATCTTTTTTTTTTTTTTTTTTTTTTTTTTTTATGAAAAAGAAAAGAAAATTAATAATAATCAGTTTTGAAATGGACAGTATCGAAAAAACTTTTTTTTTTTTAAATAATTTTGAATTAAGAAATAAAAAGCGCATGTGCAAAATGAAATAAAAAAAAAGTTTAAAAATAAAGACAGAAAAATCTTATTTTTAAAATGAGACTAAGTATTACTGTTAGATGTATCCGAAATTTGTGTTGTTTTGAATTAGTAAAACTGCACCAGAAATTTTTGTTTAGTACGGAGGACTATTAGTCCCCCCCCCCCTCCCAAATTATAACATCGCTTTCAAATTATTCAATTGTATTTTCGATTTCGATAAATGTCTGACTATCGTAAAACTAGTATCGTAAAAATCCGTAGATTGAGACTAATAGTCCTCAGTCCTAATAAAATAAGATTTATAAATGGACAATATTTAAGCTTGTGGACTCAGTTCAATGATATAATAAGAAAAAATGACATTAGTCTCATGAGATCTTTTTTTTTTTGTTAAAGTCGAAATTTTTGGATGGCTTTGTCTATAATGGAAGGTTCATAACCTCTGTCAATTGCAATGGCTTTCAGGTATTTAATTTCAGATTTTAATAAAATAGGATTTGAACAAATATTAAGGGCACAGTTTACAAAAGTATAGAAAGCAGCCATTTTTTGATTAGGTGGGTGACATGAACGCGCATGGGGAGGAAGGGAGACTGCAAAATTTTTACGCTAGACGGTGGTTGAAAATCCATTTACAGTGCACTGAAGACAGTACGCTTAAGGCTACCGAAACAGCTGTATGCATCGCAAATATTTTTCTTTTGGCGGTTCTGACGTAGTAGTTTATTCGGGTTTTAATGATTTTGCTTGTCTGATCTTGAATTTTCTCTGTAATATACTAATTATTTTGCATGTTTCAACTGCAAATTCTAACTTTTAACATTTTGAAAGTGTATAATGTGATTGATCTACTTCTAGAATCTATGTTTATTTCAACATTGCTGTTAGAAAACATTACAAAATAAGTACAAAAGTCATTTTCAGAAAAATCATACATATACTTCTACAGAAAATTGGGTTTGGTTTGCATTGAATTACATTGGAACGATCAAAGTGTTTAAAAAAAAAGGAAAGAAGGAAAACAAATAACATCTATGTAGTTGAATATGCAGATTTAGTTATACATATTCATAAACAAACATATTGCAAAGCCTTTTTCAAAGATCGACAATACTCATTTACTAAGATCTGTTTTTATGTTGCATGTTTTATTTTTATTATTCAATTTTCGAAATCTTTATTATTTTCATTCTTGTTTTATAAAAATTATTTTGAGTTATTGCCCTTTTATGAAGAATTTTAGCATCATTTAGAGTAAAAGATTTCTGTGAAAATAATTAATCTCTACCCCACTCCCAAACTCAAAAAATAAAAATTAAAAAAAAAAAGATAATTTTTCATGCACGGGGACAAGACACATTATATTATTTCTAAATTTTACTCTTTTATCAGTGCTAACTCATTCTCCTTGGAAAAGATGGTCCGAATAGCCTGTACACTAATTGCACCGACGGTCCGATTAGCCCCTTCGATATTGCATCATCTTAATAAAAACATATAGTTTTTTATAGGGGTGGGGGGGTGGAATAATATTTGTAATTTATTTGGATAGCTCTAAATAAAAATAACAAGAGATTGAATATATATCTCCTAGAAGTGATTCACACACATACACACAAAAAAGAAAATGCATACTTTTAAAATTTAATTTTTTTTTGCATTGTAATGAAACTTTATGAAAAATTCATATCTTAATTAATGCTACTCTAAAGTACAAATTTATTTACTATTAAAATGATTACCGTTATACAAATTTGCATAAATACAAAAAGGAAATTTACAAAATAAATAAAACTTAGGCCTACTTTAAATACAATTCCTAAAGTACAACTGGTCCAAATAAGCAATGTTTCAACCAAAGTGACTCTAAAATCCTTCACCTAGATAATAAACAAATTTTAATCAGTCAGAAGCCGAAAAAAATATCTTGAGTAATAAAATTTATCTATCTATGCAATACATCACCTAAACTTAAGAAGGCCTTAATAAAATTCAAAAGCAACTTTTATAAAATAATAATAATAAATAATAAAGTTATAAAAATTTTGAATGAAACAGTAATTATAACTTTAAAAATATAGATTGGCTTTATGCAAACAGAAAACATTTTTTATGCTTGCATTTTCTCAACTATCCCCCCAATAAAGTGATTGAGAAATGTCCTGCTAGGAATTTTTTTATTTCCATCTTGAGTATTTTGTTTTTTGTCCTTTTGTTGAATATATATATATTTTTTTTATTTTACTTTATGAATTTCTAAATGCATACAGTGGCGGATCCAGAACGTAAGTTTTGGGGGGCTAAGATTTTTCAAGATGTTATTCCAGATCAATAAAAAGTTTACAATTGTAATATTCAATTGTGAATGTCAGTACTTTTTTTTTTTTTTTTTTTTTTTTTTTTCGGGGGGGGGGGGCAAAAAAAAAATAAAAAAAAATACGCCACTGAATGCATAAGTTGGTTCAAACTAGGAAAATCATCATATTGTCCTGATTTTAGCTAATATTTTAAAAATGTTTTTATAAAGTGTGGCAGTTTACAATTTTTCTACAACAACAACAATAATATGTAAATGAGAGTGAAATTCTTACAGTTATTTGCATATGTTATCTTAACATTTTGTAAATACAATATGTAGCACATTGCTTTCCTATGAACATTAAAAATTACATTGAATCCATATTCAGTAATTTTATGTCTTGTTCACATAAACTTAACTATTCAAAATTGACATAACAACTAAAATATTATTTTAGTACAATTCAAGATAATGATAATAATAAATTTAAATCTGAAATTTTTTATAAACCCCACTCACATATAATATTTTTTAGATAAATATATATAAACAGGGGCAATATCCAGGCAAAAACTAGGGCTTTTCGCAAACCTACACAAACATTTTTTTTCATAAAATTCAAACTCATAAAAATGGCCCATTTACAACTTTTCCTTTTATAAAAATGATCCTTTTATATATACATATATATATATATATTTATTCAGTCTTTTCAGTATTATTTCAAATGATAGCCTATATTTGGCACAATGAAGCTTGATAATGAAATTAACTTGATAATAAACATTAGAGTGACCACTAAAATTAACATTTTTACACAGTATTTTTTTTTTTCCCTCATAGTCTCCAAAAATTAAAACCTGGATCAATTTTTGATAAAACAGAGAGAGATTACATTATTAAAATATAAATTTTAATATTTTGTCTGTCATAATTATTTTATACATAATTAAAAGGTTTTTGTGAAAAATTCGTAGTCCAATTCACAATGAGTAATATTTTTTTAATTTACAATAAAAAATTTAAATAATTAATAAAAACACTCATCCAATATTCAGTTTTGTATAATTTGTTTACATAATAAATTGACATAATTTTTTAATTTGTTTACATGGCTGATAAAATTCACATAACTTCTCTAATATCATTTTAATATTTTGTCAAAAACGGAAAAATTTCGATGCTAATAATGCATTTTGATAAACATGTATAATTTTTTAAAACAAAATGCAACAACGAACAAATAAATAATAACAAAATACCTCCATAAATCATTCGATTTTCCACTCTTAATAGGTATTTAAATTTTAACTTTATTACCTGTTTGCAATTTTAAAGTGACAAGGTGAGTAGATTTTAAAGAGACATGGTAAGTAAGTTTTAACGAGACAAGATGAATAGAAGAACTTATAATTAATCTATTAACATACACATTTAAAAACAAATTATTGAATTTTTATAATCATATAAGTACGACACATAAACTAAGCTTTACAGACAAGCGAAAAACATTTATTTAAACTTCATAAACATGAGACAACGATTCATTCTATTCATGATTAAAAGGACAAACAATGATGTTAAAAATAAACAATGCGATTTCAGTGATAAATTGGCGTCTGTACAACAAAAAATATTTGTAATAAAATAATCGTTGTCGAGCCTAAACAAATCTCAAATCTCTATATATGGGAGTCAGGTGGAAAAAAATAAATAAAAAGCAAGCAACCACGAGGATAGCGATGACTATGGAGATCTCTTAAAGAAAGCTGTCATGGCTGTCAATACGCAGTTTACCAGCAAAAGATCGCTTATTAACCAAAATGATATATTCATATGATATGACATTTAATTTTAAAAAAAAATGTATCAGTGGCACATTACAAAATCTTAAAATAACAAACATGGATGACACTCGAAAATGCTAAAAGATGCTGATCGCATTTTTATGATTTCTTACCTCAGCATCGTCTGAAGATTTTTTCTCAGAGGACAAGACAAACAAAAGCACAGACGATCATCCAAGGGAAATAGTCTAAAAATAACATCTACCCCATCGAAATAAAAATTATACGATTTGAAGAAGAGATTGGCGTGTTCGTATAACAATTAATATAAGTTGTAGAAAAAAAACAATAATAAATACTTACGATCGCGCCATTTCAAGTTTCGTAAAAACATGCTTTAGCGTTCTCTTTGTCCTCCATCGATCCCATCCGTCCCTGGATGCTCCGTCACTTCTCTCCCTTACGCAAATGTGGTCCATTCCCACATTGGTCACGTGACCCGAACTCTGTTTCCGGTTCTTCACCTATTTGCCGTATAGAATCTCTTGTCAGCTTTGCTGTTGAAGCTATCGAAAAGATAATTTTGGGAACTTTTTTCTTTAGTGCCATAAAACGCGTGAGCAATGCGTTCCAGTTATAAACTAAATTTAACTTCTAGAATTACGCGTCATCATTTCGTTATGAAATCAAAATGCTCTTTTTTACTCGAGGAGAGTTAATGCTACAGAAACATAACATTTCCCAACAACATTTTTGTTTATTTTCTTAAATTTAATATATATATATATAATTAAATAAGACATTCGAAAAAAATCATATTTTTGTAAAAAAAATTTTACCACCAAATCAAAGTTGTTAACCGTGATGAAAATAAATAAATAAATAAAATAAAATAATTAAACATTCTGATTCTTTTTTTTTTTTAATTTCAAACTGTACAATAAGATTTGAAAAAAAAAAAAAAGAAGAAGAAGAAGAAAGGGGAGGAGAGAATATGCTGAAACGATTCAATTAAAAACATAAAGGAAACTAATTATTATGCAGGGTTTACAAGAAGAAAATCTTAAAGGAGTATAAACCTTCATTTTATGTATCACGGGAATCGGCTAATTTTAGCACCAAGAGGCAAAAAAGCAAAAAAAATTCATAAATTATTGAAAGCGCATGAAAAAAAAACAAAAAAATTAATAGATTAATTTCAAGAAGTATAATTAAATATAGTATTTAAGTTGTAAATGCTTAGTATGTATGTCATATAATGAAGCCGCTTAAAAAATCTCACCATCGCGTTGCCCATCTCTGATGCATCGAACAAAAAATGACGAAAGAAAGAAAGTAGAGAGGCGGAGGAAAAGAAGCCTGCAAACTATTTTCTTTATTTAAGCTCTAAGCTAACTTTAATAATTTCCTTTAATGGGGATCCACCAGCGGCCGAGGACGGAGCTTTGTCTTCAAAAATTAATAGACGTGAAGGGCCGAGTTCGATCCCAGGTCGTGCTCGTCGGCCTAGCCATTCGGAGTTTTCCATGTGTTTTTCATAACTGCGTAGACACGATTTAGGACCCCTTTGACAGAACTCCACGGAGAACAACCCTCTCCCCCCCAGGTCCAGGACCCTAGTACATTCAATCGGCCTCAATCCTAACACTAACAGTACACCTTTAATGGGTCTATAAAGTTTTAAAATTAGAAAAAATTGACTTTTTGAAAAAAAAATAATAATAATAGATATAATAAATTTTAATATTAAAATTTTAGCATTTAATAGATATATGTTAATATCAACACCACAAAAATAAAACTGTATACATATATATTGAAATATGAACAATTCTGAACATTTTGATGTTTTACATATGATTCCATGATACTTTGGTTCAAAAGTTATAGCAAAAGTAACTGATGTCAAGACTGAACTTATTGCATTTCCAAATTTTAAGACTTTAACGTCATTTTCTCAGAAGTGCTTTTTCGCCACTATCTGCAAGATTTAAAAAAAAAAAAAAAAAAAAATACTTGTTGGCTTAAAGCTTTGCACATACATTTATATAAATTATATCTACAAAATTTATTAATGTTTAGTAAAACTAACTTTATTTTGTTAAAAATTTTTACAGGAAGTTTAAATTTTACATAGTTTAAAAAATAGTGAATTTTGAAATATCGTTAAATCTTTAATTCATTTTATGAAATAAGCTAGTACAAACATTTTCAGAAAAAAATATATACCTATTATATTTTCACTATAAAAAAATATAATAGGTTAACTCCACGGTAAGATATTACCGTGGTAAGATAAGTGGTCAGTGAAAAAAAAAAAAAAACACTTTTGAAGAAATAGCCTTAAAATGTGTTGATGCAATACAGTTCAGTCTTGATATCGATTACAATTTTTCTCACAACTTTGAACCAAATGGCGTCGAATCATAAATGAAGCATCAAAATGTTAATAATTATTTTAATTTTTACATTTAATTTTTATTTGTTTATTTCAAAAGATTTGTTTTTTGGAAGGTTAACTGCTCCCAATAACCTAAATCTCTTAACCCTTAAACATTCGCAGTTTTCGCACTGAAATTAAACATTTAACATTGTTTTACGCAACAATTTTTTTAAAAAAAATTCTTGTTTTGATCGATTTCTAAACATTTGTTTCTTCTCTGTTCAGTTGATAGCAACACTACTCCGAAATTTAACAAATGATGTTTCATTGAAAATCAAAAAAGAAATTATTTTAAATTTCTTTGTAGTCATTAGTGCCTCTTGCTGATTTAATAATGCACTTATGCCTTTTTTTTTTTTTTTTTTTTTTTTCAAACACTTTTTGAGGTTGTAAAAGGCACAATCTCACTCAGTAAAATACCGAATTTTACAGCTTCAAAATTAAATATTAAAAGCTTAAAAATTCAATTTTTTGAAAAACGAGACATAATTTAACAATCATGAATTTCCTGAACACGAAAACGGAACTTAAAAAATATTTGTATTATGTAAAGAATAATAATGGGGATTATTCCCCATAAGGTATAGGTAACATGCTGTTTGGATGATCTTTAACCTACAGATGTTTTAAACGAAAAAAAATTCTTGAAAATTAAATATTCTAATTTGTTTTCCTTTCACATATTTACGATCAGCTATGTGTCTAACAGCCATTTTTGAAATAAATTTTGCAATTTACAAAAGAAAATGTGTAGTGAACCTTAAGGGGACTCTCTACCTATCACCTCCGAAAGCCGACGCCAATGTTATTCTATGGGAAATTTTACCTCATTATAATTCATTAACTAATACATATTTTTAAATTCCGTTTTCACTATCCGAAAATTCACAACTATTAAACAATTTATCTCTTTCTAAAAATTAATATTTTTCTATTTTTAAGATTTGATTTTTAAGCTCAAAAAGGAAAAAATTCACATTGTGAAAATTCGCATTTTCAACCTCAAAATAAAATATTAAAAATTTTAAAAATTTATTTTTAGAAAGCGATAAATTGTGTAATATTTGTGTACTTTCTAAATGTGAAAACGGAATTAAAAAATATATATTAGTTAATAAATTATAATAGGGCAAAATTCTCCATAGAATAACATTGACTCTGGCTTCTGGGGACGATAAGTGGAGAGGCCTCTTAAAGGGTTAGGCTGAAAAATTTCCTAATTAATCACAAGTAAACTGGGGTAATTTTACACTTTTAAAACTTTTTAATGAGTAAAAATTATCGTTTATCGTTGGAATTCATAACATTTTCACTTCATTCATATTAAATTATGCATTCTTTAGAATAGATAAATTGGGGCTAAATTTCGCTTAGACTGTTCCACAATGAATAAATCATAATTATACAGTTATTTAATTATTTAATTACAATTGAACAGTATTAATAATTAAAAATAAATAAATAAGGAAAGTGGTTTAATACTTGCGTTCCTTTTTTATAATTTGCTAAAATTTACACGTTTTTATAACTATTAATTGAAAACGTATCTGGATTAATAATGTTAAATTTAAAGAGCTAAATTAAATACTTTTTATTTTCATTAAATAATTTTTAAAATTCAATTAATTATTCCATTACCGTCTTTTTTATTTTGTCTTGCTCATGCATATGGTAGAGAAAGTTTATTTTTGGATTAAATTTTCAGAATTGAGTTTTTATTATGTTTACATGTTTAGAGGTCTCATGAATACGAAAATCATGTTTTTAGCGGTTGGTCTGTGTGTCTGTCTAATATTAACATATTTCACGAAAAAATGGCATCAGGAAGTCCAAACTCGATATTTTAAATCTGTTTCTATTGGTTGGTCTTTGTGTGTGTCTGTCTGCGTTTCTGTGAATCCATTAGCATATCCTAAGAACAAATATCAGAGATAGTTCAAACTCGATTTCTAAATGCACATCATATAGTGATGCTATACTAAACTTTTTGTTGAGATCAAACAAATTGCTCGTATACAGGGATATCCAAGAGAATTCAAATACATTACGTCTATATGGGGGAAATTTCTGTTAAGTACAGCGTAACATTTATAGGCTTCCCTATACTAAATAGAATGAACATATCTTTTATATGCATAAAAGCATGTTTTGTGCAGATTGTGGCATAAAAACCATTCATCATTCGTGTACAGGGCTACCCAAAGTATTCGGATATATTGTGGCTATACTTGGAGATAGCTGGAAGTATAGTTCATTATGTGTAAGGTGTTTTTTATATAAAACTAAATTTATGTACACAATGTGATGTGCATATGATTTATAGACAATATACTGGGCTATCCAAAATTAAGAGAAAACATTCTTCTTTTTAAAATTCTTCACTACTAAATGTAATTGATGGAAGAGCTTTGTTTCAATTTTACTATGTCGCCGAACACTGCTCAGAAAGGAAAATAAAATTTTCCTGTCTATACTATAAACAAAGTATTTTTTTTTTTTTTTTTTAACTCTTTTTTTTGTATAATATCATGTTTTGAAGTGCCCTGAATACGAAAGTCCAATTTTTAGCGGTTGATCAGTATGTATATCTATCATCAGCATAACTTAAAAAACAAATTACTGTAGGAAATTCAAATTTGGTATTTTGAAGTTCGTATTAGGTTGCCACTTGAAAAATGTTATCAGAATTGGCAGGTTTAAAAGCAAATTAATAACAGTATTTTTAGGAATAGTTTTATTTGATGTGACCATCACACAGAAGTACATGTCAAATAAAACTATTCTTAGATCTATTTTATATTATTTTTAAAGTAGACTGAAATTTTTTATCTTACCTTATTGATCTTATGACTTAATCTGCAATCTATATCTTTATATAAATTGAAATAAAGGGTAAGAGAAAGTCGTGTGAGTGACATACCAAATTATTTTTGTTGTTGTTTTGTCTAATGGCAACTTCTTAAAAATTAAAATAAATAAATAAAAATCACTGAAAACTTAAAGATTTTTAAAAGAAAAAGTATTGAAAAAGCAAAAAAGGCTTTGAAACACATTCGAGCGGTGAAAAGTGGCTATGCCAAGGTATTCCAATGTATATATCTGCGACTCAGAGTTGTAGCCAAGGGATGAGCAGGGTCCAGATACGCTCCGAAATTTTACAGACACTCTCTCTCTCCTTTTTTTATATTATCTTCCATTTTAAGGATTTTTTTTTTCCTCCCTTGCAGCAAAAGTCTGAGCTACGAAATTTAATTGTGACTCTATGTCTCCGGACTACCCGTAGAGGTGAATCCCAAACCATCGCTATTTACCCACTAATACAAACACTTACTAATCTCACTAACAAATTTGAAAACTGTGTAGCCCACTGATCTCAAGTAACAAATTTGAAAACTGTAGTTTAGGCAGAGGCGATAGTTATAGCTATAGTGTATCTGAAAAGAAAATACCCATGTCCAGCTATATCCTAACTAAAACAAACACTTAATTCATTAACAGGTTGTACCGTGTAGTTTGTACATTGTGCCTCGTAAAAAAGGGGTTACAGTAGACTTGACATCCAGGGAGGTTTTTTTGTGTGTGTGTGTGTGTGTGTGTGACGTTTCTACCACTGCTCTGATCACCGAGATTGATTTTTAATTTTTAATCGAAAAAGCAAATTGCCCCTCGATCTGTTGCCAATGTGTATGTGATGTATCATTACCCTACTTAAAATTTTGCACGTGAATTCTAAGTTGTATGACAGAATTGTATAGCATAAAATTTAGTAATATTGTATAAATAAATTAAGCACATATAAAAAAAGAGTAACCATGTATTTCGTCTATATATTGTATATATACGATACAGTGCACTAAAATTAGGTTATAAACATCAAGCATAAATAGTTTTTTTTTTTTTTTTTTCCCCATTCCTCCTGATTTCAGAAATCTATTTTAAAAATTCATATCGCCGGAAAAATTAATTTTTGTCGATAATCTGCTCTTCGCCCGTAATATATATATATATAAATCAAATAGCTTTGATTTTCTTAATTCAGTTCATTCAGTGTATTTCTTAATTCAGTTAACATATCAGACTTGCCACAGCATATGAATAAAATAATAATCTGATGTGGCACTCGCACGACTTTCTCTTACTCTGCATTTCGATACTGTAAAGACAGGTTGTAGATTAAAGGGTAAGATAACAAGTACAGTATGTAAAATTGTGTTAAAATTTTTCAAATAACTAAGTTTAGGTGTTTAGGAACAGTTTTATTTGCTAAATAATTCTGTGTGAAGGGGGCTACTGTCCCCTTAACCTCTTGTTTGAATATAGTACCTATATTTATATAAAATTCAAGTCTGATATTAAATTTAAAACTTTATTCCAAATTATTCAGATAGCTTTCATTCGTACCACTCGTTGAAACGTACCAATCTTAATCAAGCTTTTAAAGTAGCAACTTCATATGAACTTTAAAATACAACATTTGAATAATCTGCAGTTTTTTGTTTTTAAGTTACGCTAATAAGAGACAAACACAAAGATCAGCCGTCAAAAACTTGTCTTTAGTGTTCAGGGAACTTCAAAATTGCGTAATAACACAAAAATGAAGCACTCTGAACATTTAACTTACACGTTATTTACCTTTCGGGTAAAAGGAATTCATTTTAATTCCTCGGTAGTTTTCCTGGACATGGCAAAGTATAATAAAGCACTTCCACTAATTATATTCATTTAAAAAGATTAAAAAGAATGTTTTCGCATAATTATTCGTACTATAGGTCTTCTAAAAATTATGTACGCACCACATTCTGTACTTAAATATAGTCCTATATTAATAACACACTGCAGAACGAGAAATGCACTTTGATCAATTTCCAAGTATATTCTAAGTCCATTATATTCTAGTTCTTTTGGGTAGCCCCGTAAACGAATGATGTATAATTTTCACACTATATTCTACACGACACATGTTTTTTATGCATATAAAAATTATATCTTCATTTAATTTGTTTAGTGCAGCCTGTATATTAGTCCAACCGTACTTACCTGCAATTTAGCCCATAGACGTAATGTATTTGAATTCTCTTGGATATCACGGTGCACAAACCGGTTGCTGGATCTCAAAGAAAAGTTTAGTGTAGCATCCTTATATGATGTAGATTTAGAATACCTAGTTTGGACTTTTTGTTACCATTTGTTGGTGAGATATACTGATAACTGACACACCCACAGACAAACCGCTAAAAACATGTTTTTCGGATTCAGGGAACCTCAAAATGTGTAAAGATGACAAAAACTCAATTTCGGAAATTTGACCCAAAAGCAGCACTTTCTCTGCCATATATATGGATAAGAGAAATTAATATACATTTTATTTATTGAAATTTTATTTTCACTCAGTCGGAAAAATAAAATTTCAATAAATATGATTTTCTTCCACAGTTGATTGTGTGATTTGAATAAAATAATAATAATAATAATAATATATTTTATTTTCTCCGTCATTATGTTTAATGGTCCTTGTTTACTCAAGTGGGCGTAAGTAATTTAAATTATTTTTGTCTCTTATTGGATCTTAACATGTATCGCAACATTTCTGTGCTAGTTTTAGCAATGTTTTACAATCAGTTTTATTTTTGTTGTGTTGGTATTGACATGTGTCTATTAAATGCTAAAATATTAAGGTTAATTTTTGATTAAGATATCTATCATTTATGTATATATATGCTATTATGTAAATTAGATATATCATAGAAAATGAAATAAAATTAATTCTGACAAACCTGTATAATAACATAACACCTCTCAGGAACAATCCGGCCAAAAAGTACACATCCCTAGAATTACCCTTCATTCAGCAAAAGGTCAACTTGTGGATGAGTTTCCAGAAAAACCTGTATTTGCTATATAATGATACAGAAAGCACAGAGGGCCAAATATTTGGGTTTGTTATTGTACTGTAAATTTAACAACACCAATTATTATGCGGTATGGAGTATGTGGCATTTTCTAGAGTAAAAACATCAAGTGCTCTTACTCAGAATAATATAATTTATACTGGCAATATTATTATTGTGTGTAGAACAGTTTTAGTTAAAAAGTTGCTTAAAAGTTTATACAAATAATATAGTAAAGCAGAAAATACTATTTATAATATTATTTAATTACGTATATAAATATTCGAGCTTAAATTAAACAATCATAGAATGTGTTTCTTCTCGCGTCTCGATAAAAATTTTATATTAAAATTTATTTATTATTTTCAATAAATAATAAATAAATAATCCATTTAATACTACCGGGAAATAAAAAACATACAGTATCTATTAAACATTTTTTTAAACTAATTACGTAAAATTCTATTGGTATAAAATTAAATATATTAGAATCAAAGTTGTTTAGTAAAATTTCGATTAACCGTTTTCTCATGTATACGTCATATTATGTTACTCTCTTGAAAGATGTAAAAATGGTGTTTTATTGTTTATTTTGTTTAATAAAATGAATTACATTTTTTTTTTTTTTTTTTAATATTTCAGTTTGAAATTTTTAAAAACAATAATAATTAATCTCTCTCTTTCTCTTTTTTTTTTTTTTTTAACAATTTTTATCACATATAAATCGATATTAAGTTTTAGAGAATAAATATCTTACCCTGAAATATCAGTATATTTAAAATAATATTTGAAAACAAGAACGAAAATTCATATGGCTTGCATAGATTATTAACACTTTCCAATAATACGTACTCTTTACCTACAGGATCGCACAATGGATCGACAGAATGACAGAAAGACAGACTAACTGAATTCAAAAATACTCTCAAACATTGTTGGAAAGTGTTAAAGTCACTTAACGTAAATGGAATTTCAATTCCAGCAACTTTCTGTTGTAACCCTTGCTTAATGTATCAGAATATTTTAGTGCAACCTTGTAATTTTAAAGCTGAACGTACTAGATTCTATGGAAAATATATATTTTCTTTAATTAATAATAAGTATAAATTTTATTATAATTTGTGCAGTACAATGTTCTTTAAATAAGGTATATAAAAACGACTCTCATTAAACACAATGCATTGGTATTCTTTGGGTGTCCTGTATACAAACAACGTGTGCTATTGATACCATTCTAAATAGGAAACATGACATAGTGAATTTGAATAACATACATAATTTAGAAAAAAAAATCTGGAAAAATTTACGGATGTTAGAAGCGGACAGACAGACGAAAAAACAGACAAACAGATTAATTCAAATCATAGTCACACTTAAAAACTGTTAGAAGGTAATGAAAAAGGATAATGAAAATGCAATTGTAGCAAAATCCAATTATAGCCCTTAATGTAGCTGAATATTTTTGTGTGAATCATAAGTCTAATCATACTATATTGTATAGAAAACTTTTTTTTTTTCTTTTTGTGTAAATGCATAATAAATATCCATTTCATTATGATTTGTGCAAAATAAAACTATTAAAATATGGTTTATAAAAATTAATTACCTATCATAGAACATAAAGCTTTTGAATTCTCTGTCCCTGTATACAAACCAAGGGTGATATTTATTCAATTTTCAATAGGGAACATTCCATAGTGAACACTTTAATAATTATGAGTTTCAAGGAATTTCATGAATATTTATGGGAGTTGAAGAGCGGACAGGCAGACAGACAAATCGAAGTCATAAACACTTTTCGACTTTATTGGATAGTGTCATTAATAACATAAGTTTAAAATATCCATAATAAGGGTTTCCTACAGTAAGTACCCTAATCTAATCAGAATGAAAATGATTTTCTATAATAGCCTCGAGTCCTGCACAAACCCGAACTCGACAAATGAATTTTAAATCAACTCGAAACGGACCCGAACCCAACAAAAAAATTTTCTTCGACCCCAAAACCCGATTTTTTTATACGTGAATCCGACCCGAAACCCGAAAAGTAAATGAAAATTAATAATTTATCTAAAATTTGTGCACATTTTTTTAAATTATAAAATAAAGTAAAATTTCATTGTCACACAGTTGGTAAATCATTTTGAAAAGAATTGAAAATGCAATTGCTAATACACTTACGTAAATAAAAATGTAAAAAAATCTGAAAAATGGATTAATAATAATTTTTAATCATTTATATGTACTGTGTCCTTAAAGTTTATTGTTTATAGTTTATTGTTAAATGCATATATTCGTAAAAAAATATTATTAATAACTTGATGTTCCTCTTTGCTTTTGTCTGATATGTTTGTTTATTTTAATATAATAATTTGGGCACGAGTATATATCATGGGCATGGACATGTATAATAAGTTTACAACAGTTATCAGTTAAATAATAATATCAAACAATTTCTGCTTATTATGGTATATATATTTTAGATTTGATATGAGTAGTCTTCGCTTATGATCCGAATAATAGTTTTAATACTGAAGTTAATTCATCTTTAAATTTCAAAAAAAAAAAACATTTTGCACTGATATTATTTTATTAATGTATTACTATATATATATATATATATATATATATATATATATATATATATATATATATATAGAAAGATATTCTCAAGTCCCGACTCTTTAAAACTAAACCCAACACAAACCCGACCTCACACGTAGAAAAAAAAATGCAGTCAATCCGACTCGCATGAAAAATAAATTAACCTCACCCGAATCTAACACGCGGGTCGGATCGGGTTCGGGTAAAATCGGGTTATCCGACCCGATGCAGGACTCCATCCCTAGTAAAAGTTAGTCATCCAAATACACCTATATACCAATTCTAAATCAATTAAATTTATTTTGAATAAGGATAAAAAAATTAACAAATGCTGTGAATTTAAAAGCAGTGGGGCATAATATGTTGTCAGTTGTTCTGCATAAAGTGATGCGAGAAAAATAATACCAGTAATTAAATCAAAAATATGAATTATACATTCAAAATGAAAATTTGAACACACCATTCTAAGTATTTTTGGCAACTATGTTTATTACCGTATCAGACCAAACAATTTTTGGTTATGCAACAGGCATGGATATTTGCTAACTTAAAAAAAAAAAAAAAAAAAATTACTTCGTATCTTCCACATACGTTTTGAAATCCAGCATCCTGTAAATTATCGGTAAAGGTCTTGGAAAATCACAATATATATTGAGTTATTTATTTTTTATTTTATTTTATTTTATTTATTTTATTTTATTTTTATTTATTTATTTATTTATTTATTTTATTTTATTTTATTTTATTTTTTGAAAATAACAAGAAATTGAATTATGAATGGTAAGTATTTATTTTATTTTGGCTCTTATTACTATTTTCACTGAGATGAAAGGCAAATCAATAGCAATATTTTGGATTCTTTAATCAACTGCTATTATTAAAAACGTATTATATATATATATATATATATATTTTTTTTTTTTTTTTTTTTTTTTTTTTTACTTTTTGCCATAATTTGTTTTTGATAACGATGTTGTAAAGGGAAAGTATTTCAAAGTTATTATCCTTTTTAACACTTTCCACTTTCCAACAAGGTTGAAAAGTGTTAATGACTTCGGTTTGACTGTCTGTCTGTCCATCTGTCCGTCCGTCTGAGTGTCCGTGCTATAACTAACTCCCATAAATATTCATGGAATTCCTTGAAACTGATATATGTTATTCAAGTTTACTATCAGATGTTCCCTATTGAAAATATAGTGAGTACCTTTACTGGTTTGTGTACAGGGACACCCGAAAGTATTCCATAGCATTGTGTTTCATGAGAGGTATTTCTATAAACCATATTTTAATACCGTTACTTTACACAAGTCTTAACGAAATTGAAATATGTTATTCAAGTCCACTATCGGTTGTTCCCCATTAAAAATGGAGTAAATACCATCACTGATTTCTATACAGGAACACCCGAAAGTATTCCAAAGCATTACATTCTATGAGAGGTATTTCTATAAACCAAATTTTAAGAACTTTACTTTGTACAAATCTTAATAAAATTAAAATATAGTATTCATATGCACAAAAAAATGATTTCCATAAAATACAGCATAATTAGCATTAGATTTACAGGGCCACACAAAAATGTTCAGTAACATTAATGGGTATTATTGTAAATTCGCTGGAATTGCATTTTCGTTTATATTAACCGTTTTCATCACTTTCTAAATGTTTTTAACACATTCCAATAAAGTTGAAAAGTGTTAATAACTTCCGTTTGTCTGTCTGTCTATCTCCACTCTAATTCCAGTAAATATTCATAGAATTTCTTGAAAGTGATATATAACACTCAAGTTCACTATTGAAAATTCCCTATTGAAAATGAAGTGAATATCTCTACTGGCTTGTGTACAAGGATACCGAAAAGTATTCCAAAGCATTGTGTTTTATGAGAGGTATTTTTATTAACTACATCTTAATTCCTTTATTTTACACAAATTTCAATGAAATTTAAATATGTTATTCAAGTTCACTATCGGATGTTTGCTATAGAAAGGGGAGTAAATACATCACTGATTTGTGTACAGGGACACTCGAAAGTATTCCAAAGAATTCGTTCTATGAAAGGTATTTCTATCAGTCAAATTTTAATAACTTTATTTTAAACAAATCTTAATAAAATTGAAATCTGTTATTCATCATACATGAATGTTTTCTACAGAATGTAGTATGATTAGCATTAGATTTACAGGGCCACACAAAGATATTCAGTTACATTGAGGGCTTTTATTGGAAATTTGCTGGAATTGCATTTTCGTTTACATTAAGCGATTTAACACTTTTTAACATGTTTTAAGTGTGAATAGGATTTCAAGTTGTGTATCTATCTGTCCGACTGTCCATCTGTCAATTTGTCTGTCTGCTTGACCCCAGCATCCGTAAATATTTTCAGAATTTTTAAAATATTATATATGTTATTCAAATTCACTATAGAATGTTCCCTATTTTAAATGACATTAATAGGTCCTGTGCAACTGGCTTGTGTACAGGGACACCCCCCCCCCAAAAAAAAAAAAAAAAAAAAAAATGTCAATGCATTGCATTTTAGGACAGACATTTTTATAAATTACACTTAAAGAATTTTCTGACTTTAGATTCTGACTAAATTCTGTGCTAGAATCCAATGAAAATTTTCGGAATTCGGCTTCTTTTGAAGATACAGCTTCGAAATTTCAGCAATCTCAAACTATCATTTCTTGTCAAATTGCAGAATTTATCGTCATGTTTGTCGATGACCTTAATTGAAATGAATGTATTGCCATTTGTTTCCACTTTGACAGTAAATTTACTTTTACTGCAACAGCTATTTGATATTAGAAAGACGATTAATCCTTTACAACAATATTTTTGCATCAGAATTCGGAAATTCGGAATCATTTTCTTCCTGTTTAACTTAATCTTTACATTTGATTGCCAGCAAGCACTTTTCATATGGTCAATTAATGAAATTCATGCTTATGAAAGTCAAGTGGGAAAAGATGCTGAGATGTTCAATTTTTTTTATCAACCCTTTATTTTGTTTAGTCGTCACGTGGTGAGTGAATTTTTCAAGCCTATCCGAGAAATAATTTCCCAATTAGATAGTTAAATTAACTTAATATTCTTTGACATAATAATATTATGTATTAAGTTCTGTCTGTACTCCAATAATTAAGAAAAAGTATATATACATTTTATTTCAAGTACCAAAATTTAAAATTACTATTAAATTTATTTTTGATTCTTCTTGAGTTTTTTATTACGAAGCTATTTGGAAAAACCAAATATGACCAAAATATCGAATATTTACCGAATACTCGGGTGATTCTAGTGAATTGTAATTTTAAATTCCGATTGTATTCTTAATTTTTACACGTGAAAACTAAAAAATAGCAAGTTTATGCAAAGTCTCCCGTGTAACCATTGAAGTAATACACGCAGCAAAATTTAGAGGACGAATTTTTTAAGAACGATGTTTTGTTTGTGGCGGGGATTTTTTTCTTGAGTTTATATGAAGGTAACTTGCATGTTAAAACAACCCGACCTAATTGATCGTTTTTAAAAAATATAATTTTATAGCAATATATGTGTTAAATTCATTATTTTTAAAAAGAAAAGAAAGAAAAAGGACAAATAAATAAATAAATAAAAATAAATAAATAAAAATAAATAAATAAATAAATTATACCTTTTTGTTTTATACATACACTTTGCAAAAACCTAACTGTATATTTTGGTTTATTACATTATATTAGACTAATTAGCTTATTATCATAATCATCATTATTATTATTATTTTAATTAGAAAACATATTGTTTCTTCCCTATTGTAATCAGCCATGGCTAAATCTTTTTTCCACCGTGCATTGATGTAATACAAGCAGCAAAATTTAAAGAGGACGAATTTTTTAAGAACGATGTTTTATTTGTGGCGGGGAGTTTTTTCTTGATATCAAGTTTATATGAAGTAACTTGCATGTTAAAACCCGACCTAATTTATCGTTTTCAAAAAATATAATTTTATAGTAATATACTTGTTAAATCCCTTCTTTTTAAAAAGAAAAGAAAGAAAAAGGACCAATAAATAAATAAATTATAGCTTTTTGTTTCATACGTACACTTTGTAAAAACCTAACTGTGTATTTTGGTTCATTACATTATATTACACTAATTAACTTATTATCATAATCATGTATTATTATTTTAATTAGAAAAATATATTGTTTCTTCACTATTGTAATCAGCTATGGCTAAATCTTATTTCCACAGTACAAATTTTACTTCCATTCTAAATTTAGTAATCATATTATGACGGGCAAATTTAGTGAGAACTTTGACAAAATTTGTAAATCTTTCATCAGCTCAGATTCTTTTTTTTTGTTGTTGTTGTTGTTGTTGTTGTTATTCCAAAAAATTGTTAATAAAAATTATTGTTAATAATAAAATATTTTTATTATTGCATGTTTTAAAGGATAGAACGTAATTCTAGAGATGGAAAGGCCTTTTATACGGGAAAATAATACAAAATAATGCTCAATTTCAAAATACGCCATTCAAATTCTAAATTATTTTAAATCTTCATTTTTCAAAAATTTATTTTTAATTATTTATTTATTTATTTTACTATGCGTTGCTTGTATGGAACAGAGCATGTTTTTTTTAATTATTTTATTTTTATTTTTATTATTTTTTTTTTTTTTTCAATTACATAATCAGCTACCAAAAAAAAAAAAAAAAAAAAAAAAAAAAAAAAAAAAAAATGTAAAATTTGAATTTTTCGTGAATATTGTCTTGCAATTGAATATGAGAGTTCGTAATAAAGATAATAATTTGTTGATTTCAAAATGAATAGCTTATAGTTTTGTGACAAATACACAGATTAACATTAACCCAAGTTTTTAAAAGCATTGAATGAAAAATTCGCATGGAACATTATAAGTATAATTGGTTATTCCAGCAATTTGGAACCCAAGAAAAATAAGTTTTTATTTTAAAATTTTGTAAAAGCTTTTAAATAATGTTTGAGGAACTGTAGAATGAAACAATTTTAAAATTATTTTTGAAATTTCATACAATAGATGCATACCTGCCAACATACTAATTAGTATTCCGTAGTATTGTAAGTCCCGCCTATTTTTTCACACCAGTAATTTTTAGAGTAATAGTCTCCAAATGCAATTACGATTAAATAATAAGAAAAAGACTCTCTAAAATAACTGGTGTGAAAAAAAAGGCAGGACTAACAATACTACGGAATATCAATAAGGATATTGGCAGGTATGAATAAATGTTTTCCCTCTTGAGGTGAGTTTTCACTGACGTCTTTATTGTCAGCAGAAAAAAAAAAAAAAAAAAAAAAAACCTCTAAGTAATTATTAAACCACATTTTAAAATATTGTTTAAAAGCAGTCAAACATATTTTTTTTTTTAAGTTTAAAAGGTATAACGAATATTAAAAAATACTAAGAAAAAAATATTTTAGTCGTAACGTCAATCCTGGCTTTTCAATTGTTGGAGAAAAGACTGACTCTGATCATCCAATTCCAAAAAATTGCATTTAAACGGATAGAAGTAATATAAATATTGTTAAAATTTAAAATAAATAGTTAAAAAAATATATATATATATATTATTCTTTTATTTTCAACAATAGACGTTTTTAGTCGGGACGTCATTCCCGAATGCTTAATTGTTAGGAGAAAGAACTAACTTTAAACGAAAAAATTTCTAAAAGTTACATTTAAACAGATTATTTAGAGATAATGACATAGACTAAAATAATAATAAAGCACCACAGAACTGGCGTTTTAAAGTAATAAGTACAAAACTTTGAATAAACACCATAAAAATCAATAAACTCCCAACAATTGTTTCGGGTCGAAAAAACACACGAACTTTCGTCAGGTAATGCATTAACGCTTTGATTGCAGCACTCGTGCCTACTTTGTTCGCCTGGCGAAGGGTCATGTGTTTTCTCGACCAGAAACAATTGTTGCGAGTTTATTGCTTTTTCTGGGTTTTTTTTTTTTTTTTTAAGAGTTTTGTACGTATAATGACATAGATTATAAAAAAAAAAAAAAAAAAAAGATAAATAATAATAAAATTTAAAAATTTCTATTATTTTATTTTTGACAACGGACGCTTTCAGGTGTGATGTCAATCTTCAAGTTTTCAATCTTATAAAAACTGACTCCAGATAACTGCTAAAAATTCGATGCAAACAAAATTTTTAGAGACAATGACATGAATTTCCTTTAAAGTAAAGTTTAAATAAATAATTAAAAATATTACTTTTAGCAACAGACACTGTTAGTCAGCGTCAATTCTGACAGATTTCATTGTTACAGAAAAAACTGGATCTAAATATTAAATTTAAAAAAGAAAAAAGAAAAGCAAAGATAGTTTAGAAGACAATGACATACACTTTATTACATTTTAAAAGAAATAATTAAAAATAAAAAATATATAACTTTAGTTTTACTTCCAATAGACACTTTCGGTCGTGATTATAATTCTAACTTTTTAACTGTTATGAGAAAGAACTGATCCTAAACAAGGAATTAAAAATTACTAAATAAATAAAAATTAAAAAAACTGTTTAGAGACAATGACATGAACTTTATTAAAATTTAAAATAAATTATTAAAAATTAAAAAGTTTTAACTTTAATTTTATTTCCAATAATAAACTCTTTCGTTCGTGACTAGACATAATCTTGACTTTTAAATGTTAAAAGAAAGAATAAATTTAAACAATAAATTTAAGGGAGAAAAAAATTAAAAGGTATTTTAGAGACAATTATATGGACTTTATTGAAATTTAAAAGAAATAATTAAAAATTTAAAAAGTTTTAATTTTAATTTTATTTCCAATAATAAACCCTTTCGTTAGTGACTATAATCTTGACTTTTAAATGTTAGGAGAAAGAACTGATTTTAAACAATGAATTAAAAAAAAAAAAATATATATATATATATATATATATATATATATATATACAGTTATTTTAGGGACAATGACATAGACTTTATTAAAATTTAACAGAAATAATTAAAAATTAAAAAAGTTTTAACTTTAATTTTATTTTCAATAATAAACCCTTTCGTTAGTGACTATAATCTTGACTTTTAAATGTTGGGAGAAAGAACTGATTTTAAACAATGAATTAAAAATAAATAAATAAATAAATAAAAAGGCATTTTAGGGACAATGACATAGATTTTATTAAAATTTAAAAGAAAGAATTATTCTTTTTCTTTCTTTCTTTCTTCTTTTTTAATAATAGATATCTTCGGTCGTAACTATAGTCCTAACTCTTTAATTTTTAGGAGAAAGAACTGATTCTAAATAATTGCTTGAAATTAAATTTAAACAGTTCGATTATAGACAATGACATGGACTTTATTATAACTTAAAAGGAATAATTAAAATTAAAAATACTTTCAATTTTTTCTATTCTTTTATTTTAAACAATAAATTCTTCAATCGCAATGTCAATCTTGACATTTTATTGTTATGAAAAGAAAAATAGACTTAAAAAAATAATTATTAAAAGCTGCATTTAAACAGATTGTTTAAAAACAAGTGGCATGAATTTTATTAAAATTATTATTATTAATAATAATAATCAAAATTTTAAATAATTTCATTTTTTTAAGACTTAAAAAATTAATTATTATTAAAAGCTGCATTTAAAAAGATTGTTTAAAAACAAATGGTATGGATTTTATTAAATTTATTATTATTATTATTATTAATAAAAATCAAAATTTTAAATAATTTCATTTTTTTTTTCAATAATAAACACTTTTAGTTGTAATATATCAGTTATAACTTTTTAATTGTTAGAAGAAAGAAATGACTCTAGGCAAACAATTACTAAAAATAGAATTTAAACAGATTTTTTAGCGATAACGACATGAACTTCATTAAAATTTAAGAGAAATAATTACCAATTAAACATATTTTCAACGTTTTCTTTTCTTTTATCTCCAACAATAAACGCGTTTACTGTCGGGAAGTCAATCCTGACATGTTCATTGTTTCAAGAAAGAACCGATTTTAAACAATCAATTGCTAAAAATTACATTTCAAAAGAAAATTTTGAGACAATGACATGCACTTTATTAAAATTTAAATGAAATAATAATAATAATAATAATAATAATAATAATAAAACTTTAATTTTATTTCCAATAATACACACTTTCGGTCGTAATTATAATCCTAACTTTTTAATTGTTAGAAGAAAAAATTGATTCTAATAAAAATAAATTTGAGAGAAAAAAGAAAGAAGTTTAGAGATAATAACATGGATTTTATTAAAATTTAAAAGAAATAATTAAAAATTATTATTATTATTATTATTATTATTATATTATTTCATTTTTATTAATAAAAATTTTCAGTCGTGACTATAATTCTAGAAATTTTTCTACTTTTTTTTTTCTTTTTCAACAATAAACGCTTTCAGTCGCGATGTTAATCCTGACATTTCATTGTTACTAGAAAAAACTGATTTTAAAGAAACAATTAATAAAAGCCGCATTTATGCAAACTGTTTAGAGGCAATGGAATGGAATTTATTAAAATAATAATAATAATAGTTAAAATAAAAAATATCTCTCCCCCTCCCTCCCCCATCAATAATAAACGATTTCAGTAACGTCAGTTTCAACTTTTAATTGCGATGAGAACGAAATGACTATAAGCAAACAATTACTTGCATTTAAACAGATGTTTTAGAGATAATTACACGAATTTCATTAAAATTTAAAAGAAATAATTAAAGTAAAAATATTTTCAACTTTTCCTTTTCTTTTATCTCCAACAATTGACGAGCTTTCAGTTGGGAAGTCAATCCTGAGATTTTCATTGTTACAAGATAGAGCCTATATTCTAAACAATGAATTGGTAAAAATTACATTTAAGCAGATTGTTTAGAGATAATGACATGGACTTTATCAAATTTTAAAAGTAGTTAAAATTAAAAACTTTACAAATTTTCTTTTATTTCCAACAATAGATGGTTTCAATCTTAACTATATAATTCTAACTTTTTAATTGTTAGGAGATTGAACTGACTTTAAACATTTGCTTTAAATTACATTCAAACAGGTTGATTACAGAGAATTACACAGTTAAAGATAAGATAGACATTGTTAAAATTTAAAAGAAATAAATTAAAACTACATTCAAACAGATTGTTTAAAGTCAGTTTGAGTAGACTGATGTCACATCTTAAAGCGCCAAATGGTAAAAATTTGAATTTATCTGACTATTTAAACTAAATTTTATGTATTAAAAAATATCCTAAAACTTACTTTAAATATTTCAATTTCGAAGGCTTTTATAAAATCTTCGAACTATTTTTAGCATTCCGTAATTATTTAAACTTCCAATCTATCTGTCTTACTATTGGAAGAATAAGGAAATGAAATGCACGGATATGCAGTCATATTTTGTTAGGTATTATAATAAATGTCAAGGAAAAATGAAGAAATTTTTTATAAGTTTAAAAATATTTATAAATTATAATGCAGCACAATGAACAAAGCATTTTTACACGCTCTTCAAAAAGAATTACTAACATTTATCTCCTTATAATATTAAAATTTGTCTCTTATATTATTAAAATATGTGCGCATCTGTGTGTGTGTGTGTGAAATGGCTTGAAGCAGCTAAAGCTCGGGCGCTAATGGTCGCACGGACTTCGGACAGGTACCGTCAGACGGAGAATTTATCGCAGATGTTCGTTATCTAATTTACTAAACGATGCGACCCTAATTAGCGGAGATATTAATTAAAACGTCGACCTATGTCTAACGAAAAAAACGATTCAAAAGTGACAAGCGACCGTCATTTTCATCCGGAACCGCGTACCTCAAAAGAAAACGTAGAGAGAGAAAATTTCGTGGGTTTTTGTAAAGCGATCCTGCGTGAACGGTTCTAGATGTTGAAAATACACCTGTACCACGAGAAAGAGCATTTATTACCAATTCTTTCGATACATTTTTTTTTTTTTTTTTTTTTTTTTTTTTTTTTTTAATACGGATTTTTTATATTTTTAAAAAAAGTTTTAAAAAGGGTCCAAAATTTCTCATTTTCTCGATCGTCATTTTTGAATCGCCCTGTACGAAAGACTAATTGACCCCTTTCTTAACAACTGGTATATTTTGGAAGGTAATTTAATCCTCTTTTGAACCATATAAACATTTTTACAAAATACGGATTAGCGATCTACATCTTTTGATTTTACGAAACATCGATTTTTCACAAAATAAATAAATAAATAAATAAATAAATAAAATAAAATAAAATAAATAAATAGATAAATAAATAACTCAAAATCTTTTAGAGATAAATAATTTCTTTTTATTTTCTTTATATATATATATATATATATATATATATATATATATAGACCTCAATTAGAAGAATAATATCTCAAAAAGATTGAGACATTATTTCAAAAACAGAATGAACTATAATTTTTTTAATTTTAGGCATAAAATCATTGAATACCGCGAGCTTGATCCCTTAATGAAATTCTCCAGGCAAGTCCTTTTGCGTTCCTTGTGGGTTATCGTTAGCACGACAACCCATTCACAGAGAAAACCATATCTGGGGAAGTAAGAAATCATTTACCAATTGAGATCACGTGGTTTTTCTACTAGGAATAAAAATTGCAAACTTCAATATGCTTCAATTTTCTTCAAAATTCTTTCAAACTTACTGTGCTCCGTTAACAGCACAAGGGATAGTTGCAGTTCAAATTTCATCGATTTTGGAAAAAAATTACATTTTAATTGCAAATTAAATTTTATTCTAATACGCGTATTTCAAATTCTAATTATGATTAAATTATTTTTAATACATCATTCGAAAGATATTTTCAAGTACTTTTATATTATCGAAAGTGGAATTCGAGATTTCACCTGATTTACACGTTTTGAGGTGTCCTAAATCAGTTTTCTTTTGCATCTCAGCTACTAATTAAAATAATTTCATTAGTAATTCATCATTAAAAAGCTTTGTTGATTTGGAATCGAACAGTAGATTACACAAATTTCTACCGCCAGATGGCGCTGTAATATTTTAAAATTTCAATATTTCAATTTCTAATTATGATTAAATTATTTTTAATACATCATTCGAAAGATATTTTAAAGTTATTTTATATTATCGAAAGATTTCACCAGATTTACACGTTTTGAGGTGTCCTGATTAGGTTTTTCTTTTGCATCTCAACTAATTGAGTTAGACCGTTCAAAATTGGTATATGTAGGTTAATTAGTAGGGGCTGAAAGGGTGGGGACGAAATAGGCGTGCAACGCGCGCGTATCCCCTAACTTGTGCGCGCGCAGCACGCACGGGACTGCGCTGCCGAAGGCAGTGGGAACCCGGTCCGACTTTTTACCCGATGAGAAATGATTTTTTTGATTTTCTTTTCTTAAGAATTAAAATTTGATTTGAAAAGGAATATGTGCGCGTATACCTTCACACGTGCGCGCGCATGTGTCTGCGCTGCCGAAGGCAGTGGGGAGCCGGTGGGAGTTTTTACCCGATCAGAAATGATTATTTTCTTTTAGGGGGCACGGAAGGTCAGGGAAGGAACACGCGCGCGCAGCGCGCATGGGACTACGGTGCCGAAGGCAGTGGGGACCCGGTCCGACTTTCTACCTTATGAAAAATGAATTTTTTAAATTTTCTTTTCTTAAGAATAAAAATTTGATTTGAGAAGGAATATGTGCGTGCAGCGCACGTATACGCTCACACGTGCGCACGCAGCGCGCATGGCTCTGCGCTGCCGAAGGCAATGGGGACCCGGTGTGAGTTTTTACTCGATCAGAGATGATTTTTTTTTAGGGGGCACGAAAGGTCAGGGAAGGATAACGCGCGTGCATAGCGTGTATCCCTTAATTTGTGCGCGCTGGGGACCCGGTACGACTTTTTACCCGATCAGAAATGATTTTTTTTTTTTTTTAATTTCTTTTCTTAAGAATAAAAGTTACTGTTAGTGATTCATTTAAAAATACTGACCCGCTAGCGGGCGAAGCCCGCTAGTAATTTATGAAAAAGCGTAAAAAGCATTGTTTTCGATTTCGCTTTCTTGAAACAACTAAAAATAACTTTATAAGTGCATATTTGATAGATAAGATTTATCACATCTTATGGATAGATAAGCGGCAAATCAGAAAAATAAATAAGGTTATTCTTATTTATTCCTTTTCAAACACGAAACGAAATTTTCTTCCTGTAAAATAAATACATCCTTAATCGAAGACAAATAAAGCTATTCCTGGAAAACAAAGTATTATTATTCAACAAAAGTTTTTAAAATATTTTTAAATTTAATTACTACTATTACTGCTTGTATCGAAATCTTAGATAATCGTAAAAACACGCGTATATCTTTATTAAATAGTGACAGTTTTTTTTTTTTTTAAAGTCATGTAATATTATAAAAACTAACTTGAAAATTTTGTTTGACATTTACCGGTAGTCGAATTAGGTTGAATTAATGATCTCCATAGTTGATTTGCAAAAAATTTTCTTATATGAACTCTTTTATTTCACAAATGTTAAAACACTTTGCTGTCAGTCAGATGGAGATTGTTTATTTATCCAACAAAATTAGTCTGTTGTGGCCATCACAAAAATTTCCATATCATTCTGTATAACATTTCCATCCACCGTTTAAAATTAAGAAATATTTAAAACCCTTTATTATTATAGACTAGCCACTTACAATAAAAACTTTACAAGTGCAGTTTGGTGCAATTATATCTAACAGATGCTGATATGTAGGCCATATGCAAAATCGGAGAAAGTGAGTAGCTGTTTATCGTCCGATATACACCCTAAATGAGATCAGTTTTTTTTTTTTTTTTTTCCCTTAAAAGATAATTGAACTAAAATTTTGCATGCATGTATAATTACGATGGCAATACATGCTGAAGCACAAATGATCTTAGTGGGAGGAGCCTGAGAAGCCCTCGGACCTATACTCCAGTTAAAATTTTAATTTCAAATTTTAACAACTTTCTATCGTCCAACTGAGCTAAAATTTTGCATACATGTATAACTCCTCCAATGGCAATACATACTTGAGCAGAAAGAGACTTAGGGGAGGAGGCCTGTGGGACCTGGGCCCCTAACTTCAGTTAAAAATTTAATTTCGAATTTCGATCCATTCTTATCATTCAGTTGATCTGAAATTTTGCCGAGAAATTGTATTCAACCTAAAATTTGCTGCATATCTCTGGCATAATCTCATCGAGATGTTTAAAATTGATTGCGAAATTTCTCACACACAAGACTAAAAAGCAGAAAAAGATTATTTAAATAGATAAATAAATAAATAATATACTGCATTTTTAAAACGGGTTAAAAAGTATAAAATAATTTTCCGTAATCAGATACAGATTCTCCTGAATATTTGTGAATGTGTAGATAGCTATGGATTTTTAATATACCTATGAATGTAATTCGGAGATTTAAAACGAAAAACGAAAGACGCATTGAATACATACTAATAATATGTGTAGGAAGTAGCTGTCGTTAAGAAAACTCACATAACAATTCATGTTCATGTCATGTGGAGTGCAATAAAATTGTTAGTGACTTAAGTGAACTATTTATGCATCATTATTACATGCGCCCCACCTTTTTCGTATTAAATATCACAAATAAATCCATAACTATTAAAAATTCACATTAACAAATTTTGAAGCGGATCTGCATGGGGCAAGGAGAAATGATTTCATAATTTTAAGTCCGTTTAAAAAATGTGGTACATTATTATTATTTTTATTTATTTATTTAAATAATTATGTTTGATAGTTTAATGATGCACGAAAACAAATAAAATAACAATGAATTTACAGTTTTTTTTTTTTTTTTTTTTTTAATAATTGTATTTAATTTTCGATTAGTATTTCACTTAATACAAGCAGGAATTTATATATTAAAAACAGTTTATGTAAATAAATTAGGTATTATCATATAACTTCATCCATGAAACCATATATGTCAATTTATTAAATTTCATAATTTTATTCCATTATTTTAACTGAAGTCTTACTATAACTTTTTTAAATATTCTAATTGAAGTATTCTTCTAATAATTTAAATTTATAAATTGCTGAAATATTTTAATTATCGAAATATTAAAAATTAATTTCTAATAATCAATAGTTGAAAAATTTCCACTTTATTATTATTATTTATTTATTTATTTATTTTTCTTTTTTTACTTAAAAAGTTTTGAAAAAATTTCAAGGAACATGCTTGCAGGAATTTTATCCGCGCAACTTTTTATTTATTATTTATTTATTTTATTTATTTATTTATTATTATTATTTTTTTTCCTGGGGATGGTTTATCTGTGGACGAAATTTCCTATAATCCATTTTCGAGAATATGAAATTTTTGTATACAATGTCACCTTAAAAAGTTATTATTATTATAATTATTTTATATACGACCCTTTATAAAATGTATGACATAAAAATTAGCTTTATGTCATAAGACAACTGTTTTTTAATTATGTTATAATGCTAACGTCAACAGTTTAAAAGATAACCCTGTGATCAAACAAAACTATAGTGTATTCCTAATATATTATGTAAATTTCAAAAGTAAAATTTTGAAGTTCCCCATTATAATGCTACCCTTTGAGTTTCACCTTTTTCACGTTTTATAAAACCGTGGAAAGAACATTTGTTTATAAAAAGAAAAGCAAGTCAAACTTCAGATTTTAAATTTAAAACTTTTCACTCATTCTGTCTGATCCAGATCCCCTTGGTCATGAGCCCATGGACACTTGTTGATTGTTCCCTCCTTTGTCACCGTACCTGTATGTTAATGCATAAAATGTATAACCCACTTGATTTTCAAAATGTAAATGAATATAATAATTTTAATTTTTACCACTTTTTGATATATATATATATATATGAATGTATGTATAAATGATAGCTATCATAATAAAATTTAGCCTTAAAAGTTTAGCAATTAATAGATACATGTTAATACTAACACAACAAAAATAATACTGATTACCCAGTACAAAAACTAGCACAGAAATGTTGCGATTCGTATTCAGATCCAATAAGAGACAAAAACAATGTAAATTACGTACGGCCACATCAGTAAAAAGGACCATTAAACATACTGACGGAGAAAATTGATGAAGAATCTCATTAAATGTATTAAAAGGGATTCATGAATTAAGAATTCAGTTAAAAAGTATGAAAAAAAAATAAATAAATAAGGGACCACGGGAATAATAATTGGAATAAAAAATGCTTAAAAATAGAAGTATTATCTCATATTGTTCATGCTCCATATATATATATATATATATTTAAGTTATAAGATAAATAAGATGAATGAAATTACTGTATATCTGATAAAAACATTTCAGCTTTCTGCAAAACCAGTTTAAAGGTTTACTTTAAAATTTGTTTTTAAAGGCACGGAAAAGTTGATAAACGGCTAACACATAAATTATCAATTTCTTTACTTTTCTTCCTTTCGATTTCTTCTCCTTTGAAGTATATGTAAGTCTTTTTACAGGAAAAATTCAAATATATATATATATATATATATATATATATATATATAATCCAGGGCGCGAAATTTACGCTCGCCATTGGCGAGTGGAATTTTTACTTTGGCGAGTAAAAATTTGGTCTAGTTATAAATAGAATTCTTACACGATATGGTGACAGAAAACCTTTTTTTTTTGATAGATTTAAATATGGTAAAATCTTGCTATCTTATAACTTCATATTTAACCTCTCCTTTTTCTCCTCTTGGAGTGCCGAGTCTGTGTGAGCGCTGTCCGGCGATCGTCCCAGCCTGAGAAAGGAAAAATGCTTAGTGCATGCATATCAAAGTTTTAATCTCTTCGGCAGTTTCGTTTCTGGCACTGTGATTTCTCCAAGCAGATTGAGAATAGACGAGCAGAGAGCCTCACTGTCCGAGAAAAGAGAAATGCGAAAGCTTGCATATGCTGTATTGGCGCATGAAAATAAGCCTGAGCTCTTTTAAAGATACTGACTGTGTTTATTTTGTTGAATAATAATGAAAAAACATTTCACATTTTCTAGTTTTTTACTGAAACGACAAGGATTTGCGCTTGAAATGATTTGAAAGCAACGATTTTATTGAAAAAATTATCCCGAAATGGCTATTTCAAATGACAACAACGAACAAGTTATACACATCGACATTCCATCTGATTACAAAAATAAAACAGACGAAAAAGACATTTCTGATTAAAAAAAAAAAAAAATTAAATAATAGGTAAATGATGAACCTTAATCTGTTACAATAAAAATATTTATTAGGATATTGTTTCTTAAGAGTTTTTTATTTTTCTTTAATGACTTTTTGAGTTTATGTTATTAGATATTTTAAAATTTTTGAAATCTCAAATACATTATAAGGATTTTTAATTATAAATGATTATGAGCAGGCCTGTCTAACTCAAAACTTTTGGCGGGCCGCATTGGAAATATATTTTACACAGGCGGGCCGGAAGGTGCAAATGCATTAACCATTAATTCTTTTTCTGGTGGCCTCGTGAGCATTTAAAACAGAAAATATGCATATTAAATATTTTTATTTATAAAATAACTATAAAACAGTCAAAAACTTATGGTTATATATTCATAAGTACAATAGTAAGAATCAATTATTAATATGATAATATTCTATTAACATCAATAAGCGCAATATTTGTTTATTTAGCTAGCTTAATCCGTATTTTCATTAAAAAAGTCAGAAACAATTTATTAATTATAGAAATTCTAACCGAAGATGTCATACTAGAAATTCCCGAAATTCTGTCATGGGCAGCAGAACCTTTCACGGCGGACCACTACGAGCTGCAGGTTGACCAGCCCTGATTATAAGACATGATGATATAGGACACACTTTTAATATATATGATTTGTTAGGAAAAATAATAAAAAAAACCCAAAATGCATAAAAGAGAGAAAAAAAAAAAAAAAAAAAAAAAAAAAAAAAAAATGACGACCCTATTTTGTGGCGAGTAAAACTTTTTTTCGGCGAGTGTAATCTGAGTTGAAATTTCGGGCCCTGATATAATCCATTTACTGAATTCTTCATTTTAAATAATATGCGTTAAGTTCTGCATTATTTTAAATGGAGTTCCCTTGTACCTAGACATATTTAATTAAAATAATTTCCATGGTAAAAATGAAAAACATATCCTTAAATTTTTTTAAGCTGAAATAAGTTTTCTAAAACAAAATAGCAAATTAAAAAGTATTTTTAATAACAGATGTCATTTTAAATACAATGTACAAAAATTACAGGTATTTTGGTTAAATTATATTTGTTATTAATTTTTTGTTTTGTATAAGACATGTTACCTTGATTTTAATCCAATTTTTTTTTTTTTTTTTTTTTTTTTTTTTTTTTTATCTTAAGTCTAAGACAATAAACGTTCCTGGGCTCTAACCCGGCATCTCCTGTTTATCAGTTTTGAGATAATGTCGTTACAATTTAATAATTAGGTAAAAGATTATTAGTCTTTAATTAGAAAACATTAGTAAATGGTGATTTTTTTTTTTTAAAGCACTTCTAATTATATATATATATATATATATATATATATATTGAAAAATTTAATACCGTTATAAAATTTAGTAATTAATAGATACATGATAATACCAACAACACACACACACATAAAAGTGATTGTAATTCAATTTATATATATATATATATATATATATATGATAGATATCTTAATAAACTTTAACCTTAAAATTTTAGCAATTAATAGATACATGTCAATAACAACACAACAAAAATAAAACTGATAATAATACATTGCTAAAACTATCACAAAAAGGTTGCGATATATGTTAAGACCCAATAAGAGACAAAAACAACTTAAATTATTTACGCCCACTGGAACAGAAAAAAAAAAAAGTACCATTAAACATAATGGCGGAGAAAGTAATTAAAGGACTTCAGAATAATAATTGGAATAAAAAATGGATTAATAATTGGAATAAAAAATGCTTAAAAGTATTAACTCATCGGGGGCAAGTACTTCATAAACCTGTGAAATCTGCAACAATTTCGTAAAACAATATAGCTAATAATAGCAAATTTATATTGTTCAGGCCCCAATCGTGCAGCAAAACCATTTTGAATAAGAAATGAAATAAAATATTAAATCAGGTCTTCATATATATATATTTATATCCATTATTAAACGCACGGAATTGATAAAAGGACATTTTATACATATAATGAATTAATGAAATATATGAATGAATAAGTACATATGATGAAACATATGTAATGAAAGTCGTGGGGCTGTTACATGATAACTTTATTTTTATATTTTATTTTATTTTTTAATCAACTAACTATTATTTTGTTTCGTGATTATCGATGTCATTATATATAAAACAATACCATATCTTCCTTTTATGAGTAAGAGGAAATTAAAGAAAGAAAATTGTTTTTTGTCAAGAGTTAATTTTTAAAATTACATAATGTTGAAAAATAACTTTCTCCTAACATATCAAACTAGAAATAAATTTCTTTCTATACTGCTTCATGAATACAGGAGGTAAAGAATAGACTATAACAGTATGTGTCTGCGAGTAGAGGTATTGCAAAAGTGGGTGTTTCTTTTCTACACAGTGACCACAACCACATTCCATGTGAGCACTAAGTGAAAGTGACATGCAGACTATAGAAAGTGAACCAATAACAGCAACATCAGCATAGAATGGACAACTATTGTTAGCCCATAGCGAATCTCTAAATGAAATGAGTATGAAAGGGGATGATGTAGGAAAAAAAGGGTCAAAAGTCAAAAGTCACAAACTATTCATTCAAAACAATAATAGCTTCCTATAATGAAGTGTTTACATTACACGTCGGGGTTGTGTAAAATACATTACAAAATATATATAACCATTTTATTAGATATTTTCTAATTGTATTCCGGTTCATAGAGATTTTGAAAAATAAATCATATACAGTGGTCAGTTTAAATGGCTTCATTGACAGTGTAATAATAAAGAACAAATTAAATTTATCGCACAATTAAAAAAAAAAAAAAATAATAATCTGGTGTGTCACTCACACGACTTTCTCTTACCCTGAAATTTAATACTATAAGTGCAGGTTGGAGATTAAGAGGTAAGATAACGATGTTATGTAAACAAATGTTAAACAATTCAAATTAGGCTTCGGAAGAGTTTTGTATGATAATTAATTCTGTGTGAGGGGGGGCTACTGCCCCCCTCAACCCCCCGTTTCATTAACGCACCTACATTTATATAGAATTTAATTCGGTTATTAAAAAGTAATTATGTTTTTAAAAAATAATTTATTAAAACTATTATTTAAAAAAATTATCTTTTATAATAATGCAGACGATTTCCATAGTAGATAAGTAGTATGACAATAAATATCCAAAAAAAGTCCATTTTATTCTCAATATTTAAAAAAAAAAAAAAAAAAAAAAAAAAAAAAATTTCTAAGTTTATTTTTCGTTAAAAGTGAAAAAAAATCGATAACTTTGTTTTAAATTATCGCAGATCGATGGTTCAACCTGGGGACTTCCCCCCCAGGGGGGGAGGCGAGGCTCCTACATATACAAAAAAATTTTCCCAGTTGAATATCTCTATTACAATAATATATATTCGTTTCATTTGGTTTAGTGCAGTCTATAGACGTTAAACTCTACTTACCTGCAATTTCCCCCATAGACGTAATGTATTAGAATTCTCTTGATTGTCCCTGTACACGAACCATTTGCTTGATCTTAACGAAAAGCTTACTGTAGCATCCCTATATGATACAGATTTAGAATACCAAGTTTGAACTTTCTGCCATAATTTGTTTTTGAGATATGCTGATAACAGACAGACACACACACATACACACACAGACACACAGACTCACAGACATACACACAGACCATTTGCTAAAAACATGATTTTCGTATTCAGGGGACCTCAAAACGTGTAAATATAACAAAATCTCGCGTTCGAAAATTTTACCCAAAAACAATACTTTCTCTACCTTATGGGTAAGAGAAAGTAAAAAGGAAAATCTTTTTTATAACTATCAAACTAAATTCAATGAAAAATATTCTTGTGTGTGAAATTACGGCGGAATAATTTTCTAAAGAGTTCAGAATTTTTCTTTTATGAATAGAACATTTTCAAAACTAACAGATTATAAATAATAGAGAGTAGCTTATCATAATAGGTGAAGTTGATTTTAAAGAGAGAGAGAGAGAAAAAAAAAAGGAAGTACTGTATTTTTTTACAAAACACATCTTTTGTTTTCTAACCCTTAAATGTTTAATACCTTTCCATAAATGACCGGGCATTTTCTATTTCGGGCCTTTTGTCAAATATATTTCAAAAAATACTAGACGAATCATCTTGAAAATTGAGGAATGTGAAGAAATGTTATACTTCATATATTTAAGTGAAAGTTTTGCCCCGAAAGCAAAAGAGGAACCAGCAAAAAATTAAAGAAAAATGAAAATGTTTCGGATCACCCTGTGAAAAGTAATACGTGAAATGTGTTCTGCCTGTAACATGTGATGAGGCCTCTTCTTATTATATGTATAAATTTTTATAAGTCTACTACATATATTCATGGAGATATAACGGTTTCTTTAAAAAATTGGGGGGGGGGGAATTCTACTTTTTTAACTATAACACTCAAGGTTTAACTATAATACTTAAGGTATTAAAGCCAGTGCAAAGCCATTTCTAGGGAACTTGATATAATTCATTAGACACAGCATACTGTAGACAGAAAGCAAAAATATTAAAAATCTAATGAAAGATGAGCATTTTTACTAAATATTTTTTAACTGTGCACGTGCTAGCTTTAGCAAAATTTCATTTGCATAATTTAATAGTCAAAAGTATTGAGCTACTTATATGAAAACACCAAACAAGTATAGTGTAAATTCAAAAAGTTGTACGCGACAGAATGAACTGAATTTCAGTTCTTCTCAAAAAGTAAAATAAAATAAAGATAAAGATAAATGAATAAAAGTTAAAGTTAAACTATAACTGATTCCATCAATGATAACTCCAATGATAATTCCATCAATGATAACAATGACTATAACTGATTCCATCAATGATAAATCCAATGATAATTCCATCAATGATAAATCCAATGATAATTCCATCAATGATAACAATGACTATAACTGATCCATAAACTATAACTGATTCCATCAAAACTGATTCCATCAATGGTAATACATTGTTCGTTGATTGTAAACGTTGATTGATAAAACCCCTTATCATTTTCCTGGTTTTTAAAAGAATTGAAATTCAGCTCATTCTATTGCATACAACTTTTTTTACTCGAAATTTTTTGGGGCTTTCATATAAGTATCTCAATACTATTGGCTATTATATTATGCAAATGAAATTTCGTTAAAACTTGCGCAAACATAGTTAAAAATTATTTATTAAAAATGTTTATATTTCACTAGATATTTAATATTTTTGTAACCTGATTGCAATATGCTGCATATATAATATGTCAAGTTTTCTAAAAACGACTTTGCACTGTGGGTTTAATACCTTATATGCTATAGTTAAAAAAGTGGCAATTGTTCTTACAATTTATTAAAGAAACATTTATATCACTATGAATGTGTATTTTAGCTTTATAAAAAATTATACAGATTAATAAGAAAAAGCCTTATAATCACATTATTCAGCTAAAATGCATTTCGAACATTACTTTTTTCTTGGTGATCTCAAACGTTTTGCATTTTTCTTCAGTTTTTCACTGTTCCCCTTTTTGCTTTCAGGGTAAAACTTTTATTGAAATATATGAAGTTCTTCCCACATACATGTTATACATTTCTTCCCACTTCTGAAGTTTCAAGATGATTCGTCCAATACTTTTTGAGGTATTTGACAAAACGTCTAAAATCGAAAATGTCCAGTCATTTATAGAAAGGAAGTGTGTAAACTTTAAATGTCAACCAAACTCTATTCTACAGGAAACAATTTTGTGTATCTGAATATGTGTATTAATTTCGTTGGATTGTGTGCAATATAGTTTTAATATGTTAAAGTAGGCTTTAAAGGAATACCTGTCATTAGTTGCAATCAGAGCTGCCAACGTTTTTAACTTTTTAATCAGAATTGACATTAGTATTTTTAAATGGAATACGTTATACATATTTTCGACGATTAATATTACCAAAAACAGCTGTAAAATTTTTCCAGTTTTGAAGTCTTCCTTGAAAAACGGGCAACTTGGCACCTATGTGCAATATATTAAAAATATTTTGTGAGTTCTTGGCCTCTACACACAAACAAGCTGTGCAATGTACACCATTTACAACAAGAAAGCTACTATGGTCAGCCTGAATAACATATATCTGTTTCAAGACATTCTAAAAATATTTATGGAAATTGGAGCACGAAAAGTCAGACAGGCGAGCAGATAAACCGAAACAGAAGTCATAAGTATTTCCCAACTGTTTTGGAAATTAATAATAATAATAAAAAAAATTCATTAATTTAGCAGTTGCTTTACAAGAAAATTTTACTTTAATGAATTAACTAATTATTGAATAAAATTTATTATTAGTGTTATTTTACGGCTTAAAGTGTTTGGTGAGATAAATAGAAATGTTAACTTAATTAAATTAACAAAGTAATAAGTTAAAAACTTTGAAACACTGTCATGGTTAAAAAGCATGACATTTTTAGCGCGACAAAGATCTTTTAAACAAATTGGATTAAAAAAAATATATATTATTATTATTTTTTTAATACTATCAAAAAATAAAATAGTTTTTCTTTTTGTTAAAAAAAAAATCTTTTAAATAAAGAAGCAATAACTATTCTTTATTTAAAAATTAAAAATTTTTAATACTTTCAAAAATAAATGGGAATTTTCTTTTCCTTCGAGTACCATAAACGAATAAATATGTATTATTCTTTAAAAGCTAAGCCTCGTAAAAAATTTAGAGGCTGACTGTCAGGTTGTTTGTGTTATAAATAAACAAATTCAAATTTTGATTTTTTTAAAAAATGAATACAGATTATTTATTTATTTAAATGATTTTTTTTAAAGAAAAGAAAAACTCCTTTATCTTTGGAAAAAAAAAAAAAAAAAAAAATCTAAATTTTTGTATTTTAAAATGAAATTTGTTTAAAAGATCTTTTTCGCGGTAAAAATATCAGGTTTTTATCCGTAACAACACTATAAAATTCAAAAATTTCGAAAGTTTGCAGCACTAGTGCCTACTTCGTTCCCTAGAAACTTTGTGCTTAGTGTTTTATTTCGATCCGCCCGAAGCAACTCTTGCGAGTTTTTTTTTTCTTCTTTTTCATTTTATGGTAATAATTAAAAGTTTTTAACTTACTACTTTTCAACGCCAGTTTTCTGATGCCTTTTTATTAAAAATCATCATTTTTTTTTTTTTTTTTTTTTTTTAGTTGGTAACTGTATAGATTTTCAACAAAAGTTTTGTTTGCATTATTATTTAAACCCTTAAATGCGTGATATTAAAAAAAAAAAAAAAAAAATTCGGAAGAGACGGTTTTATGAAATGTACACATAACTGTCAAGTCTTCCGATTGTTAAATACCATTTAAAATAATAATAATAATCTTATTTAATAACTTAGTCTTATTTGATTTCAATAATTAAGTCTTTAAATGAACCAAACATTTTTATTAAGATATAGGGGTATTAAAAAAGGGATAGACTTGGCAACTATGTGTAAAAATAAATAAATATATATATATATAAAATACATAAATAAATAAACGTATTTTTGTTCTCTATTAACACTAATGATGCTATTAACAATCACAGGCTTGAAAATTGCTTTAATTACATCTTAAATGTGTACCTGTTGGCAAAAACAGGCATTAAAGCTTCAATATTATTATTTCCATAGGTGGTTGGATAGGTTTTATGCCGTACTAGGGCTGCGCAATGGGCAATTGGCGAATGTCTGGGACTCACCCCTAGAAGTGGTCTGGAGACATGCCATCACAATTTTGATTCTCCATGGAAGGGATGTATTATTTCCATAGCATTTTATAAGACTGCATTGGTTATGTTGCCAAAAGAAAAATACTTATTTTATACGTATGATACAATTAATTTTGAAAATTCTTTGTGTTATTAAACAAGCCTCTTTACAAAGAAATTTTAGGACAAAATATGTATCTGTCCAAGAAATGTGCATGGGGCGAAAATTAATGCGCCAAATTTAAATTAACGATAACCTTATTGAATTATCTTAATTTGAATATATTTTTGTGTGAAACCAATATGATTTGTTGTATAGACTATTATTAATCACGTAATTTTTACTAATAGTATTTATAATAGTAAAAATTTTAACGCACTACACTTAATTATAATACCAATTCACATGCATTAAAATTTAATAATAACTGCAAAATAAAATGTAGTATATTTGTGTTTCGAACTAAAGTATCATTATACAAAAAAAAAAAAAAAAAAAAAAAAAATGATTTGATTTTGTACTGTTTTTTGCTTATCTAATATTTGTATAACTGTGGGCGAGTGCCATATTTAATTGAAAATATGGTACGCCATTATAGGCCCGCTTTACTCATTGTTGCCAGACGCCGAATCTAATGTTATTCTATGGGAAATTTTCTTTGCTTATAACTCATTAAGTAATAAATATCTTTAAATTCTGTTTTCACATTCAGAAAATTCTCAACTGTTAAATTGACGCACCTTCTTTAAAAATGTATTTTATTTTTATTTTTATTATTTTATTTTCAAGCTGTAAAATACGAATTCTCAATATGTTAAATTTTCCATTTTGATATTTCAAAATAAAATAGCAAAAATTAAAAAAATACGTTTTTAAAAAAAGTGTGTCAATTTAACAATTGGGAATTTTTTGAATGTGAAAACAGATTTTAAATCTATATATATTAGTTAATTAGTTATAAGTAAAGAAAATTTCCCATAGAATAACATTGGCTCGGGCCTCCGGCGACGGTAACTGAAGAGGGCCGTTAAATTCAATTTATCATCTTGAAATATTCCATTTACTTCATTTACTTTACTGCTTATTTCCTGATCTTATTAAAATCTCTATTTAGGGAAAAATTGTTACTTAGTTTGACTAATACAGGACTGAACATTCCAAGATTTATATTTTATTTTATTTTTTAATTCATTCCAATATTCTAATTACATAGCTCTCAAAAAAGTAAAAAATCAGTTAGAAAAAGAAATCATATACGAAATTGAATTTATGGCTGAAAATAATAATAATAAAACTGATTTATATGAAAATATGATCCAGATGAAAAAAATAAAAATTTTAATATGACCAAAAAATTTGGACGGATGGTTGGGATTCACGTCGCACTAGTGCTGCGCAGATGGGCAATTGGCGACGGTCTGGGACACACCCCTAGACGTGGTCCGGAGACATGCCATCACAATTTTGATCCTCCACGGAAGGGATGGCTCTCCCGTTTCGGTGACCCCCAGAGGTACCAAAAAATTTGGAAAATCATAACATAAGATGTGCTTTATTAGAAAAAACAACAGAAATATTTAGAAGCAGGGCCTGATTAATGCATGGGCTTAGTGGGAGGGGGGAGGGAATTTATTTTCTAGTTTAAAAGAATATATATATTAAAAAATATAAAATTGTTTTTGAAAAATAACACTTCATAAAAAATTTTACTTCTAAAAGCGAAATGAAAAAAATTACAAAGGGGACATTTTACTCAAATATGCTTTTTTGGTGAACAGTGGAAAATTTTAGGCATTTTTTTCAAAGAGTGGTAAAAATCACATGAAAAGTATATTTTCAAATGCTAAAAAACGTCCTATTAATGCCTACCAACTTATATGCTCATATAATTTAATTTAATGCGTTTTCTCTCTCTCTCTCTCTCTGTCTGTCGGTATAATGAAACATTGGTAGGGGGTCCGAATGTACATTGAGTCTTGAGCCCACTTTTAATCTTGTTAGAGTAAACTAGTTGGAATAGATGTACTCTGCTCAGTTCCCCACCATATATAACATAAAATTTCTAGTACAGAACATATTATATTAATTTTAAGATAAATAAATTTGACAGATCGCTTGACATGATGAAAGACTGAAAAATCCCGCTTAAAAGGCTACCCATCATTCAGTTTCATGCATATACCTTATCATAATTTGTTGATATGAAATGTTTATTTTTTCATACAAATAAATAAATAAATGAATGAATAAAAATAAAATAAAATAAAATAAAAAATAAACAAATAAAAATAAAATAAAATAAATAAATAATATAAATAAATAAAAATCATCACAAAAAAATACAAATAAGTAAAATAAACCTCGTAAAAACGTTTATTTATTTATATTTATTTATTTATTTATTTTTAGATTAGTTTCGTAGTTTAGTTTTCATGCAATTCTGTACTTTTTTCCATTGCATCGCTCCCCATAATGCAAATTTATATGAATTACTGCTCTATTCTGCTATGTTAAAAAAATATCGTAAATTTCGAACAACTTACGAAATTTTCAAATTAGAATATTTGTAGTCAATAATGTTCAAGTTAGTATCATAAAAGATATTTTAAAAATGGTCTGAAATTTTTGCAATGAAAATATCTCTCAAAATTGCCTTTTATGCGAAATTTTGCCCTATTCAGCCATCTTAAGAAAATCATAAATTCGTAAACTTCGAATAATTACGAAATTTTTAAATTAGAAATTCGTAGTTAATGAT
The DNA here is from genome assembly GCA_963930645.1 of Salticus scenicus. NCBI lineage: Eukaryota > Metazoa > Arthropoda > Arachnida > Araneae > Salticidae > Salticus > Salticus scenicus. The sequence continues at coordinate 173,892,701 of OZ005648.1, forward strand.
GCTCATTCCACTATGATAAATAATATTTTAACCCTACAAGGCTCAATTTTTTTTTTTTTTAGAGAGCGACAAAAATATATAGGTTGTAATTAGTGATCCGAAGATAGGGAAAACTTATACAAATTAAAATAAAACCATATTTTACGGAAAAATCAACTTTTTAGCTCAACGTACCGTATGTGGAACATACATAAAAATATGATTTACTAATACGTTTACTATTGTAATATTAAAAAAAAAAAAAACTTACCTCTGCAAAATATACACTTCGTTATAACACACAGTATTTTTTTTTTTTTTTCCGATTCAAAACTGATCAATAACTATTCTTTTTTTATTTTTGAATTCAAACAAACGACTAACGTATCACTTTCATTCAAATTTCACACTGAGTGCACTATAACAAAAACACGAACGACATCTTTAGTTAAAGATTCATATTACTACATTACTAAATGTCAGTAGCTTCTATCAAGGTGTCAAGAGATGTCACTACTAATAGTTTTATAGCTATAGGAACGATTAAAGTCGGTGTTCCACATATGGAACTGGGTGCTTTGTAGGGTTAAAAGTGATCTGACATCTTTACGATGAAAATATCCCTCAAAATGTACGTTTATGTGAAATTTTGCCCTATTCTTCCATGTTAAGAGAGTCATAAATTTCGAATAACTTCGAATAAGTTTATAAATTAGAATATTGTAAATCAATGCGATTCTTACCAGTGTCATTTCTTCATACAATAAAAGAAGACGTGTGTATGTGTGCGCGCATTTTCATCGCTTTGTAAGCAAACAACTGTTCGCAGAGCTACAGATTATTGAATTTTGCATGGAGGTCCGTATTGACCTTTCCTGGTGCTTTTCAAAGCCTGATTTCTGAACTTTTGATTAGTTTTTTTTCTTTTTAAATATATATTATTATTATTAATTAAAATCTATAAATTTCTGAAATTATCAACTCTGGAGATAGAAACGGAAAAGTTAATAGAATGCTCGTGGTCCTTTAGCTCATTTGGTTGGAGAGTCATGCTAATAACGCGAAGGTCGTGGGTTTGATCCTCTAAAGGCCGATGCGTAACTTTTCTAAGATAATTAACAGAAAAGATGCCAATTGATAGAAGTAAATCTTTCAGTGTCTTCACAACATCCTAAACCATAAGGATGACATAAAAGCGACAAAAACAAACTTAAACTTTAGAAGTGTGTTGATTGCTTTGTAGGGAAACGGCTGATCGCAAAGTTACAAAATTTTACATGGGAGTCCGTTTTGACTACTCTTGATGCACCTCGAAGCCCGATTTTCGATTATTACTATTATTATTATTGTTGTTATTATTATTTTATTAATTAAAAAATATTTCAGCTAAAAAGATTGTCTGGTGCTACAATCTGTTGTCATATAGTGGAGATGATAATCTGTCCAAGAAATTTTTGTCCGAAAAATGTAGTTTCTGAATAATAGCAGTGCCACTTATCGTCCAGTTAGTACCCAAATTAGAACATTCTGGTTAAGCCACAAATGCAAGTAGTGGGGACACGGAACGACGGAACAGATGTATGGCAGATGGGACCCAAAGCCAGCGATTGCAATGGATTTTTTTTCCATGTTTTTAATTTTTATTTATAAAGTGATTTAAAATATAGTAATAATTAATGTTTTTTGAAAATTCCTTTAAATATACTGACCAGCGAAGCAGGCAAAACCTGCTAGTAAGTAATATTTAAAAACTTGTTCGACCTCTCTGCGATCATTTGTTCTTAAGATAACGTGTACATAGACTAACAAACTAACATGCTAACCTAACAGACACCCTATAGGCATAGACGGACGCCATGTCAATCTTGTTAATTTCAGATTCCTCACACCTCAAAACGTGTAAAAAAGTCTGAATATCGAGGTTTAAAATTTTCACGAATACCTAAGTTCCCCATATCTATAGTATAGTGTACGATAGGAACTAATATACTACCAAGTAAACATGCATGGCTGCTTAAAATTATTATATTTTTTAATTTGAAAGAGCGAAAATAAGAAAACAACTTAGCAATCGTCATAGAAATCTATGTTACAGCAAAGTTGAACTGTTAAAAGTCTCGTGATCTTGGCCACTTCAACCCACAAGTGTGTGTAAGGGTGATGCTCTCCCTATTAATATATTTATTCTGGGGGTACAATTGCATGTGATGACATTGACATAGTGTATCTTACTTAACACGCACTATTACAGTTAGCATGCAATGCAACGATTTACACAGTGGAACACGAAATGGCATCCCTTACTAAATACATAAAGTGTGACAAGCTGAAATACAACTACTAACTACATAGAATTTAATTAGTACTTCGATTCTACTGAAGATGGTTCAGTCCGAAGCCGATTTATTTTACACTTTATTTTAGTTTAATGAATAGATTTAAATGCATATGAATTGCACTTTTTATTAATTATGAAGAAAAGGCATCATTTTAATTTTCTAAATGCATTTGAAATTGGGGTTGAGTGGGTTTAATGTCGCATTGGAGCTATGCAGTGAGCATCTATAGCGACAGCCAGTCTCATTTTAACGTTACAGTATATTTCAGTAAAATGCATTGAACATTAGTGTTGAAAGGTAATAGGTAACGAATAAAAAACACAGTAAACAAACTGCATATCCTAGCCAGTATATGCAATATTGTGTTTGCTTACAAACTTTTTTATTGATTATCTGTACTTTATAAAAAAGAAATTTGATAAAAAAAAAAAGGAAAAGAAAAGAAAAGAAAAAAGAAGAATTCAATTTTGGAATATTTATCAGATTTTGGGCGTATTAACAACAGTAATAGGATTTTAACAATTGCTGAATATATTGCTGAAAACTAATCAAAATAAGTTAAAAAAAAAAAAAAAAATTCTGTTTTTACAATTAGACGTTCAGATTTGAGAATTAAATATTGTTTTTCGGGTGAAGGACAAATGCAAAATTTATAGCATCATTTTCATTTAAACCATACATATTCTTGTTGCCTTTCGTCAGTTGTTCAATCTTTGGAACTGCTGTGAAGAAAACATTTAACTCTAATGGGAGGGGTTGAATTCCGTTACCATGCACTTTTGACTGGTGGGCTAGTATTATTCCTTATCACTTTGTCATAACAGGTTTCCCTTTTTTTTCATTTGCTTTTAGAAAAGGAAAACACACACATTTTGTTGCTTGCTTATTTTTCATCCTTTTTTCTTTTATATGAAAATGCTAAAAAGTGTAAAATTAAATTTACATACAGATTAAATTATTACGAAAAAGAAAGAATATTTTTTATTTATTTATTTTACTTATTTATCTATTTATCTTTTTTTTTTCTATTTTTTTAAAAAGGTACTGGACGAAATGTCCTTGAACTTCAGACATGAAAAGAATTTATAAACTAACACTTTCCAGTATCGAATTAGCCACAAATGCAGTTAGGGGACCAAACACAAATTGGGAAAAAAAAAAAAAAAAAAAAAAAAAAAAAAAGCATAAATATTTTGGATTACACTGCATCATAAAAATTTATAAATGACTTAAAATTTTACCCGAAATTTCACTTACTATGTACAATATTTGCATGCTTTTTTGTGGGGATTGCGCAATTATTTATACACATATTATATATATATTTACTAAAATATTTATTATTATTATTTAATGAAGTTTTTTGGTCGTTTCAGCGCAAAAACGGTCGTCGAGTTTTTTGGCAATAATTTTTACTTATAACCAAGGCCTTTTTAACGTTACAGTATATTTCAGTAAAATGCATTGAACATTAGTGTTGAAAGGTAATAGGTAACGAATAAAAAACACAGTACACAAACTGCATATCCTAGCCAGTATATGCAATATTGTGTTTGCTTACAAACTTTTTTATTGATTATCTGTACTTTATAAAAAAGAAATTTGCTAAAAAAAAAAGGAAAAGAAAAGAAAAGAAAAAAGAAGAATTCAATTTTGGAATATTTATCAGATTTTGGGCGTATTAACAACAGTAATAGGATTTTAACAATTGCTGAATATATTGCTGAAAACTAATCAAAATAAGTTTAAAAAAAAAAAAAAAATTCTGTTTTTACAATTAGACGTTCAGATTTGAGAATTAAATATTGTTTTTCGGGTGAAGGACAAATGCAAAATTTATAGCATCATTTTCATTTAAACCATACATATTCTTGTTGCCTTTCGTCAGTTGTTCAATCTTTGGAACTGCTGTGAAGAAAACATTTAACTCTAATGGGAGGGGTTGAATTCCGTTACCATGCACTTTTGACTGGTGGGCTAGTATTATTCCTTATCACTTTGTCATAACAGGTTTCCCTTTTTTTTCATTTGCTTTTAGAAAAGGAAAACACACACATTTTGTTGCTTGCTTATTTTTCATCCTTTTTTCTTTTATATGAAAATGCTAAAAAGTGTAAAATTAAATTTACATACAGATTAAATTATTACGAAAAAGAAAGAATATTTTTTATTTATTTATTTTACTTATTTATCTATTTATCTTTTTTTTTTTTTCTATTTTTTTAAAAAGGTACTGGACGAAATGTCCTTGAACTTCAGACATGAAAAGAATTTATAAACTAACACTTTCCAGTATCGAATTAGCCACAAATGCAGTTAGGGGACCAAACACAAATTGGAAAAAAAAAAAAAAGCATAAATATTTTGGATTACACTGCATCATAAAAATTTATAAATGACTTAAAATTTTACCCGAAATTTCACTTACTATGTACAATATTTGCATGCTTTTTTGTGGGGATTGCGCAATTATTTATACACATATTATATATATATTTACTAAAATATTTATTATTATTATTTAATGAAGTTTTTTGGTCGTTTCAGCGCAAAAACGGTCGTCGAGTTTTTTGGCAATAATTTTTACTTATAACCAAGGCCTTTTTTATGAATAGGCCCATGATGCTCTGCCTACTACTATGAATTTCAAAAAGGCTCCCAAATTCATTTTTGCAATTCTACTTTTCCAGAGAAGAAATGCAATAATTGAAATATGCAGTTCAATTCTATCAAATTTCTTTTAACAATAAAAGAATAGAAAAATTGCATTGCATGTAAATGCATATAAAGTTTTGTTGTCCCAATATAGCTGCAGATAACATTGAAAATAGATGTATATTTCAATATATATATATACAGAGTTAATGCCTGAATTAAGCAAACCCAAATACATGAAAAATTCATACATTTTAACTAATTTTATATATAGAAATTATTTAGATGTATATTATTTTGTGTGGGGGAAAAAATCTGTATTACATTTATAAAAATTATTATATATAAATAAACAAAATTAATCTTTTTCTATATTATATATATATATATATATATATATATATATATATTTTATGTCAAAAGTGCTGTTTTCTTGAATATCAATTTAATAAATATCAAAGTGGTCATTCAAATGATGACAAGCGAAAGCGAGCCACATGCGCGACACTGTGCTTAACATACTGCTGGGTCTGTGTATTAAGCAGTTCCTGCTTAAAACAAAAATGGATTTTAACAAAATTTTACAAAACATGCAGAAAAATTGATAAAACACTAAAAACCTAAAATGCACACTTTTAATTTTTACTGAAATATGAGAATTTGTCCACACACACACACACACATGTGAAAACCTTTGAAAACTATTGAAAACCTTTTCAAACATTGCAGTAGATGAACCAAATATTAATAATTTTTAAAACGTAGTAAAAGTCCAGCAACAGATTCAAGACCACTGAAACCACTTAAACCAATAAGAATGAAATTTCATCAAATTAAAATTATCTGGTGAAGACTGATTGTTAATTACTGAAGCAATTTATTTTACTTTTTGATTTTTGAAAGAATAAATTTTACTTAGTGATTTTTTATAGAATTTAACTTCAAACACCTTAATTTTATTCCTAGATAGTTGCTATTTAAATAATATTGCCTGTGCGTTAAAACGACATGAAATCCAAAAACAAAAGATGCAAACAAGCAATGAGAGAATAAATGATTGAAACACATTTTTTGACAGATTGTTTTTTAATTAGGAATAGCTCACAACGGCAAAAAAAGCTCGACAAGGCAGACCTTTTTCATCGTTAAGCACCAATGTATGATTTCGTTCACTAGCGGCTATAATAGAAAATTACTAGCGGGTCCCCGATCGTACATGAAAATAATTGAAGTTAAATATGAGAAAGAATGTGGAATGAGCTAATTATTTCGAGAAATCAAACAATGAAACAAAAAAAAAAAAAAAAAAAAAAAAAACTTTTTCTCACAGGAGTAATCATTTGTGTTCACATGAGTAGTGATGAAACACCGGTTCACCTGCAGAGGTGCAAGAGGTGTGATGCGTTGATGCGCTTTGCGTCAGAGGATGCGTAAATCGAGCGCATTATCCTCAATCACTACCACCTTTTCGATAGATATAAGCTTGAAATTAACCTTCTATAGTATTGAACATAGAAATTTAGAGATTTAGGTATTGTATTATCTTATTAAAAGTTTTTGAATATTACAAAAAATAATCATGCTTTTTAAAATTTACATTTAATGTTAGTTAGTAAAGTTCGTAATATTAAAATTAAATCATGAAATTACTTTCATACTTAAAATATGCAATCTTTAGAAAATAAATTGTAAAACAATTTTCATTTTAATATATTCATGCATTCCTTTCTCTTTTAATAACATAAATTTATAAAAAATTTCATTTTTCTTTTTAATAAATTAATTTTTGTAATAATCATGCTTTTCTTAAAACTTGTAGTTAATAATAGTTTTAAAGTTAGTAATGTTTAAATTGAATCATAAAATTACTTTTCATAATTCTAATGAAAAAATATTTCCTTTTAATAAAGCAATTTTCATTCTTTTTGCTCTTCCATCTTTTTAATAAAATTTATATAATTACTTTTCTTCTCTCTTTTATTTTTTTATTTTTTATTTTTTAACACATTAATAAAATTCACAATCATTCTACAAAATAGCAACTTTCAAATAAAACAAACACAGTTTACAGTAATTAAAAACTTTATTGCAGCAATATTTTGCAAAATTTGCAAGCATTGTTTCTAATAATCATTTAATGTGCTTACATTACGTCACAATAATTTGCATATACATACAATTTCGTTAAATATAACTAAGGTTAGAATATTAAATCTTATCAATTTTTTACATTATTTTCAAGTATTGTTTCCAATATTCATTTTATATGCTTACATTACATCAAAATAATAAGTATGATCATATAATTCCATAAAATATAACTAAGTTTAAGTATTAAATCTTCATCAATTTTTACATTATTTTCACATATTGTTTCCAAAATTCTTTTAACATGCTTACATTACATCACAAAATTAGTATACACATATAATTTATCAAATATAACTAAGTTTACAGCATTAAATCTTCATTCATTTTTTACAATATTTACAAGTATTCATCTAGTAAGTTGACATTACAATAATTAGTATATACAATTTCGTCAAATATAACTAAGGTTACAATATTAAATCTTGAACAATTTTTACACTATTTACAAATATTATTCTATGTATCCATGTATTAAGTTAACATTACATCACAAAAATTATTATATTACATATAATTTCATCAACTATAACAAAGTTTACAGAATTAAATATTCATCAACTTTTACAATATTAAAGTTTATAGTACTAAATCTTGATCAATTTCATAATGGCCATATGCCAAGGAGCTAACTCCATCATTCACTAGTATGTTGTGGCCACCACGAGACTTTCTTCTATATTTTCCTATACAAATTCACTCAATAACAATAATAATAATATTAATAATAATAATAATAAAAAAAGTGGGACTTTGACAAAATTTTGGGTAAAATGTGAAAATTATTCTAAGTTTGTCAAAACACGGAAACCGTGGGAGTTTGATAGAATTAAGGGGAGGAAAAAAAAAGTGGGACTTTGACAAAATTTTGGGTAAAATGTGAAAATTTGTTAAAGTTTGTCAAAACACGGAAACCGTGGGACTTTGACAAAATTAGGGGGGAAATGCAAAAATATGTTAAAGTTTATCAAGACACGGAAACCGTAGGACTTTGACAAAATTAGGGGAAAAAAGCAACAATTAGTTTAAGTTTGTCAGAACACGGAAACCGTGGGAGTTTGATAAAATTAAGGGGAGAGAAAAAAAAAAAAAAAAAAAAAAAAAAGATTTTTTTTCTAAGTTTTTTTTCGTAAAAAGTAAAAAAAATCGATAAGTTTGTTTTAAATTATCACAGATTTATAGTTCAACCATTCGTTTTAAAGGTACTGACGAGACCTTTCGAAAGATACCCATCTTGAAAATTTTTGCCCTATATCACCCTGTTAAAAATTTAGAAAAAGCGGGATGGCAACGCAACCTGTAAGACGATTTTTACCAAAAGTTGATACGCACTAATTTATGTCAAGGTGCAACTACATACCAATTTGTATGAAATTCTGTGCAGTAGTTCCAGAGATACAGTTGCCACAAAATTTTGTCACACACACACAGACAGACAGACAGACAGACATTTTCTAAAAATTGTAAAATCGTGTTCTACAGCTCTCAAAACGTGTAAATCCATCAAAAACCCGAAATCGAAAATTTTTACGAATCCAATACTTTCTTCTATTGAAGATAGAAGAAAGTAAAAATATACCGTTTGTCATCAAAGGGACTTAGAATAATTTTATTTTGATGGATTGTATACAGTTTGTGATTTTCTTGACCGATTTTTATTTGTTTTTCAATACTCGTTTTTTGTTGTTGTAAACACTGTAAATAGTATTCATGACTAATTTTATGTCGAACAACCTGGGTGGATACACCTTTAGCTCCCTGTTTTTCATCTTTGCATGATTTTATAGAGCGCATTTTGGCTTTCAATTCTACAAACTCAAGAGCTATTTCACCACTCAGCTCATCTTTAAACTTTCCTATGACCTTTTTGTTTTCATTCAAATAAAGAGGATGATCTTGCAGATAATCAGAAAAATCAAAGATAGATAAATTATTTTGCATATTTTTATAAATGCCATCTGTAGTAATATGGAACGTTAGTGAATCAGTATCAGTAAATAAGAGCACAGCTCGATCATTATGTATTGGCTTTAGAAAATTATAATGAAAATTATACATCAATAATTTAGAAAGTTTCAGAATGCTAAACCCAACATAAATAGGGGGATTCATTAAAATACTTGTTTTTAAGTCTTTCTACAGCAGTTAGATCTTCGTTATAAGTTTTAAAGGATTTAAAAATAGAAGATGCTACTAATTTCACTGCTCTTTTAGACGTGTTGCTACAAAGTTCAATATTTCGTCTTTTTCGTAAATTTTCCATGGTTTTACCATACACACTATTGTTTAAGAGTTTAAAAAAAAATCCTTTTCAAAGGATGATGAAGCTTGTTTTCGTTTTTCAGTGTTGAAGGTAATGTATGGTTTAAACCAAAGAGCTTGACTAATTGGAGAGCTTTATGGATTGCAGAAACTTTCAGTCTTAATTGAAGATACAGTTTTAAGTTTCGATAATGCACTACATAATTTTTCTTACTATTCACATTAGGCATTAATGTTGGTGTTCCAATATATTTTCTATTGTGAAGCAAACTTTTAGCATAAGGGTACAACATTTTTTCACTCAAGGTTAATCTTTTAGATGCAAGTGGATAATCGTTATGTGCATTATGAAGATGCTGAAGATAATAGAGATCAACTTAAAAAATGTAACCGATATCAGAGTCATCTCGAAGAGATATAATTCAGTCTTCAGTTACATTATTTGTATCGATCCATGTGAACTTCCCATAGGGCAAGTACTGGGACATAGCCCAACCGTAAAGGCTATTAGCATACCAGTACATTATATAACTATTAGGCTCGTCCGGATTATAGTCATTCATATAAGGGTTGTTTGCTCTGGCCAATCTTCTGTTAATCTTACTAATTCCACCTCGAATCCCTTTTTCTGTTAAGAGCAACATATTAATATCTGTTAATAGTTCCAAGGGTGTCTCAGTCATTTTTAGGCAAGCTTGCCGTGCAAGTCCAGGAGTGGTAAAAAGGTGTGCACAATCAATTTCATAATATTGCAAACAGAGCTTTCTAAAATGCTGAAATACATCGACGAGTAATAAAACATCAGTGTTTACATAAAAATCATGATAATCATCAAGATTTTTCATGTTAAATGTATTCCAAATTGTTTTAGCATGTTCATAATCTTCATCAGAAATAGGCTCTTCAGTGAAAAAGTATTATAAAAAGCAGAAGGGAGAGGTAATTGTGTTTCCTCAAATTTACTAAAACAGGTGAAGTTGCATAAGTATAGACACCTTTTCGTGTTAGTAAATCTAAACACGTGTTAACGGGCAAATTTTCTTTTAAAACCTTAAACTGAGAAGAATCAAGATTTTTCACAAGTTTTTCTAGTGATGTTGGAAAAAATTGAAATGAATCTAAGAAAATCACTTGAATAGGATATCCAGGTTTCTTTAATCTAAAGGTAATATAATTTTCTATGGCCGTGGCAATAACTTCTATTTGATTATCTTTATATTTTCCAAGTTTTGTCATAATGTGATGACCATCATAATTTTTTAAATTCTGAAATATGATGGGGATGGTTTAAACTGTTTAAAGTTAAGGTTACACGAAGCATGTAATGCACCTCTATAAGCCCCTGAAATATGACAATAATCTCAAACACGATCATTATGTAATGGTTTTTTACACAAAGTGCAGAGTTTAGTTTCTTGAAAAGCTTTCTTTTCCTCAGGAGTTAATTTCATAGGCTTTACTTTCATTAATTTTTTCCCAAGCATATCTTTTTCTTGCATAATTTGGTCTAAAAAGTGCTCAACAGCATTTTCACCACGTTAAATTACAACTGGTTTAACAGAGTGTCCATCAGGACCGATAATAACCTATGCATAACCACAAGGCTCATGATATGCAATTTTTTCACTGTGTGAAATATCGGAAGAAGGTGAAACTGAGGTAATAGGTACAAGAAGACTTTCAAAATCGGCATATATTGTATAGGCAACAGGATGTTGTAAGTGTGTACCTGAAAATTTTAAAATATTATTTTCCTCAGAGGGCATTTTAATAACTTGCACTTCATGTTCTTGACAGTACTGGATATGTGATTTTAATAAATCTTCTCTAGTGAAACGATGGAGACATCGAAAACAGTAATATACTTTATGTTCTTGTTTGATTAAATCGCCAAGAAGACGTGAAAAGTTTCGGATGAGGCAATAACGTTGTATTTCTTTATCAGATAATAGTAACAAGTTAATTGTATCAGTGTCATTTTTGGGGGAAATGTACAGTGGGCACACTTCATCATTTTCATTGCCAAAGACATTAGTCCTAAAATATTTATCTTTTCAATGATGGGCATCTTTGTTAAGGGTACAGGACATGTTACATTGCCTAGTTTAATCGTATCTTCATACAGCAGGTAATGAGATAAACGTTCAGGATTTCGACTAAAATGTAAATTCAATTTATGAGCGATTAAGCACCAGATAAGGCATTTATTGTCTTCAATTTTAATATTTAACACAGCTTTTTTTTGCGGAAAGTTTTGAGCGAGTTAGCTTAATATAGCTACTGGCAGCTAGAGGATAATATTTTGCTATTTTCAGTTCCAGATAATGAACTTTTTTAAAAATCCATCCAGACCCCCTCTGGATGAATTTTCTAGTGACTTGTTAATCTTTGCAAATCCTTCACGAATATGTTGTTCAAGTGTTTCTTCAATAAATTCAATAATGCAGGAACTTCTAAAATAAGTTTGTATCTCATATATTTCATCATTCGGTCTTTTACGTTCCAAGGATACTTTCATAACTATATACCATTTCAAAGCATTTTTTTTTTCTTTTGACTCACTTTGAAGTTTTTTAACCAACTCAGGCTGTATATGTTTGAAATACGTCCATATCGTATTCATTGCTTTCATTAGGATAAAAATTCAGCGTTTTAAACACATTACAAGTGTTAGATTGTTTTTCAACCCCTTTAGGTTTCACATCCGATGCACTCATCTTCCTCTTTCTAGCAACAAGTTCATAGTGTTGACGCTTGTGGTATATTAGTTCAGATTTCATATTAAACACTTTACCACAGTCACTGCATGAATATCGTGAACTTTGAGGAAATTTTAAATATCTCTGTAAGTTATATACACAAGTAAATACTAGATCACATCGATGGCACTTTATCGAAGATACTTCATCTTTACTGTTATGCCTTAACATGTGTCGTTTCAGCAACCATTTTCGTGAAAATTCCTTATTACAAGAAACCCAACTAAAACTTTCTGATGTTTTCTTAGCATTCTTTTCTCCAGATAGAGATTGTTCTTCATGAATCATCAAATGTCTTTTCAAATTGGATTTTACTCGAAAAGTCTTTCCACAGTCATCACACTTGAATAACTTCTCTTTCAAATGCAGCTTTTCATGACGACGCAAATTCTATCTCCTTGAAAATGTCTTCTTACATATAGGACAACTCCGAAAAAATTAAAAAAAAGGTTTGTTTTAGAATTTTTTTAACTCAAAAATATAAATTGTAAAAAGTTTATTAACATACTTCTGTTAAACTTGATTCTATTTTTTACTAATGTAATTTTAAAAATTCTATTTACATTAAAAAATGCTTACTATCTTAATCAATTTTCCTAACATAATGTTACAAATTTTTATTCATACAATGTTCAATTCTATTTTTAAAAGTTTCTTTACAAACGTGAAAATTTTCCCTATCATGAATTATTTACTGACATGAAAAAATATTATTTTTCAAAGGAAAAATACTTGACTCACCTTATTTTTATCACTCAAGGAGTTTAAAGGTATAAGACCATCCACAGTAACTACAGAAGACTTGTCATTACGCATCTGAAAAGAAATAAAAACTTGGGTTAAAAGGGATAAAATCTTTAAAATATAATAAAAAAAGTCTTTAAAAAATGTAAAAAAAGAATAACACACACCTCAGTATGTTAATACTTAAATTTCCTCAGGATTTCATCATATGTCTGCAGCTTCTTAAATTGTTGAGTTTATATCATACAACTTCTAAACTTGATACGTATGAGATTTTATCTTACATTTTCAATCTAAAAATAAGTTAATTTTTTTGAGATGATATTTTTTCTAAAATATTTTGTATTAAAAAAAAAAAAAAATTCCATTTACAAAAAATTTCAGTTTATAAAAATAAGTTTAAAAAACTTCAAACTACATTACTTAAAAAAGTTAGAAATATATTACATTGTGAAATAAGATACGTTATTAACACATGGGAAACACTAAAATTCCATAATTCATGATTTTTTTTCAAATACTTACAGTCTCTTAAATTGGTCAGTAGGAGATTTTTTCTTACATTTTCATTTCAATCGTATTGTTGGAAAAAATAAGTTTCTTATATTTTTATTCTAAAAATAAGTTAATTTCTGAGTATGCATCTATGAATGTATTTAGAAAACATATATGTGCACAATCAATTTCATAATATTGCAAACAGAGCTTTCTAAAATGCTGAAATACATCGACGAGTAATAAAACATCAGTGTTTACATAAAAATCATGATAATCATCAAGATTTTTCATGTTAAATGTATTCCAAATTGTTTTAGCATGTTCATAATCTTCATCAGAAATAGGCTCTTCAGTGAAAAAGTATTATAAAAAGCAGAAGGGAGAGGTAATTGTGTTTCCTCAAATTTACTAAAACAGGTGAAGTTGCATAAGTATAGACACCTTTTCGTGTTAGTAAATCTAAACACGTGTTAACGGGCAAATTTTCTTTTAAAACCTTAAACTGAGAAGAATCAAGATTTTTCACAAGTTTTTCTAGTGATGTTGGAAAAAATTGAAATGAATCTAAGAAAATCACTTGAATAGGATATCCAGGTTTCTTTAATCTAAAGGTAATATAATTTTCTATGGCCGTGGCAATAACTTCTATTTGATTATCTTTATATTTTCCAAGTTTTGTCATAATGTGATGACCATCATAATTTTTTAAATTCTGAAATATGATGGGGATGGTTTAAACTGTTTAAAGTTAAGGTTACACGAAGCATGTAATGCACCTCTATAAGCCCCTGAAATATGACAATAATCTCAAACACGATCATTATGTAATGGTTTTTTACACAAAGTGCAGAGTTTAGTTTCTTGAAAAGCTTTCTTTTCCTCAGGAGTTAATTTCATAGGCTTTACTTTCATTAATTTTTTCCCAAGCATATCTTTTTCTTGCATAATTTGGTCTAAAAAGTGCTCAACAGCATTTTCACCACGTTAAATTACAACTGGTTTAACAGAGTGTCCATCAGGACCGATAATAACCTATGCATAACCACAAGGCTCATGATATGCAATTTTTTCACTGTGTGAAATATCGGAAGAAGGTGAAACTGAGGTAATAGGTACAAGAAGACTTTCAAAATCGGCATATATTGTATAGGCAACAGGATGTTGTAAGTGTGTACCTGAAAATCTTAAAATATTATTTTCCTCAGAGGGCATTTTAATAACTTGCACTTCATGTTCTTGACAGTACTGGATATGTGATTTTAATAAATCTTCTCTAGTGAAACGATGGAGACATCGAAAACAGTAATATACTTTATGTTCTTGTTTGATTAAATCGCCAAGAAGACGTGAAAAGTTTCGGATGAGGCAATAACGTTGTATTTCTTTATCAGATAATAGTAACAAGTTAATTGTATCAGTGTCATTTTTGGGGGAAATGTACAGTGGGCACACTTCATCATTTTCATTGCCAAAGACATTAGTCCTAAAATATTTATCTTTTCAATGATGGGCATCTTTGTTAAGGGTACAGGACATGTTACATTGCCTAGTTTAATCGTATCTTCATACAGCAGGTAATGAGATAAACGTTCAGGATTTCGACTAAAATGTAAATTCAATTTATGAGCGATTAAGCACCAGATAAGGCATTTATTGTCTTCAATTTTAATATTTAACACAGCTTTTTTTTGCGGAAAGTTTTGAGCGAGTTAGCTTAATATAGCTACTGGCAGCTAGAGGATAATATTTTGCTATTTTCAGTTCCAGATAATGAACTTTTTTAAAAATCCATCCAGACCCCCTCTGGATGAATTTTCTAGTGACTTGTTAATCTTTGCAAATCCTTCACGAATATGTTGTTCAAGTGTTTCTTCAATAAATTCAATAATGCAGGAACTTCTAAAATAAGTTTGTATCTCATATATTTCATCATTCGGTCTTTTACGTTCCAAGGATACTTTCATAACTATATACCATTTCAAAGCATTTTTTTTTTCTTTTGACTCACTTTGAAGTTTTTTAACCAACTCAGGCTGTATATGTTTGAAATACGTCCATATCGTATTCATTGCTTTCATTAGGATAAAAATTCAGCGTTTTAAACACATTACAAGTGTTAGATTGTTTTTCAACCCCTTTAGGTTTCACATCCGATGCACTCATCTTCCTCTTTCTAGCAACAAGTTCATAGTGTTGACGCTTGTGGTATATTAGTTCAGATTTCATATTAAACACTTTACCACAGTCACTGCATGAATATCGTGAACTTTGAGGAAATTTTAAATATCTCTGTAAGTTATATACACAAGTAAATACTAGATCACATCGATGGCACTTTATCGAAGATACTTCATCTTTACTGTTATGCCTTAACATGTGTCGTTTCAGCAACCATTTTCGTGAAAATTCCTTATTACAAGAAACCCAACTAAAACTTTCTGATGTTTTCTTAGCATTCTTTTCTCCAGATAGAGATTGTTCTTCATGAATCATCAAATGTCTTTTCAAATTGGATTTTACTCGAAAAGTCTTTCCACAGTCATCACACTTGAATAACTTCTCTTTCAAATGCAGCTTTTCATGACGACGCAAATTCTATCTCCTTGAAAATGTCTTCTTACATATAGGACAACTCCGAAAAAATTAAAAAAAAGGTTTGTTTTAGAATTTTTTTAACTCAAAAATATAAATTGTAAAAAGTTTATTAACATACTTCTGTTAAACTTGATTCTATTTTTTACTAATGTAATTTTAAAAATTCTATTTACATTAAAAAATGCTTACTATCTTAATCAATTTTCCTAACATAATGTTACAAATTTTTATTCATACAATGTTCAATTCTATTTTTAAAAGTTTCTTTACAAACGTGAAAATTTTCCCTATCATGAATTATTTACTGACATGAAAAAATATTATTTTTCAAAGGAAAAATACTTGACTCACCTTATTTTTATCACTCAAGGAGTTTAAAGGTATAAGACCATCCACAGTAACTACAGAAGACTTGTCATTACGCATCTGAAAAGAAATAAAAACTTGGGTTAAAAGGGATAAAATCTTTAAAATATAATAAAAAAAGTCTTTAAAAAATGTAAAAAAAGAATAACACACACCTCAGTATGTTAATACTTAAATTTCCTCAGGATTTCATCATATGTCTGCAGCTTCTTAAATTGTTGAGTTTATATCATACAACTTCTAAACTTGATACGTATGAGATTTTATCTTACATTTTCAATCTAAAAATAAGTTAATTTTTTTGAGATGATATTTTTTCTAAAATATTTTGTATTAAAAAAAAAAAAAAATTCCATTTACAAAAAATTTCAGTTTATAAAAATAAGTTTAAAAAACTTCAAACTACATTACTTAAAAAAGTTAGAAATATATTACATTGTGAAATAAGATACGTTATTAACACATGGGAAACACTAAAATTCCATAATTCATGATTTTTTTTCAAATACTTACAGTCTCTTAAATTGGTCAGTAGGAGATTTTTTCTTACATTTTCATTTCAATCGTATTGTTGGAAAAAATAAGTTTCTTATATTTTTATTCTAAAAATAAGTTAATTTCTGAGTATGCATCTATGAATGTATTTAGAAAACATATATGAATATTTTTTTTTTTATCTCTGTTCGAATTTTTCAAAGTTAACTTCATTTTTTTTTTTTTTTTTTTTTTTTTTTTTAAACTTGTATATCTGTAAAGAAAATCAAGTGTAAGGTAGCTTATAAAGCGATACATTTCACAATGTTAGTAGTACAAAATAGTACAAAGTTGTAGAAACTCTTTATTTACAGGTTAATAATTCTTAGGAAACAAATCTTAAAAATAACTAATGTTGGGAATGAATTACAAAAAAATTTCAAACACTATCATTTGGCAAGTGTCCAAGTGTCAGGTTCGAGCCTAGATCCCGTTTAAAACTAATGAATGGAAATTTCTAATTATCTCTATGTTTGAAAACTTATATCATTATTAGGAGTGATAGAAAATTTATAATTAGAAAACTTCACAATTTTTTTTTCCAAGTATATGTGTAAGAATGCATATTCATACGTGTGAATAATAAAAAAAAAAAAAAAAAAAAAAAAACTTATATTATTTTTTACGAATATAAGGAAATTAAAAGTAAACGAAAGAAAAATTTTCAAGAAAACTAATAATTTAAGAAATTGTATGAACTAGGTTAAAGAAAATGAATCTAACTTAATGAAGGGACGTTTTTGAAACAGTGAATTTTTTCAGAAATGATAAACTTTTTTTACATTGTTCAAATTATTATTTTAGAAAGATGAATTTTACTTCAAATAGTTTTTTTCTTAAACAAATTATTCATTTTTAAAGTTTTTTATTAACTTTGAATTTTACATAAGATGAAATTTTCTTGAACAGCGTTCTTATAAAATATTGAACGGAACTTAATTCAAAACAGCAGACAATATTTTTACAATTTTCATATTATGATCGGGTTATAAAATTCCACATCCGTTGAAAAATATTTTTCTTTTCTTCACTGCTTTTCATACATTTTTCTTGATCAGCAATCCATTTACCTAAATTCTTCTGGAAGACATAAAAAAATTTCATCCAAGGAATGATAAAGTCTCCAGACCTTTTCATAGATTTTGCAATCATTTCACTTGAAAATATTAAATAAATAACAATTTGTTCCAATGAATTCCATTTTTTATCATCTTTTGTAAAACTGCTTCTAAACTTGTGCATAAGTTTTCATCACACAACATATCCACATTTTCATAAAATTGTTTACTAATTTCGGATTCAATAAATTCGTTCATTCGAAGTTTAAGTTCATTAATTATTACTTTTTCTGAATTGCGTAAATGTGATTGTTTAACAATATGTGAAAACACGTTTAACAAAATGACATCTATTCTGGCATTCATCTCGGATTCAAACGAAAAAAAAAAAAAAAAAAAAAAAAAAAGATACCGCTCTGTAAAAGGTTTTAAAAACTTCTTTTAAAACATTTCATAGTTAGAAATCTTACAACGCAGTAGAAACAAGACCGCATAAGTACAAAATAAATATCTGCCCTCTCTAGTTCCGGAAAACACCCTGAGGAAGGGATATGTCCTTGACATATACCAACGCAATTGATAGTAATGAATAAAGAAATCTAATAGTTTTAATATTTACTTTTTGTAAAGATTAGAAATTTTTTTTTTTAACCTGATCGAATGAATTTAGTTAAATCACCACTTATAACGATAAATCGTAATTACAATTTTGAATGTATGCTATGATTTTATAATTAGTGAAAAGTAACGAATTGGTTAAAATATTATGTATCATGTAAAAGTCTAAATTACATACAACTAAAATATATACAGTTTATACACGATTAAAAAAACTTTATGGGAAAACTACTTTTTTAACGAATATTTTTCAATTATGTAATTAATAAGAAGTTTTAATCATTATTTTTAATTATCTTTCAAAAACAATTCTCGTCTTTCATTCTAATCGAGTCATACTGTTGAGATTTTAATCATCTTTATTTTCACATTAATTTCCTTTTTTCATGAAACATTTGTAATGAAATCCTCAATTAATATTTTTTAATTACATTCATTAATAAACTTGGTGTTGGGTTCGAATACCAACTGTTGAGATTTTAATCATCTTTATTTTCATTGTCGTTGTCTTTTTCCCTAAAACATTTGTAATCTTTTGCAAGAGAATCTTTAATTAATATTTTTTTTAATTACACTCATTAATAAACTAGGTGCCGGGTTCGAATCTAGGTTACGTTTAAGAATTTTAATCATCTTTATTTTCACTATATAATTGTATTTTTTCCTAAAACATTTTTAATCTTTTGCAAGATAATCTTTAATTAATCTTTTTTAATTATACTCATTAATAAACTAGGTGTTGGGTTCGAATCTAGGTCATGTTTAAGCATTTTAATCATCTTTTCGCTCACATTTTCTTTTTTTTTCTTTAGTCAAACATTTAGTGAATTTTACAAGAAAATTCTTAATTAATAGTTTTGTAATTAATATTCTGTAATTAATATCATTTTAATTACTGAATCATTCTCAAACAATAACATTCTTTTTAGAACTAATCAAAAATAACCTCTTTTTAAAACCATCGTCATCTTTTACGATAAAACCACTCATTAATATTTCTTAATTAGCAATATCAATTAACACCCTCGTCACGTTTCACGAATAAGCCGGTTAAGTCGGAGGGTGCTCCGGGCTCCGCCAAGGCCCTGGACATGATAGAACATGCCTCTGCAATCTGCGTGACACCCGCACGGCTTGCCGGTGCCCCCTCCTGTGTTAAAACTCTCTTTTTTTCTCTACTTTGATGTAACGAATATAATATTCAAAAATATCATTTTAAATGCATTCAAAATGATGATGATAGAAGTTTTCGATGAAATATTATATGAGATTTACATTCATGTGTTTTAGACCTGCCATTTATCAAGACTGTGCATTTAAGAGTAAAGGAAGGAAAGACCTCTTATTAAAAATAAATAAACAAATAAAAATAATAACCCCAGTCAATTTTAAATCTTTCACTATATTATGCTTTTTTTATTCCGACTCTTCTTCTTCTTCTTTTTTTTCTGAATTAATTAACCTTTTTAATTAATTTTTTTTCCTAAATTATTTCTCAAAGTAAAATCTAAACTATAAGGGGTTTTACTCACATTGTTATTTTGATTCAAATGTTATTTTGATCAATGTCAAACGGTAATACAATGTTCGCTGATTGTAAATAAATATTGATAAAAGCCCCTATCATCTTACTTTTTTTTTTTTTTTTTTAAACTAAAATTCTGTTCATTCTATCTTTCATAACTTTTGAAATTACACGATATCTGTTTGGAGTTTTCATATAAGTTGCTCATTACTTTTGGCTATTAAATTATGCAAATAATCTTTTTTAAAAAGTTAGCGCATGCGTAGTTAAAAATTAATTAGTAAAAAAGCTCATGTTTCGCAAGAATTTACAATTTTTTTAAATTCTGATTGCAGTATGCTGTGTCTACCGTAATATGTCAAATTTCTTAAAAATGGCTTTGCACTGGGTCTAATACCCTACATGTTATAATTAAAAAAGTGTATATATATATATAATATTTAAATAATGATAAGTGATGACATGAAAGTGAAATGTAACAAACAACAAGAAAACTTATTCAACAATGTTAATAAATAAAAAAATGAGTTAAAGTTAAACTCTATTTAAGCTAGAAAATTAAATTTTGCTGTGCCAATCTCCTCAGCAGGTGGGAACACAGCTATTAATAACTATGTAGTACTAGCAGGTTTCAAAAGATATGCAGGCTAGCATACTCTAAATATATTTCAAACTGAATAGTAATGAAAAACTTAAAATTGTAAAACAGTATTTTTATTTCTTGAAATTTAAAAATCATAAAATTGTAAAAAATTGTAAAAAAGTATTTCTATATCTTGAAAATTGAATATTGAAATTTAAAAATCATATGTTACAGCCAACTGAAACCAAAGAGCTGTATATAATAAAGCTTGTTTATATAGATTTTTATATGAAAATGCTAGCCAAACACACCCCCACCCGAACCTGCCAGAAAAAGAAGAAAACTCACCACCTGCAAGAAACAACAACTGCAAAATCCATCCCAGCTCAAAAATCTTTTAAACATTGAAATTCTCTCTCCATATCCATAGATGTCCAAAAAACTTTCCAGGTCTGGCGAAACAAAATAACTCCAAACATCAGCAAACGATCGTCCAAAAAAGGCTTTAAACCGTGAGCATCAAACTGGACACCTATATGGATCACCAATCAATAAAGCCAAAAGTTGCGGTGCTGACACTAAAAATTCAAATTACTAGTATAATGAGAAATGAAACTTAAAGGATACAAATTTTTATAATATAATAAATCTTGAAAATTATATACTTGTTTATCAAAATTGAATTTCAAATTACATAATCTTTTGAATCTTAAAATTTGATTGCTAACAATATTTATGTAAATTCTATGGCTCAGATTAGAATACCAATGCGGCATACAGCTAGTAACAAAGTTGAAGTTTTTTCTTTTGTCAAATAAATCCGTACATAAATTACTATTTTTCAAAACAAATGAAATATCCAAAAAATCAGCTTCAAAATTATTATTGTTGGCTTTATTTAATTTTAAATTATCTGGATAAATTAAATTAAAAAAATTATCAAAATCAATATTAAAAATAATCAAATCATTGATAAATCGATAAGCATGTAAACAAATATTATGAGTTACAATGAACTTATATTCAAAGAAAAATAAGAAAAGATTAGCCGCACTGGAAGAGTAATTAGTTCCCATACCAATACTATGTGATTGTTTGAAAATTTCATCATGAAAAAATATGTAATTATTATTTAGACAAAAATGACACATACTAAGAAAAATATCTCGAGGGATATTCAATTCAGCTTCAATATAAAAAATGTCAAAAATATTTTTAATGATATCATAGAGTACATTTATGGGAATATTACTAAACAAGTTTTCAAAATAATAAGTTTGAATAGATGAAAGTTTAAAAGTGATTCTATTAATTAAATCAATGCTATTTTCAATAGACCAAAACTAACTTGTGTTCTTACATTTTAATTTTAGAAAATCGTAAATTTTCTTCAAAAAAAAAAAAAAAGTTAATATTAAAATTTTTATCAATACTATTAGTTGTACAACAAATAAATCTAAATTTAACAGGATTTTTATAAAACTTGGGTGTCATAAATAAAAATGGAATATTACTTTTATTAATGACCTTAATATTATATGAAAAAAAGAGATTTAATCTGTTTAGAATAAGCAGTAAAACATTTTTTAACAATCGTAGATTTCAAATTTAATTTTCTGTAGTAAAAATCATTATTAAGTTCTTCTAAAGTTCTTTCAAAATAATTTTTTTTTTTTTTTTTTTTTTTTTTTTTTCAAATGATACCATAATTCAGGCATGAGAATTTTCTGCGGATCCGCGATTTTCCGCTTTTCGTTAATTTCGCGTTTTTTTTTTATTTTGTTAAAATCAAACTCTAATAACAATCAGTGTTCAAACGCTCCACGAAAAACTTTAGATTCTCAATCTTTTTCCATCCAAAATATAAATGTGAATATTAATTTTAAACTTGCTTTATCAGATTCTATAACATATAAAAGAACAGAATTATTCAATATTTCTCACTCATGTAATTTTTTTTTTGTCCTCCCCCCCCCCTCCTTTTTTTTTTCATCTCTAACCATCGCCGATCAAACATTCTTTTACTTTTTTAATATTTATCCATCCGCAACAAAAATGTCAATATTAATTTTATACTTACTTTATTATATACTAGAACAGACAAAGAAGTAGAAATTTGTTTAATATTTCTCACTCATGGACTACTCTCCCCCCCCCCCCCCTTTTCCCATTTTCTACCACCAGTCAATGTTATTAGATGTTGATTGCTAGCTAATGTTTTTTTTAAACACATGTTTTATTGTGTTGATGTGTTATTCTTTTAGTTTAATTTGTCACTTTAAAAATATTTTATATAGTTTTTCCTGGGAGCATTATTTTTCATTTGAAATAAATTTTATGAACACATTTGTATAGTTTTCCCCGCATGCATTATTTTTCATTTCAAATTAATTTTATGAACACGCGTGTTTCCTCTTTTTTTTAATTTTCTGCGCTCTCATGCCTGATAATTACTAGCAGCTTTATCAACAGGAACTAAGACAAAATATTTTTTAAATGATTCTAAGTATTCATTATCTTCCCTGTGAGAACAAGTTCACACATATGTTCTTTTAAATATTTAATTTCTTTTCTAAATAATTCAATTTAAATTTTTAAATAAAAAATGTCAATTTATTAAGAATAGTTATAAAATTAATTAATTCTTTTAACAAATTTATTTTAATTTAATTCATTCCAATAAAAAAAAGAACATTTTATTCTGTAATATCCTCTGAAATCAATTCATTCTATTATAAAAATCAATCTATATTTAATTTAATTTGTATTTTACTAAGGGACTTATTCGTTTGTAGATAGATACATTTCCCCCTTTTCAATAACGTTATGTTCAATATCTCATTTAATCATAGATATAAAATGATTTATTTGTCTAAATTACTTTATAATATAAACAGAAGTTGCAAAATTTATTTCATTTCCTGTCATTTGTGTTATCATAATGACTTTGTTCAGTCTCATTGGCGTCAACTCGTTTCTTTTAATAATAATAATAAAATAAAAAAGAACAGATAAATTCTTAATGATATATTGATGGCGCCAATAAAAAATAATTACTTTGGCGTAATTTATGTTGCCAAGCTTGGCTTTGTCTTTTGAATAACGGATTAAATTTTTGAATTAACCAATTAGAACATTCTTTTGGCGCTTTATTTGGCATTAGTTTATTAATTTCGGGTTTGAATTGGCGAATGCAATTCAGTACTTCTCTCGCATCAAAACAGTCAACATCTCTTGTTTACTGGTGTAAGAAACTATCGTTTGCTCTCCCTCTCTCTCTCTTCCTTTTTAGATCATATGAGAACCATTATAAGTGAATGCTTGATAATTCATGTTTTTTTAACATAAAAATAAAGAACGCTTTCTATTGCAAGTGACTTTTATTATTTATTGTCAAGTATCACTCCTTTTTGAAAGATTATGGATTTCCAGCCCTGGTGTTTTGCGGTAAGCGATGTACTACAACTACATGATGGTGCCACTTATTTCACGGACAATAAAACTTCTTCACAAATCTTGGTCTCCGTGACCATTGGTTCTTCATTGTTTTTCTACTAGGATCAAGAGAGAGGGAGGGGCTGTTACAAAAATTTTTATTCGTTGCATTCTCAGTCGGACTATTAAAAAAACTATTACTTTATCTCATTCGCCATTAGACTATCAAATTTGTTTTCCTTAAGACTAAAAAATGGTCATTACTGGATTCTTTTAAAACTTTATGAATCTAAATTTTTGGTGTCTTCTACCGATCATCGTAGTATACAACATTAAATACCATCTGAGGCGAAGCCTTAAAAAAAGAATGTTGTTTCCTTTCCTATTACCATGTGTCTGCGGGAGTCCATTTGCCGGATCAGAATTAGAGATTTCCCATCTGCCCACTGCACTCCCCATGATTGATAAATGCGGAATAACGGATTACCAAGACAGTTTTATATAAGATATTTAGTGGTATATCAAGTGTGAGTTATTGTGATTTGTGTTTGCTTTCACCGTTTCTTTACGCACAGGAGAAAAACCAAAAGAGAAAGTATGTTGCGTGTATTATATCTTCCTTTCTACTTTTCTTTTCTCATACAGGAGGAAAGCCCATCGTGTTTATTTAATTACTATTTATGTCGAATGCTCATGGGAACATACTGTGTGTTGACATTTTTCTATAGATCGACATGTTTCTGACGAATAAATTACTTCAGAATAGGAAGGTTAAAGATTTTTCAGCAATATAGAGGACAAAATAAACATGATTTGCTCTCGGAAGATCCTGAAGATTTTTACATTATGTGACGTCTCAAGAATTTTATTAACGTTTTTCCAGATAAGTTTTTTATATATATATTTTTTTTCAGTATGTAGATATATATAAAAACAAATGCACTTATATTTCAATGCAAATATTCAATTAACTAAAACTAATTTAAAATAAATAAATAAATCTTTAATTGTACTTTTGAATGTTAAGTACCAATTTTTTTAAAAAGAAAGTAATATATATGTGTGCATTTGTTCTTTTAAATAAACAATTTCGTGAATTTGGAAGAAAGTTTAATTCTTCAAAAAAAAAAAAAAAAAGTTCAAAATTTTCCACTGATAGCTTGCTTTAATATGCTTTTTAATAATCTATTTTTCTTTGTTATGCTTATATATGTGTTTATACTTATACTTGATATGGTCAACTTTTGTATGGAGAGGTCAGTTTATTAAAGTTAAATTTTTCAATACTATTGCTTGAGAATGGTGTGCATGAAAATGTATTATTAGGATTAAAATTGAAATTTTATTAGGATTTTTTTAATTTCTCGATGGGTTTAAATAATACACATATACATATTTTTTTTAATTAGTTATTATTTTTTTTAGGAACTAGTGTAAATAATGTGTTAAATATATTAGAAAATGCACATTATAATGTTTTAAACAACTTTACACCGACGTTTCCTGTTTTTTTTTACACTTTCACATACACTTTTAAACAACCCATTTGAGAAATTTTGAAATGTTAACTTAATAATTTAATTTATATAAATTTAAAACTCATTTTTTTATACTATTATTGCAAACAAACGATTTTTAGGGAAGTGTATAATAATAGATTTACAACAAATGTGTACATTTGTGAAAGAAAGAAAGAAATTGTGCATGCACTCTGATTTTCAGTAATATGTAGTTATATATTTATTTTCTCAAACTTATTTTGCATAAAATGATTATTGTTATTTCTTAAATAATTTTTCTATTGATATGAATATTTATAGATATTTGAAAATTATGTTTTTGCCCATATCATTATCAAATTTACTCAATTACATGAATATTTACCAGGAATTGATTTAAAAAAAAAAAAAAAAGACCTTTCTTTTATTTCATTGGTAGATAATGTTGATATATATATATTGATGGATGATTTTCATTTTAACTCATTACTGAGATCATGACTTAGATTAATTTTATCTGCTTTAATTTAGTTACATACGAAGCTTTTACACTGCAATATTTTTTTACAAATTAACAATCTAAATACTATAAACATGTATCACACTGAATTGATAATATTCATTTTTTTAAATAAATTCTATTTTGGGCAATTTATCATAATTGCATTTTATTTTTATCTTGTGTATTTGTGCCCCATTGCTGTGTTGAGTGCCGGCTTAAATGCAGAAATGGTATTTTGATGCTCAATGCATAATCCTTTCTCTTGATTTCTGGCCAAAAATTTGTCTTGAGTAGGGGTATGCTTTGAGTAACTTAATTTGCATAATACACATTTTATTACACTTTCATAAAATAATTTTAGCTATAAACATTTCCACAATTTAACATTTATAAAATATCAAGTAATTCTAGCCGTGTCAGTAGCTTAAAACTGTTTTTCTAGTTTTGATTTCTTATTTTACAAAACAAACTATGCATGATTGTGTAAATCTAGCCTAATCTGTTTTATTTAAAAAAAAAAAAAAAAAAAAAAAGAGAAAACTTTGCTAGTCACAGTGTTATATGTGCATAGTACACACAATCTAAAATATTTTCTACAAAATACACCATTTTTTACATGTATATACATATTTTTTTTTCTCAGTTGTACAAAATATCTATTTGCCCATTTTTAAACCTTTAAGGAAACACAAAAGTTTGTAATTTTATTTACACAATTTATTTATATTTTAATAATTGAAAGTTGTATTGCAGGTACTGGGTCTTGAATAAATTATGAGAAAATAATTCATCCTCTGTCAAAAAAAAAAAAAAAAAAATTAAATACTTTGTACATTAAATTTATTCAAACATTTACAAATCATATTCAGTTTTTTTTTCCCTCGTACTGCATAATATATAATTATATTTGGTCTGCTCAGATTGTTTTTGATATGCTAATAATTTTTTTAAATAAATCATAATGCAATTTTTTTTTTTTCCATACAGGTATAAATTTATCACCTTTCATATTTTTCAATATTTTTATTTTTATTTTGCATATTACAATTTTATTTATGGTATTGGCACAGAAATTGAATTTCTTCAAGACACATTTTTTTACATAATAACGAACAATTAATTGTTGTGCCAAATGTGATTTTGGTTCCATAAAGTTATTTATAAGTTATTTTGACACACACAAGATTAAAATTTACTTATGATGTGTTCACATAAACCTGGCTGGATCATCGAGATCTTGAAATATGTCAGTCGTGAATTAAACACCTCATGTCTTAAAATACAATCACACACTTACTCATTTTAAAATACATTATTTATTTCATTTGTCAATTTACCATATTTAATAATTAATGCAGTTAACTGAAGGTTATTTTTATGAAATTATCAAATATTTTGAATTACACATTTTTTTTATTTTTCTCATTTACCTTTATTGACTATTTTTGTATAAACACATGATGATAGCAGATGAATGTTTGATGAAGAAGAGAAATATTTAAGAGAAATAATAAGATTAAAAAAAAAAAAAAAAAAAGAATTGATTTATGATCAATGAGGTCAACTGATTTTTGTCAATGGGAATTCACGAATAAATATGCTAGCAGATTCAATCATATGAATCATATTTTTGTGTACACTTGTTGAAGGCAAATATAATTGCCGTTTAATTTTATTCCAGCTGATGATTTAAATTGTGTTGACGTATTCTGTTGAAAAGGTCAACTAATATTTATATATTTTGCATATGCACTGATTTATTTGAGTTGACGTATTCTGTTGAAAAGGTCAACCGTTATTATTCTGGCCATGCTTTACATATTATTTGCGCTATTTTTAAGAGGATCCTCACACAATAAAAATAATAATAATAATAATTAAATAAAAAAAGGCCTATATATTTTTTTATGTGTACACTAACAAACATTTTTTTTTTACTTTTTCTTTTTGTTTACATTTTAGTGCACGTTAAATTCGTGATTAGAGAGCTTTCACTACAGCTATGATAATTTGTTTTTGTGGCAATTTATTTTAATTTTAATATATTGTGGAACACTTACAGACATATACTAAATTTTTTAATAGTTCAAATTATTTCAGTTGATATTCATTTTTTACAATATTGTTTAAATATTAAAACATATCACCCATTTAATTGCAAATTTAATTACATTTACACATTTACCCTTTAAAACACAATTGTGTTGCTCTGGTTGTCAGTATAATAATGACTTTATAATCTTTGGATTTCGACCATTATATTGGTTTCAACACCTGTAATTGTGTAGGGGACTTCTAATTTTTTTTACAACAATTTTTAAAGTTATAATTTAATAATTAATTCACACAAATAAAAAAAAAAGTTTAAATTTTATATTTTTGTTACTAGATCTCTATGTGTGTTCCCGTATATGTTTTCTTTTGGGTCGGAATTTCATTGTATTATTGGCTGATTTATGAGTTTGTCAGTCATAAAACAAATATATCCAATAGTATTATTTTATTCTCTTGTACACGCATGTTTTACCATGCTTTTCTGCATTATTATCAGACTTGGCCTCACAACCCAATGTTTGACACACACACATACACACGTTCACAAAATTTTCTCTGACCCATTTAGTTAATATTTTATTGGTTCACGTGTGGTGATGTCGTTTTACATTTTTGTTTATTAAATTTTTACAAGCATTTTTACACACACAAAAAAAAAAAAAAAATAAATAAATAAATAAATAAATAAATAAAATAAAACTGGTTATATTAATAAAACACACCTACACAAAAGTAAATAAGTAGATAAATAATTTTTATTTCTTTGTCAACTTACAGTAAATTCTGATATTTTTTTAGAGTCTATGTGGTTTTCGTATAAAAATGAAGTCATTGGTAAAACGTGAAATATCCGTACATATTCTGTACGTGTTAGAAAATTTTTGGTTTACAAATAATTTCTTGTTTAATAAGTAAATTTTTTTTTTTTTTTCTTTCAACTTAAATTAAATACTTATTTGTTTAAAATTTCTCATTTAAAATAATCCCATTTTGTAATGTTTTGCACCACAGATGCATTTTGAATGGTACCTTGAAATCATCTGTGTGTTGCAAGAGGTAGTCTGTGCAGAAGCATGTGGCTGGTTCACTCTTCATTTTTTTTTAGACTATTTCTTGCTGAGCAATATTATAAAATTATCCGTGTAACATACGCTATGATTCTTGGGCAATATATGGAATATTGCTTAGGCTTGATAAAACAATTATTCAAATTAATTCTAAAACAATATATATTTAGAAATTTTCTAGTTTTTGACAATTTTTCTTCTACATGGTTTTGTCTTGTTACATCTATACTAAAATGACTTTAATTTTTATCGCTGCCAATTTTGTTAAAAAAATTATATAAATTAATTTTTCAAATACTAATTACTGGTTAAAGTTCTGTTCAGGAAAAGGAAATTATTTCATAAGAGTAAATTTTTAATAATTTTTGACCACACAATAGATTGAAATAAAGTTTCTTCATAATTTCTGCAGAGAAAATAAATTATAATACAAAAATAAAAATAATTTGTTTTTCTTTAAAACATTACTAGAACTATTACATGTGCGATCTTATTTTAACATAGGGCTAGATTTTTTTTTTTCTACACATTTTTTTACACATACAAAGGACATTTCATAATGTCACTTTGCAGAATGCTGGTTGTCATTTTTGCACAACATGAAGCCTCTTCTGCTTCCCTCACATATAGTTCATTGTGCTATGTTCGGTATGGCATCACAAAACCATGTTGGTCATAGCTATTGTACTATTCTACACTTTCTAGCTCATTTTGTTAAAAATTTAGATTTTCACGTGCAGATTAATTTTTTATATACTCAGAAATTGTTTGGAATATTTTTTCATATTAATGCTATATTATTTTATTTAAATTAACAATTAAAAATTTAAATCAGTTGATTTGCATATTTTTTTGCTACTGATTTCCTTTTCCTTTTCTCAAGCATATATGCCATTTTATGAATGTGAACTTTGATATTTTCAAGAAGTTATATATTGTGTCACACTAGTATACTTCACTAATTAGATAATTATTTCATGTTCAATACACAATGTTATAACAATGATATGTCTTGTGAGTTGTTCTATAATTATGTATATTAGTCAGATTTTTCAAATTTATTTTTTATGCAACCTTTGTTTTTATTGTTGTTTAACAAAAGATTATTTGTATTGTTTTCAGCAATATTACTTGAGATATTCAAACTGGCATGTGCTGTTTCTAGGTGAGAGAGAGCAAACTTTTTTTTTCTCTTTTTTTAGGGCATTGGGGAGAAATATGTGAGAACAAGTTCACACATATGTTCTTTTAAATATTTAATTTCTTTTCTAAATAATTCAATTTAAATTTTTAAATAAAAAATGTCAATTTATTAAGAATAGTTATAAAATTAATTAATTCTTTTAACAAATTTATTTTAATTTAATTCATTCCAATAAAAAAAAGAACATTTT
Organism: Salticus scenicus; assembly: GCA_963930645.1. Classification (NCBI taxonomy): domain Eukaryota; kingdom Metazoa; phylum Arthropoda; class Arachnida; order Araneae; family Salticidae; genus Salticus; species Salticus scenicus. Next base: position 173,923,316 of record OZ005648.1, read on the forward strand.
ATTCTGTAATATCCTCTGAAATCAATTCATTCTATTATAAAAATCAATCTATATTTAATTTAATTTGTATTTTACTAAGGGACTTATTCGTTTGTAGATAGATACATTTCCCCCTTTTCAATAACGTTATGTTCAATATCTCATTTAATCATAGATATAAAATGATTTATTTGTCTAAATTACTTTATAATATAAACAGAAGTTGCAAAATTTATTTCATTTCCTGTCATTTGTGTTATCATAATGACTTTGTTCAGTCTCATTGGCGTCAACTCGTTTCTTTTAATAATAATAATAAAATAAAAAAGAACAGATAAATTCTTAATGATATATTGATGGCGCCAATAAAAAATAATTACTTTGGCGTAATTTATGTTGCCAAGCTTGGCTTTGTCTTTTGAATAACGGATTAAATTTTTGAATTAACCAATTAGAACATTCTTTTGGCGCTTTATTTGGCATTAGTTTATTAATTTCGGGTTTGAATTGGCGAATGCAATTCAGTACTTCTCTCGCATCAAAACAGTCAACATCTCTTGTTTACTGGTGTAAGAAACTATCGTTTGCTCTCCCTCTCTCTCTCTTCCTTTTTAGATCATATGAGAACCATTATAAGTGAATGCTTGATAATTCATGTTTTTTTAACATAAAAATAAAGAACGCTTTCTATTGCAAGTGACTTTTATTATTTATTGTCAAGTATCACTCCTTTTTGAAAGATTATGGATTTCCAGCCCTGGTGTTTTGCGGTAAGCGATGTACTACAACTACATGATGGTGCCACTTATTTCACGGACAATAAAACTTCTTCACATTCCCTATAGAATTTCAGATAACTATAACTATCACTATTTAAACTTTCAATTAAAAATTTGTCAAAATAAACAATAAGATTACATTTCCATTTATGAAAAGCTTCTATGGGTGTATTGTATTTATAACAAATTTTATAAGTAAAATTATTAATATCTTTCAAAAAGATTTCCTTGACATTTATTTTTTTAAGTTTTTTATTTAATCTAAATTTAGTACCCAGATTCATTGAAATCCTTATATTATCATTTTTTATTATATTAAGATCTCCAGTTATGATATGTTTATAATTATTATCAATATAAGAATTAAAATCATCACTATTACATATACAATTATTCGTATTGGAAGGATCAACTGATAAAGCAAATTCTCTGTAATTAAAAATCTTATTTTATTTAAAAATCTTATTGTTTTTGTATGCAATTTTGTGCTGCTTTAAGCGCCTTTTTTATATAAATTAATTTTTGTAATTTATATTGAATTAAATTTATATATATATATATATATATATATATATATTTTAATTTTTTTTTTTCAAAAAAAAAAAAAAAAAAACTGTTTATATCTACATGTATATATGTGGTAGCCTCATAGAAATTTTTATGCAAATAATGAGAAGAATTCTCATAATCACATGCTACAACCAAAACGTATTTAAAATATTACTTTTTACAGGATGATCCAAAACACTTTGATTTTTGTTTAACTTTTTATTGGTCCCCTTTTCCTCTTCAGGAAACAACTTTTGCTGAAATATATGAGGTATAATATGTTCTTTACACTACCAAAGTTTCAAGATGATTCCTAAAGAACTTTTCCAGATATCTGATAAAACGTCTAAATTTGAAAGTGTCCAAATACTTATTTGTAGATCGTGCATATTTTATAAGTACACTTCTTTTCAACCTCAAAAGCATAATTTATCTATATAAATACAAAAATATTAAAATAATTAAAGCAGTAATAACAACTTATGAGTACTATGTCTATTATAAGTAAGCTATTGGATATTCCAATCGCATTGCACGCCAAGAAATAATGCATTGACGTAAAAAATCTTTTGTAAACGTCTTGACGCAAAATTTCTAAATTTGTCTGTATTTCAGGAAGTTTATTATTCTTCCTTGATTACCGCTTCAAGAAGGAAACAGAAAAGCTCGGGAAGCGGAAAGAGATCCAATCAATAACCTTATACAACTATCATGCAGTCAATTCGCCATGGATCCGAATTGATCAGATCGATATTTGTGCAGAAATTTTCGTATATATCCTTTTTTATTATAAATCGAGTTAATCATCTATATAGTTCCGCGTTTCTCTTAAGAGCGGACAATACCTAATCTCGCCGGCAGCCTTCGCCCATGTTATTCTATGGGAAAATTTTTTACATAATTACTCATTACCTAATGAATATTTTTCAATTCTGTTTTCACATTTAGAAAATTCATAAGCGTTAAATTAGTACTTGTTTTCCAAAAATTGATTTTTTAAAATTTTAGTATTTCATTTTGCGATTAGAAAATGAGAAAAATGCATTTTGTGAAAAATCGCATTTTTGAACTCAAAATTAAAATGTAAAAATTAAAAAAAATGAATTTTTCAAAAATGAGTACTCATTTAACGGTTATGAATTTTTTGACTGCGAAAACAGAATTAAAAAATATTCAATAGGTAATGTGTAATTGTAGCAACGAATTTTCCCATAGAATAGCATGGACGAAGGCTGCCGGCGAGATTAGGTATTGTCCCCTCTTAAATGGCTTTGATAAAAATTTAGGGTTGAAGTTTTTTGAGGTGGAAAAAAGGTCTGACTTACAGTCGGTGGGAAATTATTGATGCACACAAATCCACATTTTTCATTTTTTTTTATAGTTTGACCGTTAATTTTTATCATAAACTTACTTTTTTATAAACAGACTAAAAATAGATAATGACTCGACAAATATTTATTTAACAAAACGGTATTGGGTGCTCACTTTTTAAGTAGGAATTATTGCTAGCGCTTCAATAATTTTGCTGCCGACTGCATCCTCATCTACAGGAAAATTAGCATTCGCTAGTATCTCATCCTCTGCCCGACGCGAAATGTAGCAGAAACATAGTTTTCTAGGAAGTCGCTCAAACGATTTTCATAAAAATTTAAGGTGAGAAAGCTTTTGGGGATGACAATTCGATCTGAATTGAATCTATCTTCAGACAATTTAACGTTCGTTGGTAAGGTAAACCGCATTTGGTTCACTAGTTGTAAGAAAATCAGAAATCTGGTTTTCTTGGAAACTGCTCGAATGTTTTTTAGGAAAATCACATGTAAGTGAATTCGTGAAATTTGAAATCTATATGGCTTATTGTTCTTCTCTGAAATATGAGTACATGATGCTAAAAATACAGTAAATAAGAAGTTTATCTATACGAGGATTTTCGCAAACAAACCACTCTGTTTATTCTGCAAATAATCTTTACAATGATTTCGAGTAAAATTCGGTCATTCAAGTGCTGTACTATATAATAAAAAAAAGAATTAAACTTTGTAATTAATACAACAGCAGAATATGATGCTTGTCTTTTTGATAAAAATTCTCATGCATAATTTTTTAACGTTAAATCTTTTAAAACATTTTTATGCGTAATAAATAAACTTTATAATTAATACAGCTTTCTTCTTCTGCGGATTAACTTAAATACATATATATATATAAACATAACATTTGGATAAGTTCTTTAGCAAATAATTAATTAAATTTGATATTACTTTAACACCAAAAATAATTTTTAAATCGGTATTAACTCACTTTTTTCTACATATTAAAACGAAAAGTTACTGCCGACGGCGTGAAGTTTATTTTATTTTATTTATTTATTTATTTATTTTGGTCTGTGACTTCATCTTCTCGCGAACGGGAAGGACCTCAGAGTCAGGAGAGGTATCAATGTTTGCCGAATACTTCAAGGATCACATTTCTCTTGTTTAGACATTCCTATCACCTTAATTAACGAAATTATCAATTTAAAAACTCCCGTTAACAAAAGTATTCTTTTTGCCAACTTGCAAATAGTTTCTCTTATTATTTTGTTTCAATGACATTATTTTTCACAGGGAAATTAAAATGCAATCAATGGTGTAACAAAAATAAAAAAATAAATAAAAAATAAAATGTCAGTGTTGCTATTGGTAACAAAAAAAAAAATCGTCTTCAAATAAATTAAAAGCATTACCTTGGATATTTTCAAGAAATTAGTATTGTAAATAATCGTCTGCAGATAATTTTTCCTACTTTATAAAAATTAAATTTCTTACTGAAAATTTCTTATGCTGTTTATCAATTTTCTTAAGTCTTCTTTTGCTTGTGAATAATGGAATAATGTGGAACGATGCGGTCGTGATATGCATAATTGACTGCACTTCTTTTTGTTTTCAAAGTGTATTTATCTTTTTATTCAAAAGAATATTTCAAAATATTTCGGATATATTTTGGTATAAAAAAATATTTTAGACTCAAACTCATTTATAAATGGCAGCATTTTCTAATTTCGCATTCCTATTTTTTTAACATTACAAAACTAAAATTTCTATGATGCATTTCTTATTTCTAATTATGGCAAGAAAAAAATTCATCACTTAAATTCATATAGAGAATCGAGTACATTTCATCCGTCGTTATTTTAAGAAGTAGGCAGGCGAGAATTAAAAATTGAAGCTGTTGGAGATTTTTACAAATTAAAATAATAACAATAAACTTTTTTTCTTTTCAAATATTTTCGAATGTGTAAAATTATTATCAAGAAATATTAGAAACATATTGCCTTATATAGTGTCGTGGTCCAAGCTCACGTATCTAAAGCTCACACATCGTGGTTGAAGCTCACATACACCAGTATCTCGTGTTCCAAGCGCACAAATATATTCACCCCTTTCCCGGACGCATCAAATTGACAGGTGGGAAGGGACTAATCCCTTTTTCCGAAGAGCAAAGTGTGTGTGTGTGGGGGGGGGGGGGAGAAGATGTTTTTTTTCCGAAGCGCAATTCAGTTATGAGTTATTTTTTGAACTAAGGCAGGAACTAGGAATAAAATAATAAAATAAAATTATTTGCTGCTTATTTACATAAGTTTAACAAAAATACTTTCGGGGGTGGAGATATATATATATATATCAGGAATAACGGCCCGAAATGTTTGTTCATGTATTTATTAAACGCAGTTTTATTTAATAAGTCAATCTTAAGTACTATATATGTTTTATATAAAATTCATAGATTATATCTGTACTGATAAGTATAAAGGATTTAAGTCCAAAAATGTCGATTTTGAGTTAAGTACATGATCAGACTCAGAAAAAAATTCTCTATCGATTGGTATAAAGGATTTAAATCCATGTCATTTAGTCTTTGAGAAAATTCATTGGTAAAAAAAGACTCAAGTCAGAAATTTAGCATTAATCTTTGGTATAAAATATTTAATTCAATTTTTTTCCCTTTATTAAATGAAGGTTGACAATCACTGAATGGTATAAAGGTTAAAAATCAACCTAATCCCTTTTTCCTAATCGATTCTTCTGATTAGTTTTTAATTAGTTTAACTTTATTTTTCGTCTCCTGAAAAATCAAGAATATGGACTTAAATCCTTTATACTTATCAGCACAGCTATAAGACTACACATAATTTGTGGAATGTCTGTTATCAAAGTTAATTGTTGTAAGTATTTTTTAACTAAAAATCGGAACTCAACAATACGAAGGTACAGTCTGCAAATTAAAAAAAAAAAAAAAAAAAAAAAAAAGATAACACCCCAACCTAAATCATCAACAAATTGATAAATCGATTTCTTTTAAAATATCAGTAGGTTATAATTCAAAAATTATGTTTAGAGTATAAATTTGGCAGTCAATGTTAATGAAAATATACAATGTTATAAAATTTTAGTGTAAGATAAAGTAGTGTGAGTGCCACATGAAAATTTTTTGTTTATATTTTGTTGAGATTTATAATCAACTTTCCCTCACGTTTTTATCCCAGGCTTGGGACTGGGCAGTGTCGGTTTAAAAGTCAAGTTGATACGTCGGGGAAAAGGGGTGAATATATTTGTGAGCTTGGGACACGAGATACTAATCTACGTGAGCTTCAGCCACGATTCCCCTACTGTGAGCTTGAAGCATGTGCGCTTCGGCCACGGCGCCAATCTAATCAGCACCAGTTTATGTCAGGGTGCAACTAAATACCAAGTTTGGTTAAATTTTATTCATTGGTTCGTGAGATATAGCATCCAGAGTGCCACACCAATTTTTTTTTGTTTATATTTTGTTGAGATTTATGATAAACTTTCCCTCACGCTTTTATCCCAAGCTTGGGACTGGGCAGTATCAGTTAAGACACAGGCGGTTTAAAAGTTGCAGGCAATTTGACCTTTGCCTCTGTTTTTTTATGCAGCAGGCTGAAAACTTGCCATTGTCGTGTTTACTCAATTATTCCGTTATTCCATTTTTGTCACGCAACTTAGGGATGCCAAACATTTTTGTAGATTATTTGATCGCCTGTAGTCTTGCATAATGTTTTCAATTTTTTCATCTAATTGCGCATAAACTTTTCTTCGCGCTTCGGCCATGGTCTAATCTAATCCCACCTGTCAAGTTGATGCGTCGGGGGAAAGGGGTGAATATATTTGTGAATTTGGGACACGAGATACTAATCTAAGTGAGCTTCAGCCACGATTCCCCTACTGTGAGTTTGAAGCATGTGCGCTTCGGCCACAGCGCCCCTTATATTAACTAAAAAATTCAACAGTAAAAAGTACAGGCATTAGAAATAAGTGCTAGATAAGTAAAATAAGTACTAGATTATTATTATTTATTTATTTTAACAAACAATTTTACCAAAACATTTATCGCTAAATAGTGGCAAAATTTAAAAGTCGCCAAAGGAGTCATGTACTAAAGCTGTAACGCAAAGTGATCTAAAGTAAAAAAAGGAAATTAGATTAAACAGTAACACAACCAGAATGAAAAATGGAATAAGTATTTTTGATAAGTCCACATGTAACCGATTCCAAACAGAAATAGTAGAAATAAACACGTAGCCAAAACGAACAAACTGAAAAGAAATGATTAAAAGTAAAGAAACGATTAATCGATCTAGTTGCTTCTGAAATGAAATAAATGAAAGCATTAAGTGATAGTTATTAATCTTTAAAATTTAAAAGCTAAAAACACTATTAAAAAAATTATATTTAACAGGGTTATTTAATTATAACGTTAATCTTATTTATTTTCAGTTTAGATTAAACGTTCAACGTAACGTGAGCTAGCGACATCTTACGTGAAAAAGTGAGTTACTATTAAGTAATTATAGAAAATGTACGATCTGACGTCCAATTTTTACATTAGTTTAATTTGTATTCTTAAGCAATCTCATCAAAAGGCCAACAAGTGATGATTAAGACATTATGATTATGTTTATTGGTGAAATATTATTATAATTTTAAAAATTATGTATTTTTTTTGTTTATATATTAAAAAAAAAAAAAAAAAGCTGAAAACTGAAATTCAAAAAGTATTTTGTTTACAGTATGTATATGAGAAATTAATTTTCTTTCCTCAGCAGTATTCGTTTACATAGTAAAAAGTAGCAAAGAACTTCCATCAATGAATTTTCTTCCCTCGGCAGTATTCGTTGACATGCAGAGAATTTCCATCAATTATATTCAATGGAAAAAGTCGTTTAGTTTAATTTTGGGTAGCCCTGTATATTGTCTATAACCAGTATAGACACTACATTATGCACCTAAATACAGTGTTATATTAAGAAAAACACAGCACAATATGAAATGCCCTTCCAGCAATTTTCATGTATCTTCACTATATATTCCAATCTTTTGTTGAAGGCCAGTAAACGAATGGTGAATGATTTCCATATCATATTCTACACGAAACATGCTTTTATGGTTAAGAAAAAAAAAAAAAAAATCTTTATTTCCATTTTGTTTAGTCCAGACAACAGATGTTACGCTGTACTTACAAGAAATTTCGCCTATCGACGTAATGTATTTGAATTCTCTTGGATGGCCCTATACACGAACCATTTGCTTGATCTCAACGAAAAGTTTAGTGTAGCATCACTATATGATACATATTTAGAATAGAGAGTTTGAACTTCCTGCTATTATTTGTTCTTGAAATATGCTGATAACAGACACACGCACACACACACACACACACAGAGAGAGAGAGAGAGAGAGAGAGAGAGACCAACCGCTAAAAACATAATTTTCAGATTCAGAGGCCTCAAAACATGTAAATATAACAAAAATGAATTTCGAAAATTTAACCCAAAGACGATGTTTTCTCTACCATATACTATATGGGTAAGAGAAAGTAAAGAATCATGTGGTATTAAATATTATGTATTTCAATTTGACGGGTATAGTTTTATTTTCGTTCTTCTTCTTCTTCTTAAGGACATAATAGTAAGTTTTTAATGAATTCACTTACGAACTGGAAATTTGGATGAGGCACTTATTACAAAATTAATTATTGACATTTTATTATTCTGGCAATGTACAGTCGGGGAAAAAAAAAAAAAAAAAAAAAAACGCAACACTCAACGTAACTTCGTTGCTAATAGATGTATTAAAATGTAATAGGTATCATTCGACGGGAAATTGGGAGTAGTTTCAGAAAATGAACTGAAATTTTGAATTGGGGGTCGTATACATATTAAAACGCGCACCAACTTTGATTTTTTTTCAATGGTAATGCCCCATATTTATTTTATATTTGAATTCTTGGGATCGCAACAACGCGAAAAAGTATACTGGTTGTATATTTTACTTATTTTTTCACAGAGTTATAAGCGTTCAAAGTTTGAAGGTGCTAATGTTAAATTCATATTTCAAACTTTTATTAATATCTTCACAAAAAATAACTTGATCGATATATATATGTATATTTTACGAGATACATTGAAGAAACCCAAATATAATCCATCATTACTTTTGATTCTGAAAAATATTTTTTGATTCTGAAAAATATTAATAAATTCATATTCATAAAAATTATGAATTATGTCCTATATTAATTTTTACATAAAATGAATCCTAATGCTGAAAAATATGGGTGTGCAAATTTGCAGCTCATTTCAGTTATTAGTTTTCGAGATATAAATGAATCTTTCTTTTGGAGTAGTTTAGGGGCCGTCTCTTATAAAATTTTGCATGAGATAACGAATCAAATCTTAAAAAATAACAAAGAAAATTAAACAAAATATTTTTATTTTTTATTTACGGGTCAATTTATATAACAACAACGTCAAACGCAAAGAAATGAAACAAAAATGATGATTTCTAGACATTAGTGTTAGCATCAAGAATTCCTGTTTTCTAAAGAAGACAAGCCCCCGCATTCATCGTTCTTCCAAACAAAACAATATAGAAAAGAAAAGTAAATGTGACATTGAGTAATGAATTCGTGTTAAACCCCTTATTTTATGTTGACAAAAAAATATGCACAAGTGGTATTTACTTCATCGATTACTGGTGATAAATTTTGAATCTTCAAAACGAACACTAGAAGAAAAAAAAATAGGCGGGGTGTACTGTTTTAAATAGAAAAATAGGTTTAATGTAAAAATTGTCAATAATAATTTAAAAAAAAAAAAAAAAAAAAAAAAAAAACGAATGGAATCGGAATGCAAGACAGACTTGTAAAATCGTTTCTTAACTACGATCATAGTTAAAGGGTTAATCATTTGCTTCATATATTGCTTTATTTTTATTTATTTATTTATTTATTTTGTAGGTGGGACGAATATTATTTTAAGGATACTTTAGTCTTTAAAATTTTATTAATGTATTTTAACTTTATATATTTAAAAAAATATACTTTAACTTTTATAAATATATTTTAACACTTTTTGCGACCGCAGGATTCTCTCTTTTTTACAGTAAGATCCGCTTACGGGCGTTATTCTCTCAAAATAAAATATTTCAGAACAAATTTTCTGTATTCACAATTATATTACAAATGGACATAGATTATAATTATATTCTTTCTAATCAACATATTTCTATCCGTAGTATATTTTATTGCAAAAATATGAACACTGGGTACACACTTAAGAAAAATGTAATACACAAATTACGAAAGAAACGTCCAGTGACAGAGTTAAAGATTTTCAAATGATGTGAATCTACGTTAGCATTCGCGAAAGGGTTAATTAAGAAACTATATTTTCATAGAAATTATTAAACGAATCGTACAGTTCCAAAGAGTTCAACTGACCCAAAACTGGTAAGTGCGATTAAAATTGTTTAATATTTACTTCATGAACCCCTACAATAATTTATCCGAAAATATTTAGTTTATGCGTTGTTGTATATATATCTCTATATTATTTCATTTCGTATATTATGTTACACCTACGAAAGAAAATTTAAGCTTTATTGGTGATCAGATCACACTTTTACTTGAAAAATATTGCACTTTTTCCAAAGAATACTGTCTGGACCAATCGTAAGTGTAATTTATAGGATATTTTATTTTTCTACATTTACAGATAACCCCCTAACACATTTTTGATTATAACTCTACAAATACTAAAGATAAAGTATACAAACAGTATACTTTTTCGCACTGCCAGACTCTCAAAAATTCTAATATAAAGTCAAAATTCGGTGTTTTAATTGAAAAAAAAAAAAAAAAAAAAAAAAGTTGGCGTTCATTTCAATATGTAGATGACCCCTAATTCAAAATTCGACGGCATTTTCAGAAAGTGCATTTAATTTCCTGTTGAATTATGTCTATTAGATGTTCCTGAGTCAATTAATAACGAAATTACAGCGAGTGTTGCGTTTTTCTTTCTTTTTTTTTCCCCAACTGTAGGGGAGACTGGGGAGGGTTGACCCATTTTTTACAAAAACATTTTTAGAGAAAAAAATTTTACTTCCAGAAAAAAACTTTGTACACCATTTCATACCTGATATATTCTATTATCAAAACATACATAAAAATTTTTCATACTTTGCAATAGAAAAGAGAAATAATGAATGTTATTGAAGCAGAATTTTTGGGTCAAGACATATGGGAGGTTTGACTCACACAATGGGAGGGTTGACCCACCAATATTCACATATTATAATATTTATGAACAAAGTAAAGCTAGTCCTAAAATTTAAGAAAATTTGGCAATGAAATTAATGTGATAACAATAAAAGTTATAGTTGATGAAGTAGCACTATTTCTAAAGCGTAAATTGAAAAAATTATATAAAAGAACACGTTCACACTACTAAAACAACTTTTAAATTAAAAATAGTCATTGCCATTAAGCTTTGTTGAAAAAAGGTAGAAATGTTAAATAATAACGAATATTTAGCAGCACTTATACTGAGAAAAGTCAAAGTCAAAATAAATTCGTAATGCAACTCTTGCAGTTCCTCCAGCTGATATTGGATTTGGTAACTTTATCATATCATCCATTGAAGATATCCGCGGAAGATATATCTGTTGCTTTAATGGATGATATGATAAAGTTACCAAATCTGCCTCTGTAAAAATCCCTGAATCAAAAGGAAATATTCCCGTAACAGCAAATTCTTTTTTTAATGTTTATGGGGGGAGGGGGGGGGGAGCTCGTGGATAAAATTTTCCGATGATTTCAGGAATATCGTAAAATCTAATTGGTTTTCATCGATCGAGTGGTTGCAATTTGTGACTTGTATGCGGTAGCAATGTTAAGAGTACGTTTCCATTATCTTTGCAGAATTGCAAATCTTTGAGAGATACATGACTTTCATGATTATCAAGTATGATAAGAACTTTTTTCTGTATACTATATTTTATATACTTTGCAAAATGTGTTAAAAACACTTCAAAATTTTCGGATGTCATCCATCCACTAGAATGCCCAACAGCTTGTGTTCCAACAGGTGCACCTTTGGTCATATCTTTTACTCGTTGGCAAGGGAAGACCAAAAATGGTGGGATTGATGTTCCAATAGCATTAATTGCACAGCAAATAGTTACCAGAGTCCCCTTTCTCCTGAAGTTACTTTGCCTACTTGTTTTTCTCCTTTACGAGCAATATTTTTTTTCGGGTTGTCAACTGTTGTTACACCAGATTCATCAACATTATAAATGCTGTCTGGAGTAAAATTTTCCTTTGTTAGAACAGCCTTTAAGTTATCAAATTCTCTTACAGTAGTAGGATTAAATCCTGTTGCAGAATATATACAGTACTAAACATTATTCAGCAAGAATTTCAAATATCATTGTTATGGGATTATTTTTTGGTAAAAACTACATTCTAAAAACAAAAGTAAGTTTTCTTATTTTCTTTTTATGTTTTAAAAAACATTGTAGGGAATGATTTTTGGTAAAAGAATGGTACAGGATAAAAACAAAAATTATTTTTTAAATTTTTTATACAATTAAATAATAGATGAATTAATATTTTCAGTCCACAATAACAAATAAATATATAAGGGAGGCTTGACCCGTGGGTCAAACCTCCCTCATATCATGTGGGTCAAGCCTTCCTCAATAGCCATTTGCAATTTCATAAAAAAAAATCAGGGAATTAAACAGTTATTTAGCAAAACTAATTATAGCACATATTAGCTTGGGGTATATACTTTAATCATATAAATCGGAATTCTGATATTTGATTAAGAATATTTGCACAATGCCTTACAAATTTAATCAAAAGTACTTACTTTTTGATGAGGAAAACACAAATTTCAATCTTGTTCAAATAGTAAGCATGGGATAACTTTCAAACAAACATGGCTGTTACCTTGCATCAGTTGGATGTGCTGCCATGTGTTGGAAGTTTTTGAAAGCTAAAAATAGCAGAGTAAAGAAAGGTGGGTCAAGCCTCCCATAGGGTCAACCCTCCCCAGTCTCCCCTACATATATACATGGTTAACATAATTAAATATCACGTACAAACAAACATGCATTTTATTATTATTATAAATATAACACAGATGTTTATTACCTCTTAGATTAATGATAAAAATTACATCACAACACACACACACACACATATATATGAATAAATTCATTTATGAATTCAAAAACTTCAAAATGATCACAAGCTTATGCTTATGAAGAAGAGTCTATGATGGGTGCAAGTCAATAGTTAGTTCTTTGAAAGAAATAGCATTCTGTCGCCAAAAGCAAATTATATTTAATATACTAAGGTTTTCTTTCTTTCTCCCCCCCCCCTTATTTTTAACAAAATTTTTCTGTATTTTTTTATTTTTAAATTAATTCAGACTCTATCAATAAATGTATTCAAATGGGGATTCGTTTTAATAAAACGTTATTGTTGTTATTGTTAACAATACTTTTAAAATCACAAAATTTTGTCACTAATTGTAAATTAAAAATCAAATTACAATTAAAGTAAGTTTAATGGAAATCAAATGAAAAAAAAAAAAAATAAATAAAAAAATAAAAAAAAACCTCAATTAAAAATGAAAAAAAAAAAGTGCAATTTCATTAAAAAAAAAAAAAAGTTTAAATACATTAAATTGTCATAAAAAAAAAAAAAAAAAAAAAAAAAAAATCAGTCAAAATTCTCTGAATTTCAGTGACTAGGGAGCAATCGTAATGTCGAAAATTTATATATTTACCTATAAGATATTCCTTAATTAAAGCTATTCTAAGAGCACTTCAATTTTTCCGTATCAACAAATATGCTATCATACTAAAAAACTCATGTATATTTAAAAGATAGTAAAAAATTAGCGGGACCAAAATGCCTCGGTACCAAAATGGCAAGGGCCCAAAATTTGACCAAAACGGCACTACCAAAATGGCGGGACCAAAACGGCGTCCTGCTTCGTTCCCAGTGTTCCACAGAGCCAGAGCCTATCTAGGGGATCCATGAAACTCTCTTATTCAACGTTAAAATAAAATGTTCCTTTTTTAAAGACTCTGAAAGGATTCGTGCAAAAATTGAAAGCTACGTTATTGTAGACTAGATTATTAGATTACACCTAATGCTAAAATTCATAGACCTTATACTTTATAGACTTCTATATAAGGTCTGTGTTAAAATTGGAAGGGGTTGTTAAAAATCCTGGGGGGCCGCAAAGACAGGCTGATACATAAAGGGGTTGGGGTGGGGGTGCGTGGTACGAAAAAGCTTAAGAATATAATCGCTTCTCTAAAACAATACGTAGAGTAGTTGTCCGCAATAGGTGTTACAAAAATAATCTGACTGACTTGAAATTTGATTCAGGCATTTATGAGTTACTCAGAATTAGCCATACAGATTTAAATGTAATATTGTATAATCAGGGCCAGATTAAGATGCTTTTTTTAATTTTGGCAAAATCCATTTTTGAACTGGATTACGTAACTGTCACATGATTATAATCCTTATGACCATTATTAAAGACCTTCAAATTTGAAAAACAAGCTAAAAATCCATAAATATATAATTTTGAATTATAAGTGTTGAGGATTAATTTCATATGTGTGAGGGGCTAGACAACAGAGAGCTTTCTGGTCCAATTTTAAATGCTAAATATTAATTTATTTAATGAATTCATTAATTTATTTAATGAATTTTGGTGTGCCGATATATATGTATACATTGCTTATAAATAATATAAAACATTTAATTTAAGAAAAATAATTTACATTTAGTAAGGTTAAAATGTAGTGTGACCGACATGACAAAACACAGACATGATTTCAGTGACTCGTCAGCGACTCATTTACTCTAAATTGCGACACATTTGAAGCTCAGAAATTTTAATTTTCACAAACAGGACTTTCATTTGATATGTAATTTTAAAAAAAGTTCTAAAATTTAAATAGATTGATATATAATATATTTAATAGCGTGACAGACATGACAAGTGTACAAATTTAAAGTTATCTTTTGATTACTTTTTTTAAATTTAAATATTCCTTTTTCATTGATGAGTTAAAAAATTTTGTGTATGCATGTGTTATATTATTTAATGTGTTTTCCTTCAATAAATAATAAATAAATAAAAATAATTTAGTTAGTTGAAACGTATAAAAAAATGTCCTTTTTGTCCACTTTTGCGTGAAATTAGTCATTGTAGAAAAGAGAACTGCTCAGTGACCGGATATATCCGTCAGCGGCGAGCGGTCGGTCAGATGGTCTAAAAGCACTTTTTCTGTAGAAAATAGTGTGCATGAAATTAATTTGCAGGGGTTCATAAAATATTCCGATACGTTATGTATAATTCGTGGTAAATACTGGATATGTACTTTTTTTTCGGTAGAATTTAACTCATGCTATTATTATTAAATGATTTAATCGTTTATATAAAATAACTGCCGAGTATTGAGTAATAGAAATACTCGGATCTATAGAAATTAGTGGATCTTGATTTATAGATCCACTAATTATAATAAATAATAAAGGATAAATTGAAAGTTAACAGTAAATGACATCAGATAAACTATTTAAAACTCATAAAGGAGTTGAATTTAGGAGCGTCGCTTCACGGTCATTTTTATGCAGGGACCGATGAATTAAAGTAGATTCCGAACATCCATGTCTGACACTTCTAACCTGACACGAGGCCAAGGCGCTGACTATTCGGCTACCAGATGAGCACTCATAAAAGGTAAATAAAAACTGATATATAGTCAATGAAAATCTCTCAAAATATCAGAGAACATTTTCCATTATTATCATTGAAATCCTAAATTTTATAAGTTAATATTTTACGCTTTACAGCGAAAAGCACAACTAGTTAAGTTTTATAATTATAAAAGAAATATTTTTTACAATCCTGAAGCAGAAATGAAAAATAGGGGTGTGTGGAATTCATCTAAATCTTAATTAATCCAGGGGTAAAAAGTCCCTATTTCAGCTGTAAGAACAGGCCTAGACAACACTGACAGGCTTTCCCCATATGACAAATTTTAATAGTTTAATTCCATGGCTTAAATTGTCAAAAATCTATATGCATGAGTGAAATTTAATTAATAAGTGAAAATCTAATAACTATTTATTAAAAATAGAGCTATCTAATGAGACGCAAGACAAATTCTTTCAACAAAAGTTTATTATTATTATTATTTATATAAATTACATGTGTAACTTTAAAATGCTCAGAAAAAGAGAGAAATGTATCAGGGTAAGGGAGGATAGAAGACAGTCCTAAAATAAAAGAATCTCACTTGAAATAAGGAAGAGATGCCAAGTATGCTTTGTTCTAGTTGATTAATTATAATATTAATATGTAATTAGACTAATTATTAATTAGTTTTAATCAGGAAAAGAAAAACTTTTATTCATATGTACTAACGGAATTTTTTAAATGTCTGTATTTATGAATGGTTCAGCAAATTTAGTCCTTTTATATACACGTACGGTGCTACGGTTCCGTTTTTTTTTTTTTTTTTTTTTTTTTTTTTCCTGACTTTTCCACTACTACATTTATACAAAAATTTTCACTTAAACTGGTCAAAAAACTCCACTATAAAAGATTATAATATAAAACTAGTGGCGGAAAAATCAGGAAAAAAAAAAAGCGGAATCATAGCACTATTTTTTTAGGATAAAACTAGCAGACTACGCCCGCTTCGCTGGTCACTATTTTAAAATGAATCACTATAGTTAATGAATTCTCAAGATTGCATTAATTTTCATCATGCGAAAAATAAATAAATTAAAAAAAAAAAAAAAAAAAATTCTGATTGGAAAAAAATGTCGCACCGGGTCCCCATTGCCTTCGGCAGCGCAGGCCATTGTGCGCTGCGCGCGCTCATTTATGTTCGATACTCTTAATGAATCCCTATATTATCGTAAGGAAAAAATATATATAAAATACAAAACAAAAAATTTTCTCCCATCGGTGGAATAATCGGTCCGAGACCCCACTGCCTGCGGCAGCGTATACAGGCGCGTGCGAGAGAGGGGCTTCGGAACTCGAACTTGAAATGCTTGGGAACATAAGTATTAAGAAAATCATTGAATGGTCAAAGTGCAATAAAGTCATTTTTAACACTGAGAAATCTAATGTTATGCATTTTTCAAGGAAGAGAAAAAAAATGCCTATTCGCATCTATGAATGGAGAATGTTTAAGCGCAGTAACTGAGATGCGTTATCTAGGTGTAACTTTTGACAGCAAACTAAATTAGAACAGCCATATTACCAGTATGTGTGTTAAAGCTAATATTTTACTGCATATGTTAGCAAAAATGGCTAAGGTTAGTTGGGGTATCGGCCCTGATGCTTTAAAAACAATATACGAGGGTGCAATTGTTCCTTTATTGACCTATGCTGCCCCTGTTTGGTATGAAGCTGTAAGTAAATATTATAACCGAAAGAGGTTAATGTCTACACAGAGATTTATTGCACTTAGAATTATAAAGGGTTTTAGAACGATTTCTTATGAAGCAGCGTGTATTTTGGCTGGAATTGTTCCTATCTATTTTAAAATTCAAGAAATTGCAGATATTTACACCTGGATAAAGTTCAATAGCCATTTGAAAATAGACACAGAGCTCCCTTCAAATTTGTGGCTTCATCCTGGTAAGTATGTACTATTTAATACTTCAAGTGAAAGTGATTCACCTATTGAAATTTATACTGATGGAAGTGAAATGTCAAATAACATCGGTTGTGCTTTCGTTATCTTTCAGGATGGGCGCACTATTGCTGAAAATAAATTTAAATTGCACCCCCATTGTACGAATAATCAAGCTGAAGCTTTTGCCATACTTAAAAGTTTACTTTGGATTTCCTCAAACAGAAATTTCATAAATTATAATTTTAACATATATACCGATAGTAAAATCACAATAGATAAAATAAGTAATAAAAGGAAACATTATCCCGTTATTGAAAATATCCGGAAACAGCTTTGGGGTCTAATTTCAAGAAATCAAATTATAAATATTTATTGGGTCAAAGGACATTCAGGTAATATTGGCAATGAACGGGCTGATTTATTGGCCAAAGAAGCTGCTCTTTCAGAAATGCCTTACGATTTTGAAGACATCCCGAAATCACACATAAAGAGTAAAATCCGTGAAATTATACTCCGAAAATGGCAAAATGAATGGACTAGCTCACAGAAAGGTTTAACGACTAAACTCTTTTTACCAACAGTTAACGATCGTCTAAATGCAATAATTCCACACAATAGCAAGCTAACTCAAATTATGTCTGGACATGCAAGAATAAACCAATATCTTTTTAAATATAAACATTCCACCACCGAAAGCTGTCCTTGTGATACCATTGAAATACAATCGGTTGAACATGTAATCTTCTTTTGCCCGCTTCTGGATTCACAAAAATCCGAACTCTTTCGAACAGTAATCTCAAATGGACTTACCTGGCCTCCCATATTGAGTACTTTTCTTCATTCTGATTATTTCAATATTTTTTGTAAATTTTGTTCGGCAATTTTATTTTTGTAATTAGTGATCTATGTTTGTAATTTTGTGATTTTCAATGCATGTAGTGTGACCTTGTCACGGAACATGCTGAAATAAAAATTTTAATAAAAAAAAAAAAAAAAACAGGCGCGCGCACGGCGTAAATGTTCCTTCGCCTACCGTTCCCGCCCCTTCTTATTATTTTAGACTTTAAAAAATACTCACAGTCGTTCTCTCGGGCTTTGAAACATATTAATACTATTTTCCAGCATTTTATCTGAATTTCTTTATTTTTACCACTGTGCACGCAACCCCTTCCCGCCCCTTATAATAATTCTGTACTTTCGAAAATATTCGCAATCGATTTATCGGACCTCAAAACCTAACAACACTAATTTTTCAGCGCTCTAACTCTTATTTATATGTTTTTGCCCCTTCACACCCTTCCTGTCTATCCTAAAAATGTTACAAATTCGAAAATATTCCCAATCGATTTGTAGGTATTAAAAACTTCCATGTACCAATTTTGAGCGATCTAACTCTACATTTATTTTTTCCCTCCTTCCCCCCTCCTTCCCACCCCTCCTAATAACTTTACAAATTCGAAAATATCCGCAATCGATTTGTAAGTGTCAAAAACCTGCATGTACCAATTTTGATTGGCCTAACTTTATTTTTATTTTTTGCCCCTCCACCCCCCTTCCCGCCCCTCCTAATAACTTTACAAATTCAAAAATATCCGCAATGGATTTTTAGGTATCGAAAACCTCTATGTACCAATTTTGAACGATCTAACTGTATTTTAATTTTTTTGCCCCTCCGCCCCCCTTTCTGCCCCTCCTAAAAACTTTACACTTTCGAAAATATCATTATTCGACTTTCAGGCCTCTAAAACCTATATGTACAAATTTTGAACGGTCTAACTGTATTTCTATTTTTTCCTCATAGCCCCCCCCCCCTTTCTCGCCCCACCAGGGACAAATTTTTGAAATTAAAGACATTTCTGAATTTTTTATGTATTTGTGGGAGCTATATTTTAGAGCAAAAAT
This sequence comes from Salticus scenicus, assembly GCA_963930645.1. Classification (NCBI taxonomy): domain Eukaryota; kingdom Metazoa; phylum Arthropoda; class Arachnida; order Araneae; family Salticidae; genus Salticus; species Salticus scenicus. The sequence continues at coordinate 173,942,553 of OZ005648.1, forward strand.
CTCACATATATCTTTTTTTCTGTTTGCGATATAAAGGATTATTTTAAATCACGTTTTGCCCCCTCTTGGGGGCTGAATCTCTAAAATTCCAGAAATTAGTTTTTAGGTATTTGTTTTAGCTAGTATATATTAGAGCAAAAATTTCACGTATATCTGTTCTTTGGTTTAAGATATACAGGTGTATGTGAAACCACGTTTTGCGCATGTGAAATCACGTTTTGCCCCTTTTTCCCCCTTGGGGACCGAATTTCTAAAATTCTAGAAATTGGTTTTTAGATATTTGTGTTAGCTATATTTTAGAGCAAAATTTTACGGATATCTGTTTTTTTTTCTATAAGATATGAAGGTTTTTGTGAAGTCACATTTTGACCCCTACTCCCCCTTAGGGGTGATTTTCGCAAAATCGCTTCTTAGGGGGTGCTTACACTATATGTTCTATAATCTGACCCAGTTTCGAGTCAGTGGCTCCAGTAGATTTTGCTGTGCGTTGATGAGTCAGTGAGTGAGTGAGTGGAAGTTCTCTTTTATATGTATTGATGAAGATCGTTTCATATGTTTTCCCACAAATATGAAATGCCGCGTACAAAACCATCATGATTATTGTTATGTTGTTCTATGTTACAGAGAATAGTGAATAATATATATATATAACAAACATTTTTAAAAGAATAGGTAAATAAAATACAGAAAAGCTTATATATATTGTTTCGCAACTTCAGCCTCATACTTCCTGACAGCGGAAAAGTGTCGAATTTTGGGAGTCACATGAGAAGCTTTAATGAAACCTTTTACACAAATAAACATATGGTACATTTGAGGCTCTTTTAGGGTATGAGATTTTAAAATAGGTCTTAAATAATTCGTAAAATGTGTAATAGTATGAAACATGTTTTCTAAAATGTTATGCGCTACATTCACTGTAATTATGTTAAATATTTTTTTCTTCTCTCCTGTTGTTTTCTTTTATTCAGTTGGCGTTTCATTTTTATTTATTTACCGATTATTTATTTTTTTTTTTTTTTTCATTCTTTTGTTAAATAAATAAATAAACATTTTTCATAAAGATAAGAATGACTCACGATAATGACAATTTCGTAATCAAATGAACTTCAACAACTGTTAATCCATATTTTTCGTAATTCTATACGCATAAAAAATTCTATACCTAATTTAATAATTCTATACTCATAAATTCATAATTTTAATAATTCTATACTCATAAATAATTTTAATAATTCTATACTCATAATGCTATTAAACTCACCCCTCATCAGCTTGTTTCTAGAATTAAATTAGAGAATGTGGAAAGTAAAAAAAATAAATAATCTGGTGTGTCACTCACACGACTCTCTCTTACCCTAAATTTAATACTATATATACAGGTTGCAGATTAAGAGGTAAGATAACGAGTACTGTTATGTAAACCTGTGTTAAACAATTCAAATTAGGCCTCAGAAGAGTTTTATATGATAATTGCCCCCCCTCAAACCCCGTTTCAATTATGCACCTACATTTATATAGAATTCAATTCGGTTATTAAAAAATAATTCTGTTTTTTAAAAATAATGTATTAATTTAGAATACCAAGTTTGAACTTTCTGCCATAATTTGTTTTTCAGATATGCTGATAACAGACAGAGACACACACAGACATACACACAGACCATTTGGTAAAAACATGAATTTCGTATTCAGGGGTCCTCAGAACATGTAAATATAACAAAAACTCGCGTTCGAAAATTTGACCCAAAAACAATATTTTCTCTATCTTATGGGTAAGAAGAGTTTTATATGATAATTAGTTCTGTGTGAGGGGGGCTGCCGCCCCCCTCAACCCCCCGTTTCATTAATGCACCTACATTTATACAGAATTTAATTCGGTTATTAAAAAATAATTCTGTTTAAAAAAAAATAATTTATTAAAATTATTATTTAAAAAAATTATTTTTTTATGATAATGCAGACGATTTCCATATTAGAGAAGTAGTATGACACCAAATATCCAAAAACAGTCCATTTTATTCTCAATATTAAAAAAAAAAAAAAAAAAGTTTTTTTTTTTTTTTTTTTTTTTTTTTTTGTTAAAAGCAAAAAAAAAAATCGATAAATTATCGCAGATCGATCGTTCAACCATTCGTTTTAAAGGTATTGGCGAGCTCTTTTGAAAGATACCCATCATGAAAATTTACTCCCCTCGAGGGGGGACTTCCCCCCAGGGGGGGAGGCGAGGCTCCTACATACACAATTTTTTTTCCCAGTTAACTATCTCTATTACAAAAAATATATATTCGTTTCATTTGGTTTAGTGCAGTCTATAGACGTTAAACTCTACTTAGCGGCAATTTCCCCCATAGACGTAATGTA